>JAVUPR010000095.1:1218028-1827043 GCA_036785695.1 Gentiana straminea | reverse complement strand
GTCTTTATGGTGTGATTGTCCTGCTATAGAATTTCTTATCTTAGTAGGTATGGCTACGGCTACGTTGCTCGTCTCTGTTTTAATTAAAACGTGTAGTGAGGAAATACCAATATAGTGCTCCTAGGTCGGCTCATGAATTGATCTTCCGGGACTTTCGAGCGAGATCTAGTATCCGTGTTATATTAGGAATTACGCGCACCTCGATTATACGTAAATCGTAGATTAACATGATACCTAAAAAGTTAGTGTTAATGGGACGGAGACCGCATGCGATCGCTTAGGAAGTACGCCTAACCACAAACGGAATGTTGCCTCAGGGTGAGGAATACGGTTAATATCGGCATCCCTAGTTTTGGTAAGCTTGTGCAAGTTATATATGCGAGATGGAGGCCTAAAAAGCGAAGTCACGTAATGTAGCATAAAGTGATCTAGCATGGCCTACCCGGAGCTAGATCTAGCTTGTAGGATGACTCCCGTAGCCAATATAAAAGAGATACGAATCGGGTTAATAGTTAAATGAGGTCTAGTTTAATTATATATAATCTCTAGATCCAAACGATAACATGATAATTCTGGGGGAGGTTAATTATGTTGTATTTATTTGTGTAAGTGTCGAGTCGTGTCAATTTATCTTTTCTCTGTCCTTTGTTGGTCATAGTATTCGTTTTTATGTGTTTCGACATGCTTAATTAATTATTTATAAAATGACCCACAATTGGTTCCCCTCGTGGGATCGACCTTGATTCACTATAGCTATACTACGATGGACCTAGTTCTTCTTGCTAGATATTGGCTTATGGTGGTCAAGTATTTTAATTTCTCTTCACTTGATCTGATCACGTCAATCACTACCGCCGATGACTTGGCTCTCGAACACAGCAGAGAACGGCATGATCAGTGGTAGGGAGTTACTTAAGCCGGCCGAGGACTTCTGAAAAGGTGCAACAGGGGCGCACAAGCGCGTTTCGCTGGATGACGTGGCGAAGGCTAAACATGAGAGGGATACCTTGAAGGCGTCGAGCCGAGAGTCGAGTGGGGGAACAGGTCCCCGCAAAGATCGAGGAGGCCAAGGCGGAAGCGATCCTTGGAGTATCGAAAGTCGCAAAACCTTGACGCTGATCTCGAGTGTGCCTGGCATGTGTGCAGCCATGATGGGTGGCTTCACTATGGCGGTGACTCAAGTGAACGCCGTCAACCCGGATTCGATGTGTCGACGCTTGAGACGCCGATGTTCTACAATCCCAAGGCGGGAAAGGTTGTACGACCAAAGTACAGTCGAAGAATTCCAACAATGGAGAATCTTTGGCCATTAAATATGGTCCTTCCACTTTTGCCCCTATTGCTCGAGCCGACTTCCGCCATCCCCGAGTCGACACCTGAAGCCGACCTCCGATTGTTGTTTTTTTTCCAATTTCTCTTTGTTGACTTGTCATTTGAACTTTGAGATTTGATCTGTAGGCTAATATTTATTGCTTTGAATTAACTTTGGTTGGTCTTTTCTGACCTCGGCCTAGTTTTGTATCAACTTTTGCTTTGAATTTGGTTCCGATTTTTGTAGTATTTTTATCATGTCCATCTTTCTTGTCTCGATATTTTATAGCTTCATCGGTGTCGAGCCTTGGCCTCGTTTGTTGTTTGTTTTATCGATTTCGTGTATTCCCTCAAGTTGCGTATTATGAACCTCTCGGTTCTTATTGCACTTGTGAGTTTGACTCCGTGATCGACCCGTTTGCCTTGGCCTTGTTTTAGTCCGACTCATGCGAACTCGTCCTTTTCAAGCGTTGGCCTTTTCACCCTTTGGTCTCATTCGGCTCTCGACTCGGGACATTTGGCCCGACTATGCGAACCGTCCTTTGCCTTAGCCTTTTTTGCCCCTTAGTGCTCGTTTGGCTTTGGCTTCGATTGACAGTGGCCCGACTATGCGAACCATCTTTTTGCCTTAAACATTTGTTGCCTACTAGGCCTCACTTTGCTTTTGGCCGTACCGAGAGGATCCGACTGGCATGGATTTCTCTATTCTTTGTCGACCGTACCGCCTTCTTGACATTTTATATCACACTCGGGACTTGTAATGTTGTGGCTATAAATCCTAACAAACATAAAAGCATCTCGAGGGAAAACATGTTTATTATAATACTTATAAAATTGTCTCACGGACTTATTACAAGATTGAAAAACGAAAAGCAAAACAGTAAATTGATCGAAACAAATCTTATCTTAAACATAGTACTTCCTCGTGTTGTTGGCGTGCCAATGTCGAGGAACCGTGGTTCCGTCTCGGCCGCCCAAGTTGATAGGACCTTTTTGGGGTGAACCTTCCCCGAATCTGATATGGGTCTTCCCACCTCGGGGGTCAACTTTCCAATCGTCTCTTGCCGACTTGCTTAGTTCTTTCCGAGAACCGCATCTCCGACTTTGAAGTATCCGTGCTTAACCCCTCGAGTTGTAATACCGAGAGATCTTCGTTTGTACCTTGCCATCCTAGCCGAGGCTATCTCTCTTCGCTCCTCAACATTATCCCTTTCATGTCGAAGTTCGGGAGCATTTGTTTCAACATTATAGGCCGTAACTCGGCATGAGAAGGAACACCAATCTCGGCGGGTATCACCTCGCTTCGCACCCATATACTCAGAGAGAAGGGAGTTTCTCCCCGTCGATGAATTAGGAGTTGTCCTATATGACCGTCACAGGATGCTCGGAAGTTGTACAACCCCAATCTCGACCTTTCCGCTCTAGCCTCTTTTTTTCAACCCAAGCTTGATCCGTCGATTCGTCCGCTCGACTTGACCGTTTCTGCCCGCGTGGGTGAGCTACCGAGGTGAAGCTGCCGACGATATGATACTCACCGCACCATTCTCTAACTCTCGGCCTTCTCGAACCGGGTACCATTATCCGAGATCAAAGCCTTTGGAATGCCGTACCTCGCATAAAATGTCGACCCACAAGAAATTTTTGATGGTTGCGCTCGGATGTTGGGCAAAGCCTCTGGCTTCTACCCATTTTGTGAAGTAGTCTGGCACAACGACGACCACATATCGATTATTCCCCGGGGCTCGGGGTAGGGGTCCAACTATATCAACTCCCCACCGATCGAAAGTGCCGGGGCCGACGAGATGACATTCATTTCTTTGGGCTCCGTTGATGAGAGATGTTATCATGGATTTGACAAGGTTTGCATCTCTCGAACAAGGTTGTTCACATCTCGTTGCATCGAAGGCAAAAAATAACCGGCTAACTTGCACTTTCGAGCCAACATCCCGGCCCCACAATGATTTCCACACGCTCCTCTCGTGGATTTCTTCCGGGAGATATTCGTCTTCCGCCTCGGAAACGCACCTCAACCATGGGCTCACAAAAGATTTCCGATAAAAGACATCGTCGAAGAACGCATATCGTCCGATTGAGGTAAAGAGCGATGCAGTCCATCCACGTGGCCCGCCGAGTGATTGGCCGGGCCTCTCGCTTCATTGTAACTCATGTCGGCCAATAGCTCAACTAGAACCTTTTACTCGGAGACGAAGTTCGATGTGAGCTTAGAGAGTGCATCGGCCCTCTTATTCGACTTCGGTGGTACCCGCTCGAATTGAACTCGTCTTGAACTTTTGTACGAGGCCTCGCACCATCGCTAAATAGCTCTTCATGGTTTCTTCCTTAGCCTCATACTCCCCTTTCACATGATTTACCACCAACTCGTGAGTCACTATAAACCAATAAATCCTCGACACCTAACTTCGCAGCAAGTTTCGACCCGTGATCATGGCTTCATACTCGGCCTCGTTGTTCGTGGCTTTAAAGTCGAATCGAAGGGCGTATGGGAACTCTTCGCCTTTAGTGGCTAACCAGAAGGAGACCGCCGCTCCGCTCCATCCTTACTCGACGCTCCATCTACGTGCGAGGATCCGCCGTTCTTCGGGACTTTGCTTCTCTATGTCATATTGTGCCATCTCTATGTCATATTGTGCCATCTCTATCACCCATTTCGCTAATCGACCGTAGTGTCGGGCTTCGCTAAGATTTGCTTCGGTGGTTGGTCGTTGACTACCACAATAGGGACGGGCTTGGAAATAGGGCCTCGCCTTTCTCGAGGCATGAACAAGACATAATACTAGCTTTTCTGGCACGCTCGGGTGAGTATCGGACCTCGGGGCCATGTAACCCTTTGCCGACAAAATATATGCACCTGGCCACGTACCCTTCTCGAACTAGGATCGCACTCACCGCTTCCTCGCATACCGCCAAATAGACCAACAACCTCTCCCCCTCTCGAGGTGAAGTGAGGGTGGGTAATTTTGATAAGTAACTTTTGAATTCTTCGAAGGCTGTCTGACATTCATCATCTCAATAGAAAGGACTGGCCTTGCGGAGAACCTTGAAGAATGGTAGTGCGCGCTGTGCGGATCTCGATAAGAATCTATTGAGGGCGACCATTCGACCGCAAGTCTCTCTATACTTCCTTTGTATTTCGAGGTGCAGGCATATTCTTCAAAGTGTCGATCTTGTCCGGGAATGCTCGAATCCCGTCCTTCAAGATCATATATCCTAGAAATTTTCCCGACCTCGACCCCAAAGCCGTGCACTTTTTTGGATTCAACCTCATCTCGTGTATCCCTCAAAGACTTCGAATACCTCTCGAACATTCACCAAATATATGCTTCATACGACCGACTCTTGATCGCAAGTCGTCTACATACACTTTCATACATCTACCAATTTGCTTGGCGAAGATCTTGTTGATCGCTTCTCTTGATATGTAGCCCCAACATCTTTTAATCCGAACGGCATGGTTACATAGCAGAAAGTTCCGAATTCCGTGATAAAAGCTGTTTTTTCCGCGTCTCGGGGATCCATTATAATCTGATGGTATCCCTTATACGCGTCCAGAAAACCGAACACCTCAAAATCGATGGTGGAGTCTACTAACCTATCGATTTTTGGCAACGGATACGAGTCCTTTTGACATGCTTTGTTCAAGTCGGTGAAGTCTACGCACATGCGCCAACCGACATCGGGTTTCTTGACCAATACCGGGTTGGCTAGCCACTCGATAGAATACTTCTCTTACTATCCGGGCCGCCGCGTAGCTTACCGACTTCCAACTCTATGGCTTCAAGTCGATCGATGCGAAGTTTTTCTTCTTTTGTTTAACCGGCTTCTTTGCTTGATCTATCTCGAGCTTAGCGGACCGCGATATCCGTAGATAACCCCGGCATGTCGGTAGCCTCCCAAGCAAAGACATCTCTCGAACTCGATCAACAACTCGATGAGTGATCGTTTTCCCCGGCTAGTGATCCACACCCCGACCTCGCACACACCGATCGCCTTCTCCTTCCCGCAGGCGGACATTCTCGATCGCATCACTTAGAGATCCAACTCTTCTCCTCTTCTTCCTCCGGAATCGCTTCCTCGACCAAGATTTGTTGAACTCGCCATCTTCCCATTCATGACAACGGAGTTACAACTTCGTGCGGCCTCAACATCTCCCTTTACCTCGTGGGAACCGTTCCCGGTAGGAAATTTTATGTTGTTATGGAACGTTGAAATGATAGCGCGTGTGTCGCCCTAAAATAACATTATAAGCAAGTAGGAGCTTTGACCACTGTGAGTCCTTCCTTTCTCACCATCCCCAACTATCGTGAGTAATTGTATCGATCCCATGTGATGAACCGCTTGCCCCGTGAACCCAAACAAAAAAGATGCTATGGGAGTTAGATCTTTCTCTTGCAACTTCATCGCTTGGAAAGCCGAGTAATACAAAATATTTACTACGCCGCCGTTATCGATGCAAACTCGATACACGGGCTTGACTAATCACAAATTTCCTCGATAACCAAATTTCCTCTCACTATCACTCCTGACTTCTGTGGATATCATCGCGAGGTCCGTACCCGACTTCCGTCGTAAATTTGAGCCGCTTACGCTCTCTCTCGAGCTATCACCGTCTCGACCGGCTTGGTCCTTGTCGCTCTCCCCGGCCCAAAGATCGTATTAACATAGCCGTTTGGTCGATTATCGTCATATCCGTCTCGACCAAAGTTATCTCTGTTATTTCCATCACGATCTGGAGATCGATTCCTCTGGGGTGATCGATTTCTCCTTCTTTGAGCATCTCGGCCTCGACCCCTATCTTGATCGGAGTTCTTTCTTTTATACTCTCCACGCCCCCTGGGCGCATCACACCGAGATCTATCGACCACTTGATCTAGCTTTCCTTCCTGAATGCAAATCTCAATATCTTTTTTCAGGTCGTGACAATCCTCCGTCGTGTGACCTATGTCTTCATGAAACTCGCAATACTTGCTTGAATTCCTATTTTCTCAAGGTTTCTTCAATGGAGGCGGTCTTCTTGCTATGTTCTTCGAGAGCATGATCGATAACACCTCGGCTCGAGACCGATTAAGCGGAATGAAATCCTTATCACGCGCGGGTCCCTTCTTTTCCCCGCGGTCCGAGACGGGTGTCTCTATACGGTCCCGCACGAAGGTTTACTCTCGACATCCCGTCTCCCGGGTTGATTCTTGTTCGACCTCGATTATCCTTTTTCGAATCCATCCAAGCCGGATTGGGTGTGCCCGCGCATTGCCTCTTCCCTTGACAAAATCGATGCACCACTTTAACACACTCGTCCACGGTGTGAGGAACATCTCTCGCTCAACTTCATGTATAACTTCGTATTACGCAAATTCTCCCCATGAACGATGTGATCGAAGTCTATCATCCGCATCCTTGACTCGCATGGCCTCGAGATTAAATCTCTTCAAGTAATCTAGCACCGCTTCATCCTTTTGCCGCCTCATGGTCAGCGAGGTGCGTGGCACTTAAATGAAATTTCTTGTTGACGATGAAGGCGTCCCGAAACTTGCTGTGCTAGCATGGCAAAAAACCGGAAATCGACCCGGGCCGTAGCTTGGTAAACCATTCCCCGGCTCGACCTACGAGCAAGGTCTCAAATGCTCAACATCGCATCGCATCTGGTGCGCCATCCAACCTCATCTGATATAAATACCTGTGTAGATGGTCTTCCGGATCGGTAGTACCATCGTAAGGCTCTATCTTTGGGATCTTAAACCCCTTGGGTTTAGGGAAACTCTCGATCTTTTTCGTGAAAGCGAGATTCCAACCATACGAGACCTCGATTTTTCCCCAAAATAACGTCCAGCTTCCTCCTCGACGCCGTCTTCGTCCATTTTATGATGCTTCGTTGAATCTTGCGCCTCTTTCTCTGCACAACTAGAGGATGCACCGACTTCGTCTCCGGGAGTTTGCTTGGGCTTCGTCTACATGCGTCTTCGGGGACCGCGCTCGCCGCGGCGTCTTCTCGTCGCCGGTCGCTTGTTTTTGCGCCATAACCGCTCTCGCTATAATCCCGGACATTAATTCAAGATCCGCCCCCGCTAATTGATCCACTAGCGCTCGGTGTTCCGGAGCAATACCTTGCTTTTCCTTCTCCGGAGATCTTCCTCGGACGGTGTCCAAGGCCGGATCTTTTCTTCCTCGTGTATCGAGATCTAACCGCTCGTTAATCTACGAGCTTTGATCCGCATCTTTGGTTGCGGTTTTCCTAGGAGGCATCGTGATCTTGGTGTATTCAACAATAGAAGACCCTCATTCTAGCGCCAATGGCGATGACGGATAATGTCACCTTAATAATCCGGGCCCTAATTGAATCTAAGATGAACACACACAAAAACCCTAATGCCTAAAGAATGAAGTGGTGTCGTTTTGACGTTTGCGGCCGAGTCTAAGAATGTATCTTAGATTGCCTACGTATCCTCAGTTCCAGTGAATCAAGCCTTACGTAGTTCCCGGATTGTGGTATTTATAATGACAACACATGCCCTAATCCTAATATTGAGTCGGTTCGAGTTATTGCCATATTTACCCTTAACGGGCCTTAACCCTTGCCCAAGCTATTACCGCAATGGGCCCGGATAGCCGGTGCGGACTCGTCCTCCATGTCGATATTGCCGACCTACGGTACTCGACTCCGGGACTCATTGTCCTACACTCGCTCGATTGTCGATCGTCATAGCCTCGAGTTTGGGCATCGATACGAGTACCTTGGTGTTAATCCACAATGTGATGACCAATCGATAGACGACACGTGGAGGGGTGAAACCCCGTATCGTCAAGTGTTTTGAAATTTCGCTTCCAGAGATTCTTTAATTGCCCGAGGAATCGTAATCTCCGGCTCTCCTTTGAAGATGCCATGGAGAAAGTTGGACGGAGAAGGAAAATCACTATTCGTCTTCCAAATCGGGGTTGATTGTTGCGGAATCGTCGGAGCCGAAGTCACGCACACTTGATCGGATTGGACACCGCCATTGCCGGAGATTGAGGGAGTTAGGCATTTAGGTGGAGGTGTGTGTAGAAAACATAGTGGCCAAACCCATATAAGATGCAGAGGCCTCATCCCCAAAACCTAGGTTGCGAGGTGAGGGAAGTCCATCTCTTAATATGGTGGTTGACACAACAAAGCTGTGCCCCAATGTGGGACAACTTTAACACGCCCTCGTGTGCAAGCCAGTGCACACAAGGCCAATAAAGAGGCCCAACACTTGAACAACGAAGCGAGTGGCTCCGATACCACGTAGAAAATATAGGCCCAAACCCATATAAGAGGAGGGGTCTCATCCCCAAAACCTAGGTTGCGAGGTGAGTGGAAGTCCATCTCTTAATACGGTGGTGATACAATAGCAAGTTTCGCCCAATGCGGGACAACTTTAACAAGTGGAGGCGCCAAGGCTAAGGATTTTGGAGTTTTGGGAGCACAGCATTTTGGGGATTTTTTTGAGTTACCTTTTTTACCATTCTCTTCAAACTTTTTCATTTATTTTTTAGTTTGAAATGTGTAATAAGTTGAGTGAATGTGATTGCTTAATTTTAGGATGTTAGTTTATTGAATTTATTGGATTTATCTTTAGTATAGAAGCTTTATGTTAAATCTTGATGTTGTGATTTAGAGTCGACTCTCCTACGTATTTAACACTTAATTCACTCAAATTTATAGCATTTCGGGGCATGATTTTTACTATTTAGATGCTATCTCATGTTACTTTCACCACTCACGTTTCCACATCGCACTTAACCGAAAATCTCATTTTTATCGTTGATACGTGGACTTTTCTCGTAGACACACGGGGTACACGATACCCTAGGAAAATTACGTTTGTAACTCGTGTTGTGTATTTTCGTATGATACATGATAAAGAGTTGTGTTGATCAATTTTGGTGATTATGGCTAGTTCAGAACGAGCCGAACCCTACCGAACCCCGTTAGGTTCGGCTCGGCTCGGTGTGTTCGAACCTTAGGCTCGGCTCGGCTCGAAATGGCCGAGCCATATATTTTCATTATTCGGCTCGGGTTCGGTCTGGTATTTGGGGAAAAAAGCTCGGCTCGGTTCGGCTCGAACATGTCGAACCGTTCGAACATGTTCGGCTCGAATTGGGTTTTAAAAAAAAATCAGAACATGTTCGGCTCGGTTTTAAAAAATATGTTCGGCTCGAATCGTATATAAATTTATGATATCCGAGCCGAACATGTTCGAAAATGTTCGGCTCGACCACCGAATATCTAATTTGTAAGTTCGGCTTGAAGTTCGAACCCACGAAACGAGCCCGACCGAGCTTTTTCGAGCCGAATACTCCGGATCGAATCGAATACTTGGTTCATTTACGCCCCTAATTATGGCACTTGGTGAGTGGTTCTACCCAAAGCGTAAATACTTCGGTCGGGCTGAGGATCGCCCAAGGCAGCCCACGCCTACCCCTTGTAGCATGGTTCCGAGCTCTCGCCCACATTCAGATGGTCGAAGCACGCCCGTACGGTGCAAGCCCACTCCCGACGCTCCGCAAATCAAAGCGTAATGTTTTTTATGCTCATGACCACTTCTACCCGCTCGCAAGCCCACTCCTCCGGCACCGAATTTATGCATTATAAAAGCCTTTTTGCAACCTAGAAGAGAGAGAGAGACCATACTTTCTAGATTAGAATTAGATTAGAAAAAACCTCAAAAACTCTTCTCTTCACTTTTCTTCATTTCATTAGCTTAAAAAGTATAATCTTAGCTTTTTATTCTCCAAATTAACCGTGTAATTAAGCTTGGGCTTTCTTCTAAAATGGTGAATTCATCATTCCCTTTGTGAATCTCCAATGGGATTTGAGCTAATTTCATTGTTCTTACTTGATTAAGGTATAACCTCGAATTTAATCTTAATTTTTCATTTCATGGCTTTATCTAGTTTAATTTCATCTTTGCTTTGTGTTTTTGTTAAAATCATGAGTAGCTAAACACTCTCGTGGCTTGGGTGATGTGAATTTGGGCTAGATTACTTGTAAATGCTTGGATTCAAGTTGAGTTTTTCTTGTATGTTTTTAATTTGTTCAAGTTATGCGATTGATCTCGATGGGTGTAATTAATTCGCGACTAATTGCATAATCTAAATCTTAATTCGAGGCCTAATCGTAAGAATTGACATGGAACTAGCCACCATGAACACCTAGTAAAATCATCTGTAGATGTAATTAATTTATAAAGCCAGTGTGTGTGTTGCCTAGACTCGAATTGGGAAATTCATGAGTTTTGATGCATACCGTTCACCCTAATCTAGTCCTAGCCGATAGGTTTGGTGTATGGTTGTAGTACGTTGATGCGAGAGATCGATTAACGTATAAGAGTGAATTACACTTTGAATTCTTTGGGAACTCATTCGTGAAGCTTGATTCCGAGTAGTTGCAAGACCTCATATCTAGCTCATCAAACATCACCCGAGCTCACCTCGTTCTATATCATTTTATTTTGTTCGGATGATCACATCTCTAGTTAATTCCACCTTTAGTTCGTTTTCATCACTTTAAGTTGCATTTGTAGTTAATTAAAAGTCACTTCTCGAAAGAATTGATATGCCAGACTAAACGTTTCGACCGCTTTCGTACTCAACTAGATTTCTCCCCGTGATAGGCCCTTACTCACCGATCTGTACTACAATTGATCCGATACTGTTGCGATAACGGAAGCCTAATGAGCCGATCGCTTCTTTAAATTATGTTGGTCGACGAAAAATTTGTCGCCTAGCGCTTTTTTGTCTCATTTGGTTCACTTAAACGACGTCGTGTCCTAACCAAATGTTATCCCCCTTCGTATTTCAGTCTGCCACCTGTTATTACTAAAGCTTTCAATCTGCCACCTGTTAATTCCAAGGCTATTGTACGATTAGGGCCCGTGCTTCACTCCAATTGGTATCTCGCGGTTGCAATGAAGCTCTGGTGCAAAACGTATAGCTGGATTCTCTGATTTGGCTTGGTTATTGCACGTGTATTGTTGCCGTTTGGGTTGGCCACTGAATGCTCGACGTTTGGCGTTTTCTACAGTTGTGGTAGGCGGTACATTTTGGGTTCTCTGTTCTGATATATTTATTCCTCCTCTTGCTTTTTTTTTTTTTTGGCTTCTATACTGCTTCTCGGCGATTCTAGGCAATCAATGCGACCTTCATTGGCAGTTAATAATGGTCTCACTATTTTTTGGATTTATTGACGTTATTAGCTTCTTATGCCATTCATTTTTCCCAAATCTTTATTCTTGATATTTGATTTTCATGTTGTTTAACGATTCTCTTCTTCTCTCTTTTTCAGTCTCCGGTGTTCTCTTTGCGGCATATGGGTTTTATTCACGCTTGATAGGTGCTGCATCACTTTGGATATTTCACCTTCAACTTCAGAAATATGTTCTATTGCAGGCCTCCAATTTTTCATTTCACCTTCAGCTTCAAAAAAAAATATGTTCTATTACAGGCCTCCAATTTTTCTTTGGTTTTTTTTTTTCTTTGTTTTGGTTTTTCTTGGTGGAATGGATTATGATTCCGTAATTATTCTTGAGTTTCTCTTCGCAGGAAAAGATAGCCGTTTGACAGAATTAGGTGCTGAAATTAGATATATATTATGATATGGTTGTAAGATGAAGGAAGACGCCTACCATTATGTTCTCGATTCAATGTTTGATGTGGTGTTTTTTTTTGCCCTTAGATTCCCGGGAGCTTAGTCTAAACACCTCTTCACATTTGCAATCACTTACAACTTGGAAAGGGTACATTTATTTCTTGTTTTTCACATCCAATTTGTTTGATCAAAACAATGTACTCAAAAGGTCTTTGTTGTTTGAAAATTAGATTGTCGTATTGTTGCTCTTACTACATGCTTACAAACAAGGTTAGTATTGATTTAAAGCTCATTATTTTACTGACAGTTATGATTCAAAATATTGTGGTGACATGGATGTGTTGCTCTCTATGTCTCCTTCAATATTTGGGTATGCATGGTTTTGCACTATGTTGAATCTGGTGATCCGGTCCGGGCACATTAGAGGAATAAGAGTTCTTACTAATTATCAAATTTAGTGACAACCTTATCTTTGGTTTTTCTTCTATAGCCTTAAGCGCCCGAGTATTTTCTATCTTTGATCTTTACCAGCAGTACTTTTGTAACTAAATGATTTAAATTATGTAGATTGAAGAGCTCCACCATTGTCTTTGTGGAGGTATTCGAATCATGTTGGAAGACTTGGTTTGGGATAGGCATAAACGTTCCGCCAGTTTATTTTTGTGTATGCATTCTGGCACTCTGACCTTTTACCTTACAATGAATTCTTTTTCTCCTTTTCAGGTTTTTGGCTATTTGATTGGTGATGGGTGTTCTTTTATTCTTGTTTTTTTCAAAGCTGAAATGTGTAAAATACTTTCACAATGTCCAATCTAATTCTTCACAACTTTGGAGTAATTATACAGCTGATTAACTCCAATTGCAGGGCAACAAAAGCTTGACCTTTGACAGTTGAAACCATGACAATGAGAAAGATGAATACTTGGGGATACGTTCACTTCAATGAAAATGATGAATTGCTGACAAAGCAACATAGGAAACCAAGCTAGTAAAAAAAAAAAGAATGAATACAATAGCAATTGCACTTGATCAACAGATTCCTCTACATGCAACCCAACAAAGGTCAGGTTGAAAACACCTTATGAAGGTTAACTACGATTGTAATCATGCTTAGGTTGTAAAGACATGGACTATAAAAGACATGTTATAATCCTCTCCAAGAGGCCTTTTGTATACGTATATATATGACCTAAAAAGGGACCACCTTAATATTGTGATGTGTTGTTTTACTTTTACACATGAACTTCAATGTCCTTCTGCCACAAAAAAACTATCACCTATACAACATTGCAGGTTCGATGCCTCATTTCCTTTATTTTCTCTTTTTTAACATTCCTCTAGAATATGGTGTTTTCTTTAAGTTTATAGTAGTATATTTTCAATCTTTGGGTGCCTACTTTTTTTAACGTGTCTAAAATATTTTTGTTCAGTGTGTATCATAATGTTATCTATTAAGACAATTGCTTCTCATTTAGTCCCTTTTTCATCTAACATGCAATATGCAGTGTATGTTGTTTTGATAGCATAACTTTTATCTTGCAATCAAAACATCATGTTTGCCTCTGTCCACCCAAAAGGATAACTTAACATTGCTACTTAGTTCCAAAAAAGTTGACAGTCGGTACATGATCAAGGACATAGTGGAAGGGGTTCAACGGCGGTTGGTAGATTGCGCTCCTACTTATAGAGCAGGCTGAAGACGTGCAGGTCTGAGGCCAAATTGAATGTGTTGAAAAACCGTGAAGGTTTTGTTCCATTATTGCTCATTGGTATTTCCACCTCAAAAGTACAAACAAGATCTGCAGTACTATACTTCTTATTGTGTATTTGTTCTTACGTTTCATACATTTACATGCACACATGTAGATTCCTTTATTTAGCCATTGGTTTTTTAGTTATTACTAAAGATTCATATTCCTGGTATGCAGTTCAGTGTTGAACGTTTGATCCAGATCATGATTCGATTAATGGATAGTTTTACAGGTGAAAAATTTCTGGCTTTAAACACATTCATTTGAATTCCCGTGCTGAGTTGCATAGAAAACATTTGCAAGACTCTGCAACGTAATATGTTCAAGACTGCAACAATCATTCTGTTTACTATATACTACATGTTGTGTGACTTGTGTCCGCACAAAACTTCATTTTTGACCCAAATCAAAGAAGAAAACATCATTTATCATTCGGTATACCGAGGCAAACACCGCGCATAAAAGCAAGGATTGCTCCCACTAGTTAGGTATAAAATAAAAAGACTTGTTTGTGTAGCTGGCGTAGATTAAACTTTATGTAGTTTTTTTTTTTTTTTTTTTTTTTTTTTTGAGAAGATTATGTAGTTTTTCAAAATAAAAGATAAAAAATTGGAGAGGTTGTAATCTTTCAAATTCAAAAGGCCTTTTTTTTTTTTATTTTACTATATCCGTCTCATAAAAATCGTTTACTTTTTATGTTGCATACCGATCGGTAAAATAATTAACGCGTCGTATTTTAAATAAATACGAACATATACGCCTCTATCACATAATAAATACTCTTTTCGAATTACGAAACGATTATATAAACATTAAACGTTACGATAAGCGATGTCGGATTTTCCTTTTCACGTTCTGTAAGGTATTTTAATACTCCCTCCGTTTTTTTAGTAGTCGTTTTTTATGTATACACACACTAAAAAAAAGAATTAAAATGTCTAAAATGTAATATAAAATGACGAAATCGCCCTTCTTTTATTTATCTTCTTATATTAAATGTTAATTGAAAATATAACTCACATCGAAAATTGGAAATTGAATTCTCAAAATGTACAATCCGTTTGCTTTTGACTTTGAAATATGCATTTTTCTTCTCGGAAATGTAAACATATTATTTGATAATCATATTTAACAAAGCGTGTGAAAAAATAATAAATTTTCAGATCGTAATATAAAATAATAGATAAAGATTAGAAAAAGTGAATTCTAAAAAGTACCGCTTCATTTCAAAATAATCACGCAATGTTAAAAACAAGAATGAAAGAAATGTTTTAATTTAAATGTCATAACGACTAAAAAACTCTTACCTATAATTAATATCTGTTTCTATTTATTCTCTCACTCCTTAATAAATAAGCAAGAGAGAGAAAAAACACAATAAATATCAGATTGAAAACGTAATCGGCCGATTTATTTTCAAACAAATTTTTTTTGCAAGAATCGCCGTTATTTTAGAACGGAGGGAGTAACGGTTAAAAGAACCGGAGGAAGTACATTAATACTACATTCGTAAAATATAAGTCAATCTACACTTTAACATTCGTCCCACAATATATATCATTCTACATTACCAATACAACATTTATTATCATTTTCTCTATCTTACCCATAAGTTATTATCAATCCAACAAATGTTTTAAAACTATCAATTAATGATATACATATGATATCATTTTAGACATTAACCTTTAAATTGACGACATCCAACCATTTTCTTAATCGGTATAAAAACACCTACAACGATTTATATTCTATTTTAAATAATAGTAGTTCTTTAATGATAGTTTTTCATCCACCCATCCTTTTTTTTGGGCCTATTTTTGTATCTATTCTATCCTTTAAACGAGTGTCCCAAATTATTATTGAATGTTGAAAAAGATAAAAACCAAATTGTCAAAATGTTTTATTTATTTTATGATACAATATTTATCGTTTTTATTTGATTTACTCTTATTTATTACTAAAATATAAAAAAAAATGTCACATTAAGATATCCAAGAATATTCTAGCTTATTTCATTATAAAAATTAATGTATTAACTCATATCCTTAATATACCTGATTTTAATAACTGAATCAAATAAATTAGAACGGAGTATTATTTAATTAGTATTTTCCACGCTTTAGTCAATGATTACACACATTACGAAGACGTTTACTAGCCACAAATTCGTAGGAGGTTTCCTAGCCACAAATTTCTAAAGCTTAAAATTCAAAAATGTTTTTATTCGTTTTTTTATTCAAAAAGTGCTGGGACAAAATTTGTGGACACTGGACACTCACGGGTATCCACTTTTTGGTAGAATCATTAAGAAGAGTTGGACGTGGCTGCTAGTCTGCTACCATGGTGCGTACTTTCAATTTTCAAATGACAGCCACATGAATATTTCAACTTTTTCTTTTTTGTTATCAGTTTTTTTTCTTTTTCTTTCCTTTTATTCCTCAAGTCTCTTAAATAGCAGTTTTTGTTTTTCCTTTTCCTTCTTTAAGGATTAGGTGAACTTTTGACACATGCACAATGTGTCGTTTTGTTTTTATAAGCTTCAGGGCACTTCCAGTTGTAAAACCTTACACATGCTGTTTCTATCTTTAAAACGAAGATAAAAAATGTAGCTTACTTTAAAATAATTTTCACAAAGCAGAATCCCTATCCCTATTTATTTTTATTGATATTTAACAAATGCACATCCTACTGCGGATGATCGTTCACGCCCTAAATATATTTAATTATTAAAATTATTGGGATTTAATTATTAAAATTATCGTGGATATTGATAGTGATGTCATTTAAATTAAATAATAAATATTTAATACGTATAAATAGTATGTGATAAGAATACGTATTATTTAATATTATTCAAATGTTATAGTGATAATGATAGATAGATCATTACGGAAGCGTTAATCGAGATGTTGTAGAAATAGTGATATTATTATTTTATATTATTTTAAGCGATAAAATTCGTGCGTCTCATTGAGAGTTTTTAGACAATGCCGTAAAAAAATATAATAACTTTGTCATTATATAATATGATGTACATGAAGTTTTATACATTAAATAATCAAATTTAAAAAGAAGGATTTAAAAAGACAAATGTATTTCCAAATATGGTAGAAATTA
This sequence comes from Gentiana straminea, assembly GCA_036785695.1. NCBI lineage: Eukaryota > Viridiplantae > Streptophyta > Magnoliopsida > Gentianales > Gentianaceae > Gentiana > Gentiana straminea. The sequence continues at coordinate 1,810,240 of JAVUPR010000095.1, read as the reverse complement.
CGTCATTTACAATGAAGATAAAAAAAAATGAAGATAAAAAAAATTATCTTCTCCAAATAAATATCATGAATAGATACACTTATAAGACTTCGCAATGTAATCCGTAAAAAATGAAAAATCTTTATTTTACAGATTATAACTCTTCAAATATGTAATACAGCTTTCATCAGAAGAATATATTAACATGATTTATATATATATATATATATATATATATATATATATATATATATATATATATATATATATATATTCTCTTAGAGTGACAAAATTTTATTTGTGACAAATATTTCATTGTATGGATTTTCTATAAATATTTAGAAAATCCGTACAAAGTAATATTTATCACCGTAAGAATAGATAGTAAATTATACTAGTATATATATGTGTGTGTGTGTGTGTGTGTTTGTTTGTTTTTTAAAATATGTTTTATTTTTTATTATTTGTAGCTATTCAACGTTGTACGCAGGATTCTAACGCAAATACTATGCGTAAAAATTCTAAAAACGACGTTATAAATCAGTAAAGAAAGAATCTCTTAAGAGACACTAATGCTAAATGTCGTACATTTTATAAAAAATTAATGAAAGTAAAGATAATACAAAATAAAATATTTATTGAAGGGTCCAAAAAGACTAGTATTTTAGTATGACAGTAATGACCCGCATCTTTTAAAGGGTATATTAGTTGTTGAAAAGAAAATGAGAAAAACAATAAGATTATTGTTGTGATTTGATGCATCGTTGAGAACCACACTCGACTATCGCATCACAAAATACTTTTATGTAAAGAATATAAAGTAATATAGAAAAACACAAGATTGGAAGAAGAGTAGTTTTCTCATTGTCATCTCTATCCATCCTCATACATAAATAAATAAATATATATATATATATATATATATATATATATATATATATATATATATATATATATATATATATATATATATCATGACAATGGAGAAATCAAAGGGCTTTAGAAAACCAGAAGACTAGAAAATGAAGAGCCATAAGTAGTGGCCATATTAAAGCTTCATTTACAAAACTCCCCCTTGGACATTACTTGTTTGATGTTCATGCGCTCTTTAAAAACCTCGCTATAAAACTTTGTGGGAAAAAACTAGTCGAGAAAAATAGTACATGACATACACATACTTATGCGTACAACAATTGTCTCATTGAAAACCTTTTGTTAAAAAAAAAAACCCCGTAGCCATATATAACGTGTGAAATGATCAACAAAAAGAACGTAGTATATGTAGCCATCAACAGAATAAAGACGAGCAGTTCATACATCAAAATAAATAATTTCTAGGAGACATGAAGAATGTAAAGTAGATTCACCAAAAGACAACCTATGGCTTTTATTGCTCAGAGATGCGTCACAAGGAGATAAAGCAACAATAGATAGTTCAAAGCATTTATTTTTAACTGAGTGTTGAATAATGGGAAATGCAGGACGACCACAACGATGATGCCAGGTTGTGGAAGAGGCTTTATTAACGGAAAAAGCAAAAAGGGGGTTGTTAGACCAAAGAATAAACTCCATTTTTAGCTTGGCCCTAATGGAGGCAAGTGCGCTTTGGAGACCTTTGACAAGAAACGAATCAAATAAGAATTCGATGGAAACTTTGTTTTCGTAACAAAATTTTGATACATAAAGTAAATTTTGGGAAAGGGTGGGCACGCACAACACATTAGATAAACGAAAAGTAGAGTGAGAGGAAAGGAGAGTTACCGGAAAGATGCGTAGATGGCGGGAAGATGAGTCAAGCAGGGTGTACACGGATACGGATAATCCAAAAACCGAACCGAACCGGGGTAATTCTCGTTCATTTCGATCGGTAATAAATGCTATGGTTCGGTTTTCGCTTTTTGAAATGGAAAAACCAAAATTTTCGGTTCGGTTACGGTTAGTGCTATAAATTATCCCAAACCGAACCGAACAAAAAACCGAACCGAAACCAAATAAAAAAAAACCAAACCGTTTATAACCATATAGTGAATCAAACTGTTGTAATTGTATGATTTGGGTGAAATTTGGTTATTTCAGTTTGGTTTTTCGGTTAATCAACTGGTTATTTCGGTTCGGTTCAATTCAGTTATCTCTAATTATTTACTTTTGATTTTATATCATTTTTTCGGTTAACCGACCGAACTGAACCAGTTATTTTGGTTCGGTTTTCTTTTAAAAACGGTTCGGTTTCGGTTCAAATTTTCAATTAACCGAAAATTTCGGTTCGATTTCGGTTACGGCCATTAACCGATCCGAACCGTCTACACCCCTAGAGTCGAGGCTGGGGCCAGCATGATGTCACTTGGAGGAGAAGATTGTTGCGTAAGAAGAAGGAGACTGGGGCTGAAACGCAGAAAGGATTGACGGAAAACGAAAACAAAAAATCGGGGATCGGGAGACTGGAATCTCAACCCCATGATACCATGCTAGAATTGTATGTAGAAAGTATTTTCCATTTATTGAATAAGGTTTGCTATACACATGTATATATGTACACCCATACGGATGCCCTAGTTACAAGTATAATTACAATTATAGATAAATATAAAATAATAATTAAATAAATCTTTATCCTAATAACACACATATAGATTTACATATATTGAGGAGAATGAGACACACTTGTGGAGTTTCTTCCGGAAAATTTAGAACAAAGAAGGGCAAGAGATGACATGTAGTTATCTCGATGTAATCGGAAGTTCGGGTCGTGGCAAGGACGGACCCAATGTAGTAAAGGCAAGGGGCCATGATCCCCATTCAACTTTTCGCAATAAGCTTACTAAAATACCCCTCTAATAATATTAAAGATCGTGTATATATATTATTTCGTACAAATTCTAGTTTAATCGCTTACTTAGTTCAATTGGTTAGAAGTATTATCGTTATACTTGTGATTATTGGTTCAAAACCCGGTTGTTGTATTTTCTTAGTCTTTTTTTTTTTTAATTTGGTCCTCACCGAAAAAATTCTCGGCCCGATATTATTAAAAAAAGAAAAGCATAAGGAGCAACAAAAACATGTACTTAAATAATTAGCTGCTCCAAGTCCAATGTGAAATGAAAGTTTCATTATTACTCTCTTCGTTCTAAAATAACTGATGCAATTGTTAAAAATACACATATTAAGAATGTGAATTAATGCTTTAATTTGAATGTCAAAACGACTTTAAAAAACCATTAGTCTATAATTAATGTCATGTTGTATTTTTCTCTCACTCCTTAATAAATAAGGGCACCGGTAGGAAAAACCTAATAAATATTGCATCAAAATGTAATCGCCTCGCTTATTTTAACAAATCCACCTATTTGGCAATGCTTCGGTTATTTCGGAACATAGGAGTATTAGGAAAGGTAATCCCACGTACGATATCTTCTAGTAGTGTACCCTCTCCGTTTTAATCGATGATGTTACTAATATTAACTCTAAAGAAGAGCTTATTACGCGGATATCTTCTAGTAAAGTGGTATACCCCATGTTTTAATCAACGACAACACATTTTACACACCTCTCGCTTTGGTCCCCAATTTTTCTTTATTTTCTCAAAACCAACTCTATCTTTATAATGACATTTTGGTCCCTTAACTCGTTATAAGATTATGTTAATTAATTAAGTTTTATTACCTAACACTATGTCACCTATGTTATTTCCCATTTTTGCATGTTTCCCATTACTGAGTAGTTATTTCTAGTTTTTAAGCCATGATCTCATGTTTCCTTATTTGTAGTTTTGGCTTAGTGATAGTTATTTTTTTTTGTATTTATATGCTTATTCTATCAATGAAATCATCAAGTTTTCCTAAAAACTAGCTCTTTCATAAAAGTTATCAAAGGGTATCGTAGCCATATTCTCAACAAGCAATGGAGAAAGATCCATGCCGAAACAAATTTTGTTCAAGCTTCCATCCCTGTGCTTGTGACAAAGATTATGATCACTCTGAGCATGTTGACGAAGAACTTCATGCGTTCTAAGCAAGATATTGGACCGTCATTGAACAAGGAGTGGTTGAACCAAATAGAAATCCACCCCCAACCGAGGCCCAAAGAACGATTTTGAGAGTAAAAAACTCAAGTATTTAAAGGCCAAGAACTATTTGTTTCAAGCAATAGATAGAGCCATCTTGAGACCATTCTCAAGAAAGAGTCATCAAAGGATATCCGGGATTCAATGAAGAGGAAGTACCAAGGAAATGCCGAGTGAAGAGATCACAAATACATGCCTTAAGAGCTTTGAAACCATACAAATGAAGGAGAGGTGAACCCGTCTCAACTTATCAAGCCGTAACCATGGAAATCGCAATAAAATGAGATTTTTTGGTGAGAAGATGGAGGATGTAGTAGTTGTGGAGAAAATTTTAAGGTCTCGAACCCCAAAATTTGACCGTGTGGTGTGCTCCATCGAGGAATCAAAAGACATTGATGCACCGTCTCTTGATGAATTGCAATGCTCTTTGCAAGTTCATGAACAAGACGAAAAGAGGCTCAAGAAAGATCAAATGAAAAGCATGCTGAAGACCACTGCCTCTAATAGCAATTATAGGGGCATGGGTAGAGGGAGAAAAACCAGAGATTCTGACAGCAGGGACAACTCTCAGATATCCAAGAATCGAGATGGAAGAGGCACTGCAAACAAAAAGAATGTTGATTGCTTTAGGTGTCACAAATTTGGACACTACCGGACAGAGTGCTACACCAAATTGCCAGCAGACAAGGAGAAGGGCACTCATCATAGTTCTCACTTTGCTGACAAAAAAGAGGATGAGGCCATGCAGATGACTACACAACATGAGCAGACTTTAGCACCCCAAGTATGGTATGTTGATACAGGATGTATTAATCATACGTGTGGTAATAAGGCATCATTCTCTTACTTGGATGAATCTTATCATTCAAAGGTGAAGTTTGGAGATAACTCCTCAGTAAGTGTTAATGGAAAAGGAAATATATGCATTAGATCCAAGAACGGGACAACTGAAACCATTTCTAGTGTTCTATATGTTCCTGATCTCGCAAGGTAACCGCTAACCGTTGACGCTTACAAGAAAAAAGGATATGAGATTATTCTGAAGAATAAGGCATGTGAAATCAAGAATTCAAGCAAGGGAATCATAGCTAAAGTGCCCATGAATGCTAGCAGACTGTTTCCTTTGGAAATTAAGGAGCCACAAGCATGTCTTATGGCAGAATTGAAAGATGCATCTTGGTTATGGCATTACAGATATGGACATCTCAATTTTGGTGGCTTGAAAACTCTTCAGCAGAAAGAAACGGTTAAAGGGATTCCACAAATCCAGACTCCTCAACAAGTATGTGAGGAATGCACTAAAGGAAAGCAACATAGGCACCCGTTCCCAAAAGGAAAATCTTAGAGGGCAAAACAAGTGTTGGAACTCATCCATTATGACTTGTGTGGACTAATCAACCCATCATCTAACGGAGGAAAGAGGTACTTCATTACATTCAAGTCGCTTTTTCTAGAAAACTTAGGTTGAATTCTTGCAAGAAAAATCTCGAGGCCCCGAATGCATTCAAAAACTTTAAATTGCTAAGAGGAAAGCGAGACATGCCAAAATGTCAAATGTCCGAGAACAAATAGAGGATGATAATTTTGCTCAAAGCAGAGTTTGAAGAATTATGTACCAAATACCATGGAATCGAAGGGAATTGACAATAGCCTATACACCACAAAGAAACGGTGTATCCGAGAGGAAGAATAGACTATTCCGAATGTGGTGTTAAGCATGTCGGACTATGGAAATGTACCAAAGAGATTATGGCCTCGCGCTTGTAAGTTGGAGCGTGCATATTTTGAATATATGTCCAACATTTTCTATTCGTAACATGACACCGTAAGAAGCACGAGCTCAATCAAACTATCCGTAAGTCACCTTAAATTTTTTGGATGCATTGCTTATGCTCATATTCCGTATGCAAACAGATGAAACTCAAAGATAAACGAGAGCAATGTGTTTTCTTGGGGATCGTTGAAAAGTCCAAGGCATACAAATAGTTTAATCTTATAACCAAAATGATAGTAATCACAGAGATGTGGTGTTTGACGAGATAAACACTTGGAATCGGGAAGCAAACAATGCTCGCCTCCATCATCTCCAAAATATGATTGACGAAGAACCTAGCGAGGATCCGCCACAGTTCGCCGGACTCAAGACTCGCCCAAATGCCGGACTCAAGTCTCGCTCAAATAGACTCATAACACTGCTGAAGACGCAGCAGACCCAAATCATGAAGCAGAAGCTGAGGGTTCAGCAGCCCAACCTCAAAGAAACAGAAAAAGGCCAGGTTGGATGACAGATTTTCAGGTAACAGGTTTACCACAAACAGAGGAGTCTACCTATTATGCTCTATTTGCTAGTGATGATCCAATCACTTATGAGGAGGCAGCAAAAGACTGCGAATGGAGGCATGCTATGGATGAAGAAATCATGGCCATTGAAAGGAATAAGACTTGGAACCTCACAGATCTACCAAAAGGACACAAAACTGTTGGTGTCAAGTGGATTTACAAGACAAAGCTGAACGAAGATGGCAAAGTTAGCAAGTATAAGGCAAGACTAGTGGCCAAAGGGTACAAGCAAGAATACGGGATATACAACAATGAAGTGTTTGCCCCAAAGTAGCAAGGATTGAAACTATCGACTTGTACTATGCTTGGTCGCTCAAAACCAAGGGAAAGTACATCAAATGGATGTAAAATCGAATCTTGAATGGCCACCGCAAGAAGAAGTATATGTGGATCAGCCACAAGGTTATGTGAAGTTTGGAGCAGAAAACAAAGTGTACAGGCTTAACAAAGCCTTGTATGGACTCAAGCAAGCCCCAAGGGCTTGGTACTGTTGTACTGATTCTTATTTGTGAAGGCAGTTTCACAAAGTTGTCCATACGAACCTACCTTGTATGTGAAAGTTAATAGTAATGAAGGTCCGTTGATTTCTTGTTTGTATGTGGATGACCTTATCTTTACTAGCAAAAGTGAAGTCGCATGATAATGTAGTTTAAAGAGGCAATGAAGACCAAATTTAGCATGACATACATGGGACTAATGCAATATTTCTTGGGCATTGAGGTTCAAAGCAGACCGAGTCATGTATATTTGTATCTCAAAAGAAGTATGTGAGTGAAATACTCGATGTTTGGAATGAAGGACAACAACCCGGCACTCACACCCCGTGAAACCGGTGTGAAACTCAAAGAATGGCGTATATGTGGTAAGGCGAATCCCACCCATCTACAAACAAAATATGATAGGGTGCCTTCTATATTTGACAAAGAACGAGACCGTACATCATGCGTGTGCCGTAAGTGTGGCAATCGATATATGAAGTCACCATCATCGACCACTTAAACTATGTGAAGAGGATCCTAAGATACCTAAATGGAACTATCAATCTTCGCATCAAGTATGGTTCGTGGAAGGCTCACCGACCGGATATTTAGACAAAGATTATGCATTTAGATGTTGATGACAAGAAGAGTACTTCGGTTTTGTGTTTATGTATGGAAAAAGTGCTATCAACTGGTCATCAAAGAAGCAACCAATAGTCACTCTATCTACAACAAAAGCAGAGTTTGTGGCAACAGCACACTGCTCATGTCAGCTGATCTTGTTAAGAAGAATGCTGGAAGTTTTGGGAGTACACTGGAAACATTTGGTATCAGTGATAACAATTCAACTATTAAGTTATCCAAGAATCCAGCCTTACACAATGTAAGCAAGCACATAGATACGAAGTATCACTTTCTAAGGATCTATGTGAAGAAAGGATAATTGAGATGCTACATTCGTGTTGAAGATCGCTGGTCGATATTATGACTAAATGACCCAAGAGGATCAATTTTTAAAGTTTAGAGACAAGTCGGGAATATGTGAAGTAATCCGAACAACAAATTTCGTATTAAGAGAAGGAATGTTAAGATTGTGTTAATTAATTAAGTTTTATTACCTAAGGTTATGTCACCATGTTATTTCCCATTTTCGCATGTTTCCCATTACTGTAGTAGTTATTTCTAGTTTTTAAGCCATGATCATATGTTTTCTTATTTGTAGGAAGCTACGAAGCACCGAAACTTCAATTAGGTCGCCGCGCGCCGTGTCCGACACATTTTCGCCCGACACGCGCCCGACACGCTCCCGACACGTGTCGGAAACGTGTCGCTCGATTAAAATAATGTTAAATTCAAATTTTGAATTCCGACACGGCCCGACACGCCGAGGACACGCCGGGGACACGGCGGGACACGGCCCGACACGTCGGGGGGACACGCAAGGGACACGACGGGACACGCAGGACACGGCGGGGACACGCAAGCGACACGGCGGGGACACGGCGGGACACGCGTGTGACACGCAGCGAATGCACCCGTCCCGCGACCGCACCAACCTACGTCTATGTTTTTTTTTAATATATATATTAATATACACACACACACACATATATATATATATATATATATATATATATATATATATATATATATATATATATATATATATATATAAAACGCGTCGACGGCGCGTCGTCGCCCTCAAATTCCGAAAGTAACCGTGTCGCCGCGTCCGCGTCGCGTCGCGCGCGCCGTTCCCGCGTCCGCGTCCGCGTCCGCTTCATAGTAGTGAAGTGACTTAGTGATAGTTATTTTATACTCGTATTTATACGTTTATTCTATCAACGAAATCGTCAAGTATTCTAAAAAACTATCTCTTTCATAAAAGCTTATCATTAAGAATATATTTTTGTTACCCTTCTAGGACACTTAAGAGATTGAGGCGGCGTTGAACTGTTAAGTGTACAAAAAAATGTATAATTCGGGGACAAAAACGTCATTACGAAAAAATGATGAGAGATAGTTCTGAAAGAATAATAAAATATAATGGACAAAAAACGTTATATTTTAATTATTTCCAAACAAGAATCACCCCACACATGACACTTGTAGAAGTGATTTAACGCGAGACATTATGTTTCTGTTAATTGTACTAAAAATGTAACAAAAAAATGTTAGGTGACCAAAAATATCAATATACACGATAAACTTAATTTTGAGAAAATGAAGAAAAGTGAAGAACTAAAAATAATTATTTCTAAAATAAAATGTAAATATATTATTACTTCTTTATGGCCACCCTTATCTTTCTCTAAATCCGAATATTTCCAGAAATCACTAAAAAAAGACGTAAGGTAAATACAAATTCTTATTCTGGAAAAGGAAAAAAATTATTCTTTTCTTAGCTGGCCACCGAGTGATAGAATACGACATCAAATTCCGAAAAGACCATTTTGACCCTTGCAAGGGTAATTTAGTCAGTTTGTCGTGTGAGACTTTCAAGGAAACCCACACACGGAAATCGCACCAGCCGCGTTATAAATACGCCCTCCTCCTTTTGTAGCAATACAAGTTTGCGAGAATTGCAATTAGTTCCTTCGTTTTCTTGCTGCTTATCCGGCCAAAGAAAATTTGAAGAACTTAATAGGTAATTTATTTGTTGCTATCACACGATTAGTGATTTTTTTTGCCGGTTCTTTTAGATGAATGGAGAACGGTTAGCATGTTATTATTCCGTGTGTGATTTGTATATCTCTTTTGTTGTTTGGTTTCAGATCGATTGTGATCATTGAATCCTGATTATCGCAGCACAAAAGATCTCTGGTTCAAATCTTCTTGAAAATCGATTACTGTAAGTGTTTTTTTCAATTGGCTGCAGATCTATTACAGCGTTGGATTTATTTTTTTTCCGTTTGTTGCGTTCTTTCTTTGGGGTCGGCTTTTCTGATAGACCTGTCTATGTTTTTATTCATTGATGTGTCGAGCAAGCTTTATTTTGGTACGGATTTTTTTTGTCTCGAGATCTGTGAATGAATAATCCTTTTAATTTCTTTATTTTAAGAAATTTTCCCACTGGATTTTGCACTTATTTTGAAAATCGATCATTGTAACTTGTAAGCGTTGTTTCAATTGGCTGTAGATCTGTTACGGCGTTGGATTTATTTATTTTTCCGTTTGTTACGTTCGTTCTTATGCTTAATTGAGATTTGGGATCGGCTTTTGTGATAGACATGTCTACGTTTTTATTCATTGATGTGTCAAGCAAGCTTTGGTTTTGTACGGATTTTTTTGGTCTAGAGATTTGTGAATGAAGAATGCTTTTGTTGTATTTATTTTTATCTTAAAAACAGATTTATCATTTTTTTGAATATTGTTTCCCACTGGTTTTTGCACTTATTTGTGGATGATTTTATCAACAAGATGTCTAAAATGTAGAAGTAATTGCAAGTTTTTTGTGGTGTTAAACTTCAATTATAATTTGGTCATCAATGTACAACTTCTGATGGTAACATAAAGCATTAAATTGATGTCTTCACTTTTCTCTGGGCCTGAAATTTGATTCTGGTTCAGATCTGCAAATTTGGTAATTTAAAATATGTGCATTTGGGTTTGGTAATTTAAAATATGTGGTCAGATCCATGATTTTAATCCGGTACAATATTTTAAGCCGCTGCTTTGAATTATTTTTGGCTGTCTTCCTCTCAGTATCCTCTTTATTGCATAAGAGTGATCACTGAAAACCAATTTGGATGTTGTTTGTCAATGTTCCAAATCCAAATTTTATACCTGACCCGCATTTTTGTGGCTGCAGAAAGATTGAATGATCAATGGAAACTAAAGGTGGGAAGAAGTCCAGTAGTAAATGTTCTTTATTCTACGAAGCTCCCCTTGGATACAGCATTGAAGACGTTCGCCCAAACGGTGGAATCAAGAAATTCAGATCTGCTGCCTACTCTAACGTAAGATCTAATGGATGCAATATTATGGTTTTATCTTTTGTAGTTCTTGTTTGTGTTTTGTCTTTGATTAACTCATGTATTGACCCTTTTTATAAAATTCTTTTGCAGTGCGCTCGCAAACCATCCTGATAACCCTTCTGCAGCTTGCTTAGTTACGTCGAAAGACGTTAGGATATTTAGTAATAATCATCTTTAATTATTATTATTATTATTACATATTTTGCCCCCCCTTCTCCTTTTCTTCCATTAGTAGTCCTCTTTCTTAGGCTGCTCTCTGCAAAAGCTTGCTGCTTTGATCGCTTGAAATGTCGGAAATGCCGGTCTCTGCGATTGGATTTGAGGGTTTTGAAAAGAGGCTCGAGATCTCTTTCTTCGAGCCGAACATGTTTTCTGACCCCAACGGCTTTGGTCTTCGATCTCTGACCAAAGCACAGTTGGATGAGATACTTGAACCAGCTGAATGCACAATTGTTGCATCTCTGTCTAACAAGCAGTTGGACTCTTATGTCCTTTCTGAATCAAGCCTCTTTGTTTATCCCTATAAGATCATAATGAAAACCTGTGGTACAACGAAGTTGCTTCTTTCGATCCCTGTAATCTTGAAGCTGGCCAAATCCCTTTCCCTTGATGTGAAGGCTGTGAATTATACACGTGGGAGCTTCATCTTCCCCGGTGCACAATCGTTTCCCCATCGTAGCTTCTTTGAAGAGGCTTCTCTCCTTGATGGGTATTTTGGTAATCTTGGTATGCATAGCAAGGCTTTTGTCATGGGTGATGGTGGCCAGCAACAGAAATGGCATGTTTACACTGCTACAGCCGAATACGTTGAGCCTTCTTCTGACACTGTTTACACCCTTGAAATGTGTATGACTGGGTTGGACAGGGATAAGGCGTCTGTGTTCTACAAGAATGAATCAAGCTCTGCATCTGTAATGACTTGCTCGTCTGGAATACGAAAGATACTTCCTGATTCAGAGATATGTGATTTTGAGTTTGATCCTTGTGGGTATTCGATGAACTCGATCGAAGGGTCTGCCATTTCTACCATTCATGTTACTCCTGAGGACGGTTTTAGCTATGCAAGCTTTGAAGCTGCTGGGTATGATCTTGAATCTGTGAAACTCGGGTCCCTGATCGAGAGAGTGTTGGATTGCTTCCAACCTAGTGAGTTTTCAGTTGCTGTACGTGCTGATTGTGCTGGCGGTAAGTCGGTTGAGCGGATTTGTTCGATTGACCTGGAGGCTTATCATATGGGTGAGAAGAGTGTTGAAGAAGCTGTTGGGGGTGGTGGTTGTTGTATTGTTTATCAGAAGTTTGTCAAGGCTGAGTACTGTGGTTCGCCTCGGTCTATTCTGAAAGGCTGCTGGAAGGAGGATGAAGATGAAGAAAAGGAGTAGTGCTCTTTGGGGTTTTTATTTTTATTTTTATTTTTATTTTGAAGTATTTACTCAAAAACTATTTGAATAATGTTTTGTTTTGGGTTGTTATTTCTTGTGGGGCATGGCATATATTCGCCAATGTCGTCGTGTCTGTCTGTTTGTTTGTTTCTTTTCTTTCTTTGTATTGATGACGACATTGTGGGGTCGTTGTTGAACTTCTTAATAATAAATATAATATGTATTTCTATTATTGTTACTGTTTGTTTCATTATTATTTTTATGGTTTGAGCCTTTTTTTTTTGTGGTCAAATATCTCTCATGCATTAATGGCTTAATTCCAAAATTGTTCGAAAAAAATAAAGAAATACGAAAAAAATACATTTCCAATATTTTATCAATAAAATATTTATATCTTTAATAAAAAAAATACATGGTTGATTATGATTTGGTTCAGTCCTGGGAGAGATGGATGTTCTTTCATGGGAACTCCAATGGCTTAGTGATGGGAAGTTCTACAACGGGCCCCCGCATGAGAAGCTACGTGTGGCGTCGCGCCACACATTTCAATTTTCCTTTAAAAATAATTACCGCGCTCGAAATTGAAATGCGCGCCCGACGCCACACGCTGCTTTCCACAAGTAGCCCCCATTGTAGAACTTCCCGCTTGTGATTGGGCTTTTAGCTGTTGTAATAATTGCATGTGTTTGATGGAGAGGTTGATTACGATGTTGTGTGTTGTGTTGTAGTATATGTTGCTCTAGTAACTTCTTCAGTTGGGGTCCGTATTCTTATTAGGTTGATTACGATGTTATGTGGTAGTATATGTTGCTTTAGGCTAATGGGGTACCCCGTACCCGTAATCATCATGTATATGTTCTTATTAGGTTGATTAATTCATTTTCTTTTCTTTTTAATTTTTATTACAAGGCATCATAAATTTAAGAGACCAAGCATTTGTGGTCCTGGTTTAGGGTGTAAACGAGTTGAAATCGAATTACGTAATTTTCTAAACGAGTCGAACAATTTAAAATATTCTCAAACTCGAGTACGAACATGAGTATTTCGAACCGTAGCTCGAGTCGAGCCGAGATTAAAGGAAGTTTTAAGAACTCGAGCCGCGCTCGAGTTTTTCATCGGGGTTATCGAGCTTTAATACGTTTTGAAACTCAACTAAAAAATAATTCAAATTATCGCTTGCTAATAATAAAAAGTCTCATTTCGACCAATTACTATATGATGTTTTATATTAAAGAGATGAAAATTATATTTTAATGCAAAGTATTTGATAAACCACAATATACAAATGATATAAAATCAATGAAAACTTTAATATTTTATACATCGACTACAAATATAAAGATACATATACATATCTAATAATGGCATATATGTATGTATAAATGTATAGATATGCATATATGCTTTTTAGTATATATATAAATATATAGTCGAGCTTGCTCTCGAATAGTCGAAAGATTATCGTTTCAAAGTATCATTCGTTTAATCTTCGAGTCGAGTCGATTTTGAGCTCGAGCCGATTTAAGCCGAGTCGAGCCAAGTTTTTGATCGAGTCGATCTCGAGCTACTCACGAGTTTGACTCATTTACGTACCCTAGTCCAAATCCGTTACCTTGTTGGATTTTTTTAGTACGTTATAACTAAAATTTGAACTTGGATTGGTTTGCCAAGAGCTTTAGGTTGGTTTTGAAAGACTCGGGTCGGTTTGCCGCGCCATAATTCGTTCCCCAAACCAAACCAAAACGAAGTCAACCCCAATGGTTTGGTTCGAACTAGTTTCGGTCTGGATTGGGTTGATTTCGGGTTTTTCAAGCCTACTCTTTAAAAAAAATTATGACAAAACCAACATTTTTTTACATAAATTTCAAATAGCTACATCCAAACTAAAATAAATTACAAACCAAAATGACTTAAAAATCTTAAAACAACTAACAAGTAACAACACATTACCATATAATTCAGCTGCAATCAATCATCAATAGTTGCATACTTACATACATGCATTTACTGATTTACATATTTATATCAAAAGAGAAAAATGTTGAATGTTGACACAACAAAATGATCAAAACACCACGAGTATCTTCCAACCAAAACAACATAGCAAAATGATCCAAAAAATTGGGTTATATTGGGTCGGTTGGGTAATTGGTATAATATGTATAATTCATGTATAAAAATTTTGGTTTGGTTTGGATTGAATTGAATGTAAATAAAAATATCCGAAACCAACCCAATGCAATTCGGTTTGGTTTCAAACCAAACCAATTCATTTGATTTGTTATTGGTTTGGTTTATTCGGATTGATTTGAATCGATTTACTGGTCAATTGGTTTACTTGCTATTTTCGTTCAACCCTAGCTTATAACTAATGTGTACATTATCACACCATTCTTTTTAACCTGCTGAACATTAAAAAAGTCCATCGATATTGCTAAAATTGAAAAAAACAAAAAACAAAAAACAAAAAACAAAACATGGCATCTTCGTCTAATCTTAATGAAATTCTTTTAACTTGCTAACCTCGTTACTCCAAGAGATTTTATGGTGCAAAAGTTGTAGAAATATTATAACAAGTGATAATAATTAGAGTATTTAACTTTTACTCTATTTTACATAATACACTTTAATCGTGTGTGTGATGTTAGAAATGAATTGGTCGAATGTATGTCACTTTGCAGACAACCTTCGTACAACGTTTGTATTATAAAATTTTCCCATTACTCGAGATCAATTTTTCATGGCTAAAAATCTTTCGTTTCTCGGCAAAAAAATAAAATAACATAAAATTTCATGGCTAAAACTGAGGAGAAAAAACACAGCAACAACATTGAATCGTATATTGTGCCTACTGAACCAGTTAATGTTGTTTTGATGGTACACACTATCTAATGGTGTACTTAATTCATCTGATGGTCATTTAATATCTATCCGACGGTAAACCGGATGATCCTGGTATTTTATACCGACTAGAACATAGCATTTCCTTGCATTTCCTTAAATTTAATACTCCTATTAATTTTTATTTGTTTTTAGTACAAGGCACTACAAATTTAACACTAATTCCGTTTTAATTTATATGATGTAGCAATCAAAATTATATGTTTTTAATTTAATACTCATCTGATGCTGTTGTCAAAATTATTTGTTCAAATCTAATAATCCTTCCGTTTTAGTTTATCTTAATCTGATGAAGTTTTCAAAATTATTTGTTTCACACTATCTGATGTAGTATCTTTTTCAATGCGTTATTTTTTCATTGTTTTACCCTTCTTTATTACTCCACTACCCGAAGCAAGCAGCTTCACGTGCCCACTCATGCACGAGCGATGAATAGATTAGTCGTTCCAAAATATAAATATGTTTAGACTTTTCACAGAGTTTAAGAAAATGGTTAAATGTCTTTAATTTTAAAGATAAGTCTAAAATACCCTTTAGCTATCATTAATGAAATAGTTGTAAAGTAATGAAAAATTGGTTATTTGGTAATAAATTAAGGGTAAAATAAAGAATAATGCAATAAATGCACTACCGGTATTCTAATCACCTAGCTATACGGTTCAACATGAAAAAAGTCTCATTCAACAAATTGATCAGTGGTAGACAATGGAGGAGGAGTATTGGCGACAGAGGGGCAGGAGTGAGTGGCTCACCATGACTGACAGGATTACGCAATTTCGAATAGCGGTCCCGGATTCAAGTTGATTGTATTTCGCATCTTCCTCAGAGAAAGACGATCAAACAATTCTCAATCATGGTCCTTGCGGGTCGGATCATTCATATAATATAAAAAAAGAAACTCTAGATGGACCGATATAAAGAGACAACCAAAAACCAAATAGACTTATACTTTGGGACGAGGGTGTTACAATGTATGGTGACTAAAGGAGCGCTGAGTGCAATCAGCTCAACACACAACTGAGTATGTTCAGCAGACTAATAAAGACTCAGTAGAGTGCTGAGTCCTCAACATAATCATCTTGTACATTTTGTAGTTTAGAGCGACTATTCTGTTGTAACTACTTTGTAACTTCTTTTAACTGTGTATGATACTATAAATATCCCATGATCAGCATAATTGTAATTCAACTCTTTTGTACTCCTTGATAACTCTTGAATAATAGTACTTCCGCATTTATTTTGTAGCGTTCTTCAATCACACAACTTTCAACATGGTATCAGAGACTGAAGCTTGATAGTTTCAGTTGTTCTTATGTGTTTTACTCTGAATTCTGGAGAAACTTGAGAGTTTTCTTCATTTTTCTTGCATTTTTTTCACAGTTTCTTGAGAGAAATCTATAGTTCTTTTGAGTTCTTGATCATTTTCTGACCGTTTTTTGGTATAATTTGGTCCGGATTTCATGTTCGTACATGTACAATTATGGCAAAGAAAGAAACAAGAACTAATCCCTTCCAAATCCATCCTATGTTCATCCAAATAAGAATCTATCCTTGGTGTTGGTGCATGATGAATGGAAATAATTACAATCCTTGGAAGATGTCCATGGAGATGGTGTTAATCACCAAGAACAAGTTTGGCTTTGTAGATGGCACAATAAAGAGGCCAGAAGCAAATTCAACAGATTTTCATGCTTGGAGGCAGTGTGACACAATGGTGAGATATTGGATTATAAATTTTTTTTAAAACACCATTGCACAAAGTTAGATGTATTTTAAGAGTGCTCAAGCATTTTGGAAGAATCTTGCTGATAAGTATTCTAATGTTGATGCTTTGAGGCTTTTTGATCTTCTTGAAGAGATGCATGTGCTAAAGCAGGGTACTGATTCTGTCAATCAGTATTTCACAAAATTGATGGTTCTTTGGTAAGAAATCAGGACCATTAGGCCAATGCTATTCTGTCCTGTGATCCTCAGTGCCACCGCAATGCAAATAATACTCTAGGGGATCATATGGAAGTAGAACATGTGATAAAATTTCTGAAAGGTTTGAAAAATGAGTTTGAGCCTATGGTTTCCCAGGCTATGTTGATAGTGCCATTCCTAGAGATTCATGATGCCTTTACAATGACTATAAAGTTTGAAAGACAAAAATTATATGTGGCAAGCAAGGTCAAGAATCAAGATTCAATGAATCAGAAGAATGGACAGGGGCAAAGTTAGGTAGTCGACAGAGACTCGCTTTACTATGCCCGCATAGAATTTTAAGGCCAAAATTTCCAAGAAAGTTCAGCGCAATTTCCGTGGATTCGATGGTCACACTGAAGAAACTTGCTACAAGAAGCATGACTATCCACCTGGATTCAAGTCAAGCAGAGCTAATATGGTTCGTGAGGATCAATCAGCAGAAGAAGATCATTCCCACAACAGGGCTACTGTTCCAAGAATTCCAATTCTTACTACACATCAACTAGAGAAGCTAATGGCTCAGCCGAGTTCTAATTCCCCCAGGCATACTGCTGGCCAGCTTCATACAATCAATAATTCCCTTTCACCTGTCCAAGGACCAGGTGACTTAAATTTGTTAAGACCAATACAATTAATCTTGGACTTTGGTGCCACAGATCACATTATAGGTTCATTAGAGTTATTAAGTAATCCCAAACATGTACTTAACATACAATTGGGATTACCTAATGACAATACAACCTATGCAACACATATAGGACAAGTGAGGATTAACCCTCAGCTGGTTTTGCACGATGTATAATACATTCTTGGTTTTAAGCATAATTTGATCTCTTTACATACTTTAGCTAATCACTCCAAATGTGCAGCTGTTTTGACTGCTAATGATGTGAATCAAATTTATGATATTTTCTATATCAATTTACCCCCGAAATTAGACTTAAAGAAGATTAATTCATGATAAACTATACGTAAAAGTGCTTAATTTGATTGGAAGTTGCGTATGAGTTTTTATCGTGATTATTTTGTATTTATATATTATTTCTGTATCGAATTATTTTTTTATTACACGTTTTATGGTTATTTGTAGGAATAATCCGAGCCGAAGGGGATTTGAGCTGAAACATGTAGAAAGATCGAGATCGAACCGGAGGAGAACCAAGTCGAGCTGTTGGACAAGTCCAAGATCAGTCCTGGAAAAGCTCAGGACATGCCCCAGACATGCCCAGGAAAGCCCAGTTATGTCCAAGAATCAGTCCAGGCATGTCCAGGATCGTACTGGACAAGCCCAGCTGAAGCCTGGCCCGGCTAACCGTGTGATCGCTCGGGAAAGCTCCATAGTTGCCCAAGGATCAGCCCAAGACATGTCCTAGACATTTCCCAAAGAAAGCCAAGTCCGTACCTTAACGGTTGGGCCGCTTTCCCGAGTTGAAGGCCGGGGAACCTTATCGCGTGCTTAGCCAAAAATTCAAGTTTCTTGCCCCAGGACACGTTCGGACATGTTCGTAGTTGTCCACTAGGCCGGGATCCACAAACTCTTGCCCGGGAAGGCACACCAACTTTGTCCCAAAATTGACAAATTCACCATTTTTGGTCTTAGGTCGGTTATTTTTACTATAAATAAGATATATTTTGGAATTCTATGTACGATTTTCAGAGCGGTGAACTATTAGCAATTTTATCAATAAAAGTTCTTGTTTTCTCCATTGTTTAAGAGTTTTTTTTAGCCTTTTCTTGCTTGTATGCTTGGTGATTCATTATGGAGGAGTTTGCTAGAAGTTTGGTCTCATGTTTCTAGGTAATCATGTTGATTCTTTCTTCTATGTTATATGAATTTGTGATGATTATCGTTGGTACAAGCATGTTAGGTTAATTAACTTGTAGATAGAATTGAATAATGTTAAATTGCACCTAATAGTGATTTATATTGATTCATACATGAGAAACACCCGGTCTCGGGGAAAAGGCTTTGCTTTGGAAGAGTACCCAACGGTCTATATTGGAGAAAAGCCTTAACGATTTAGTTTCCCCGAATGAATTGTTTCGATTATTTCTATTGTTTCACTTTAATTTACATGTTTAGAAATTGGCCACTTCTTTGCATGTTTTCGTAAATTACTTTCGAAGGAACTAATGTTGAAGATAGTAATTGGACATGAAACAACTAGATCGTTATTAGTTAACTAGCCCATGCACCGTGGTTATGTAGCGAGGTTTACGGTATTTATTATCGGTATTTCCTAGTTGTTAATTCGTGTTTAGTTAATATTGGTCTAGCCCGCGCACGGTAGACGTTTAGCTATTCATAGGGTTCTAGAGTCCGCGCACGATCTATGAACCACTTTAGGGAGATACACTAGTAATTGACTCGATTCTTGGAACTTTAATGACAAAAGTGTATGAATCAATATAGGAAACTATGAATGCTATCTTTGATCTTGTTCATAGATATTTGGGGTCCATTGAGGCACCATACTGTGAATGGACAACAATATTTATTAACTATTCTGGATGATTTTTCTAAGTTCCCTTGGGTGTTTTTAATGAGGCATAAGTCTGAAGCTTCTAATCTAGTTAAATCCCTTGTTCATTTTGTGTCTACCCAATTTGACATAACTATTAAAGTCATTAGGTCTGACAATGGAGCTGAGTTTTAACTCACAACTTTCTATGAGCAGCATGGCATTATTCATCGACCTCTTGTGTCGCACACCAAAACAAAATGGTATTGTGGAAAGAAAATATCATCATCTATTTGCTGAATTTAGGTAGGGGTCTGATATTCCATAGTAACCTACCCATTGAGTATTGGGGTTTTTGTATATTGCATGCAATAAAATTAATCAATGCAACACCTACACCACCGCTGAAGGAAAGCACACTTTATGAAATACTATATGACACCAAACCATACCATGCTGTATTCAAAGTCTTTGGTTTCTAGTTTTTTCCTACACTTCAGCAGTACAGAACAAAGTTTGATTCCAAATGCAGGACCTGTGTCTATCTAGGAAATTCAAACACATCCAAGGGTGCAATACTCTTGGACATCACCAACAAAGAAATCATTGATGCTAGAAATACTCAATTTCATGAGACTTATATTCTTTTATTCCAACATGTGTTAGGCAAGGCTAGGTACACTTCGGATATGCCACTACCATTTCCTGTCATGGACAATTTTTATGATCATCTGAGTGAGTCACCTGAGAAATCTAGCACAGGATCAACTGCAGCTGAGGATTCTAATGGAGGGTCCATTCTAGTCAGCCAAGCACCTGCACCTTTCCAATTGAGAAGATCAACAAGGGCAAGGATGGCACGAAACTTTTATCAAGGTGGCTCTTACAGTACAACGGACTCCACATCTCGCCGAATGAAGTAATGAATCCGGAAAACTCTCGCAGTATGCCAAATATGTTTGTGCATTGATGCGTCAAAGAGCCGAAGACATACAACCAAGCAATCAAGCATGATGAGTGGAAAGAGGCTATGCAAAAGGAGATTGAAGCTTTGAAAACCACTCACACTTGGGAGGTAGCTGAGTTGCCACATGACAAGAAGCCTATTGGGTGCAAATGAGTGTATAAGATCAAATACAACTATGATGGCTCTATAGAGAGATATAAAGCTAGATTAGTTGCAAAAGGTTATACTCAAACATATGGTATTGAGTACCAAGAGACTTTTTCTCCTATTGTCAAAATTACTACAATCAGAACCTTACTGGAAGTAGCAGCAACCAATAATTCGCACATTCATCAAATGAATGTCAACACAACATTATATGCAGCTTCCCCAGGCTTTAAGATAGACAAACCAAATCAAGTGTGCAGATTCACCAAGTCTTTATATGGTTTAAAACAATCCAACAAACAATGGAATTGTAAGCTGACTGAATCTTTAGAAGGACCAGGTTTTGTTCAATCCAAGAATGACCATAGTTTATGTTGGAAGTGACGCCCGAAATACAGTTTATGTAATTGTTTTTAGAATTAATAAATGACAGATTTATTCTCATCTTATTACTTGCTTCGTGCTTGTAAGTAATACACTACTGAAAATCCTAAGTCGTATCATTTGTAGCCATATAACTTAGTGTGTGTCACACATGAGGATTAAGTTTATGGTGATACACTTGAACTATTAGTCCGTGGTGAAATTAATCAAAGTATGGGGTCTATTGATTAAACCACCATTAATGCGCCCGTAACACTTTATGGTGTGACCGTCCCGGACCGTCGACATTGGTTGTCTAAGTGGGGCATTTATATATGATGAGAGTCATATAGGACTGAACCGATTTAAACTGAATTTCTCATATAATTCTGTGATTGAGAAATCTTATTAAATCACAAGATGATCATATATGCATTAACCTTAATCCTGAAGTGATTACAGACTCCTGCTTGTTTCAGGATAGGGTTTGATGTGTTCGTTAAGGATCGCTAAGAGGCGCGGTCCGAATCATTTTCACGTTGGCACTATTCTAGAATGAGTGAGAAGTGTTTGTTTCACAGATATGGAATCCATTCCTTCCTGCAGGAAGTAAAAAGACAATACCCTTATTTGTTGATCCTAGAAACCAATCAATCCCGGGAGTTCGTATTGGTTATGAACTAATTGATCACTAGTGGATTAATGGTAAATAAGGATAAGATGTATTGAAGAAGGTTTACGGAAATAATCCTGCTTCATTACGGATAGTCTATGGAGGGTTAGTTTATATTAAATGATTATATCAATGGACACTTATCGACTCGACTCGACGTTTTATATCTATAATCGATAGAGTTCAGTTTCGGATTTATGGTGGTGTAATTCCGAAATTAATAAGTAGAGTAGAAATATTTTGTTCGATGAATATTTAATTTAATTTATTGTAGCTACTGATTATAGGTCCATGGTCCCCGGTTTGGCTCCTAACACGCGAGTGTTTTCTTGTTTTATGAAACCTCGAGAATAAATTAAATAGTTGGTCTATTTAATGAATATGCAATATTATTTATTTGGTAAATAATTTGTAAAATAGAAAAGACATTTTCTATTAAAATGACTAAAAAAATGGCGCCACATTTAGGATAATTTAGGAAAAGAAATTTTCCTAGATTATCTCATATGTGTGATTAATTAATTATCTATTTATTGGATAATTAATGGAAAATTAAGAGATTGATTTTTAGGGAATTATCTCTTATTTTGTAGCAAAAATATCCTTTCCTTATGGGAATAGGTTTTTGTGGTGTGAAAAGGATAACTCTCTTGACCAGTTATTTTCCTATATAAAGAGAGTTCCTCCTAGCACAATACATACTCAAATTTTTTTCCACTTTGTAAAGAAAAGGAAGAAAAATTAGTTTCTTGCCTTAGTCATTAAGAGGAGTAAAATCTAGAATTTTTCTTGTGCATATTCGAGGAGGTTCTATGGCGAGGATCGACGTCCACCGCGTCGTCGTGGAGATACAATCCGGAAGATCATGACTTCTCCCTTTTGTCGATTTCTCATCTCTCCGGTTTGGGTAAATCTACTAACCTTCTCGTAGGATTAATTAGTTATGTTTCATATCGTAAATCGCATTAGCTTCCGCTGTGCGAAGATCGAGTGTCTCGATCGGTGCTATTACTCCTAGCATGTGGTATCTGAGCCAAGGTTAAATTTTTTACGATATCGAGAGCAAAATTAATTAATGTAGGAGTGGAATTGCATATAAGATTGCATCTTTTATTTTTATTTATCTGATTGAATGTTGTGGTTGACGAGATGAATTGGGGTTGGTATTTGTTTACCGTTAGATCTATTGTAAACTCGTATAATTAATATTATACGAGTATAGGAGATATGTAATTTATTTTACGGTTTATGTAATTTATTTTTGCAATTTAAATTTCATAGTAGTAGTATTTTTTTCCGAATCCGTCGGCAAATAAGAAAAGGGGCGCTGCAAAGTCTTCATTGGAAAATTTGATATATGAATGTTATACATTCAATATACTGTTGAAGAAAGGGGCGATGCGGGGGGGAAATTCTATCACGGGGACTCCGGTGTAGGGAGTCCCCCATGTGTTCAATTATGAACCACACGTGTTTTATTCCGAAATAAATAAGTGTGAATAAAAATTAAAGATATGTAAGTTAAGAAGGTGCACGCGGGGACTCCTTACCCGCAGGAGTCCCCGTGATAGAACTTCCCGCTGCGGGGGGGGGGGGGGGGGGGGGGAAAGGAAAAAGGGCATCCAGGCGAAGAAAAAAAAAGAAAAAGAAAAAAAAGAAGAGGCGGCTGAAGCGTGAAAGAAGAAAAAGGAAGGAAAATGCATCAAATTTTTTCTTCCTTTCCAAAGATCAAAGTTGCTGGACGAAAGGATTTTTATTATTTTTGCTTTTCCTAGTTTAAATAGGTTAGATGTTACGTCTTCAGATCCCGGGCCCGGTAGCGTTAAATGAGTCATAAATGGTCTGGTCAACTGCTTAGACCGCCGTCCTCGCATTGTCTAAAAGGGCTAACCCGAGTTGACAAGACCTTTATGTCTCACACTGATATGGGGGTGAGCATTCTCTTATTTTACCGATATGAGACTTTACATTCTCCCCCCCCCCCCCCCCCCCTTATAAGGGACTGGCGTCTTCGCCAGGACGGCCGAGACTGTTCCCGGATCGTCCCTACCAGAGGTAACTAGAGGCCATCCTTACACCGTCTTCTTGTACGCATTCATAAGAATGCGCACGCATTGTTCAAACAGAGAGCTTTAGCTTAGGTTCTGGTCAAGTAATGCGTACGCATTGTAGGCAATGCGCACGCATTGTTTAGACAGACGGTTTCCAGCAGGTTTTGAAGCAGGGAGTGAGTACGCATTCCAGCTAATGCGCACGCATTGCCCCAGTTTGCACTTACATGATGTTTAAGCTATGTTGTTCAGCTTTAAACCCTTATTCCTGATATGTTAACATGGTATAATCTAAACAAGCCTGAATTGAGCTTCTGATTCGTTCAGTTAAAACACCGAATGTACTCTTAAAGGGAGTTGAAGTTCGGATCCGTCGGAAGAGCATGATAGGCTTGTGCTTTGATGAATTAGTATTCATCAATGTCTGTGTAGTTGCTAGGCCTTGTTTATGTCTAGTGGTCTAGGAAGAGAGTATTATTTGTGAGGGAGTTTAATTGAAAACACTTAGGTGGTTAGTTAATCATTTTAATAAATACGTACTTGACTAGTAAAAGATTAAACAACATGTCTCTCTTGGATAGACACCAGTCTATATCACGATGTGTGTGCTACCTCTGAAGGTGGAAGAACTCCGTAGGTAAAAAAAACCCTAAGTACGGAAGGACTCCACTGAGATGCGCGTACTATCGGAGTCTACATATTCTAGACTTCGTGGATATTGGTGTGATCCACTAATATGTTGCCAAGAATATCCCTAGTTTGGATATGCGAGTGCCCTTGAGTGCGGTTGTAACAGAGATAAGTTAAGTAGAAACGTTTAGTCAATTCATGTTGATGGACATGGAATGAACCCCAGATTGAGTCGTCACACAAAGATAACTAAATGATTAAATATCTTTTCTTTATAAATTATAATTGTTGTCATAGCTTCTCACTTTTACTAAGTACTTTGTACTTACCTCCTTTGCATTTTCTTTGGTATGCATTGTGGGGTGAGAAGACGAACATGTTGAGCATGTTTACGAGAAGGATTTCGATGACGACGTTTGACGACGCCTCGTTGAAGACTTATCTTTTATTTATTCTGTTATTCATTTAATAGACATTTTAGTACCTTTGGAGTAGGCTTTTGGTCTTTCGAGACTTGTCGTACGTTTATTTTGGGTTTCGTATTTTCCTTTAAATGTAATAAAGTTACATTTCCATCTTTGGTATGGTTAATTTCTATTCATAGTAGCTTTTACGTTTTTACCCGAGTCTTTTTTAGCTTCCGTTTGCTTTTATTCGATACGACAACGTAGAGGCTTGCGTATAATATTAGATTTATTTAATGCTATACGCGCCGAACGTTTCTCTTCCGGATAAGGGCTCGGTATCCGGTAGCGGGGCGTTACATTAGATACGGTGGTACTAACGATCCATCTCAGTGGTTTACTTTTTCGCATTTATTTTCTTGGATGATTATTTATGTGATATAACCATGTCATACCATGCATCATATTCATGAATTCCACTCCTAGCATATGCATACATGTAGATAATTAATCGTGATATTAATTAGGCATGTATGAGACGAAATTAATTTAGATTGATTTAGGTAATTAATTAAATTAATTAAAACAAACGGAATTTTATCGGGATATAAAATTCACATGATAAACTTAATTTGGGATAATAAATCCTACGGCGTTTAGGTTATGTAGTGTCTACATAAATTTTGATTTTTGATAATCAAAAATTGGAAAATCCGGAAAAGTTGGACACCAACTAAGCAAAAGGTTCAAAAATTGATTCGGGCGGTCAATAGGGCTTCGGCTCGACTCGACTAGTCCGTCCAAGTGCGACGTTTGCGTCGGGGGTCCGACAAGTTCAAGCTATCCGGCGAGCTGAGGCTCAATAGGGCAACCTTAGCCCGATTCATCCAGCAGTCGTACATGAACCAACGAAGAGGACGGGTCGGCTTAGCCAATCCCGACACCGTTCGTTGAACTCGGTTAAAGCTCAGCCAGGGTTTAAAACTGATTAGTTGGTGGTTGCTTTTCTTGATTTATTGTTTTTCGATTTATTCGGAAAAAATTCTACAATCCCAGAACTTTTATCATGACATAATTAGGACTATAAAATTCATTGGTGAATTTTTGTTGTGTAGTGTCTACACCAGAGATTTTCTAAATAATCGATAAATTGGAAAATCATGAATATAGTGTCACTAGTTAGATGGTATTTGAAACCGATAAACTAGTGGGAGCTTTAAATTTCGCGATTTATTGTTTTTCGAATCATTGAAAGTCTAATAAGTGCTAAATGTATTAGGATTATAAAATTCTTGGTGAATTTTAATTGTGTAGTGTCTACACAAAGAATTTAAAAAATCCGAGAAATTGGAAAGTCGTGAATAAGTGACACTAGTTAGACGGTATTTGGAACCGATGAACTAGTGGAAGGATTAATTTAAATATTCATGATTTATTGTTTTTGGATTGTGAAGAAATTCGAAAAATCCTAATGAGACTACTTAATTTTCAAAATAACGAGTGGGAGCGGGGAAGGTGACAACCGACCCCATGGCCTCTACTGTTGACACAAGCACGTGAGAGAATGGTGACGCCTCGTGCCGCTTTGATTTCGGCCCCTTACGGATGGCCTTCACCGCTATCAAAATTCAAGGCTTGGTCTCCGAAAGGATAGGATTTTGAGTACTCGTCGGGTAACTGACCTACCCTACGGCGGCATACTCGGGGCGTACTTAAAAATCTGAAACAGTAGGTCACACTTACAAAGGTATTTTTGGAAATATCTTGGCTGAAAAAGGAAGGTAATCAACAAGTAAACGGGGATGTTTGATTCTCAATGGTTTAATTGTTGAGAGAGATTGTCTCAATTTAATCGTCACCTCTTTGACCTACCCTACGGCGGCACTGTAGGTGTGAGATTAAATCCTTGGAACGGTAGGATAAACTGCATGCATGACATCACGTTTATTATTCCTAAAATTATTATATGTTGTGGTGTATGATTTGATTTATATTTCTGTCATAAATTATTTACAACTATATATCATCTCAAGGTAGCTAGACTGCTTAAGTAATTAAAAATTGACTGATGATGGCTTCATAAAAGTGGAAAAGTAAAAAGAACGTTGAACTCAATAATCAAGAATGCAAATTAATTCTTCGGAAGAGGTTGATCCTCTTGAGCCTACAAACTTAAGTGACATTTGATAAGAATTCGACTGCTGTCACTCGTGTTGAGCGAGAGATAAAATAAAATTAGTTCAAAGATGACGAGAATGATTTGGTATCAATCTCACCAAACATCCCACAAGCTTACGAGTAGTGTATACTCTTATAAACTGCTAGTTCAAGGCCATTTCCTTTAAAGAAAGCCAAGAATGGGAAGGAAAATGTCTACAAGTGTAAGTCATCTAAACTAAATAAGTTAAAGGCTAAACCGAAGCATTAATAAAAGAAAGCATAGGAAATATAGGAAAGTGATTTTGGATCACTAACCTATGAATCCTTAGAGACTTTCTAAACCGAATAATTTGACTCGGAAGCTAAAGTTCTTTTGTAAGAATAAGGAAGTCAAGCATTCATGATGAAGAGTAAACAACGGCGCTTATTTCGGCTAATATAGTGGGAGTGATATAAGGAAACAAATTTCGGATTTTAATCCTTGAATATCGTAGAAAGTTAATTTCTGTTTTCAGATTCGTTGGAACAAATGGATTCACTTTCACATCGATAATATAGTTGCCTTAAAGAAAGTGAATATGACATTTGTATACGATACCGAGACTCGGACTTTTGTTTGATAAAGTCAAACCACTAAGTAATGCTGAAAAGGCATATGTAACACATCATAAACTATTAGGACAAATGGTTTCCGTATATAGACAAACGATTCTTTAGCATCTATTAATTAGTGCATATATCCTAAAGATAAGATCTGAAGACTGGCTAAAGGTGATTCCTATCTCCCAGTCTAAGAACACTATCTTAAAGAAAAAATGACTAAGCAACCTTTCAATTTGGAAAGGGTAATAGAGCTGAAGAAGTAACATAGCTTGTTCATACTGACCTTCGGGTTCTTATGAAAGATACAAGCTAGTGGGAGTTTTTGAGTGGTAGACACTTTGTCTAACGACTACTCGAAACGCCGATTAGTTTATCTAAATATTCGGAGGAATCTCTGATATTACCAGAGAAATGAGTATTCCATGCTTAGATATAGGCTATGGCATGGTTTTGGCACTGATGCTTGATCATTTCACTGAAAGGATAAACCATAGATTGTCTTGTATAGTTATTGATATGCTACAATACACTGCTTAACTCAATTAAGATATTGATTGCGAAATAACGGTTCACATTATTATGTAATACCGAGAAGTCTACCTAGAAGATGCCTATGAATTTGTGGATAAGGTGTGAATTACATTTACCCCACTTCTGCAAATAAAGGCATTTAGCACTAGTGCTTGAAGGTAGGACTGGAAATTTTGTATACACGTTCAGATGATGTCTGTTCGTGAAATATCTTAATGCAATGAGTAAAGGTTGGTTACAAGATTCTTGAGAATCGGATCGTGACAGTTACACTGTTACATCCTTTCTAAAAGAATGTTTAAATAACAACCTTAGACCTTGAAGTACAATTACTCAAGAAGTTACTATCTGATTTAATCAGACCACATCCAACATTGGTTGTTGGGGATTACGCTGATTACTACTACTGAACTAGATCAGAATATCAATTCACTCAAATGTAGTGAGAATATGGTTTATTCATTGACTCGCTGTGATCATGCAGACTTTACAGTTTACTGGGGGTGATTGATCACCTATGGTCTTTTAGGGAAGACTGTATAGGATTCTGGACAATAGGAGGTTGGTTTAAAGCCATAAACCTGTATATGGAGTTTTGGTACTCCAGTTCTGTTCATACTCTTGTAGAACCACCTGAGTGTCTCAGGCCCAGTAGGAGTAACTGGATCTACATGGAAAAGAGTCAAATTAATGGGAAAGTTTAACTTTCTAAGCAAAGCCAAGTGGTCTTGGGGGTAATTCCCTGAGAAGTAGAGAGTTAACCAGGGGTGATGCCCTGAACTTTCTCACCACTCAGCCTTGCTTAACTCCATGAAAAGCTGAAAAACTAACAGGGGTGATGCCCTAAAACTTTCTTGCCGTACAAAGGAGCTTGAATTCATTAGGAACAGAAGGGTTTTAGCTTAAAGCCAATGGCAGATTGACTGCCTATGCTTATATCCATAGGTGGATTAAAGTAAACCTCTAGGTCATTAAAGGTCACATGTTTTAAATGTGTGGGCTTGACCTGAATATTGATGAGTCTTTTGTAGACCAGAGAATCAATATTGGTAAAGTAGTAGACGTTAGTGTTTATACAGGTAACACTGCAACAGTTGGGAACAACTTGAGTGTGTTATCTGAAGTGAGAAAATGACAAGCCAAGATTCACTGAATCAGAGAAGTGGACTATATTCTTAGAATCGGTTCGGTCGAATTCATGAGAATAAGTTGTCAAGGTGTCCCTTTCATCTTATTGTTAAGATGATAATGCATTTTCGAATGCAAAATTCAAAGAGAGGTTTCCGACCCAACCCTCACGGAATAATTCTCTTAGTCTTCGGATATAGAGAAAATGTGATAGATTCTCTTTTGGATAGAGAAAGTCAGGTTATTAAAACTCGATTAAAATTGAGTCTTGGATTCGATCATTGAAAGCAGTTTAGTGCATCCTCAAGTATCTTTAGAGAACGATGAATCATATGCTTGTGCATTCGGGTGCGAACCTGAGTGTCATTGACTACACTGATTATGATCTGTTGCCGGATTAAGGATGATCGTGAATCGATCTCAGGCTCAGTGTTTACTCATAGTGATGGAGCTATAGTCTGGAGCAGCCCAGCACTGCCAATTTGACTCTGTTAGTCGAATACATAGCAACTTTTGGAGCGAATAAAGAGGCGGTATGGCTTGAGGAGTTCTTTGTTGGACCGGGAAGTGATTCCGGGTCTCGATGAGCCGATACCATTTTTCCGTGAAAACAACTTGAGAGGTAGCTCATGCAAAGGCTCTTCGCAATCACAAGAGATCAAAAGCATATTGAGATCAAGTACCACCTGGTCAGACAGATCATGCATAGAGGCGACGTTTCGGTTCTAAAGATAGCCTCGAGCCGACAACCTAGCTGATCAGTTTACCCAGTTGCGTGACACCTAGTGTCACTGATAAGCACTTGAAAGGTATAAGATTGGGAGATATGTCTCATCTGCTTTAGAGCAAGTGGGAGAATGTTGTGGATAGAAAGAATAAGGTTGTGGTGCTCTAAAACAATCATTGCTTGTCTTTACGGGCAAGTGGGAGATTGTTAGATATAGTGTGCCCGAAAGACAATTGTTGCTTGTCCTTACGGGCAAGTAGGAGATTGTTGGAAGTGACGCCCGAAAGACAATTTATGTAATTTTTTTTTAGAATTAATAAATGACATATTTATTCTCATCTTATTAGTTGCTTCGTGCTTGTATGTAATACACTACTGAAAACCCTAAGTCGTATCATTTGTAGCCATATAACTTAGTGTGTGTCATACATGAGGATTAAGTTTATGGTGATACACTTGAACTATTAGTCCGTGGTGAACTTAATCAAAGTATGGGGTCTATTGATTAAACCACCATTAATGCGCCCAGAACACTTTATGGTGTGACCGTCCTATCCGGACCGTCGACATTGGTTGTCTAAGTGGGGCATTTATATATGATGAGAGTCATATAGGACTGGACCGATTTAATCTGAGTTTCTCATATAATTCCGTGATTGTGAAATCTTATTAAATCACAAGATGATCATATATGGATTAACCTTAATCCTGAAGTGATTACAGACTCCTACTTGTTTCAGGATAGGGTTTGATGTGTTCGTTAAGGATCGCGCAGAGCGCGGTCCGAATCACTTTCACGTTGGCACTATTCTAGAATGTGTGAGAAGTGTGTGTTTCACGGATATGGAATCCATTCCTTCCTCGCGGGAAGTAGAAAGACAATCCCCTTATTTGTTGATCCTAGAAACCGATCAATCTGGGAGTTCGTATTGGTTATGAACTAATTGATCACTAGTGGGTTAATGGTAAATAAGGATAAGATGTATTGAAGAAGGTTTACGGAAATAATCCTGCTTCATTACGGATAGTCTATGGAGGGTTAGTTTATATGAAATGATTATATCAATGGACACTTATCGACTCGACTCGACGTTTTGAGAATAAGTTATATCTATAATCGATAGAGTCCAGTTTCGGATTTATGGTGGCGTAATTCCGAAATTAATAAGTAGAGTAGAAATATTCTGTTCGATGAATATTTTATTTAATTTATTATAGCTACTGATTATAGGTCCATGGTCCCCGGTTTGGCTCCTTACACGCGAGTGTTTTCTCGTTTTATGGAACCTCGAGAATACATTAAATAGTTGGTCTATTTAATGAATATGCAATATTATTTATTTGGTAAATAATATTTAAAATAGAAAAGACATTTTCTATTAAAATGACTAAAAAAATGGCGCCACATTTAGGATAATTTAGGAAAAGAAATTTTCTAGATTATCTCATATGTGTGATTAATTAATTATCTATTTGTTGGATAATTAATGGAAAATTAAGAGATTGATTTTTTGGGAATTATCTCTTATTTTGTAGCAAAAATATCTTTTCCTTATGGGAATAGGTTTTTGTGGTGTGAAAAGGATAACTCTCTTGACTAGTTATTTTCCTATATAAAGAGAGTTCCTTCTAGCACAATACATACTCAAATTGTTTTTCCACTTTGTAAAGAAAAGGAAGAAAATTTAGTTTCTTGCCTTAGTTATTAAAAGGAGAAAAATCTAGAATTTTTCTTGTGCATATTCGAGGAGGTTCTATGGCGATGATCGACGTCCACCGCCGTCGCTTGGAGATACAATCCGGAAGATCACGGCTTCTCCCTTTTGTCGATTTCTCATCTCTCTCCGGTTTGGGTAAATCTACTAACCTTCTCGTTGGATTAATTAGTTATGTTTCATATCGTAAATCGCATAAGCTTCCGTCGTGCGAAGATCGAGTGTCTCGATCGATGCTATTACTCCTAGCAGTTTATTCACTAAAGGGTCAAGACAATCTTTCATTGCATTATTAGTTTATGTAGATGACATAAAAACAGCTAGTACTGACATCAAGCTCATTTAACAAGTCAAATATGCTCCGCATAAGTAGTTTACCATCAAATACCTTGGCAAATTAAGGCATTTTTTGGGCACTGAGGCAGGCAGAACCCCTAAGGGTATATCTATTTCTCAGAGAAAGTACACTCTCAATCTTTCAATAGAGTATGAGTTTTGGGGGGTGAAACATGCCAAAACACGCATGGAGTTTAAGCAGACCTTGCAACATGGAGATTCAACTTACTTAGATTAGTAATGTATACAAATCAATAGTAGGCAAGCTAATCAACCTTACTTTCACCAGACCATATATAGATTTTTCAGTTCAGAAGTCCAGTCAGTTATTAGATACTCCTACTGAAAAACACATAAAGGTTGCTCACAGATTATCGAGGTATTTGAGGGCTAATCTAGGACATGGAATATTGTTTCCAAAGCAGAGAAAAATCTTGTTTTGAAAGGCTTCACTGATAGTGACTGGGATGGTTGTCATGAAACCAGGAACTCTGTATCAAGTTGCATTATGTTCTTGGGAGACACTCCGATTTCTTGGAAAGAAAAAGAAGCAGAAAACCATTGCAAGAATCTCCTGAGAAGCTGAGTACAAGGCTATGGCCAATGCTGTGTGTGAACTTCAGTTGTTGGTTTATATCCTACAAGATTTGAAGATTTCTATTCAATTGCCCGCTCAAATTTGTTATGTGAGAGTGCCATTGCTATGCATATTGCTCACAATCCTGTGTTCCATGAAAGGATCAAGCATGCTGACATTCTTAAAAATGCTTTGGATGCAATCTTTTCTTATCTACCGGACAAGTTGGGGATTTCTAAGATATTTCAACCAAATCAAGTGGTTAAAGGAGTGCTGAGTGCAAGCTGATTCATGTATCACTCTCAGCTTGAGGGGGTGTTACGATGTATGGTGTCTAAAATAGTGCTGAGTGCATTCAGCTCAACATTCAACTAAATATGTTCAGCGACTAATGAAGACTCGGCGAGTGCTGAGTGCTCGGTAAGAGCATCTTGTACAGTTTGTAGTTTAGAGCGGTTATTCTGTTGTAACTATTTTGTAACTTCTCTTAACTTATTCATGATGTGTACATGATCAGCATCATTGTAATTCAACTCTTTTGTACTCTTTGATTACTCTTGAAATAATACATCCGCATTTATTTTGTTGTGTTATTCAATCACACAACTTTCAACAGAGGGAGTATAATAGAATTACAAAAGTTAAAGGCTACATTAATTATACCCAAGAGCTTTTGTAGTAATATCATTCTTAAAGTAAATGCATTAAATCACTTTTAAAAAAAACCTAGTTTGTTTAATTAATATTGAAAAAGAAAACCGAAGTTTTACAAGGCATCTCCTGGCCCTCCTAAAAAATAACATCATCAATACATAGTCACCACCTCCTTAAAACCTTAGTTCGGAAAACCCAAAGTGCGGGATAATCCGGATGCTAAGTAAAGAGTATGCCTCCCCGTGTATTGGAAAAACATCCTATGTAGAACTTTTGGGGAAAACAAAACCATATACAAAACAAAAATACAAAACTAGTCAACATGGCATGTTTT
The DNA here is from genome assembly GCA_036785695.1 of Gentiana straminea. NCBI lineage: Eukaryota > Viridiplantae > Streptophyta > Magnoliopsida > Gentianales > Gentianaceae > Gentiana > Gentiana straminea. Next base: position 1,776,698 of record JAVUPR010000095.1, on the reverse strand, counting down.
AAACTTTAAAAAAAAGCTACATAAGAGCCACACTAAGCAACAACAACATGAAAGGAACTTGTGGTACAAGTCAAGTTGTCAAACTGCAATAAGAAGCTGCAATAAGAAACTTGAATCCTTGAGCCATGTTATCAATTAGATCCTTTTAGGGGTCTCTAACCATTCACATGAATCAGTATTTGTAATGAGAGTCCGGGTGCTATGGTGCCTACAAAAAGAAGTAATTTGCAGTACTCCCGAAAAATTCACAGCAATCCAGGCAAGAAGCAAAGAGATACACCACCTGTTTGCACCCTTCATAACAATGAAGGTTGCTTCCAAAGTGTACCAACTATCAGTAGAAAACAAGTCATTTGAGGTCCATCTGATGTAGTTAACGAGAGGTCTGACGTGGTGCCTTCAAAAAGAAGTTGCAGTTTCTTGTAGCACCCATAAAGTGATCCAAATAGCCCAGAACAAAGAATTAGAGGAAAACAGCCTATTTGAACCCTTCATTACAATGAAAGGTGCTTCCTAGGGGTGCCGGAAATATAAGACATCATCTCTTTGTTCTAATAGCTAGCAATTGCAGAAAGTCTCTTTTAAGAAGGAGACCTAGGCCTCCCTCAAGTTGATGACCTACAAAAGTCCATGAGCTTTGAGTAGTGCTATCTTTTTTTACAAGGAAATGAGCTCGAGAGTTAGCCTTTCTAAAAATGTGATGCGGGCTAAAATTGTGATCAGACATCAGCTTCATGATTTGTTTAATGTCCCTGTCACACTTCCAAGAAATCTGATTGCTTCCATGAACCATATTGACCAATATATGTGAGTCATCTTCAAAATCTACACTCTTTAAGTTCAAGTTGGCACAATGTTGGATACTGGTCTACAAGGCATGTATCTCAGATTGAATATTAGAGGTTGCACCATAAGCTTCATAACCTGCCCTAATCACGCTGACCATGATGATTTCGAATAATATAACCACCCCTAACAATCCCGGGGATTGCGTAAAGAGGAATTATCAGAATTCATCTTATACCCGTTCACAGAAGGAAAAGTCCAATTCACAGGGATATATTGTATAAGAGGTTTAGGAGAAAAGTTGGGTATAACCTCTGCCTCAGCCAATATGTCATCAGTTAGAGTGTCTCCAGTCAAATTCAAGCTACTACAAATCGTCTTAAGATTATCCATAACATAAAAAATGATAGCATCACTAGAAATCTGAGAACCCTCATGATAGATATATATTGTTCCTTGCCTTCCGATTTTCCCGGCGATCGTAGAAGGCACAATAGGAGAATTTTACCCAAAGCTCCATGCCATGGCGAGTGGAACAACATATGCAAACAATGTTCCTTAGTGGAAAATAGCCTGAATGTGATTCAAGATCTGATGAGCTTGTGTGCAATGCCATAAAACATGCTTAACAGTTTCTTCTTCAGGATAAAACATACATTGAACAGGGCCATGAATTCCAAATCTATTTAATTGGTCAGCAATTGAGGATGATACCATTCTTGAATCTCCACATAAATAAGTAAATCTTCCCCGGAATGTGTGGCTTCCAGATATCTTTAAGGTCATAAAGAGTAAGCTTCCTTTTTCTGAGAACATCAAATGCTAACTTAATAGAGAATTTACCTGAATGTTCAGGTAACCAAATCCAGTTGTTGTTTTCCACATATCTCATATCATCCTCAGTGATCTCCTGCACATGACTAAGAATCTTCCAGGAATAAAATTTGTATAGAGGGAAGGTACCAGCAATGATTGTATTTGCCTAGAGACCTTGCCCTATTCTCAATTTCCACCAAAGCTTACAATAAAAGGCTTGCTGTAAAGTTTTTAAATTTCTAATCCTTAGCCCATTCACCAAGGTGGAAAAACAAACATCCTTCCAGCCTTTCCAAATATGACTTTTACGTTTCTCAGTATCCAACCAACGAAAATGGGAGAGGATATGTTCAATGTGTTTAAAACAGAGGCATGTAATTTGAGAGAAACTAAAATATGTATAGGAATAAAAGAGAGGACATGCTTTAAAAGAAGTTTACCCCAGTAGATAAAAACTTAGCATACTAACCCTGTAATTTACCCTCAAGTTTTTGGATTAAAGGAGAGAAATAATAGTATTTAGGCCTACCCAAATAAATAGGACAACCTAGGTAGGTAAAAGGGAAGGAACATTTTTCATGCCAGTATGATCCTTTACCATGCAAACAGTATGAGCAGGAGCATGCTTGGGTATAAAGAAAGAGATCTTATTAGCATTTAAATTTTGTCCAGAAGCAAGCTCATATTGGTGCAAGAAAAGAAAGAGGTTATTTATGGATTTCTTGGTGGCTCTAGCAAAAAAATCAAATCATTAGCATACATGAAATGAGTAATGGGGATAAAATCTCCGGGAGAGGCATAGTGTTCAACATGAGACTGAAAAAAAATGTTTTGGGCCCTTAGTTAAAGCTTCCGAAACAAGGATAAACAACTAAGGAAAAAGAGGATCCCCTTATGCCCTTATTGTTTTGAAAGAGGCCCGCATGGGTGCCATTGATTAAGATAGAGAACCAACTAAAAGACAAATTGATCATGGCCAAATTTACAAAGTGAATAGAGAATCCAAACTTAAGCAAGAGAGCTTTGAGAAATGGCGCTGAGACTCTATCAAAGGCTTTTGTAACATCAAATTTGAAGATGATAAATATATATATATATATATATATATATATATATATATATATATATATATATATATATATATATTTTTTTTAAATTTATTTATTTACACATACGTGTGAATATATCTCTACATATAGATAAAGTATATCTATATTTCTATACGGGTATATGCTAGGTAGGTTTGCTTTTGAGGTTTATAAGGCACCATATTAAATCTATCGGGGTACACAACAAGCGTTCCAAAATAGTTAAATGTACGAGGTGTCATTAATACAACGATAAATTTAGTGTGGTGTCTTTAAATGCTCATTTACTTTAAGAAACAATTAAAAAAGAAAAAAAAAGAAAAGGTTCCACTCTCAAAAAAAAGAAAAGAAAAGGGGATGTTATGTACTTACGTGGGGCTTTGGAGTGGGTTTGCTTTTCCATGTCTTAAGAAATATGCATGGCATGCAAAAGGATGAGCCACGTTATAAGGCATCTTGGTCTATAGGTTTTTAGGTACCTCACTCATACTTCTTGTGTGACTCACATTTTGGTATTTATGACCATAAAAGACGAAACGTGTGATACATGTGTATACAGCGGCAGATCTACATACAATAAATAAGAGGCAACTGTCCCTCTTGATTCGAAAAAATACATTAATAATTATACTATACATAGAGTTTGTCCCTCTTAAATTTTTTATTTGCCCTTTAAAAATTTTATTGTCTCCTCTTACCCGAGATTCTGCGTCCGCATATATATATATATATATATGTGTGTGTGTGTGCGCGCGCGCGTCTGTGTGTGTGCCCAAGTTATTGTATAGGGTGTTTTTTATTTTCACATTTTAAAGGAGATATATGTATCTTCTAAAAAAAAAAACGATGCAAAAAATGTTTAATTTTTGCAACCAAAAAAAAAATACCAATGCAAAAAAAATTAATGTTGTGTGTTTAACTTTTTACATTAGTTGCAAAAAAATGAAAAAACCGATGCAAAAAGTGTATACTTGTTGCGGAAAAAAATACCGATGCATTTCTTTTTAATGTTTGTGTTTAAGTTTTAATATTAGATATATAAGAGTTAAATTTTTGTAAAATAAAAATAAAATACCAATGCAAATTTTTTAACATTAGATGTATAAGACCGATGTAAAGAGTGTTTACTTCTTGCAGAAAAAATACCGATGCAAAAGTCTTTTACTGTTATGTAATTAATGTTTAACATTAGCTATACATGGAGTAATTATTTTGTAAAGAAAATACGGATGCAAAAGACTGATTAATTTTTAGGGAGATTGAGGCAAAATGACAGAAAAGATTACAAAATAAATAAACAGAACACACTTCTTTTTTTAGATACAAAAATGACAAATAATTTCAGACGGACAAGAATACACTTTTAAAAGGGACGAGCGCATGTCTTCAATTTATTCCGCTTCCTTCAGGTTTGGTGTTGTTGTTGTTGTTGTGGTTTTTTTTTTTTTTTTTTTTTTTTTTTGGTCCAAACATCCGTAACTTTTGATTTATAACTCCGATCATCGAAATTTTTTCACCAAAATTCATATTTTTTTTGCTCTCTAATTTGAGCCCCAAATACGATACCCTTCCGACGTAAATTTTGAAAGCCGAAAAAATATTTGCATTAACCGGAGCGTTTTTCTTATAAACGACTGTAACTTTTGATTTAGAACACCAATCATCAAAATTGTTTCACCAAAGTTCATATTTTTTTTATCTTCATTTTGAGTCCTCATTTGATACCTTTTCGACGTAGTATTTGAAAGCCGAATTTAATCGCAACATTTACACTAACACAGTATCAGTAAACAATATCAGTATCAGTACACAATATCATGCTCATTTAAGGTTTAATTCAAGTGATTACTTCAAGGCACACATATCTGGCTCATATAAGGATCATTTAAGGCTTAATTCAAGGGACACAATATCATATAAGGCTCATGTAAGACTCATATAAGGCACACAATATCACTAACGGTATCATATAAGTCACACAGTATCAGTAACAGTAAAGAGTATCTCATTTAAGGCTTAATTCAAGTGACTACTTCAAGGCACATATATCTGGCTCATATAAGGCTCATTTAAGGCTTAATTCAAGGGCCACAATATCATAACAGACCAGCATAGTGTTAACACAAGCAGCACAATGTTTAAATTACAGACCGAAATTATCACCAAGATGCTACTATTATTGCTTTACAATGGGGATTGAAAACTTTAAAAAGCTTATCTAATTTCTTCCTCGTGCTGACCATTATTTCTTCTCTAAACCAACATGAAGGATTATGCATTAGGCTCTTAACATAGAAAGGCACCGGGCACTGTACAAAAGGAGTAACAAACAAAATCCTAGTTGTATAGGTGGCATCCTCAAGAATAAGTTAAACTTGCTAGATTAAACCAGCTGCTAAGCTTCTAAACCAGTTCCTAAGCTAGCTGATTAGCTAGTTACTTTCACACTGAGAATCATTTACCAAAAAATTATTCAGCACCTTCTGAGAGCTATTTTGAATGCAGGATAACAACCGCAGACAAAGAAAACATAAGCATCGAACAATATATATATAGAGAGAAAGGGAAATAGTTGCTAGCTGCAATTACATAATATAATTTGGTTTTAGAATGCTTAGCTACTTTTCGTTAAGCAAATTCTTACTTGATAATTGACAATCGTTTGTGAAATAAAAGTACTGTTGACGACATAAAATGTAGAAAGAGAGCATACGCGACAGAATACGGCAATCGAAGATGTATAGAGGCAGCATCTTTGAATGCCGAGAAGCGGTAGAAGGCCAGAGTGATCATCAATCCGAAGGTCATGCTTATACCATAGAATCGCCGTACCATTAGTTCTCTCCGGCGGGGGAACCTACTTCCGTTACTGAACTACTCCTCACAAAACTCGAACAACGGTGAAATTGAACTGATTGAACACCAAAACTTGCCGGAATAAAAGAGAAGGGACATGAAATCAGCTTATATGAGCTAGGAAGTGCGACAAAATGCTGTGAAAGCAAGAGTGCCATGAATGATCGGAAAGCAGAGGTCTCCGGTGAAAACAATCGACTTCCAACAATCGACCTCTCATGGCGGTCAAGAAGCGTGCTTTCTTCATCTCCGAATCTCTGAAGAATGGCTTTCGTCGTCGTCGTCGTCATTTCACTTTTTTCCGCTTCCACAGCGGATTAATCAATTCACTTTCTGTGATTTGTTTTCAAAGTAAATATGGGTATATTCGTCCGGTGGAATTTTTTTGTCCTTAATACAACTAAAAATTTAAAGCTGGATTAGCACATAATTAAGGGAGAAAAATGTACTATAAACTAATTTTTTCTAATTTTTAACATTAGATTTTACAAAAAAAAAAATAATTTAACTAGATATATAAGAAGTTAAACTTTTGCACAAAGTAAAAAAAAATGCTGCAAGAGGGGTCAAACCTATGACCTTTTAGAACAATATATAAGCTCTTCTCCACCGGAAAACTTTCAAATTTACTAATAATAAATCAAATTGAATATTACCTCCGTCCTAAAAATTAAATCCGTTTAGCATTTTGAATTTGTCCCAAAATGTAAGTCTATTTACAATTTTCTCTTTTTATCCATCATTTATTATATACTCATCAACTTTTCATTACTTTGCATTAGTAACGGTCAAATATCATTTTAGTTTTTTTCATCAAAATTAATGACATATAACCTATTTAACCAATTTTCTTAATCCGGTGTGAAAAAACTCAAACTAACGTGTGTTTATATATATATATATATATATATATATATATATATATATATATCAACCATTATTTATTTATTTTTATTTTTTTGAGAAGGGGATTTTATATACATATATCTCCGTTATTTATATTTTTCTTCTAGAAGGGGATTTTATTTATTAGATGGGGATTCGAAACTTGGTCAATACTATAAAGTGCAATGACATTTATCATTAGGCCAAATTCAATCCTCAAATCCATTATTTATATAGTACAAGCTAGCTTATTTTTGTTTATAGTAGATATGAAGCCACACACTTGAGATCATTCCGGGGTCGATCTGGGAGCAGCCTACAAAGCTATTAGTCTATTTTAGTTCTTAACATTTTAACCGTTTACAAAGCATTCCTTGTAAAATAGGTACAAAAATTAAAAGAAGGGACAATCTCAATCACCCCAAAAAAAGAATGTAAAAGATTATTATTATTATTATTATTATTATTAAAAATATAAAAGAAGGGTCAAGCTAAAAAAACCAAGTCACAGCTTTTGGGGGAAACATCAACGAATTGCGAGGCTAGCTATTAACTCTATCCCAGAAAACAAAACTGCTTTTGCACAATTGACACACCCTTAGATAACAATCTCAATGAGAATTTTTAGAATTGCAAGTTTTGCTTCCCCAAAACTCTAAAATAACAGAGATCAATTTTTGATCATTCTATTAAAGTCCTGTTCCCGGCCTAGCAGGGTGGTGCAATTTGCAAGAAATCGCGTAGTTGTTGAATCTCAAAATCCAAAATGGTTAGAGAAGATGATCTACGTTAGAATAAAGAAAAAAAAAAGAGAAAAACCGTGCGAATTCCTTCAATCTTGAATGAAATATCAATTTGAATTTGAGCGACCCCTGAACAAGATGATTCCAACACCACCAATTGCCAATGTCACTGTAAGAAAAACTCCAATACTATCGGCAAAACCCGTCTCCCATTTCTTCTTTGTTCTTGTAGGATTGATCCTTTCCCCCAACTTGTCGCGAAGAAGGTTGTTAAGATTGTCCAACTGGTGTGTGATCTGGCGTTGGCCCCTTGAAATATTCGATATCTGTTGCATAAAATTTGATCAGCTAAATAACAGAAACAGAAATCACTATGATTATGTAAAAGGGAAGCCCCCAGACCTCTCTTGCCATACAATCATAAGCCATAGGCGAAAACAGTGTCTCATAGAAATAAAAAGGTAAAGACTATACATACAATGCCAAAATATCTGGCTCTTCCTGGACCTGCAGGGATTCTTCTTCCATCACCGAGTTCGCCTAATTCTAGGATCAGTTGTGATGGCTCCAAATGATGCATGTCAACATACTAATACGGCAAGTTTGGCTGAAAATAGTCAAGCACCTATCTAACACTGAAAACTACGTATTGATTCAATACCCTACTTACAGAATGAAAAAAAAGGATCTGGGTCGATATGTAGTCAAAGGTATTGGTACCTAGGTCTAGCAACGATGCTTGAGTCAAAATGTATTCGGTAACTACTTACATCCATCGTTTTTTGCTTGGCCTAAAATGTTTAAGCCAAAATTGCTAAACCCGCAATTTCTCAATCTTATCTTTGGTAATTTTTCTCTCACCTTTCCCATGGGGGATACTACATTCTCCCCCTCTTAAGGAATTGGCGTCGAGGATTCTAGTTGTGGCCTCCACCGTGTCTCATGACGTGACACTTAATTCGTACGGGTGACTTGGCTTTGATACCACTTGTAACGCCCTAGAACTTGGGTCAAACGGCGTTACTTGAACCACAATGGATCCAGTAACTACTTAGACACATCGTCTTAACTAACTTGATCTAAAAGGGTTATAACTTCTGGGAAATTCTAACATGAAGAATCCCCTGTAGGGAGTGACCCATATGGACGATTCTGGACCACACAGTTTCATTGCAGAATGAAACTGTGTGGTCCAGAATCGTCCACATGGGTTACTCTCCATGGTAGAACTTCCCATAACTTCTAACCCAAGGTATTCAACCTTATATCTTGCGAATTTTTCGCTCCCCTATCAAATATGGGAAAATAAAATTAACTCAATGAATCTAACATGTAAAATCTTCAGGATAGGATTCACCTCTTCCATCAAAGATGACTCCTTTGCTAGCTTGGAGGAAGATGAGGAGTATGGCATTTTGCACCCACCTGTCAACGAACCATTTTCAAGACCAGATATGAAATAAGAAGTCGGTGCAGAACCATTGCATGTCTCTGCTTGCAGGGTAGTACTTGGCAATCTGGGAGATCCGCCTTTGCTTGGAATCTTCGTTTTCAGCTCTTCAATTTGAGATGTGAAGTCATCCATCCGATTAATCAATGTCGATATCTGTTCGAGAGAGTTGCATGATAGCTCCCTATTCAATGAGAGGAAATAAACTTTAAAGATGAAGTAATAAAAATGATTTAAAATGCAGAAACTGATGAATGAAATTAACCATTAAGTAGGTGTTCTTTTTTATACATGTGCAAATGGTCACCTGGTTAGCCAATCTAGCTGATGAATCAGCTCTACTGTCATCAAAACCATGGTCACTGGAGGAATCTCCGGCAATCTTAGAAAGGGATTTGTCCCCATAATTTGAAAAGGAATGGCACATCCTCCTTGGGAAAGAAAAACAAAACAGCAATTTGACCACTGCTTGAGAAAGATAATGGTAGCACACAGAAATTTTAAATTATTGCAAAGCCATAATAAGTTTTGCAATTCGTACATGTAGAAAAGGAGAAGTCTAATCGATTTTTTATCCGTTAATAGAGAGTAATTAGAGGTTAGTTGGGTAATTAAGTGTTTAATGTTGTAGCCGCCCTTTTAATCAACTAGCTAATGGCTAGTTATTTTTGTAACTATTTAAACCTTGTTCATGCAATGAAAAATACAAGTATTCTTTCTCTTCCTATCTTTATTTTTACAGTACAATATACTCTTAAATTTTCCACATAATCTTCTGAGCATTGCGAGACAAAAGGATGTGCAGAAGTAATGAAAATGCAACTGACACAGAAGATTCACAAAGCATATAGCATATGGACGACTATCCATATCAAGGACATCAATCATATGCACCTCTTGGAATTTTTATTTCGTATTGCATGTTGTCCAGCTGATGCTCGAGAAAGCAAATCTCTAGGACTGGATACAAGATCCTCATCAATGCTAAGTTTTGTCTTTAAATCTTCAGGCAGGGCCTGCAACAGGATCTTGTAAGTAATGAAATTAAGGACAGAGAAGCACGTAAAAAGTTGAAACGTATCATACCATGACCTCGTTCACAAGCTTTTCCAGCTGTATTTGTTCAATGTAAGTTCGTGGAATGTAAGAACCCTCCAACCCCAGTTGATCGGCTATGCTTTTTACAAGTGCACGGTCTCTTCCTTGCACCTTTTTTTTTGGGGTGGGGGGAGTTTCACAAACAGAGTCAAAAGCAGAAACAAGCATAGTAGTCTCTCCAATGAAGGCTAATACAGAAATCTCCACAGCTGAAATGCAACTTATTGTTTGAACAATAAAGGTAGGGGGATTCTATTGGCACGCCCCAATTTACTACTGGCACCCTATTGCTCCCGGCACCACAAAAAATTACTTCGTCACCCGGTGATTTTTTATAAAGGGAACGTCGATCCTGTGGGTGTTCCTTGTTAAACACCAAAGCCGGTGTCACTGGCGTTGGTGTTCAACAAGGAACACCAGTGTGACTGTGACTGAAGTTCCCTTTATAAAAAGTGTTAAAACTTAGAAACGTCGGTCCACGACTTTCCACTGGTGTTTCTTGTTGCACACCAACGTCATTGTTCCTGACGTTGGTGTGCAACAAGAAACACCAGTGTGACTGACGTTTTTTTCATCCGAAAATATAATCAAAAAATGGGTGCCAATAGTAATTTGGGGTGTGCCGATAGAATCCACCTAAAGGTATTCACTGCTGAAATATTGAAGGATTGTTTGGACATGATATATTTCGCATTTATTCTTATTCAATGACGAAATTTTTGGTTAACATGTTAGGATTGCATCAGGAATCATGTCATATAATGTGAGTGTTGTGTGCAAAAAAAAAAAAAAAAAAAAAAAAAATGAAACAAAAACCAAAAAAAAACAAGCGAGAAAATTACTGAATTCTGCTGAAAAAAGTGGCGTGAATTAATTCATGCACAAGTACACCCTAAATGTCACACAGAAAGCCTAACAAGATAGCTAAAATTTAATATAACACTCACACACAAGCACAATAGAATCCTTCTTTTGACAGATTACTATGAAACAAGAAATTTGCACCAAGCCAGAATAGTTAGATCTTAGTCCAGTCAATACCACGAGTTTACCAGAGGAATCAAGTTAGCTTTTATGCCACACAATTAATTAGCAACAGGTGATTTCAATATACCAAGTGCATTCACATTAAAATAAAAAAAACAACTACACCAAGATCTTGAAGTAATCATCTATATCTCCAACATTCATACCAGAGCAATAATAATTATGAAATCGACAAAAATATTACAGAATACAAATCAGACATGCGTTCTGATAATACTTTTAAGGAAAACAAGGAGAAAGAAAGAGTGTCCTACCTGAACATAGTGACGATTTAACTGTTCCAGCCAATCTACTTTCACGCAGACCTTTTCATCACTGAAGGAAATACTATTTCTTCTTAGTATTGCAGCCATTGTGTATCCAAGTGCCATCAATCCACCAAGAAGCCGCACACTAACTTCAAAAGTTATTCTTGGTGATATGACAAATGGAGGATCTTTGACCCATTCCTGTATAGAGGTATAAGGTACCAATCAGAAAATCGAAGACTTTTTTCCCCTAAATTGGGGAAAGGGGGAAGGGATTTTTATTATATTGGGAGAGGGTGTGGGGATTGAACCCTGGTTCTCACAAGGAAATGCAATGGCCTTTACCACTAGGCCAGATACAATCCCCAGAAAATCAAAGACTTCTTTTGATATGTGACAACTTAAATAGCCAAGTAAAATTGTGAGCAATTTTGCCTGAGCATGAATGAGATGCTTCTTGCAATTTGTAAATCACCAGTTATCAACAAAATAAATCTGGTAAAGACAAGAATTGAAGGTGCGCAAGTACCAAACACAACTTTAATAAGGAGACTAAGGAAACTAGAAACGACAATAAAGCGTCCAGTAATTCCAAAACATAGAAATAAAAAAAAGTAATGCTTCATATTGTAAACTTAAATGGTCTGGCTCCCTAGACCCACATAGGCAGGATGGTTTCATGCATGAGGCAGCCTTCTTCAGTGAAACCAAAACATGTTTAATCTGGTAGAAAGTATCAACAGTGGACCTCCACAAAGCCATATAATACGTTGAGAATAGTGAATGTGTTGGAAACATCACAGGTTAAGCATGTTAATTTAACAAAAGCAAAATAAAAGCTACATCAAAGGGACAAAGCATCATAAACATATACTACTCACGAGAGAAATAAAAAAAAAAATAGAAATCTTCTAAGCCATGATGAATTCATTTAAAAAAAAACACTCAAAAATTCTATGCAAAATTTACAACGAGGGAATACAGAAAGAAAGCAAACCTCAAACATGAGATTGTACTTTCCATCCTTATTGCGCATCCTAAGATATGATTGGCATGTCTCAGGATCCTCACCAGGCGGCAGAAGATATATATCATACGTTTGCTCAGATGATTCTGTGAAGCCTTCAGGTAGGACAGACTTAATTTCTTCTGGTTTCACATCTCTAGAAGACTAATATAACAGGTGAAAATACATTCAGTTTTGCAGAGCATTACAGCTTATTCATTAAGAAGCATTTACTGAAATATTAAAAATCCTTCTTTTCCAACAAATTATGTATTTAAAGATGAAAAACATAAATAAAAAAAACTAAGCACTAACGGGACATGATTTGGAATGTTACCTTTAATATATAAGTAGGGCTCTGGAATCCAGTAAACGGATTGAACTTGTTCATTATTTTAATATGTGCGGTTTGGAGGTCAGGCTCAATGAAAGCCTTGTACATTGGATATACCTGTGAAGAAGTATACATAAGAGCTTCATGGATGGAAAAATAACTAAAATTGGCAGACAAAGAGGAGGAAGACAAACTGTTTCAGATATCTGGTGGATTATTTCCTGAGGTTCCTGCCCGGCACGCTGGATATCCCTTAGAACCCGTTTGACTAGGTCAAAGTGAACTCCACCAGTCACAGATACTCGAAGATCCAATAGTGGCCTCAATGTTTCGCTTAAAGCATAAATACCCTCTATTATCACTATACGGGAACTTGGAACTTCAAGTGTCCTGTGACCAACATATTGCCACTCAGATCAAAAGAATCAGAGAGCTAAGGTAGCCAAGATGAATCCAGTTGCAGAGATTGACTAAATGGTATATTTAAAGAAAAAAACAATAATGATTTTTTAATCTATTGGCTTGCCAAAGGACAAAGGGGACAAATACATGAGTATGATATTATGCAAGAAACTAAAGCTGCAGTCAACAACTAGCCAGTCTGACCAGCATATTGTAAGCATAAATGTTTGCTACCGACGGTAGACAGAGTTTTCTAACAAAAGAGTACTTGCCAAGCTTTCAATGCCTAGTTTTGCCTAGCAAAAAGTCACCAATATTCATCACCAAGAGTGTCATCTGGTCTAGCTGATTCAAACCAAAAACGGGGTACAATACAGAATCAGTTTCCTACCTGTAAAGTCCTGAAAGTCAAAATCATCTAAGGAAACAAGGAATTGGAGAAGGAACAAAGAGAAAAGGGAAGTACAAAACAAATATGATAACTCTTCCAAATTCCAGCGTAGCAAACTACAGTCCCATTGAGCAATCCAAAGAGAGATACCATTGAGGAATCTTAAGAGAGATGCCGCATTATTCCACAAAGGAATAGTTTCATTCTTTGTTCCTGATTTTCACGTACAATTTGAAGAAAGAACTTGGCTACCTTGGTCTTCCTCCCTAAAACACTTGAATATATACATTCATGTAGGATATTGATGCTAACTTCCTGAAAGGGATTTCTTATGGTCGAGTTTATTATACTTCTAGTCATTTACTGTTTTATCCGAAGGAGATATGGCAGCATTACATTCATTTTTTTTTTTGTTTTGTTTCCCACGGCTATTACACATAAATGTTAATAATCATTTCTGAGAGTTGTTAATCGGCCCATAATGGACTAGGTGCCCAGACACATGCTTCCTCTCTGTGAAGATATGCACCTAATAAGATCAAAGCATACAACTAAACATGCTCATTACTTCTTATAGTTAGATAACTTTTAATCAAACAACTATTTCCTCAGCATCAGAAAAGAAGCCACCCTACATTAGCTAGAAGATTAATACCGTAACAAGAATAGAGAAGAAGGGTTCCAACCTGTATCCTACACGGGAACTGGATTTGAAGTCATATATTGGCACCTCAACCTGTTTCCCGGCTTTGAGGTCTTGAATATTCTTCAGCAATGTATCATAGTCAGTCAAGCGTGGATCTGCTACCAAAGATAAAACTCTGAACAACATACTTTTGAGGGGGGAAAAACACTACTAATAATAGGTTGATAAAAAACCAGAGCTTCTACCTTTCAAAAAAAACAAAAAGAAAAAGAAAACCAGAGCTTCTGATTAATTTAGGCGGGAGGCGGGAGGCGGGAGGCGGGAGGCGGGGGGCGGGGGGAAATAAATTTCTGAGATTGAACAAGAAACTTCTAATTAATTTACGAGAAAGATAAACCAAGTTGATTTATATGTGGTGTTAGTTCAGGGTAATTAGTATTTGTTTATTACGTTAATTATTTTGTAGTTTGCTGTTGTACTAGCCATTGCTTAGTGTACTAAATGTGATCATTAGGTTGATTTGATAGCCTTGATTTAGTCGGATTAGGGTCATAATTGGGTTGCCTTATAAAGCTCTGAATTCAAAATTATTTTGAATTTGAGCCGTTTAGTGGCTAACCTATGCAAATCTGCTTGAGATGATATCATTGAATAAAACAATCTATTTCTAAGATTCTTACACGGTATTAGAGCCTCATCTCTAATTTTCAATGTTCTAAAAAAAACGTTGTAAGCTAGTAGGTCAGTGCGGTGGCGCCTAGCGCCTAGGTTTTTTCTTTGTTTTTTGTTTTTTTATAATACTACTACAAAGACTATTGTTCACATAAGTCATAAAAGTATAAACATTAAGGAAAGAATCAAAAGAACAAAAACACAAGATTAAGTTAAAATATGTCTAAGAAGTAAGAACAACACCTCAAGAGTCAAATACTGGAGGGTGGCGGGGGGCGGTGGTTGCGCCGGTGAGGTGGCATGGGAAGACGGGAAGGAAGAAGATGTCGGGCTGTTTGGGGGGAGGGGCGGGAGAGGGGGGAATCGCATCCGTTCTGTTTTTTTAATAACTAGAACATTAGATCTAAAAAATGGATTTGGTAATGCCTTAGACCAACTAGGACCGACTAGACCCGCCCAGGACCAACCCCGCCTAGCCCAGCCCGCCTAGCCCAGTATTCGGTACAGTGGGTAGCTGCCTAGCGTCTAGACGCCGTCTAGGCGGCTTTTAGAACACTGCTAATTTTTCTGCTTCAAAGCTCTTCTTCATTTAGACCTCTCTGATAATGGCATCTGATAAAACCGAAATGACGCCCATAATAGAGGGGTCAACCATCATCCGTTTGGAAATGCTAATTGCTAAAGGCAACTCTCTTCCTGACTCAAATCACAAATTGGATGGGATAAGCTATCTCATTTGAGCAAGGACAATCATGGTGTATGTCTCTGAAAATTGTAAAAATGATTTCCTTACTAAGGCAATCAATCAATCAAAACCAGAGGAACTCTCATATAAACAATGGAAGATTGATATTAACATGGGCATGACATGGCTCATAGGATCCACGTCAGCTAAGATTATTGAGATCTTCAAGTCCTATGATACTGCTGATAGTGATTGGTTGTACTCTGCTCATAGGAGTAAATTAGATCATAAGGCTGTCTAATGTATCTTTATTGGTTATTCCTCTAATAAAAAAAAGGGAATAAGTGCTGTTCTCCTAGTGATAAAAGAAACCTCTATGTTACTGTGGATGTGAAATTCTTTGAACAACAACCTTATTATGATAACAATAAAGGCACTTACACTGTTAATTCACAAAACCAGCACTCATAGACACTTATAAGTGTCTATGAGTGCTGATTTACAATAAAGTACTCCCTCCGTCTCAAAATAAAAATCCATTTAGAATTTTGGTTTTGTCCCATAAAATAAGTCCATTTAGACTACCAATATGACATTTATTACATTTTTCTTACTTCAACCCCTAATTTATTATATATTCATCCGCTTTTTACTACTTTACAAAGAGTATTTTAAACTTTTATAATTAAAATTAATGACACTTAAACCACTCAAATGGAATTATATTTTGGGAAGGAGGGAGTATAACTCTAATAAGTCCCTTAATAAACATAAGGCAAGGCTGGTGGGTAGGGGATCCAATCAATCATATGGTATTGACTATTGGGAACATTTGCCTCTGTAGCTAAACTTATTACCAATAGAATTTCGTTCTCCCTAGTCATCCTCCATAGCCAACCTCCACCCCAGATCATCCAAAGCTTCCTGAAACTTTTTAGGCGTGGAAACACTACATATTTTTGTGAGGAAACAAGCATACTTCGGTGACTAATGGGGTGCTTAGTCACAGAAGACCGCTTCCCCTTACGGTGAGCAATAGGAAGAATATCATGTGAACTGTTACCTTTGCTCAACTTTATTTGGCTGTGATGAATCCGATGGTGCTGGATCTTCCGAACTAGGAGGAGGACTTGGCAATGCTGCAGTTCTTTTCCACTTACGGTAGTTGACTTTTGTGAGAGGAGGTGGCACAACCGAACCTGTCTCAATGGGTTGCTGATAATCAGCAACAGGTAAAGGCAGATTTTCTGGTAACTCGGTACTCTAGTGGGCTGGACCGGTTCAAGAAATGTGGTGTTTATTATCGTACTTTGGTAGTAGGCCAACTTTTCATTGAAATTGACATCAGCTGAGACAATATTTTCTAAGATGTGGACTATAACACCGATACCCTTTTGAGTCCAAGAATAACCCAAAAATACACATTTTGTGGCCCTTGGATGGAACTTATCTAAAACAGGACCTAGATTATGAACATAATAGACACACCCAAAAACCTTCGAGGGAATAGAAAAAGGTGACTGATGGAAACAATACAGAAAAAAGGTGACTGCCATGCCAAGGTTTTTGTAGGGATGCTGATCACATGACATGTTTCTAACACGGCATCTCCCCACAAGAATTTGGGAACATTCATTGACAACATGAGAGTACGAGCCACATTAATGAGGTGACGATTTTTACGTCCTACCACCCCATTTTGTTGTGGTGTATACCCACACGAGGTTTGATGAATGATCCCTTTCTCTGAAAGAAAGTGGGAGAATTGGCCTTTATATTCTCTAGCATTATCTGATCGCACAGTACGAATTTGGTAACCAAACTGGGTCTGGATTTCTTGTTGAAATAAATGAAAACATGTGTTAATTTTTGATTGCATAAGAAAAAGCCATGTCATACGAGAATGATCATCGATAAAAGTAATGAAATAACAAAATTTATTCGATGGGATGTGAAAGGGTCCCCAAACATCTGAATGTATCAACTCAAAAGGAGTACTCCTCATATGATTATTAATACTTTTAAAGGATGACCGACAATGTTTACCAATCTGACATGCTTCACAAGACTAGGAACTTGTAGCTTTAAAATAGGCAAAGATGGATGGCCAAGACAACAGTGCCAATCCATCAGAGACAAAATCAACTTGTAATGCCGTGGAAGGTGTTACTGAAAGAATATGATCCATCCTATTCATGCCTTGTACCAATCCTCCTCTTCGTTCGTAGATCCTGCAAAACCCATGAACGAGGAAGAAAGGTAATAGCATAATTCAAATCTTTAGTAAGTTTGCTAACAGAAAAAAGATTAATTGGAAAAGTTGCGACATCAAGTGTCGGCATTAAGGAAACGTCAGAATTAAGAATCGCATTACCCATGCCTAGATCTTGGGTGGATGATCCATTGGCAAGGGTAATGGTAAATGTCTTCTAAACTCAGATTCCCCTGTTCAAGCTTGAAATACTGCTGACATTTCATAGATGCGTGTAAGATTCTCCGAACTGGAGTACATCTGCTGCAGTCAGACCCACAGATCATTGGCCGACTTGAGATACAGTAACGTGGAACTGATATTTGGTTAGATGCTATTTGGCATCAATGACATAATTTGAGCATCGTCTTGTTTCCTTGAAGATGCTGTCGGATCATTGGCCCTTGGCTTATCCTTGGAAAGATGATGATCCATACCCTTTCCTGTTAGAAAGATTTCAACCGATCGGGACCAAAGGGTATATTTCTTTCCATTCAACTTAACAAAAGGGATTGATGACAGTTGAGAAGCCGGAGAGAACATACTGGGAAAAGATTCCGGCTTGGACTCCATCGGATGAGTTGATGAAGGCTGAACCTTTTATTGTTTACGGAGCAAACTAGAAAGAGAATTTAGTTTAAGAGAGGATGGATCTGATAAAATGTTATCAGAACGCAACATATACTGGAAAACAATTGGGATCGAAAAGTTGTTCCCTCACCACTTTATATAGGAAACCAATACAGAGACTCTTAACCTTAACGGGCTTACTTGACCCTTACTCCAGGTTTAACCTAAGTCGGCTAATAACAAAAATTAAAACAAAACACAACTTCTAACAATGTTGATGGCATTATCATCACAGGGGATGATTATGTTGAAATGCAAAACTTGAAGAAATTTCATGCAAAAGAATTCGAAGTGAAGGACCTTGGGAACCTCAGAGGCTTTCCAGGCATGGAGATAGCAAGAACTAAGGTTGGCATATCAGGTGCACAAATGACATATGTTTTTTATCTTCTTAATGAGACTGGTATGCTGGGATGCAAGCCTGCCTAATCACCCCTTGATCCTGGTTTAAAATTAGGAGTCAAGACTGATGTTGCTCTTATTTATAGAGACAGATACCTGAGAGGCCTAGCATAAGCTATGTTGTGAGCTTAGCATGTCATGCATCATCCATTTCAAGAACATTGGCAAGCTGTTTACAGGATTCTGAGGTACCTAAAGTCCGGTCTTGGCCAAGGTCTATTTTGGAAAATCAACCAACGGAAACATAGATATACACTGATGCAGACTGGGCAGGAGATTTGTCATAGAAGATCTACTACTGTTACCATTCTTATGTATGGGGCAACTTGGTTACTTGGAGAAGCAAAAAACAACTTAGAATCTCTAGGAGCAGTGCATAATCTGAACATAGAGCTCTTGCTCTAGGCGTTTGTGAAGGTATTTGGATCAAACGAGTGCTCGCTGATCTAAAAGTTCCTTGTCCTAGTCCCATCCAGCTGCTTTGTGACAATAATTCAGCTCTCATGATGGCTGAAAATTGAATTCAAGATGATAAAACTAACCATGTTGAAAGTGATCGTCATTTCATCAAGGAACACATTGAAAGCAAGGATATATCCCTGAATCACATCTGGTCTAAATCCCAGATTGCTGAAATCCTCACCAAGGCTCAACCTCTCAACTCATTGTCAGCCTATGTTGCAAGGTTGGTTGCAGAGGGGGTGTAGAAATATTACTTGTAACATGTGTTTTATTATGTGACATGTACGTTTTATTATTTATTTTGCTATGTCTTAGCTGTATTAATTATTAAAGGATTTACTTAATCCTTGGGTAGTTGGCTGGTTTATTACTGTTAATCAGCTTTCTAAAAAGCTTTTAATTAGATGTTCCCGCCTCATTTTTGTCTAGGCTGTTGAACTTCTAAACTTGTATTTAATCCCTTTGTTCCTTCTTGTAATTCATAATGAGAATTAACTCTCTCCATTGTTTTCTCTGGGTTGCCTAAGTTGCCTAGGCTCGCCTAGCATGGCTAGGGCATCATAGAAAAAGTTGAAACATATATGCCAATTGACAAGAAAATCAGTAAAAGTCACATACAGCCAATTCCTATCAAACAAATATTCAAATGCGTCTTGTGAGCACCATAAGCTCCAACGACATCAAACCAATTGCAGACGCTAGCATATGTGGTATGTTCTAACCACCCAATGATATCAATTAAACTAGCCATTTATGCACAAACTTAGACAAGAGTACTTAGTAGTCAAAAGTTTCATCATGTACACACATACACATGCAACCACTTTTTTACAGCATCTTGCAGAGGCGACTGTCGCCTAACTTCTAGGTTGTAAGACCTCGACTATCGCCTAGGCGTTGCCTAGGCGCACCTAGGCGATTGCCTTGACAGCTTTGAGATTTACTGCTGGTAATTGCTCCTGTTGGGGTTAATCTTATAGCCTAGTGAAGCGAAATGCAACTTGTGGTTGCAAGAAGCATGACATAAACAAAGCTTAAAGCCTTAGGCAATGAGGATCTGTGAAGGAATTTGGCTCATGAAGAAAATAAAGAAGATCATGGTGCCTACCTCTAAATCTATACAAATGAATTGTCATAATATATTAGCCATTAACTGGTTGAGAACCATGTTTAACATGATAAGTCAAAGCATGTTGAGATTGACAGGCTTATTATGAAAGTTGAAAGCAAGGAAATCTCCCTTACTCATACCTCATCCAAGAATCGGATAGTAGATGTGTTTACCAAAGCTACTTGAACTACAATGTTTCAATAGTTATGCTGCAAGCTTGGTTGTTCAGATATTTACAATCAAGCTTGTGGGGAGTGTTGCTATTTCAAAGGTATTGATGGTATTTGTTTGCTATGTTATTTGTTTTGCTGCTTGATTATGTACTAGACGTTGCTAAGTGTTTTAAGTGTGGTCTTTAGGTTGATTCGATAACCTGATTTATTGGAATTATGGTCATAATTAGCTTTCCTTAATACCTTTGAATTCAAATTATTTTGATTTAGAGCCGATTAGTGGCTGCTTCCGTAGCCTATTTAGATCTCTTTCCTCAGGAGATGAAATCATCAAATAAAACAATATATTTTTTACATTCATCAAATGAGACATCAGGCACTAATAGATACTCTGTTCTATGAAGAAGATCATCATGCAAAATGGATACTCTGTTTTTAACTTCCATGAACAGAAAAACACTTATTAATCCAAGAAATACAAGGAAAACGAAAAACAAACAAGGGAGAGAACAATGAGCTGAGGAGACACAAGGACAGCAGCTTAAGCGAAGAACAAATCACATTAGGGCCCAAAATGTAAAAATGGCAAATTTACCATGAAACAGGTCCTAATAGTTCGAAGAACATATAGTAACCAGACAAAGGTACTTACCATCATAGTTTCCATCAATAATCCGGCTAGCATCATTGTAATTGTCCATTGAAATAACAGCAACACTAGGCATAAAAGTGAGTATTTTCTCAGTGAAAGCGGACTTTCCAGCCCCTGAAGGACCGGCTAATCCTACCAATACCAGTCCATCTGTTTTCTGAGCCAGCAGTTGGCATGCCCTTATGAAAACAAAGAAACCTTTCTCAAAGGATAAAGCATCTGGTATGGGTGTGATTTCATAACGATCACAATCCCTTCTCTTCACCAATTGTACTTGATCTTTCAATAGGCCAGGTCTTCGATGACTTGAATTCCCGTTACAGCCATCTAAAGACATTGCTAGTATGGCAGCTTAGACCCTGAAAAAGACGACCAGGACAGAAATGTTAAACCAACATTTGTCAACCTTAAACCAGGATACTAAATAACCACATATTCATGAACAAGTCCACAGAGCCTATAGACGATCATTATATTCCAGGTAAATAAAATTGTTTGTTTAAATTCTTTGACACAGAATACTCGCCCATTTGGAGGACTTACTGTATCCAGAAGAGACTTACATATGCATTAAGGAATCTGCTAAAATTCTCAACCTGACGTTAATACCAAAAACTGGACCCAAGAATGAAGGAAAATTAACCCCTGACATATACATACAAAAATCTTTCATCTAACTCGATCTTTTCCGTGATCACTGTTAACAACATTCTGGCATATGTTATACAATCTAATCAAGTACTACATCTTAATGCAAATAATGTTGATTTTTTTTCATCCGTGAGTGTTGCTGGTCAATTGTCCAAATTTCATATGCATACAGGATTATACTATCATATCTTAAAAAAATTATAGAAGACAATCATAGGGGTTCATCACAACTATCTATATTGTCAGATACAGACATAGATAACAACTGGATAGAATATTCCTACTCACCATCAACAATTCAAGCTCTGGCAATTCGACGGATGGAATTAAAAAATACATAAATAAATAACCAAGAGGAAGGTCAAGCAATTGCAATATTACACAGTAACTCACAAATCATAAGCAGAAGTCCATTTCATTATAATGCTCATAAACAATAACTAAACCAAAAATTTCCTAGCTAAAAGGCCTAATGGTCGATCAATGCATGTTGTAAAAAAAATCACATTGAATACCAGAAAAAGATGGGCAACTACACTAACAAAAAAAGCTTAGGAATCCCAATTTGAGTCCGTTACAGAAATCCAGCATAATCAAGCTTGCCCACTGCGATACCATCCAACATTGATCGCGCCAAACTAGAAAACAAACAAAACCCAGATGAAGAAAAACATAAATAAAGCAACCCACCCCCGTAAAAAGCCACACAAAGGCGAAAACATGTACTTGATTTTCGTACGGATCTAACCATTGATACAAAAGCAAAAAGCAGCCGATTTTAAACAGAAAGAGGAAAACACAAATCATCCAAAAAATCAATTTAGAGAAAAAGTAGAAATCCAAAATGATATTTTTGATCAAAACAAGAGACAAATATCAATGCTTCACTTTAAAAAGAAAGTTTGCAGATACTAACTGGAACCCTCTGTCTCTCTCTTTGTGTATCGAGCAGTGGGGTTCAGGCACAGCACGAGCAGCACAAATATTGCCGCTAATTTTATAATTTGGGACTCCCTGTATAATTGTAGTGGAGTAGGGAGTTATTTTTTTCATTTTATAATGGATTTTTTTTGTTTTATTTTGATCTTCATTGTTTTCCAGAAACTTTTGGGAATTTGTTTTTGTTGAAATACTAAAAAGGAATGTGATTTTCAAGAATCTTTCCTGAGCCGGGTATTAGGGAGCAAGTGTCGGGAGTTTGCTTTTCAAATAAAAATTATATTAGTCGATAAGTCCACCATTCCACACAAAATTAATTCTAATTATAGATTCTATTTATAAGGAAAAAAATCTATGTAAAAAAAATTTGTGAACATTGATATACTTGATGCTTTGGTAGTCGATTTAACATGATAAAACTTTTTTTACCCTTCAAATAAAAAAAGTTGTGTATTTTATTACTCTTTATCATTTTTGTTTTCAGAATAGTTTGGTTTTTTTAGGCATATTATTATGGGAGATTCAGGGAGAAGACGTATTGTCAAAAAAAATTACGGAATTGACAAAAATATAAATCAAAAGCCTTTAACATTCATATATAAAGAAAAATAATGACTTTTTAGGGACACAACTTAATGGTAAAATAGCAGGGATACGGTAGTGGCACTCTTGCTCTTGAGTTGGGTGCGAGAGTTTGATATATTGGATCCACTTCTCACAGCAAAAAAATATATAAGCAACATTTGCAAAGTGGACCACGACATACACCTCGATTTACATCCTTGAAAGATGCAATACCCCGTGTCTTCATGAAAGGGCATAAATGTTATTTATAATTTTACGGAATATTATAATTTTTTTCCCTTTTTAAAATAAAAATGATGAAAGGGTGATAAGGTTTGGTGAGCAAGGCAAAATTGGAAAAGCCAATGTTTCTAAAACACCCCGACACCCTAACTCTCCCCTCATTCTTTCATTTGTCAAGTTTCTTGGAAGAAAATAAGAGAGAAAGGTTGAGAGGTAGTTTCCTAAGAAATCAAACATTTGTCTTTGAAGATTCCTTGTCCCAAAGTGAACAAGAAGAAAAGGAGCTCATCGAGGAATAAGTTTCTCCCCATTTCAAGTAAGGTTCTTCAAGTTGTTTTAGACCTAGAGTTTCTTTCCAAATCTTCAAGGTTTCATGGGTTCTCTTTTAGATTCAAGTTGTTTAAGAGGTTATAACAACCATGAATCTGCGTTTTATGTTCAATAAATCGAGTTGGTGGTTGAATCTTCAAGTGCTCTTGATGTGTTTTTGAGTTCTTGGAGCTTCAAGTTGGAAAAATATATTTTCTTCAAAGGTTTTGAGGTAAAGGGGTTTTCAATCGAATCTATAGATCTTAGTAGCATAGAATCTTTCCTATAATATGTAGGAGTTGTTAGAATTGGTTGGTTTAAGTGTTAGATGTGTTTTGGGTTCAAAGTATGCAACTTTTGTTCTTCAAATCGAAGATCTGGGAGGTTTGGCGGGTGCCAAGAAGAACTTGGCGGGCGCCAATGGTGAACAAAGAGCTTTGTTTGCTGTTGGCGTGTTGAAGTTGTGAAATACAGCGAAAACGAAAGAAAGAATACGGAAAAATATTATTCAAAGAATAACTCAATAGTTAATTTAGAATGTTACTGATCATGGTGTATTTATAGCTTCATACACCTCATTAATCAGTTAAGAGGAAGTTACAAGAAGTTATAACAGAATCTAAAAACATAACCGTTTTCTACCTACAGCTGTTCTACTGACTATCTCAGCAGGCTGTTGAGTCTTCATATTGTCTGTTGAGTTCTTGTTGGTCCCATAGAATGGCATATCAAAGGTCAGAGGGGGGTGAATGACCTTGATCACAAGTTAGAAACTTTTCCTTTTGAAAAAGTTATGCAGTGGAATAAAGCCCTTCGAACACACGTTTTCAAAAACATATGCATACACAAGCTAATAGTAAATGCAGAATATAAAAGCAAAAATGTAATGCGTAAAGCAAGTGCAGAAATGTAAATAACACAAAGCCGTATAGAGGTTTGGGTGGTGTAATCCCCTAATCCTCTTTTCTCTTGTGATGATCGGTGGAATTCACTATTGTATGTACACAAATACATCAGACGACTATCCTTCACAACATATGCTTCTCTGTCTTGAGTTATCACTCCCTGGCAATACACAATTGCTTCAGTGACCCAGCTCCACCATTGTTCCTTCGGATTCTTCCTTCAACAGCTATCACACGCAATTCCTTCACAGACGATTCTGTTTCAATTGCCTCAGTCCTTGGAAGCAACAGATGCTTCTTCTCATGATTGAAGCTCTTTGAAAGAGATTTTGGATGTGAATCAAGGATTCACAGAATGATCAAGATCAGACTTGAATGAAATCGATTAAGTCCTTGGGATTTTCTAAATCTCGGTTTCTTGATAAAGCTTTGAAGATCAATATCCTTTTTGAAGACTTTTTGGCAGAGCTTTGAGCACTTAGAGAATTTGTATGGACTTGTTCTTCTTGCCCTTCTGATGAAGCCTTCTATTTATAGCCTTGATCCCATGGATTTGAAAATCCTATCCGTTGGCTGTTAAATGATGAGGGAGTAATTTTTGATCTTTTCTTGATTTAATTCCCTTGTATTGCGTGATCTTGATTCTCTAATTTTATTCCCAACGTCTAGCATAATATCCGCCATTGAATATCTCTACATTTAATGCCTTGATCGATCGTTGATTTGGTCACATGTCGAAATTCAAGATGTGTTTCTCATTTCGCTTATTTGATTGATTATTCAGCGTACTTCCTCAACTGGTTGCTTCTACGCTGAACCTTTACGGGTTTATTCGTTCAGTCAGCTTACTTTTGTTTGCTCAGCTGACTTCTTCTAAGCAAATCTTTACTCGGTTGAATCTCTTTTGATCTGAATTCACATAGCCAATTAGATTTATATTTCTCTAACCTTTATTTGACGTGAGGCAAGAGTACACACTTTATAGAAATCATCACATATCAGTTTACTTAGTTTTACCCAAGGTCATCACACACTTCCTTGGTTGTACACCAGTCCATAGGTCTTCTTCACTGAGTCTGAGTCATCAGCCTTGATACTCAGCTCATCTTCAATCATCACTTCACTGAGCCGACCTACCAGACTACATATTACATTGCTTGGTCTGATGAACTTATACAGAATCAGACCTATACATAAATGTTCTATACTTATTTAAGGATAACTATAACAGCTGGCCAGGCCATCATCAAAACTAATAAAAACGTTCATAACAGTTCTTCAGTAGTCTACTGAGTCTTGGCGTCATGGACAGTTTGGCGTGCACCAAGCCTTAACAGAGAGTCCAAGTAGTTGTTGGCGGACGCCAAACTTGAACTGTGAGCTTGATCACACCATATTTAGTACTATAAACTACATCATTATTTTCCCTGAATCGTGCTCAATTGACAAGAGATAGTTCGATTATTGTATGAAATACATGTTGAATGTTTAGTGCTTGTTCCTTGGACGTTAATTCTGCATTTACACATTTATCCCTCGTATATGGTACTGTTTTGTCTTGTTTTCTATGATTTTTAGGTGTACCATATTCTGGAGCTGAGAGGATGGATCCGAGCTACGAAAGAGTCATTGGGCCGAAGTTAGAGAGCCCACGAAGAAGTATGTTGGAGCTAAAAAGGCAGAAGTTGAGCCCGCAATTGCAGATGCCCTAGCCACAACATCGAGCCATGGGAAACACGAAATAGGAGTTACGCGTTTGCATTAAGTCGGTTAGGTTTAAGTTAACTAAGTCGGTTTTACAGCTCTATATAAAGGTTGTACCAGACCATTGTAATATATACGAAATTAATTATCAAGTTTATGATATAAAAATCGTCACTTTATTATTGCTTTGAGTTCTTCCATTGGTTTTCTCTTCCAAGCAGTCGACTAGCTTGAGTCGATCAAGCTAGATCCGCCATCGATAAAGGTATGAAGCTTTGAACGTTCCTTTATGTTTTTGCCATAGTAGATTAGCTTAGATTTACGTGATGTAATTAATCTGAATGTTTTAACGAACCGTAATTTACTAGAATTAATCAGAACAAAACTATGATATTCTTTTTTTTTAGAACTAAAACTATGATATTCTAGAAGTATGAACCGTTACACTCGCAATTGCGACGTTCTTTATCGTAATTGTGAGGCAACTTTAGGCACCCTAAGTCTGGAGATTCAGCGTCAGCTACGTTGGTCAACAATTTTAATTTACATGTTTTTAGTCTGATCAACTAATTGCATGTTATCGTAAATTAACATGAAGGACTTACAAGGTTAAGTGTTAGTTGGGTTATAGTCTGGATCAATCCCTAGTGATATTCCTAAACCGTAAATCGGTCCGAGGATCCCTATTCGGGACCATCCAGCAGCCGTAGCGGAGGACAAGGCCTTCGGCCACAGAGTCCACAAAGCATGAACCAAATCGGGACCGCGAGATAATGGTGCCTTCGTATGCTCTCAGAGCACCAAGTAGTGCGAAGAGAAGCTAGGGGCCTGACTCGGTAGGTTCCAAAGCAATCAAGTCCTTCAGCGACCCGAGCCCGTAATATCGAGATGAGCATGTTGCAACTCAAGGATAACAAGACAGAGACTGAGCTAATGGACAAGTGTAGTGGGTCCGCCCCATATCGGCACCTCAAGATAATCTTTAGCTTGGTCGGCGTCGCATTGTATTTAACTACGTTGTTTTGTCATTAGTTAATACCTAATTTGTATCTTGCCTATAAATAAAGGCTCAATGTAGTATTTTACAGAGGTTCATTAATAGAAAACACAGGCAAACTCATCCAAGTTTATTATTCTCTTTGTTCTTTACATTGCACCACCGTGAAAGCATCTCCACCGCCGTGCACCACCGGAATTAGCACACTCTTATTAGCGAGATATCCACCGTAAATCCACCGCTGTTTACCCGTGATAATTTTGACATTATCAAGAGGAAATTAGGGAGTCTTACCTAAGAAATTAGATGAAAAAGTGACTGGAAACTGGAAAAATAGGGGAAGCCCTTGCCAGAAGCTTCAAACTCAAGCTGGAAAACTCAAAAGCCTATTACAACCTCCTTGATTGGCACTGGAAACCTCAACCACTTGCCGGAGTTTATTTTTCTAGTGAGAACACAATAGCCAAAGTGTATAATGGTTGAGGTTATCCCCTTTATATAGGCTGAAGGTCTATTGATTCGACGATCAAGATGAAGATGATATGACGGTTCAGATTCAGGCGACCTTTTCGAATTTTGAAATTCGAAACCGCCATCATTATGGCACGGTTAACGAAACGCCCTAGAGAATCAGAGGCCACGATCGGTCATTTCAACTGTCATGTTGGGTGTGCTCACTTGGAAGATTAGTCATTGGTATCAAAAATCTCATATTGCTCATGTGTGTTAGTCAGCTGAATTGTTGATTGAAGATCAGCTAAGCAGATGAAATTTCCAAGGGGATTGATCTTTGCTATGTTGGTATTAAATTTCGTTTTGCCTTGTATTTTATCAGATGAAAAATCTCATATTGCTCACTTAGCAGATTAGTCATTGGTATTAAATTTCGTTTTGCCTTGTATTTTATCAGTTGTAAAAGTATGAAGTTTTCAGTTGAAGCCATCAACTGAGCATTGATTAGTCATCAGAGTTAAGAACTGTTGAAAGGATGTCAACAGAGCAGACCTCAGCTGCTCTATTGAAGGTGTAATGCGGAGGTCAACTTTTGAAAAGTCAACAATGAAGTTAAAAAAGGTTTTCAGCCTTGTCTTTATTACCATGATGGAAGGACATAATTGTTCATTACAGATGACACACTATTACACGCAAGGGCATGCATTATTGGGATTCTGAAGGTGAACAGCTCATGGCTGAAGAATTTGTACTATTTCTGTCTATATAACAAGAATTTGCAGGGAACCATTCCTTACACTCTCATGTTTTCACAAGGCAGAATCTCTCTACAAATGTACATCTTCTTTTCTTCTAAATATTCATACTGGCCGCTATTGATGTTTTCACCGGAGTCAACCAAAGTGTGGAAAGTTTCATTTATGATGCTAGAAACAATGACAGAGATTAGGAACTTGGAGCTCGTATTCTGAAGATTAATGGGTTGGAGAATGTGCTCTGCTTTCCATTTTCAACTATCTGTTATAAGAATATTTGCGAATTCGAGAGAAACATGGTGATTTTCGCTAATCAAGAAGAGTTTGAAACGGAGGTAAATGGAAGGAAGTTCAAAGTTAATGAGAGGCCGATGAGGAAAGTTTTTGGGTTTTCAAAAAGTACTGCTACTTCAAACCCAAAGGCCTGAATATTGGTAAGGTGAAATTTGTGGATGAAAGTCTACAGTCAGAATTGAAGTCACTGATATTAGGAAGGAATTTGATAAGCTGAGCAAGTTGCTAGCCAAGAATTTACTGGAGTTGATAGGAAGTTACAATACACTCTCTGGTCCAAAGATAGATCTGGTGGCCTAGAGTTTAACAGGGCTGGATATCCTGTCAATTTCATGATAAAGATTCATACTGCTAAAACAATGAAGAGAAATGACAAGAAGTCAAAAACCATGGGTAGTGGTATTTTTCACATAAGGAAACCACTAGCTTTCATGGTGCAGATGATTCTAAATCATCTTTGTTGGTACCAGAGAAGGGTGAAAGTATAGTCATAGGGGGGGTGAATGACTATACTTGAGTTTAAAAAACTTTTCTTGTTTTAAAAGCTTTTGGGAAGCGGATAAGTCCCTTCTTAAAAGTTGTTTCAAAGCAGTTCAAGCACACACAGAGTATGAATAGAATGCAGTAAAGAAATGCTGTAAAGTAAAGTGCAGTAAGTAAATGAACACAAAGGTTTATAGTGGTTCAGGGTGGTGTAATCCCTTAATCCACTATTCTCCTGTGATGATTAGAGGAATTCACTATTGTATTTCTGTAAGGAAATCTACGCGGGAACGCAGCGGAATTTAAAATTTTATTTCCTTTTAACCAGGATCGACTTCGTTTAAGCAATAAACAAACGAGTTAGTAGACGGTGGTTACCTTGGTTGATCTAAAAGATCGACGCTTTGACCGTCTAAGGAGAGTAGTTCTGCATAGAGCCGCCCAAGTGTTCGGCCTCTACCGCTAGTCCACACGAACAGCCCGCCGGAATCCCATCATGGATTGCTATTGGAAACTCCGGTTGCTAGACCGGCCCTTTTCCCCTCTCTCCAACTCTCTATAGGATGCTCTCGATTTTACACAAGAACCATTAGCTCTTGGAACTATGATGTACAAAAGAGCTTGACACCCACCTCCTATTTATAGTGTAGGGGGCGCCCCATCTAGGTGTGGAGGAGAAGAAAACAATTTCCCAATAAAATAAGGAAAATCTCCTAGATTGATTTATCTCATTTAATTTAATATCTTATATTAAATATTTCCAATATTTTGTCAATATCTTATATTGAATATATATATCTTATTACCATAAATCAATTTTACACAAGTGTGCAAATCTATAGCCATTAATATCTAATATTAATATATGGTAATCTTATTAATTAAATTGCACAATCCAAGTGTATCTTAATACACTATTATTGGCGCCACTCCTAGCCTTTAATTGGCTTCCGGAATATTCTTTAATTAATATAATACTATGATTAATTAATTTGCAAAATACATGTATATCACATATATACATAATTTCGACATACACATCATATATGTATATTTAATTAATCAACATAATTAATATCTTGTATTTAATTTATTCATAATAAATAAATAACATCATATTAATTTACCACTATAACATTTATAGTCTCGAGATAAACTTTCCTTATTTGGTTATCAACTATAACCACATTTTAATCCGGCTAGATGTTCTTATGTGTGTGACCCGATAGGCTTCCGAATATGTTGGCCGTAGACACAAAGTGCAAATTACGAAAATGCCCTTCATGCCTAACGATCACGGGATAGCGTCTAGCAACACACCGTGACCCCCAATCATCGGAAAAGTCAAATGCAATGACTACTACCTTTCATGTGAAACAGTTACCGTGTAACTTAGAATCCTATCGCTGTAGTAATATCCATACGGTTGTACGTCGAGTGTCAAACATTAACGACCGTATCTTATAATCTGGATATCATGCTCTCTCGAAGTAACTCGTTTACTCCCACTTTACAAAGATTCATGAGAGTAAGACATTCCTTATAAGAAGGCCATTTCGGATATTCGATCCCAATCATAGGATACGCGATTCCCGGACGACCAAACATGTATACTCCGCATGCTTCAGTATCACACCCAATCACTACCGCATGATCGCCCCATGGCTAGGGGAAACCTCAATAGTATCAAAGTATGACAATCCACACCGTGATGCCATGAAGACTCCGGTCAAAAGGATAATTACACAACCGTCACATAGTGTGACACTTATCCGTGTAAGTGGGTCAGTCTAACGTACGCATTCTCTAATACACGTCCACGTACAGTCCAAGTGTCTCTACACTTCGATAGACGAGATCTATCCCTGCCCTAAAGACAGAAGACATCTAATACGTGCTAGCTTGTTTATACTATCAATGCCCTGTTTAATAGTACATCAGCCTAGAGACATTTAAGTATCAAACTTATTAAAGTGATTAGAGATCTCATCAACCATAATCGCCTATCATGGTTTCTCTATCACAGTTTAATACTAAGGACGTTATCATATAACAATTCATAATTGGTTCATTAAAAGAACATATATATGACAACATGAAAGCCATTTAATATATGTACAAACATAAAGAAATAGTAGAAATGATCCAACCCGGTCGGATCTGGTCCAACCCGATTGGGTTTAGGACACTATTTGAACAATTTCACCAATACAATAGTTATGATTGTCCTTGGCTACACAAGCTTCACAATATCAAGACTATCACTCCCTGGCTACAAAAGCTTTAGTGACTCAGTCTTCCACACTGCTCCTTGAGAAAAAATCCTTCAGCAGCTATCACTTCAAAGGGTGCAATTCCTTCTCAGACAATCTGATTCAATTGGTTTAGTTTGGTGTGAATTGGATTCACAGTGGGATGATCACACTCAGTACATGATGTGGATTTGATGCTCTATTCTCTGAGTTTGATCTGCTGGATTTTCTTTTCAGTTCAAAATGAAGGCTTGTGAAATTGACAGAGTTTCAACACTTTGATTTTCTGCGTGTTCACTCACTTGTGTTTCCTTGTCTGTCAATGCCTTCTATTTATAGCCTTGACTATCCTTGAATTTGAAATTCCGTCCGTTGGATATTAAATGCAGAGAACAATCCTTGATTTATTTTTCTTGATTTTTCCTTGATTGATTCTCTATAATTTCAGTGATCCGAATTTCTTCAAACGTCCATCATAAAATCCGTCCTTGATTGATTCTGCATTAATTGCTTGATCTTCGATTTTAATAGGGGCTTATTATTTACACCACACCTAATCTACCCATACACCACTATACACACTACACCACACCTAAAAATCCAAATCTACTTTTACACCACACTTAAATTACATTATTTTTATTTATTTATTTGCACCACATACTTAATTACAATTTTATCATACCTACTTACACACCCCATTTTCATACTATTTCCACTCCTAAAATAGAATTACATCAACGAAAAATAACAGCCGGATGCCCTCTGGGATAAAGAGCACAAAACAGAATCCATATGCATAAACCCCAAGTGAAGACATTGGCACCACGAATCCATGTTCACACGTAGTCCGGTGTATATATCATTTAATGTACCAATTAACACCATTGGTAAAGGGCAATACAGATAGACATCAACTTTCGGTAAGCTAAGTTTGCTGATTATTACTTTGTAAAGTAGATTGTTGGTCCCTTGAAAAGTCTTTGGTTAAGTTTAGAGGGGGGGGGGGGGTGAATAAACTTAACACTTAAAACTTTTGGAGTTAACAAACTCAGCAACTTCGACGGCCGACCGGTCGGTCGATGTCCGTCGATACTCGAGTCGATGACTATTGAGTTTACTGAATTTGTGCAGTGGAATATATCAAAAATTAAGTCTTATTACTTGTTGTTAAATATGATACCAAGTATTAGATACTCAGTAGTGTATGTGTGTGATTCAGTTGCTAGATTCAGTAGATTGATGTGCTAAATATCCTAAGTGCAGAATATAAATGCAGAAAGTAATTAGGCAGATTTTATAGTGGTTCCAGGTGGTGTAATCCTGCCAGTCCACTCTTCTCCTGTGATGTTGGAGGTAATTCACTAGAGATTCTTGAGGTAGCAGTTACAAAAATCCCTAAGTTGCTTGTCCTTCACCAATAACTATGGCTTCACAAATTGAACACTTGGAATAGGTAGGATTGCTGCTCCAAAGTCTTCCACTGGTCCTTGAAGGGTAGGATTGCCTCTTCACCAGCTCCACCACAAACAACAGTCCTTGACACCCAAAAGATGCTTCACTGTCTTCAGTAGATTCCTTGTAAAATAAAGTTTGAATCAAGTAAGTGATTCAGCTTTCAGCAGCTTGATCAGGATGATATGATCAGCAGCTTGATGTCCTCAAGTGTGTAAACTTGATGTAGCTTGAAAGCAGATTACACTTGAAGAACTTTTCTGGATCAGTAGTGTTGAAATATTAGCAATTCTAGCACTCTTTGTGTAACACTTGTGCACATTATTTATTCTTTGTACACATGACATATTAATTATAGTATATAAATAATTAATATGTCACTTGTCATAACTTTTCTACTTTATTGGGTTCTAAGTTCTAGCCGCCCATATAGATACTCAAGTTGGCCGCCATAATTGCTATCCATAGCATAGCTAGTTTACTTTATTAAAGTTGTATCTATTTATACTCTTGTTCAATCAATGAATAAACTAAGTTGAAGTTTACTCAAGTATAATTTACTTTCTCAAACTCTCTTCATGGTATCGGAGCGCAAGGTTACTGAGTTCAAAAATCCGCTGCAACTCAGTGTTTTGTTTTCCAAAATGTCTACTTGTAGCGACGTTCATCTTCATCGGTAGACTCCCGAGTTGCCTCGGCGGTGCGGGGTCACTTGAATCTTCTTCTTATACAAATCATAGACTTGATGGCAACAACTACTTGCTTTGTGGTCAAGATCCATGAAAATGTACATCTCGGGACAAGGTAAGATGGGATACACTGTCCGGCTCTAAACTTGCCCTGCTTGAAGATGACCCGGGATTTGAAGCATGGGACAACGCTAATAATCAAGTCATGACCATTCTCACAAGATCAATGACAAAAGAGATCGGTGAGAACTTTATGATGTATGATACGCAAAAGAAATGCGGGACAATGCCGGAGATCTTTACTCCAAGAAAGACAATACATCGAAGTGTACGAACTTGAAGCTCAAATTCAAAGCTGAGACAAGGGGATATGTACGTAACTCAATACTTCAACCAACTATCTAAGGCATGGCAACACTTAGATATGCTTTGAAACTCACCCCTGGAATGATGTTAAGGATGCGCCCTCTATAAGGACATCATAGAAAAGAAAAGAGTCTTCAAGTTCCTCACTTTGGACCGAACCCTACTCTTGATGATGTTAGAGGGAGAATTCTTGCCACAAAACCTCTCCCAAATCTCAAATCCATGTTTGCGAGGTCAAACATGAAGAAAGCAGGAGGAAAGTCATCTTCTTGAACACCCTGCGATAACCCTGCGAAGGTGCGCCTGCTTGAATGTCGGGAAGGTGCTTGAGGTTCTTGGGACTTACGGGAAGCTGTCGAGAAAGCGGAAGGTTGTTCGTGATCACTGCAAACGCACAAATCACACCAAGGACAATTGCTGGAAGCTTCATGGCAAGCCTAATCCCTCTAAACCTCAAAACCAACCGGGGAAAATCAAGGCGGACTTGTCGGTGACGAGGAGAATGACGACCATCCGAATGCTCGGTTCTTGCGCCTTTAAAGCCTTTATTGCTCGGCATCAAGAAGGTAGCTCCTCTCTTGAAATGGCCACTCATGCTAAAACGGTATATTCCGCTCACCTCTTAGTAATGAGACTTGGATTGTTGATTACGGGGCTTCTTCCCACATGTTTTGGTAATAAAAACCTCATTACCCACTATATGCCATGCACCCAAATTCACGAAATTAAAAGCTGCGATGGTTACTGTTTCTTATGCAAAAGGTGTTGGGAAGGTTAAACTTACTAATCGGATATATCTACAAGGGGTCTTATTTGTTCCAAAGTTAGATTGTAACCTTATATCGTCGGTAAACTCACTAAAGATCGAATTGAATTTGTTGTTTTTGATAAGGATCGGTGCACATTCCGGGATCTTTCTTCACGGGAAGTGATTGTTCAAGCTAAACCACCTGCTCGGGGCTTTGTTTGTGATCAACCTGTTTGAAGACGAAGAGGCGAAGGCGAATCTGCCTCGGCGGCACACTCAAAACCTAGACAATATCATGTTATGGCATTATAGACTAGGACATCCAAGTTTTGGTTATTTAAAGTCTTTAATTCCGGAATTGTTTAAAGGATGTAATCTTAATGATCTTCAATGTGATATTTGTCAATTTGCCAAACTCACCAAATCTGTGTATACTAAATTACCTCACTTCCCATCCACACCTTTCACCTTAATTCACGGTGATGTATGGGGACCCTCGAAGTGAAAAGTATAACGGGCAAGAGGTGGTTTGTAACTTCATAGATGACCACACCGAACCACTTGGTTATTTTTAATGAAGGATAAATGCGAAGTTGGATCCATCTTTCAAGAGTTTTACAACATGGTCTCTACTCGGTTTGACATTAAGATTAAAATTTTGAAGGCGACAATGCTCTTGAATATTATGAGTCTAATCTCGGTAATTTCTTGATGAATAAGGGAATTGTCCATATCGGTAGTTGTGTTGAGACACCTCGGCAAAATGGGGTTCTTTGAGAGAAAGAATAGGCACTGCTTTGGAAATGGCCGGATCAATCATGTTCACTACAAATGTTCCAAAATATATGTGGGGTGAAGCTATATTGATTTGCCACACATACTTAATCAACGGGCTTCCCGGCGAGTGTTAGGTTTCAAGACTCCTATCCAAACCTGCGACCACACACTCTGCCCTCATCTTATTGCCCAATTGCCTCCAAAAATCTTTGGTTGTCTTGTGTTTGTTTATATCCATGCCCAACACGAAGCAAACTTGATCCCAAAGCTCACAAGTGCATTTTCCTAGGGTATTCTAAGGACGGGAAAGTTACAAATGCTATTCACTGCGAAAAGAAATTTTACAACTCATGGATGTAAAATTCTTTGAAAGGACTCCCTACTACGGCAAGTCTCTTGAAGCGATCAACGATGGAAATCTAATTGAAATTGATCTAAATCCGTTCCCTCGACAAACTCTTAACCCTCGGCAACCTGCGAGACTCGGCGGGCGAACCTCGGCACCTGCGACCCGAGCCTGCTGGACCTCGGCCTACTGCGACCCGAGCTGCGGGACCCGAGCTGCGCCGAGCCTCGACACCCTGCCGACTCGAGAGCTGCTGAACCACGGCACCCTGCGACATTGATGACGGACCTATTGCTCAAGGAAAGGGAAAAGATCATGCAGCGATCATTCTATTCATACTTATTTATCTTATGACCGGTTGTCTCATGTATTTGCTATGTTTACACGGGACACGGACTCTCACTCTATTCCTAAAAATATTCGGGAGGCCACTTCAAAATGATAAGTGGAAGGTGCTTGTTAAAACGAGATGATATTTGCACTCTGGATAATCATACTTGGGACCTCGCAACTCTCCCCAAGGCAAGAAGACGATCGGTTTGTAGATGGTTATTCACCATAAAATACAATGCGATGGTACTATTGACAAGTATAAAGCCGGATTGGTGGCTAGAGGGTTCACTCAAACTTATGGCATTGACTATACGAAACTTTTGCACCGGTAGCAAAGCTTAACAACTTTGTCGAGTGCGATTTCTCTAGTTGTCCAACTTGGTAGCCTCTTTACCAATTGGATATCAAAAACGCTTTTCTCAATGGTGACCTTGCGAGGAAGTCTACATGAATGTACCTCCTGGTTTTGTCAATCCCCACACTCAAGGCAAGGTATGCAAACTCGGGAAATCTCTATATGGCACAAAGCAATCCCCGAGCCTGGTTTGGAAAACTCACTATTGTGGTTAAAGGCTGCTTGGATATCATCAATGCAACTACGATCACACTATGTTTATCAAGACAACCAACCGAGAGAAGGTCTATTCTTATTGTATATGTGGATGATATCATCCTTGCTTGGAGATGACTCTGCGAGATCCAACATTTGAAGACTCTCTTGGCAAAGGTATTCCAAGTTAAAGATGCGGGCTCCACTAAAATACTTTCTTGGTATGGAAATAGCTAGAAACGGTAAAGGCATTTCGATCTCTCAAAGGAAGTATGTCTTGGATCTGTGAAGAAGCGGCATCTTTGGGATGCAAACCTGCTTTGTATCCCAGAGTAGACCCCGATAATACCTGTTTGCATGGTGACATTCTTGTCGGGAAGGATCAATATCGAGAGACTTGTAGGGAAACTCATTTATCTTTCCCATACAAGACACGATATTGCATATGGAGTCGGTCTGGTGAGCCAATTCATGCATTGCCCTGCGAGCAACATTGGGATGCGTGAACGAGAATGCTTGAGATACTTGAAATCCACTCCTGGCCAAGGCTTGCACTTCATCAAGTCTGTTTGAGAGATCTATCAAGGTTTACAACGATGCTTGATTGGGGTGGTTGTCATATAGACGAAGGTCTACCACGAGCTCTTGTTCTTATGTATGGGGCAATCTTGTCACTGGAGGAGCAAGAAACAACCTACGTCTCTAGAAGCGATCTTGAAGGCGAACTCGGGGCACTTGTTTTGGGCATTTGTGAAGCTCTTTGGCTCAAAAGAGTACTTGCGAACTTCGGCGGCCTACTCGGCAACCTATCACACTCTGTTTGTGATAATAATTCGACATTATGCATGGCGAGAGGATCCTGTTCATCATGACAAAACCAAACATGTGGACATTGACGGACACTTCTGAAGGAGAAGATTGATGCAAAGATCATTCAACTCCGGTATGTTCCCTCGACGGACGAATGCGACATTCTCACCAAGGCTATTCCACCTCTTATGTTCGACGAGACTAAGTCACAAACTTGGGCTGTATCAACATATACAACCCGGTTTGAGGGGGTGTTGAAATATTAGCAATTCTAGCACTCTTTGTGTAACACTTGTGCACATTATTTATTCTTTGTACACATGACATATTAATTATATTATATAAATAATTAATATGTCACTTGTCATAACTTTTCTACTTTATTGGGTTCTAAGTTCTAGCCGCCCATATAGATACTCAAGTTGGCCGCCATAATTGCTATCCATAGCATAGCTAGTTTACTTTATTAAAGTTGTATCTATTTATACTCTTGTTCAATCAATGAATAAACTAAGTTGAAGTTTACTCAAGTATAATTTACTTTCTCAAACTCTCTTCACATTGATTTGTTTGATAAATCGAGAGGTTGTTAGTTCGTCCCTTTCTTTATAATCTTCCAATGTAGCCTTTGAATAATTCGAAGTATATGTATCAGCAGGTTCCTGTGATCATGAGTCTGCTGAAATACATATCAGTCAGCTGATCCATATTTTGTTGTGTTTATAAAACAATGCAACTGACTTCTTTTATCTAACTTTTATTTATGAAGTTAGATTACACCATTTTGCATATAACTAAGTTCCAATCACCACTTAACTTATGGAACTTAGACCTTGTACACGAGGTATATGTAATCAGTTTAGGTCATCACAGACTTCCCTAAATTCTGATTCCATATCCTTGACTTTAATTACTAAGTTTAATCCCTTAGTCTTCAATAACTGAGTTTGAGCCTTCATCCTTCAGTCTTCAGCAGGTTCCTGACTAGTCTACTGACCTAGGTACCCTGCGATCTAGACGAGTCCGTCGATGTAAGTCGGTGACCATTTGCGTGTGCTTGTTTGATCAAACCTATACAAGATCAAACTCTAATAAACCTATACATTTGATCTAGACATATTTTTGCCTTTGCTCTGTAACAGCTAGTCTGGCACTCATCACTAAAAATAAGTCCAACATAGATGTTATTGCTCAGTTTGTTTCCGCCTTTTATGAACGATGAAAGTAAGAAGATTAAAGAGATTAAATTTTTTTTGAAGGGAAAAAGAGATTAAATTCAGAGATGAAATTTTGGGGATGAATTCATTCACTACAAGAAAAGTGGGTTTCGGTGACGGGAATTTAATGAGAGGAGACAAATGCTCTAACTACAAGCAAATAATTTAGACTTTTTGTGAGAGTTAAAAATATATATAACTAATACGTGTAGTTTTTAACTATATGCATACGAGACTGTCACTATTGTATCTTATCCCGTCGTTATGCATACATATGAGTATTATCCTCTCACTATAACTAACATTTTTACCCCTAAAAAATTTAATATTGTTTTCAAACATATATATATATATATATATATATATATATATATATATATATATATATATATATATATATATAAACCTTTTTTATACCTAATGAAATACCCTCGATTAAAAGACATAAAAACATTCAGATCTCAAAATTCTACTTTCCGACAGCAAAATCGCCAGAAGGCCTCGTCGTCCACCACGGAACCCCTGAGGGAGTCTTCCATGTATCATCGGCCCCCGATTTTGTTAGTATTCTTCAATGCCTCACATTTTTTTTCATTCTCTTTAATTTTCCTCACTGTTCGATGTTTATTCTTTCAATTTGGGTGCAATTTACCAGGGTTTTATGTGTTTGAGTCGCAATCACAAATCAAGATGCATTATAATCAAATCAATCCTACTAAGAGCTTCCTACCGATTCAAAGAACCATCTTGTTGAGGTAATTGTAATTTTATACTCATGAGAACCAGATTCTGCCTGGAAGAGATGGGTCTTTCATTTACGATACTCGGTACTAATTTCTTGATTTTGATAATGACATTTTCCATTTTCTGTATATAAGGTCCGTTAATTTTTAGATTGGGAAACTTCTTAGTAAAAGCGTTTAAGGTTTTATCAGCTGTGGTGGTTGTGTGAAGGATGTGTAAATAAGTTTGAAGTCATGCCTTTATTTTGCTTCTAGACAAGTAATGTCAATTTTGAGTAGGTTTAATATTAATATTTTGAATGAGACTTTTTGTGGAATTGTCACCAATATAGCCACTTGTTTACCTTTTTGTTGTTTTATTTGCTAAATGTATAGGTTAGTAAGTTCAGCCTTCATCATCCACAAAAGTGTTTAGCTAATTTCAAGTCATTGTTTGACATTGTTGCTGGAAATCTAATCAACATTTTAGGCATGTATGCTTGTTCTATCTTTTAGACACTCTATGACTATTATATTTCCTTTTCTTGATTTAGTTTTACTCGTAGTGGGACTCACTTTGTGCCGATAAAGTAGCTTTAGCACTGCTGTTGTAATCCTCTGGCAATTAGCATCTTTTTTGTCACATGTGTACATATTTGTTCTCTCTGCTGAAGCATCTGTGACTAGAGCAGAGTCGACAAAATCCATGGTATTTCATGTTATAATCTGTCATTCACTCTTTTTACTTTTTTGCCTTAATAATCTGTAGAGTGGAATTCTCTCGTTCTATTGAAGCCGTTTTGAAAGGGCTACAATTTTTCTGTTAATTAAAAAGAAAACCAGCCTCTAGATTCTTGTCATGGCAAGAGAACAGGGTTTTCGTTTGTGCAAATTAGTATGACTGAATAAAGGGGCTGAAGTTTATAGCCGCGATGGGTGCGTCCCTTGGTGAAAGTTCTGGCAATAAGCAGAGAGTTAGATGAATGCATTCACTTCCATAAGCACTCCTCAGGAACTCGCGTCATAAGGGTGTCGTTCGATCAGATATGGTTAGTTTCAATTAGTGGTTTATTATTATTGTTGTAATTATTCCAAATCAATCCCTTATTTTCTTCAATGCAATCATTTAAGCTCGTCTTTCAATATGCAGCTAGCCTCCTCTTCTGAGGCCGATGATCTCTTACATTTACAATTGGACATCAGACAAAAATTTTGTTAACCAGTCATTGCCTACTCTGTTTAGCGACCGTAAGTTCTGAAATTCTGGTATTTATTTAGTGTTGTCTTTTAGATTAGTACAATTTTGTAACTCTTCTG
The DNA here is from genome assembly GCA_036785695.1 of Gentiana straminea. Classification (NCBI taxonomy): domain Eukaryota; kingdom Viridiplantae; phylum Streptophyta; class Magnoliopsida; order Gentianales; family Gentianaceae; genus Gentiana; species Gentiana straminea. The sequence goes on along the minus strand of JAVUPR010000095.1, from coordinate 1,735,985 downwards.
TCTTGTTCTTTTTGATGTTATAATGTGTGTTTCTGTCTTTCTTCAACTCTCAACTTATGCTCTTATGTCCTACTCTTCTGTGAGTGTATACTGTAGGATTTTGGTAGCTGCTTTTCTCCGCCAGTGAATTCATATTTTTGTTTTGTTCTCGATATATTTTCCTTGTCATATAAGTTGGCTTGCATTTAAATGTTTAATTAACTTTGTTAAACTTCTCATGAAACTGTTTTTATCTACTCAATCCTGGCTTGTGTATGTTGTTTCATGACTGTTTATCCTTCATTTTTGCAGATAACAAGTGAAGAATTTGTTGAAATGGAAAAGAAAGTGGTACTTCAAGAAGACTTGTTGGTTAGCATCCTACATCACTTTTTCAACTTCCACTTCAATGAGCTTTTTTATTAGAATTTCAAAGATCATTTAAGTTGTAATTATTCTCTATTGTGTACGTGTTTCTTGTTTATGGCTTGTGATTGAGTGGTCTTGTATATGTACATAAGGAGCTGGCTAGTTCGAATGTACATCCACACAATACATGCTTGTCATATGCTGGTTGGACATAAATGAACAATAGTCTTACGTGGATCAGACTTGAATGGAGCCATGGACGGTCATCCTTTTCTATTCGTTCATTTTTTATTATATTGTTCTGTATAACACTAGAAGTACTGATTGGTTTATTTTCATTTCCATGCAGTGCATGTGGCGACTTTTATGTTGGCTATCATTTTTGGAACTGATAAATTAAGATGTGAAATATTATTGAACATGGTATTTGCCAGTATCGTCATTGTCATATCATCGTATGGAGAGATTCACTCCAACATAGTAGGTATAAGTTATCAAGTCACATGTTTTTTTTGTAGAAACTCTCTGGTTGGTGTTAACTCAAGTGCTTCTCCAGAAAAAAGGATTAACACTGAATCCTACCACCAGCTTGTATTATATCGCTCCTTGAAGGTATGATTTCACAATTATCATTAGGTTTTATTTATAGCCGTACATATTTGGTTAACAAGAATGCATTTTGAAGCACTGTCCTGAATATTGACAGAAAGTGAACGTTTCAGTCAAACTATTAAAAAGTCTTGCTGGGCTACGTTGGTTCTTGTTTGATAAAGCTTAGGTATGTCTTCCGTGTCTAAGTTGAACCTGCTATCTTGTGCAATTTGTTGTGTCGGGTTGATTGACTAACTGTTTCGAGTCTTGTATGAGTTTCTCTCTACTTAGTTCAGTTAGCCTGCCCTTGTGTTTGTACCAGTCTATTAAGCATAGTTAAAGTTTGTTCTTGTGCATATGATATGCCTAATTTTAGCTTACTTTATGTCCAGTTTTGAAGCTTGTAGAGGATTTAAGCACTCTGTTTTGTGCCTTGATGAATTCCTTAATCTGTGCTTGCATATTTGCTGGTTTTCTGAGTTTAAGTACATGTTTTGTTGTGATCAAGTAACCTTACTGATAGAAGTTAATGATCTGTTTTGCTTAAGTGACATGATGCTATGTGAGCATGCAGTTTGGTCTCAGATTGTATGCATCTATGTCTCATGAAACTTGAGGTTGCATCGCCAAGTCCAACGAGTTACGTATTATTTTGAGTCTCTCGCATCCATCTTTGTGTGGTTTTGATCAGTAGATTCAGTTGCATCAAGTCTATTCTATCTCGAGTCTTAGTTATCTACTTCAATCATGGTCTTGTGAATAATGTCTTGGTCTTGCATCTGCTTTTATTTCATGTTCAAGCTCTGTTGTTGATGTCTGACCATGTCTTGATCCATGCTCAGGGTTGTCCTGAGTCTATCCAGGACATGTCAGGACTCATCCAAGACATGTCCAGACTCGTCCAGGATATGTCCAGACAGGCCCAGATATTTCAAAGGCATGTCTAGCCTAGTGTCCAAAGATGTCCTAAGACCTGCTATGCATGCTCCATGAATGCAATATGATATATGATGACATGTGGTGATTAGTTCATGCTTTGGGCATGTGTGGTTTCTATTACCTAATTTAATGGCGATAATTAGTTCATGTCAGGACTCGTCCAGGACATGTCCAGACTCGTCCAGGACATGTCCAGACACGTCCAGGACATGTCCAGACTCGTCCAGGACATGTCCAGACAGGCCCAGATTTTTCCAAGGCATGTCTAGCCTAGTGTCCAAGGATGTGCTAAGACCTGTTATGCATGCTCCATAAATGCAATATGATATATGATGACATGCGGTGATTAGTTCATGCTTTGGGCATGTGTGGTTTCTTTTACCTAATTTAATGCCCAAATAATGAACTAATTCTTATTACCTAATTATCTTTGTTTGCTTAGATTGTTGTGACAATTACTTCGATTATTCTACAAATTATGTAAGTCTTTCTTAAACATAAGTCATAGTTCATAAATATTTGAGTGTAGGAATTGGGTGTCTGAATTAGTTTATAATTTATCAATGGTTATATCTTCTCTTTATGCATTGTTGTTTTTCCCAAAAAGGTTGATAAATAAGCTTGATTTGTGAAGAGGTATCTCATTTACACCTCTTAAACATGCATCTAAAAAGTGTTCTAGCATATCTATCATGAATTAGTAAGATTTCATTCAATTAAAAATAATGGCTATAAGGTTTACAGAAATACACGTAAGAATCATGTACATCACTTTAGCATGCATAAGAAGAATGATGTGTGGTTTCTTTTGGGTTTACTTTATGCTTAGCACCAGATACTTTTTGGAATCACCACATAATTTGTCTTATAATTTATACTTTGATGCTCTTAGGTAAAAGAAGGCCATGGAGAGCTTTCATTTTATATGATTCACCTGCAACATGAAAGTCAAATCTAGCCAAGGTTGTTGCAACTAAAGTTGATTGAGCTTTCTTCAGGTGAGTTTTGTGACCATGATGGAAAATAGTATTAGTGTTTTATTCTAGAATAATGGATGGAAAATAACAGAAGATATCATATGCTAACATGGATATATATGGTGGGACTTAAGACACGTATTTATGATGTTTTCTTGTATAAAATTAGTTTTTTTTTTCTCATTTTTGTTCTAGTGATTCAAGAGTTTTGTTATTTCTGCATATGGATTGTTTTTCAATATTTGACAACTTATTTTTCATTTAGTAATGTGTTTTATTTTGCTTGATGGTGATAAGATGAGTCATCATTGAATCACGATTTAGTGAGAGTTTGGTTTACGTACAATGAGGGTATATACTACCGTTTCAAATATTTGATGAGGGGAAATCCGGTCATTAAAAGTCATTTTCATGTCATGAAGACTTTTAATGACGGGAAATTTACTCTCATCGCCCTCGTTATTCCTTCTCTATGTAAAGGTAAAGAATGAGAGTAAACGGTCCCGTCATGATTGATAGTTTTTAATGAGAGTAAAATACCCATCACTAATGAGAAATAGCAATAGCCACGGGATCGTTTTACTCTCATTATTGACCTTTACATAGAGAAGCAGTAATGAGGGGTGACGAGAGTAAATTTCCCATCATTAAAAGTCATTCATGACGGGAAAGTGACTTTTAATGACCGGATTTCCCCTCATTAAAACTCAATTTTCTTGTAGTGTTAGAATTTTAAAAACTAGGCAATAGTAAAATTTTCTTGGCAAAAGTGTTTTTTTTTAAATTCATATTAGACGTGGGGGGTATAGTAGAATGTGGGACCCAAAACATAATATGTGTGGTGTATCAAAAGGTTTTTTTTTAGAATACATGGGGTGCATGAGTAGAATTGCCGGGTGTAAATAAATGGCCCATTTTAATATATTACAGATATCATGAGTATCATATTTGAGTTACTTGGCTGTTCTGATCATTGCTTTGCCATTTAGATACTCTTCACCGTCATTCCTTTAGTCAGCCGGTAGAACTTTCTCTTAGCCGGTTTGTTGTTTTTCCTTCTTCATTGATTCCTGATGTCAATATATTTTTGTACTTGGTTTGTGCTGTGCGGGCCAAGGAATTTCGTGATCTTCTTACTCAGTTGGCTCATGGCCTGTCACAAGATGAGGTGGCGGAATTTGTCTGAGTGATATGGCATATATGGAAGGTGCGGTGTGAAGTTGTTTTTTATGGACAACCGATCTATGAGTCGCGGGTTTGGCACTCTGCACAGTCGGCGGCACAAGATTATTTGACGCTAGGAGCGTGGCTTGGACCCCTCGAGCGGAACCATCACTACTGGCCGATTGGGTGGTGCCGGGGGGTAGGGGTGGTGAAAAGCAATGTGGATACGTCTTCGGCGGCATCAGGCTCAGGGGCTGGGCTGATTTTTCGAACCTTGCGTGGGACAATTCTTGCGGCGTATTCTTTTCACTTGGATCATGGGATGATGTGGTTATGCTGGAGATGCGGGCAATATTACTGGCCTTGGTGGAGGGGCAACGGATGAGCTTGACGCATTTGTGTGTGGTAAGTGATTGTTTGGCATGTGTTCAGATGCTGACTGATGATGAGAGTCAAATTGGCTATCATTTACTATGTAATTATACCCCGTTTATACCTCGTTTTATATGTTTTCTGAGACATTTGGTTGTATTTTGATGTATTTACACCTTGGTTATCATTTCGGGACCTAGGACGTAAAGTCCGGGATTCTCGGTCTTTTTCGGTGTATTTACTATACTCTCGGTCACCCTAGTGTCCTGTAGGGATTACGTGTGGTATTTATTGTGATTTTGTACAGGAATTAGGTGTTCGAGATGTCCGGAAGGCGAGATACGGGGATTGGAACGTGTGCCCGAAGCTTAAACGTTCAAACGGATCAAAACGCGTTGGTACTACAACCATACCTTCATTTGAACTGCATTTTGATCCAATTTAGAGGCATTTTCTGGGCTGGAATCTTCATGAAAGTTGTAGACAATTGAATCAGCTTTCCAACGCAACTTGAATCACTTGATTTGGAGGTCTACACACAAAGTTATGGCCGATTTACTGAGGGTGTGTCAGCTAGCGCGCGCCTGAGAAATGCTAGGCGCACGCCTGACAGTTAATTTGGTCCAGAAAGTTTCAGTCCGTGTTTTCAGCATGCTAGGCGTACGCCTAGCAAAGCCTAGGCGCACGCCTAGCAAAGCCTAGGCGCACGCCTAGGGTCCAGATCTGCTAAAACACTTTAAATACCCCCATTTTGGATCTAGATTAAAATCTCCTTCTTCCCCAACTCGTTTTTCACCATTTTTCTGCACTTTTCCTTAGCTTAGATTAGTTTGTAGGTAGATTAGCTTAGTTTAGTTGTAGATTGTTGTAATCCGGAGGATCTCGAAGATAGCTTGACGCGTTATTGACGAGATTTCGATCGGAGTTTGATTTTCTACAGCTATATATATATATTTGGTATTTCGTTTTCCTTTCTTGTTCTTGCTTTCGATATTTATTTTTGTTAACTTTTATTGTTGATTTCTTGCATTTTGTTGTTAGAAAGAGTAGGTAATCCGTTTTTAGTCGAGTTATGTGATAGTCTTCGAAATCGAACCTTAGCTTGTTCATGTGGTGTTCTTAATGTTTGACTGTTGATTCTCGATGTTACCGTAGTTCTAGAACTTATTCTTAACCACGTTTGTTAAATTGGCCATTTGATAATCGTATCACACGTATCGTCTTTATAGATGTATTTTGCGAGAGGATACGGGAACCGGGGTTCTAGGATCACCCTGTAAAAATGACTGAGTTGTTCAGATTCGGTTTCGTGTGTGAGGTTTTGTATCGACTTGTCGAGCGTTTTATGAATCGTAGACCGTGTGAGGTCAGTTAAATCCGGTCAGCGGACTGTTGAACCTGACATAGGAGGGTAGATTATTGAAATAATGTCTATTCTCAGAGCCAGGAAACGACACCCTATGTGACATCGAGAACGTTTAGGTGAATCAAGAATACCTCGGGACTTAGCTAGGGTTTGTGAGTATTAGATTGGACCATAGCTCGGCTATCTCTTTTATATAGTTTTAGATCTTTCTTTTGTTTTGTATGTTTAGTTGTTAGAACCGGTGATCTGACAAATCACCATGTTCAAATTTGTGTTGGCCTAAACTAGGAACGAGACCGACTTTGGTACTCGACCAAATTCCCTGTGGGATACGACATTGATTCACCAATTCTAGGCTACAATTGACCCGGTACACTGCCGGTAAGATTGGACACTTGGAAAAGGCCGATCAACTGATGAGCAGGACGATCTTTCTCCCGTAGGTTGTTTACGACAGGACTGTCTTGTGGCGGGATCTCAGTTTGTTGAATTGCATTTTTCCTTTGTTAGGTTTACGAGAAATGTCTCGGTGCATTTTCTAGCTATAGACATGGTCTCTCTATTCAGGGTGTTAGGGGTGAACAAAAAATCACAACCCGACCCAATCCAACCTAATTTAACCTAACTCAACCCGCAATTGCGGGTTAAAAATGGATTTGGGTTGAGTTTGGTTTTAATATATTTTGACCCGCATCTTGTGGGTTGAGTATGAGTTGTACAATAAAAAACACATATGAACCCAAGTATGAGTATGAGTTGTACAATATATATATATATATATATATATATATATATATATATATATATATATATATATATATATATATATATATAGACAATGAAAAATAGAATAGTATTTAACTTGTCATCTTCCAAGAAAGACATTTAAAGAAATACCAGTTCAACTATCATCTTGTTCTTTTCTTTTCAAGATAGACATTTAAAGTATTTTTCATCCACTTAAAACGAAGGGTCTAAGAAAATAGAAGGATTATAACTCTACAAGTCTAAAAAAAGAATAACATATATATGTGTGTGTGTGTATATATATATATATATATATATATATATATATATATATATATATCGTATCATAACATCAATTCAAATATAAACAAGTTCGCTTATCATCTTCTTCTTCCAGTAACATCATCCATATTTTCGTAGTATCATCGGTTCATCACATTCTTCCGGCGATATCACTTCAAGGTAGATCAGAATTGAAAGCTTTCCGGAGAGTATTTTTGGCGGAAAAGTTTGGTTTTATCTCTTTTGTTTTTGTTCTTGTTCTTTTTTAAACCAATGGAGGACAATGGACCGTAAACTATGATGTTGATTTATTTTGGTTATTGGGTTATGGATGATATAATTATGATATATGTCTTTATTATATAACTTAGTTTTTAAATGTTGAATATTTTCTTTCTCTCCTATGACTAAAGATTACTGAATCAATTAATAATCCAACCCACATTTAACGAAACCCGCACGTGTGGGTTGAACTTTGAGTTGAGTTGAATATGGTTTCAAATTTTTAGAACCCGCAACATAAGGGTTGAGTTTGAGTTTTTATGAAACTCGCACGACCCGAATCATGTGCACCCCTACAGGGTGTAGCTAGTAGGGGTACCCACCCTCTGAATGATGTATGCTCTGTATATTAGGCAGATTTGCCTTCTGAATAAAAGTTTCTCTAAACTAAAAAAAAGGTTTATTGTTAAAAAAGACAATTTGAGCATATAAATATGCAAGGAGGACAATGAAATTTTTTTCCGGGTAAAAAAGACATATATTCCACTGTGATAGTGAAACATTAGATTTGAGGCCAGTTCCACTGCAACAAACAGTGGATTTGGAGTTATGAACAGTGGATTTGTCCTTATCATCAATTTATATTTCGAATGTCCTGATTTTCATTTTCCACCTCTTTTTGTCTTTTTAAACCACTTCAAAAAAAAAAAAAAAAAAAAAAAACATGATTATATTTTAGCTACATATATTCATAATGAGTATTTAGTCGAGGACCAATATAACATTTCCGATTGAAAAAAGAAAAAATGAATTGGACGGCGTCAAAAGGCGAAGAACTCGAAGATCATTATTATTTTTTTATTGCTTAAATAAGTAAAAGAACTCAAATGTCAAAAGAACCGTTGGGAAATTTGTTGTAGATTGCCAACAATTTAACTAATAGCCAAACTACCAATTTTCAGTACTACGACACCTTCTACCGTAAAACATGTAAAAAGAACTTTCTTATATCATTGTTGCAAACTTGTATTTTAACGTCCACAACAAAGCATAATAACACATTTTTACTTTATTGATTATTATGAGACTCGTATAAAACAGTAAAATACGTACCATAATTAATGATGTAAAATTATATTACGCAATAACGACTATTTTGTTGTGAAACTATCGTGTTTATTTTAATTCAAGGTTTGGGGGATTGAAATCCACCAACTTGGCCAGTTTTAGTTGCATCCTCTATTGACTAAACGTATATTTGACCAAAACCAAGTACATAATAAACATGTTTGTGCAAGCTTTCTTAACTATATAAACTCAGTCTCAATAAGCAAAGTTTTCCTATCTGTTTTTTATTTATTTTTTTATTTTAAAGTTTTAGTTATAACCCACATTACATATATCACACAAAGCAAAAAAAAAAAAAAAAAAAAAAAGAAAATAATGTCTTCAAGAATTGATTATTGGCAATGGATAATGATAGTAGGGTTATGCATATTTGGTGTTATTGGAAGTGATCCACCACCATTGAGGTTAGATTACTATAAAGAAACATGCCCGGATTTGGTTGGGATTGTAAGGAAAGAAATGGAATGTGCTGTCCTCTCTGATCCCCGTAATGCTGCTTTAATATTAAGGTTGCATTTTCATGATTGCTTTGTTCAGGTTAGTGACATTTGATACATGAATTATCTTTAATTAATCAGCTAAAATGGTATTACTTTTCCTGCTTTATATATATATATATATATATATATATATATATATATATATATATATATATATATATATATATGTATATATGTTATTTAATTTGTCGTATATTTTCTACACTTGTTATACTTTATTTATACTATTGGACCATTGGTTTCCAATTATATTAAAGGAAAACTTTAAGTTCACCCCCCTTAATGTGTTAAGTTTTCACTCTTAATTAGGCTATTATTTGTTTAATTGATAACCCTAAACTATACGTGACGTTTCAATTTCGACCGTCAAAGTACTATTGATTGTTCGATTTACAACCTTAAAGTAATAAGTTTGCTTGATATACAATCTTAAACTATATGTTATGTGTAATTTACATTTTCAAAATATTAATTGTTTAATTCACAACCTTAAATATTTTTTTCCTTGATTTTCCACCCCGAGCTCCTTATGCGTGAGCTAAAAGTTTAACTTTGGTGCTTAAAAAAAATTGAAATTGCTTATATTAAACCACATGAAAGTTGATAAAATAAAGGGGTTCTATTGGCACACCTCAAATTATAATTGGTATCAAATTACTTCCGGTACCACAAAAATTACTTCGGCACCCGGTGATTTTTTATAACGGGGACGTCGGTGCCACTGGTGTTCGTTGTTGAACACCAACGTCTGGCACCGACGTTCCCTTTATAAAAGTGTCACAACTTGAAAACGTTAGTCCACTGACTTTCCACTGGTGTTTGTTGTTGAACACCAGTGTCACCGACGTTTTTTCATCCAAAAAAATAATCCAAAAATAGGTGTCAATAGTAATTTAGAGTGTGCCGATAGAACCCCATAATAAATTATATGAATTTTTTTCATATGAAAGCACAAAGGGAATAACAATAAATCCTGGCTCATGTAGGGTTGTAAATCAAGGAAACCAATTGTTTAAGGTTGTAAATATAACAATTTATAGTTTGAGATCGTAAATAGCACATAATTATAGTTTAAAGTTGTAAATGGAAAAAATAATAATATGATACTTTAAATTTTGCATCGGGTAAAGTTTATGGGGTAAAATGCTTTTTATTCTCTTATATCTAGGGCTGTGCCTAACATTTTATTGTCCCGGGCAAAATTAAAAGAAGGGTTCCTTTTAATTAAAAAAATAATATCCACACACAAGTGAAATATGTCAAAATCACGGTCATGAAAACACTAAGAAAGCTAAATCGTTATGATAGTTACATATTACAAATGTCAAAAGCAACAAAAGTATTGAATTAGTAGAGAAAACAGACAAACAACATATTCAAAACAACATAAACATCTAAAAAACAACGCACTCGTAACGGGCAACATCAAAAGCAACATCAAAAGGTTGGGTTTTCATTAATATATAATCATTGTTTTTTCACTAGATTAGCTTACAGGATTGTTAAAACATGTAAGTTTGAGCCCCTTATAACATTATAACACATGGCCTTGGCGGTCTCCCATCTCGCTCAAGCCCATGGCCGGCCCTGCGTATATCAAAATAATTGACTTATCATTTTCTTGATACTGTATATATTTGTTTTACTGTGTATTTCTCTTAATGTCAGAAACGTTAATGAAAGTGTTATATAGAGCAAGCTAAGATTGTTGTTATTGATGGTTAGGGTTGTGATGGATCGGTTTTGCTGGATGATACCATCACATTGAAAGGAGAAAAGTCAGCACCCAACAACAATAATGCATTAAAAGGGTTTCGGATAATCGACCAGATAAAAAATCGGGTCGAATCAGAATGTCCGGGCATAGTCACTTGTGCTGATATTCTCACCGTTGCAGCAAGAGATGCAGTCATTTTGGTAATTAATAATATGTTTTTTCTCCGCAATTACGCAAAGGATTAATAAATACATGCATCAAAATGATTGTGTGTCAAAAACACATGCACCCATGGTCAGGCCTTACCCCTGTAAGAGTCGGGCTACATATGCATGATCCGGGCGAATTCGGATCGGTCGGACCAATTTGGTTCCCGGATACAGGGGTTTTGCAATCATCATTTGAATCATTTCTGAAATTTGGTAACGATGTGCATGCCTATGATTTTTTTTTTTTATGTATTATTATATATTATGGGGCATTTATCAGGTTGGGGGACCCGACTGGGAAGTTCCCTTAGGCAGAAAAGACTCGAAAACAGCAGGATATGAACTCTCAAACACGAACCTTCCAACATCAAACGATGGTCTGCTTAATATTATTTCCAAATTTCTTTCTCAAGGACTCTCCGTCACAGATATGGTTGCTTTATCAGGTATGAATCCAAAATATATATATATATATATATATATATATATATATAATAAGTTAATAACAATAATAATGTTTGCCGAGCTCACTGTTTTGGCCTTTGGTTATTTAAAATCCAGGTGCCCACACAATTGGAAAGGCTCGATGCGTGAACTATAGAGACAGAATTTATGAAGATTTTCAATTCCCTAATGCAGTTGATCCCTCCTCCGGCGGTGCATACCTCAATAGCTTGAAGTCAACTTGCCCGGCGGTGGCCACCATCGGAGACCAGAATGAATCGGCGATGGATTATGTGACACCAAATTCATTTGATAATTCATATTTCAACCTCTTACTAAAACGAGAGGGTCTACTTAATTCGGATCAGGAGCTTTATTCAAGTGTTCTTGGGATTAAAACGAAAGAGCTTGTTGAAAAATATGCAGTGGATTCCCTCGCGTTTTTTGAGCAATTTGCGAAATCCATGGTCAAAATGGGAAATATCACAAACCCGGATACTTACTTAGATGGTGAAATTCGAAAGAATTGTCGGTTTGTCAACAGTGGCGGACCTACATACAGTTGAGGGGGAAGTTGCCTTCTTCCTCTAAAAAAAGAATCTAGTAATATATGTAGTATTCATCTTGTTTGTCTCCCTTAAATTTTTGTTTGTCTTTTTAAATTTTTTATTGGCCCATTACCTAACATCCTGCGTCCGCCACTGTTTGTCAAACACGTAAGGACATATATGTCATTTCACTTTAAATTTGATGTTTTTTTTATGTCGTTCTTCATTGAGTTGTAATTTTATTTTTGTATGTTTTTTTTTTTGGGTGTGGTAATACACATTTGTTGAGAAAGAATTCAATTTCTTTCCCCTTCAAAAAAAAAAAAAAAAAAAAAAACCATTTCTTCTGAAAGTTGAAAGAATTCCATTTCATAACCCTAATGTACTTTGTAACGCCCCGTTCTCGGACACCGAGTCCTTATCCGGAAAAGGAACGTTCGGCACGTATAAAATAAAATAAATTCATTTCATACGTAAGTTTCTACTACGTCGTATAAAAAACAAGTAAACGGAAGCAAAAGACTCGGGTAATAAATTTCCAATAAAATCCAAGAATAAAATACAGTCTAAAGATGGAAATGTAACCTTATTACATTCAAGAAAAATACGAAATTTAAAAGAAACGTATGATAATCTCAAAAGAAACGTAAAGGGGTACTACAAGTCTCGAAAGATCAAAAGTCTAAGCAGTGGCGGATCCAGGAATAAATTCCAGTGGGGTCACCGGAGTCTAAAACTACATATTTTATCTAAAAAAAATTTCAGTGGGGTCACCGGGGTCTAAAACATCAATTTTTATCTACAAAATGATACTTTTTAACAACAAAACTACATAGTTTTAATACTAAATTTTTTTTTATTTAAATTCCAGTGGGGTCACGTGCCCCTCCCCTGGGGTACGTGGGTCCGCCCCTGAGTCTAAGCCAAAAGTACTTCAACAGCCTAATAAATGAAAGACAAAATAAATAAATAAAAAGTCTTCACGAGACGTCGTCAAACGTCATCATCGAACTCATCATCGTAACCCTGATCAACCTGTTCATCTTCTTACCCCCAAACACATAGAAAAAACATGCATTTGAGGTAAGTACAAGGTACTTAATAAGAGAGAGAAGCTATGACAACAATTATAATTTATAAAGAAAGGATATTTATTCGTTTAGTTGGTTATGTGTGACCAACTCAATCTGGGGTTCATTTCATGTCCATCAACATGTTATGACTAAACGTTGCTACTTAACTTATCTATGTTACAACCGCACCCAAGGGCACTACGCCTGATGTATATCCACCAGGAGATATCGATTGCAACATATTAGTGGATCACACCAATATCCACGAAGTCTAGAATAGGTAGACTCCGATAGTATGCGCGTCTCAGTGGAGTCCCTCCGTACTTAGGGTTTTTTTGACTACGGAGTTCTTCCACCTTCGAGGGTAGAACACACATCGCGATATAGGCGGGTGCCTATCCAAGAGAGACATGTTGTTTAATCTTTTACTAGTCAAGTACGTGTTTATTAAAATGATTAACTAACCACCTAAGTGTTTTCAATTAATCTCCCTCACAAATACTACTCTCTTCCTAGACCACTAGACAATAACCAGGCCTAGCAATTACACAGACATTGATGAATACTAATTCATCAAAGCACAAGTCTATCATGCTCTTCCGACGGATCCGAACTTCAACTCCCTTTAAGAGTACATTCGGTGTTTTAACTGAACGAATCAGAAGCTCAATTCAGGCTTGTTTATGTTTATAAATTGTTAACATTTCATAAATAAGGGTTTAAAATTGAATGACATAGCTTAAACATCAATTAAGTGCAAACTGGGGCAATGCGTGCGCATTAGCTGGAATGCGTAAGCATTCCCTGCTTCAAAACCTTCTGGAAACTGTCTGCCCAAACAATGTGTGCGCATTGTCTACAATGCGTACGCATTACCTGACCAGTACCTTAGCTAAAACTCTCTGTCTGAACAATGCGTACGCATTCCTATGAATGCGTACGCATTCAGCAACCAGAAACAAAACCGGAACTCTCTGTTCAAGGAATGCGTACGCATTCAGCGTCCAGAAGCCAAAACCTGCAATCCTGTATCAAGAATGCGTGTGCATTGCTAGCCAATGCGTACGCATTCAGCCTGCTGCCCTAAATTCTGATTTCGATCCTTAATGGTTTCTAATCTGTTCTTAACCCAATTAACATCAAATTAAGCACAGTAAAACGTATAAAAACATATCTAATCATACCATAACATCCATAATCATTGATCAACGAAAAGACTCATCTTTCTAGCATTAAAAAGTCTTAAAACTCGATCTAAACCTTATAACGATAATTGAGATCATAGGAAGAGTCTCTATTTGCAGCCAAAAACCGATCTAAACAGCCTCGGAAATCTGCAGCCCTTCCAACAAAGCTGATGTCCAAACGGAGTCCTTTTCACGACCGTTCCAATTCTCTCGTCTGATCTGAAAACGGTTAAGCTTCCCTTTAGAATTTAAGAAAACTCTCCTAGCCCTTTTCTCTTCTCAAGAATTGCGCATAGAAGAAGAACGTAAAGACTGATTTCTGATTAATTAGGTTATGGGGATTAAGTTGTGTTAATTTCCTTAAATACCAACTCCCAATTAATCCCCTTTCCATAAACACCCTTAATTACCAAAGATCAGAATAATCCCTTTAATTATATACATAAATTCAAAAATTATATATATATAATCAATTAAATTCTTAACTCCAATAAAAGAAAAGAAATACTAATATTTCGTTTTCGCAAAATGACACGTCTGCCCTTTCCCGAAAATCCGAATATTACATTTCTCCCCTCTTATAAGGAGTTTCGTCCTCGAAACTAGAACATACCCGGTAGATCAACAAACTCTTGGAATTCACTGATCATATCATCTTCAACTTCCCAAGTTGCCTCCTCGGGTGAATGATTGCTCCATTGAACTAAAACCAATGAGATCAACCGCCTCTTGATCATCTTTTCCTTCCGGTCCAAAATCTTGACAGGTCTCTCATCATAATCAAGATTGTCTCGAAGGATTTCCGGATCAACCGTAGTTTCAACGTCATTCTTCGTCAGACACTTCTTCAACATCGAAACATGAAACACACTATGGACCCTTGACATGGATTCCGGTAACCGAAGTTTGTAAGCCAACGGTCCAACTCTTTCCAGAATCTCAAATGGTCCAACATACCTTGGACTTAGCTTTCCCTTTTGTCCAAAGCGTTTCACTCCTTTCATCGGTGAGTCTCGTAGATACACTCTATCACCGACTTCAAACTCAAGAGGTCTTCTTCTAACGTCAGCCCAACTTTTCTGCCTGTCTTGTGCTGTCTTCAGATTCTTCTTAACCAACTGAACCCTTTTCTTAGCCTGTTCAACCAATTCCGGCCCTGTGATTTGTCTTTCCCTGACTTCATCCCAAAACAGAGGCGTTCGACATCTTCTTCCATACAAAGCTTCAAACGGCGGCATGCCTACGCTTGCGTGATAACTGTTGTTGTAGGCAAACTCCGCTACGGGTAGGTAATCATCCCATGATCCACCTACTTCCAAAACACAAGCTCTTAGCATGTCCCCAAGTGTTTGGATGGTCCTTTCAGATTGTCCATCTGTCTGAGGATGAAAGGTCGTACTCAAATCCAACTTGGTTCCAAAATCTTCTTGTAAACTCTTCCAAAACCGACTGACGAACCTCGGATCACGATCCGAAACTATCGAGATAGGAACTCCGTGTAACTTCACTATATTATCTAGATACAGTGTTGTCATCTTCTTCAAAGACATATCAACCTTAGTTGGTAAGAAATGGGCGGATTTAGTTAACCTATCCACAATTACCCAAATCGCATCATGTCCTCCCTTAGTCTTCGGTAAACCGGTGATGAAATCCATCGTAACCTTATCCCATTTTCATTCAGGGATATCCAAAGGCTTAAGCATTCCTCCTGGTCTTCTATGCTCTGCTTTTACTTTTTGACAAGTGTCACATTCTGACACGAACTTAGCTATTTCCAACTTCATCGAGGGCGACCAAAACTTTTCTTTCAAGTCTCGATACATGACGTGGCCTTTTCTAGTGCTATACCAGTCCTTAACCGACAGTGTATCGGGTCAAACTGTAGTGCTAGTGTGGTGAGTCGAGTGTCGAATCCTCGGGAAACGTGGTAATTCTTTTAAGTGTGGTTAAACACCAAAGAGTCATTATTAACTCGATCTAAACCGCAATTTTATAACACGATTACTACTATTCTACGAACATAAAATAAATGCGTAATTTAAAAGTTATTCTAATATAATATATATAGATATATAAATATATATAAATGTACATAGATTGCAAAATATATATATAGATATAAATATATAGATACCAATATATTATAGAACTAGACAGATAATTTTGTAGAACTAGCCAAAGTTTATATAATTGATTTATACGATCTTTTTAGTAAACGGAATGTGCTCGATCTTTCCTTTTATATTAGGTCCAATTGAGTAAATGAAACGGTGCACTCCTGAGGTTAACAATTCCTCCTCACACGAGCGTATGAAATTGTCATATGTCATTGTCATCAGTTCAATCTCCACAACTGCCCCATGCTAATCTTAGTTAGTCTGAACAGGTACCGAGTACAAATCTACCCCGGATAAAAGAGGTTATTCCGTTTGTCAGACGGCCGATGTTATTCAAAAGGCTCCGGTTGTCAGGCGGATCGATTTAACTTTCCGGTGTTAGTTTCAATTAAACTGTTGATTTTAACATTATTACGATCTCGAGCACAATTTTAATAAGATTAATCTTTCCCAAGACAAATCTGCCCCCGGGTAGGAAATAAGATTCCGTTGTCACGCTTTACACACGGCCAATTTTACCCTCCGGTTTTTCTATCTTTTATCTCATATCCTAACTTCTCTGGTCAGTTCATCGTTAGGTTATATGGTGCGATTCATCTTGGTTAATTACGTCAATCCGAATATTATCAATACGTTACAAAATAGAAAAAGATTCAATTAACTCAATTTTAGTCAATTTTAATTAGACAGCATTCCTTTACCGAAAAGATCGAAATAAAACGATTACATAACTTTGGCTAGTTATTAGAGTTAGCCTAAAAACATTATAACAACGAAAAAGATAAAAACAAACATAGATATTTTAGAAAATTTACCCGATTACAAATGCTGAATCAGAGTCGTACTCTTCCGGACATTACAACGACTTCAACAACACCGAACTTCCGATAATTTCCCGAGCATTACAACAGTACTACGATATTATTATTTTTGGCTTAAGGCCTATTTACAAACTACTAATTAAAAAGAAAATAAGAGGAGAAGATATATATATATATATAGAGTAGATATATATATATTGGTACACTACGATCTGTTGAACTGAGGCTCCTTTATATAGAAATGGATCTTGGGGCCGGACTGGCCGGTGTAATGATGGCTTCCACCCCCCTTGATCACTCAGCATGTGCGAGGATTATATAATTATAATTATAATTTATATAACTTATAAAATTCATATCTCGAGTTCTGGATCTCCAAAAATCATGATTCAAGAGGCATCGGAAAGCTCTCGGGAAAATCTACAACTTTCGTGCAGGACTCTTCTTCAGATGATGTCGTTTTGATGAGCCATTCGTTTGTCGAAGATATTTCTCGATTACCACTAAATCAAATCGATTAGCCACTTGACCACTTCGATTGACCACTTAAGCAATTCAATTGACCATTTAAGCTCGTGACACTCTCTAAATTCTTCCAGAGATATGATTATACTTCAATATGTCGATTCTCGGGGTCTTGGTTTATAAATCTGCAATAAAATACCACAAATACCCACGTAAATCTGACACGACACTCCGATTTACTAAAATCGGTACAAAATGATAACTTTTTATTATTATTACTACTAACTACTCTAAATTATAAAGATTAACATTTCATACTATTTATATCATAATTTCATATATTTTATATAGAATTCGTTGATAAAACATAATAATATAACGTATTTTTAATCATATAAAAGTAGTATATCAACTACTCCCCACTTAGTTTTTGATCGTCCTCGAGCAAAAATAAGCGGTAATAAAAGATAATATAATTGATCAGATTATAATTTTTAATGTAATTTATATTGTCAATATTATAAATATATTACTTGTTCTAATTTAAAATTATAAGAAGACGAAAAGTGTATATAACTTAAATAACTTAAACATTAAATATTATCTAGATGAAATTGTATATGTAATACTTAATAAGTATAAATAAAATATTAGAATTATTTTTAATCGCAACTATTATGAAATCTTGGAATCGGAAACTTGGTCAGGTAGTTGACAAAAATGGCTTATAACGTTTAGGCTCAAGATGTTGGTTAATCGGAAAAAAGGAAATCAAAAAAAGAAAGAGGCAAGTCGTACGTACCTACATCTTCATATTCTTGATCAAAAAATAATCATCGATTAATAGCATCCTATTTTATTCCCTCTATTTTTCAAATTTTTTTTTTTCCAATCAAGAACTAAAAGCGTGAGTGTGTGTAGAAAATCAAACTTACAAGCATTGCTTCATCAAGATTGATCGGAGTACTACTCTTTCGATCGAAAATTACAAGTCCGGTTTCCTTAAACTTGCAATCATTCTTGAGATCTTATGATTCGACTTTTTCTTTTTCATTCTGTGCCTTCATTCCCAGCAATAGGACATTTCGTGATAATACCCTAGCTGGACTACTATCATCAGGCAATCGGGAGCTTTTATACCTCATAGTGATATAGGACATTTCGAGATAATACCCTACTCACTCAAATCATTGGTAGCTACAACCGATATGTTCTTTTTTATTATTTTTAATTTGTCGATCACAGATAAGGAAGATACCTGATATTTGATTAATTCTGTGTAAATATGGTGCTTCGTTCTTAATTCTTCTATAGAATATTAACATATCCGAACTTATTACCAAAATCAACTATCTTGCAAGTGTCATGAGGTAAGATCGAATATACTAATACTTATCTAATTTTTCCAATCTCAGCATATACCAAAACTTAGCTTTTATGTCTTCATCTCTTTTCATAAGTACGTACAAACTTGCGGTATTTTCAAGGAAATGTATACCAAAATTAGCTAAAGGTTGGTTATTTCTAGTTAATCACAATAACAATTTCGAGTGAGGTCTTGATCACTCTAATCAAGGCTAAAGTAGGAACAAAAATTGGAAATTTATTTAGGTAGGCTATTTGGATATAGTTATATTTTTGTGGTGCCGAAAATCGACATCCCTAGTCCAATTCCAAACTCATAATTCATTGTTTTGAAAAGAAAATGATTCTAAAAATTTTACTTATAATTATCAATATACTTTCATGAAAACAATATCTAATATTAATTACTTAATTATATAAACTTAAAATCTTATTAAAATCTAAATTAGACATAAAATATAATTATAATATATCTAATATAATTTAAAAACTTATTCTTCCAAATTATATCATTTTTTATTCATCTTTATATATTAATTACTTAAAAAAATAAAAATAAGTAATAAAAAATTTGATAATTTATAATTTATAATTATTTTTTCGAAAATTTTAATGAATTTTCTAACCTAACTCTACTCAACACTTACGAAGTGGCATCGTCCCGATGTTCAATGAGTATTAAATAAGTAGGTTGAAAATAAAATTAAAATTATCTATTATCGTTATTATTCTGAGTTCATTTTTAGCGTATACTAATATATTATTAAATAACAAACAAATAATATGTTATTAAAATTAAACATAAATAATAACGAACTGAAACATAAATATTAAACAAGATACAAACTTATTACAAACTAAGAGAACATAAACTTAACCGAACTAAAAAAAACTTCAAACTTAACTTAACTTAACTTATTAAAAACGTAAACATCATAAATTGACCACAAACACACCATCTAAATCGTAGATGAACATCCCGGTGTATCAACCGGTAACAAACCAACTCTATTATCCCTAGACGGAAAAATTTCATCCGTCTCAAGCTCTCCAACTCCATTCATTTGAGTACACAGACGCGAAATCATCCAAGCATTAGGCATAGGTTTCCCCCTACTACCTCTCGTGATTGCAAACTCCAACACTGTCCTTTGAATCAAAATACCCCAATCGACAAATTCACCAAATGCCAAAGCAAAAAGTAGAAGCATTTCATTTTCGGCAAGGCTTGCAAAATCCCAGGTGAGATATACTCTAGAATTAATAAAATGCTTCCATGCCTTTAGGTGTGGAAGTAAAGCACGTGTAGACAAATCGTGATTTGTGTCGAAAAGTGGAAACAGACATTGGAAAGACTCATGGACTTTATTCAAATGATTATATGGATTATCTAATCCCCACTTTATTTCGAAATGTTGTATCGTAACAGGAGGAATTTCAAAAAGTTGGTTGATAATAGATGAAGAGAAGGGAACAACCACTCCTCTTACCGAGACAATTTGAGTTATATCAATCATGGACGTTGTCATTAGGGCGGAATAAAATTCTCGAACTATCGAGACATTTATCCTTCCTCTTGGCGTCTTGACGAACTTCTTCCGACCAAATCCTCGAATAACCGTTTTACCCCATCGATCAATCTTATCGACATTTAAACCTTTCTCCAACTGGATTGGAGAATTCGCAAAACGAGGGTGTAAAATGATATTCTCGTTAGAAGCTTGAGATTCCGGAGCATCCGGGGTGTGAGGCTCGTATGAATTGACAGAAGGCGAAGATTGGTTCGACATTTTTAAAACTAGATGATAAACAGATAGAAAGTAAAGGAGATGAAAGAAGATGGTATATCTTGCTCATAGCTTTACTTGTTTAAATAGATAGTAAAAAAAACATACGTGTGTGCATCAGACGGACTCAAGAATGACTCATTCCTTTTCTCTTCACGGCTCGGGCCGGGACTAGGCCGGACCGGTCCGGCCTCATCTTTCTTTTACTGAGGACAGAGGTAAAAGTCAAATTGTGCTTTGTTTTTTTTTACTTCACGTGTGGAACATTGCATATCTATTTGAAGATATTTTATAAACCTTCATCTAACGTGATACGAACTGATAAAACGACACATTATATATATATTTTTTATTTTTAAATCGACTTAGTAACGATACAAAATTATTTTTGTGTTTTTATAGTTTATAAAAATTAAAACGATTTAGAATGCAAACCATATTTCGATAAAACGATCAAAATAAACGAAAACGAAAACAAACCAATATCTAAATGAAAAATGTCGAATAAAATACACAGTAAAAATGTTTAATCAAACAAAATTATGAAATTTAATCTTCTTCATAGCCT
The DNA here is from genome assembly GCA_036785695.1 of Gentiana straminea. Classification (NCBI taxonomy): domain Eukaryota; kingdom Viridiplantae; phylum Streptophyta; class Magnoliopsida; order Gentianales; family Gentianaceae; genus Gentiana; species Gentiana straminea. Next base: position 1,715,045 of record JAVUPR010000095.1, on the reverse strand, counting down.
TCCTCAGGATTGACATGAAAGCTTGAACTCGGAAACGACTGAGAAGCGGGTGGCTGAACTGTAGTCGTGGTCCTGACTGAACTATCAAGACCCATAGAACTCATGCCAGTCGTGATATGTGCAAACTCAGTGAATCCTCCCCAACTAGACATCGCTGGTCTCTGAACACCTGTCGAAAATACACCTGTTCCACTAGATTGACTCCCAAAAGGATATGACGATGGATGAAAGCTCGAAGGTGGTGGAATAGGTGTTACCCAATCTGTAAGGTATAAGGATCGATCCGACAAGGTGGATAGGCGGGATCATCAAAGGTAGGATTACGAAGCAATCGCTCGTTTCTCCTTAAACCTCTACGAATATCATCACACCACTGCCTATTACTTTCAGCATACAAAGCCATGTTGGCTTGACCACGTGCAACGTCTGACACTAAAGATTGAAACATATCATAGGTGATAGTGTTGGAGAAAGGAGTTTGTTGAGGCTGACTAGAAAAAGATGGAAAAGAGGAAGATGTGAAAACTGGTGGAGCTGGTTGAGTTTGACGACTTCTAATCAAAGAGCTAATACTACCATCCGGAAGCCTAGTCAAACTTGGTCCAATCAGATTTGCATCTGCCAGAGATAACTTGTCATTAGGTAGGACTGGTACTCCCACCCTACGACATAAATCTGAGATAAAACATGGGAAGTACAGATGACTCCCTAGTCTGGCGATGACAATACTCTCGAAAACTCTTTTAAATATGACATTTCCAACATCCACCTTAACATCATTTACCATCGCCCAAGCGATACAAACATCTTCCTTTCTATACGCAGTATGTTTACTAGAAGGGTAGAGAGTATGGCTAATAAATCTTTTAATCGCCCTTAAACCTCTAATACACTTCCCGTAGTTAAACCGATTCTCAACCCACACAGCGGTTGGGTCAAAAGCGTGCTGAGCTCTCAGGGCAATCTGCTCAAAACTTGCAGGATCATCTAAATTCCAAACTACCCTGTAATCCTCATCATCAGGAAAAACTTCAACTCCAAGAATTGCATTTATGACGTCAGAGTTAAAAGGAACATTTCTAGTTCTTAGGGGTACAGTTTGCGACTTAGTGAGCTCATCTTGTGAAAATGTAGATAAAACTGAATAAAACTCAGCTACTAAAGTCGTGTTAATCTCCCCTTCTCTTCTGGCTGCTAGTTCTAACCACTGCCGTCTCGTAAAAATGTTCTAAACTTCATCTCCTAAGTCATTCAAATCTAAACCTTTTTCAACCAAAACATCACATTTACTATAAATTCTTTCATACGCCTTCTTAGCTTCTTGTGATGCTGTTTTATTGAAGCTTACGGCTTCTTCTTCAGGTGATAAAATTATAGTGCCTACGACCGGAGTTGATATAGGAATGTTTGATTTACGCTTTTTAGAGGCTTTCTTACTCGACTCAGCCATTCTACGATTTTGGTAAAGCCAATCAACAACAAAAACAACAAAAAAAAATAAAAATGTCACAACACACTCAAAAATCAAAATAGTTGAAATTAATCCAAAAAATTATGAAAAATACGAAATTGATAACTAAATAAACTAAATAATACCTTAATATGAAGAAAACGTTGAAAAGTAGGCCGGAAAAGTGGTAGAGTCGCCGGAAAAGAATGTAGCTTGTTTTTGATCCTTTTTGATTTTTTTCAAATTTGTGTATAAGAGAAGAGATGGAAAGAGGAAGAAATCAAGTGGTGGTGTAGTGTGAGATGAATTTTTGTGGAAGAATTGAAGAAAAATTTCGAGTGGTGGGGTTTTGTGTGGGGTGCGGCTGTTTGTTTAGAAAATTAGGGAAGAAGAAGAAGAAAAGGGATTCCCCGTTTTTTTTATCCATTTAGACCCCGGCTCGGTCCGGGTTCAGGGCCGGATCGGTCCGTGTTCATTTTTTTCACTTTTTCCGATTTTTTTACTTTTTATGTTTTTTTTTTGATTAAAACTTATAAAAATTCTTATACAACTTAATTAAAATCTTAAAGATAAGTTTATAATAATTTTTTTAAAACTTAATAAAATCTTAGAAATAAAATTTGAAGGAAATCTTATAATTTTATAACAATTTCTAAAAATTTAATAAAATCTTCATAACACTTAATAAAAAGCTTATAAAATTTTTAAATTAACTCTTATAAAATATCTAAATTAAAACTAAAAAAAACTTTTATAAAACTCCTCAAATTTCATAAAGATCCAATTTTATAAAATTCTCAGAAGTTATGCGAAAATTTTATAAAATAAAACATAAGAAAAGACTCGAAACTTAAGGGGTTTCTGATTCTTCGATTTCTAAATCTTCCAGAGTTCTGATATAACGTTCAATCAGCCTAACTCCTAAAAACGAAGCATTTGAATTATCTCTCGGAATTCCATCGGGATTTTCGGATAACCACCTAATCGTTCCCTTCCTAACAATATTCAAACACTCATCCCAGGGATTTGGTTGTGTTTTTCCCACAGCGTCCAACATGTTCACTTTTTCCACAGATTCTGCATCTCATCAGAAATTTTGCCCTTCTTTTTATTGCACTTCTTGATGTTCCATTACGAACTTCTCCCAATCTTATCTCTCTCAACAATTTCTTGTTTTGTTCAAAAACTAAAGCTTCTATAGAAAACGCGACATCTTTATCAAGGCCTAATTTCAAAAGTAAAATAAAAACTCTTAATCTATCTAAAAAAGGCATCCAGTTCTTTTACGTCTATCCGGTAAAAGACGAAAAGAGTTTAAACATAAATAAAAAACTCGAAAAAGTAGAGTAAAGATAGATAGCACCTGGTATTCGGCTGATTTCAGTTTCTCTGCTTTTCAGTTTTTTTAGTTTTTCTCTGCTTTTTCAATTTGTCGGGGGATCAATCAAATAGCATTACTTCTTCTTTCGGTGTGATTCCTTCTCCTCCACAAATAACTTTACTCGTGGCCATTGGCTATAAAAGTTGTATTTCCATCGGTTAGTTCAACGACTCAGATTTGTAAACCCGTGTTACTTGTAAATGGACTGTCCATCTTGACTTAAGCTTACACCGGAAACAACTTTAAACGTGAATTGTACAAAAGCACTCGATCACCTACATGGAACTCACGTCTAAAGATTCTCTTATCATGGAAAGATTTCGTGCGTTCCTTGTAGATTCGAGCATTTTCATAAGAATCGAGACGAAATTCTTCTAGTTCTGTTAATTGAAGCAATCTATGATCACCAACAGCCTTATGATCGAAATTCAGAAATCTAATAGCCCAGAAGGCTCGGTGTTCTAACTCAACTGGGAGATGACAAGACTTACCAAAGACTAGCTTATAGGGAGAACAACCAATTGGTGTTTTAAAAGCTGTTCTATATGCCCATAATGCATCATCTAATTTAATTGCCCAGTTTTTACGATTTGAATCAACTGTTTTCTCCACGATTCTTTTGATCTCTCTATTTGACACCTCTACCTGTCCACTGGTTTGCGGGTGATAGGGCGTTCCTAACTTATGCGTTACACCATATTTTTCAACTATTTTAGTAAATGGTCTATTACAAAAGTGTGACCCTCTATCACTAATGATAGCCCTCGGAATGCCATATCTGGTAAATATATTCTTTTTAAGGAATCGTATGACAACTTTGGTATCATTAGTTGGAAGAGCTTCAGCTTCTACCCATTTCGAGACATAATCTACCATTACAAGAATAAATCTTTTTCCAAAAGATATAGGGAAAGGTCCCATGAAATCTATACCCCAAACATCAAATAACTCACATTCTAAAATAGGTTGCATAGGCATTTCATGTTTTTTAGATACATTTCCCCATTTTTGACAAGATTCACAAGATTTAACATACTTATACGCATCTCTATATAGTGTAGGCCAATAAAAACCACATTGTAAAACTTTAAAAGCGGTTTTCCAACCTCCATGATGACCTCTGCCTCACGATCATGGCAAAATGATAAAACACTTAAAATTTCATTATCGGGCACACATTTTCGATTATCCCATCCGAACATTTACGGAAAAGGTCGGTTCCTCCCGGTAATAAAATTTTAAGTCGTAAAAGAATTTCTTTTACTTTGCCAAATCCAATGAGACGGAATATAATCACGGGTTAAGTAATTAATGATATCTCCAAACCAAGGTGACATTTCCTTAGAAGGAATTCTATTCTTTAATAAGCTTGCATGGTTGAAGGAGTATCTATTCTAAATAGTTGTTCATCGGGAAATGAATCTTTAATTTCAATTCCTATTTCTTCATTTTCCATTCTACTTAGATGATACGCTACTACATTCTCACTTCCCTTTTTATCTTTAATTTCAATATCGAATTCTTGAAGTAAGAGAATCCATCTAAGAAGACGAGGTTTAGCATCTTTCTTACTCAGTAAATACTTCAGTGCTGAATGGTCTGTATAAATTATTACCTTAGAACCAACAATATACGATCGAAACTTATCTAAGGCAAAAATTACAGCCAATAGTTCTTTTTCTGTAGTTGCATAATTAAGTTGAGCAGTGTTTAACGTGTGAGATGCATAGTAAATAGCTTTGAGAATTTTGTTATACCTTTGACCTAAAACAGCTCCTACAGCTAAATCACTTGCATCACACATAATCTCAAATGGCAAACTCCAATCTGGTGCTACTAACACTGGTGCAGTAGTCAACCTCGCTTTTAAGGTCTGAAAAGCTTCCATACATTTACTGTCAAAGTTAAAAGGTACTTCATTTTCAAGTAAATGACTTAGAGGCTTAGCTATTTTCGAAAAATCTGCAATGAACCTTCTATAAAATCCTGCATGTCCAAGAAATCCTCTTAGGGTTCTTAAATTAACTGGTGGAGGTAACTTTTCAATTACCTCGACTTTAGCTTTATCAACTTCAATACCTTCTTCAGAGATTCTATGTCCTAGAACAATCCCTTCTGATACCATTAAGTGACATTTTTCCCAGTTTAGTACTAGATTGGTATCTTCACAGCGTTGTAACACTCGTTCTAAGTGTAACACACAAATATCAAATGAATCTCCGTAAACACTAAAGTCATCCATAAAAATTTCTAAGAATTTCTCAACCATATCAGCAAATATAGCCATCATACACCTTTGAAACGTAGCTGGTGCATTACATAAACCAAAAGGCATTCTCTTATAAGCAAAAGTTCCATAAGGACAAGTGAAAATAGTTTTTTCTCTATCTCCTGCTGCAACGAATATTTGTAAATATCCTGAATAACCATCTAAGAAACGGTAATACTTATGTCCACTTAAACGTTCCAACATCAACTATGAATGGAAGTGGATGATGATCTTTCTTAGTATGATCATTTAGTTTTCTAAAATCAATGCACATTCGATAGCCTGTAATCTCTCTTGTCGGAATCCATTCATTATTTTCATTCTCTTTCACTGTGAAACCTCCTTTCTTTGGTACAACTTGAGTTGGACTTACCCATTCACTATCTGATATAGGAAAAATTATCCCCATTTCTAATAGCTTAATGACCTCTTTCTTAACAATTAACTGCAAATTTGGGTTGAGGCGGCGTTGCGGTTGAATACAAGGTTTAGCATCTTCCTTCAGAATTATCTTATGAACGCAAATCTCAGGGCTAATACCTCGAATATCGGCAACTGTCCATCCAAAAGCTTTCTTATGCTTTTTCAACATTCTAAGTAATTGATCTTCTTGTTGCTCAGTTAAAGATGATGAAATAATAACCGGTAATAGATTATTAGTTTCAAGAAAAGCATATTTCAGATTTAGAGGTAATGGTTTCAATTCCAGATTCTTAGGTGGATCTTCCAGTGATGGTTTAAGAACTGGTCCTTCTAATTCTAATTCCAAATACTTATGCCATGATGGTTTAAAAGTAAAACTTCCTTTATCTAGAGAAAGGATTATCTCTTTCATTTTGGTGTCTTTCTCATCTTCCTTATAGATAGATAGAGTTAAGCATTCTTCTAATCTGTCTTCAAAAGTTGGTAACTGATTATCATAGACAGAATGAATATCTTCTATAAAAGAACATGATTCTGGTGATTTGTATGGATGGTTCATAGCTTTGAAAATATTGAAAGTAACTTCATCTTCATTGACTCTCGAATTAACTCTCCTTTACGGACATCTATTAAAGTTCTTCCCGTAGCTAGAAATGGTCGACCTAAGATAAGTGGCGCCGAATATCCTTCTTCCATTTCCATAACTACAAAGTCTCTTGGAAAATAGAACTTGTCTACTTTAACCAATACGTCCTCAATAATTCCTTTAGGGTATTTAATCGATCTATCGCCATCCGCAGTCATTTCGATCTTCGTAAGATTTCCTATGCCTAGCTTTCTATAATCCTCATAAGACATGAGATTTATACTAGCTCCAAGATCACATAAGACCTTCTTAAACAAAATCCTCCAATTTCACACGGGATGGTCAAACTTCCGGGATCTTTCGGTTTAGGCGGTAACTTATCTTTGCAAAACTGAGAACATTCTTCATTTAGGCATATATTCTCATATTCCTCTAATTTTTTCTTGTTTGACGAATATCTTTCAGAAATTTTCCATAAGCAGGCATACTAATTAGAGCTTCGATAACAGGGATATTAACATGAATATGACGAAAAGTATCAAGGAAACGAGCATACTTCTTATCAGTTTTAATCTTTTTAATTTGATCTTTAGGTGGGTAAGGTAAAGATTCTAAATCTATAACTTTTGATCCCAAAGTCATTTTCTCTTTTCCTTTATCCTTAAACTTTTGAATATTACTTGATCGCCAAGTATCAGGTTCTTGAATTTTTTTCTTTTAAAACATTCCCTGAATCAATCTCTACTTCAGATTCCTTCAGTTCTTCTTGTTTTTCATCCTTGTTTTCATTATCCTCTATTCTAACATGTTCTTTGAATAAATTCCTTAAATCTTTATCCATGGGATCTTTCAAAATCCTAGGGATTTTTACCCATTTCTCACCTTCATTCTCAGGTTCCAAACTTCTATTCCTTTTCAAGAAATTCTCTATAATTTCTTCTTCCTCATCGAGTGAATTCAATTTCATCTTTAGTTTCATCATTTTTTCCATCTAAATCATTTTCTACTTCATTATTTCCGAAGTTTTCTGCTCCATTACTACCACAGAGTTTTCTACTTCTCGTAACTACAACATTTACCTCTCTCGGATTTCTTTCAGTATTGCTTGGTAATCCTCCAGGGGGTCTACTGTTATTACGTTCACCTTCCCTACTCAAATGATCTTCCATATTCCTTAATGAAGCTTCTATCGTTCTCATTACGGTATCATGTCCACTCATAGATGTTTTCATTGTACTCATATCTTTAGTGACTGTACCAATAGAAGTCATCATTGTTTCCATATTCTTAGCTTGAGTAGATACTACACCCATCATATTTTCCATTAGTTTTTCCCATTTTTCAACTCCTTCTGCAGGTTGAGTTGAGCTTTGAGTTACTGGTATACTTTGAGTGGTATGTTGAGGATAGGATCTAGGTAATGATTGTAAATTCTGATTAGATGTGCCTTGGTAAACTTGATTATTAGACATATTTCTATATGGGACTGGATACGGCGGTTGTCCTTGCTTACTAGGGTTTTCAGACCATCGATAAGTAGGGTGATCTCTTCTAATAGCATTAAACGAGTTTGAGTGTGCATTGTTCAAATTCCTATGCTGCTGAAGAAAACTCACATCCTTTCTTGAATATCCTGTTGGTTCTTCGATTCCTAATGGCATATTATCCTGATTTGAGTATTCAGTTGGTGTACTATTTTCTGAACTTTGGTTTTTGTTCGATTGTAGGTCATCAAATTTCCTACTCAAATTTTCTAAATGTGCTAGAACTTCCGTATTAGATGTACATTCTCCTGCAAAAGCTACTTTTCTGGTGCTAGAACCGGTTTCCCACATTCTGTTATTTTTGGAAATCTTTTCTATAGCATCGTAAACTATTTGAGCTTCACTCATCATTAAAGAACCACCACATGCATGATCTACATCCGCACGTGAGTCTTTTCTTAATTTACGACAGAAAAGTTGAATTTGCATATCTAAGGAATAACCATGATCGGGACGGGCTCTTAATAATTTTTTAAATCTTTCCCGGCATTCCCAAGCGTTTCTTCGGATCCTGTCTAAAGTTAGCAACCTCGACTTTTAATTCCAAATTTCGTCCCGGAGTGAAATCTTGTTTTAGAAATTCGTTTGAATATCTTCCCAACTAGTAAGTGAATGATGTGGAAGAGACATAAACCAATCTTGGGCTCGTCCTTTTAAAGAAAAAGGAAACATAGTCATCCTCGTTAATTCCTTATGAGCACCTTGACTTTTGGTTTGTATTGCACGATTCTTCAAAAGATAGAGATGATGATGTGGATCTTCATCATCCTCTCCTAGGAATTGGGCTCTTGCGTCAATTAAACCAAAAAGATGAGATTTAATTTCGAAATTATTCGCTCCTTCATTGGGTAAAAGTATGGGATTATTAGTCCGGTTTCTTCTTACGGTTTGATCACGGATAGGTCTCGGGTTTGGTGGGTTATTACGATTATTCGGTTCCGATCTTGATTATTTCTATTATTATTATTTTGATTATTATTAGGGTTAACGGGGTTTTGTCCATGCCCTAGAGCATGATCTAGCCTCTGTTCATTTGTTTCATCACTAGTTTCGACCATTTACGTATTTTTATTAGAAGATGATTCTTGGTCGGGATTTCCCCGACTAGTATGACCACGTTTACTCTCTACTCTTAACGCCTTTCGTAAGTATTTATGTCGGGCTTATAAGGAGTGAGTGGGGCCTTACCACTTCTGGTCATCAACTAACGAAAATAGAAAATACTCGACTTTGAAAGTAGTAAAAAAAATTGGTAACTTACCTATTAGGTAAGTACCAACGAAAAATAAAAATAGAAATGAGATAAGAAAAAGTGTTGACTTATTCTCGAGAATTTTGAGCTAATACAAGTAGTAACCATAGACACAAAGAAAGAAATTAGCGTCGTTCCCCGGCAATGGCGCCGAAAAGCGACGTGGCCTTTTCTAGTGCTATACCGATCCTTAACCGACGAGTGTATATCGGGTCAAACCGTAGTGCTAGTGTGGTGAGTCGAGTGTCGAATCCTCGGGGAAACGTGGTAATTCTTTTAAGTGTGGTTAAACACCAAAGAGTTTGTTATTAACTCGATCTAAACCGCAATTTTATAACACGATTACTACTATTCTACTGAACATAAAATAAATGCGTAATTTAAAAGTTATTCTAATATAATATATATAGATATATAAATATATATAAATGTACATAGATTGCAAAATATATATATATAGATATAAATATATAGATACCAATATATTATAGAACTAGACAGATAATTTTGTAGAACTAGCCAAAGTTTATATAATTGATTTATACGATCTTTTTAGTAAACGGAATGTGCTCGATCTTTCCTTTTATATTAGGTCCAATTGAGTAAATGAAACGGTGCACTCCTGAGGTTAACAATTCCTCCTCACACGAGCGTATGAAATTGTCATATGTCATTGTCATCAGTTCAATCTCCACAACCGCCCCATGCTAATCTTAGTTAGTACGAACAGTGCCGAGTACAAATCTACCCCGGATAAAAGAGGTTATTCCGTTTGTCAGACGGCCGATGTTATTCAAAAGGCTCCGGTTGTCAGGCGGATCGATTTAACTTTCCGGTGTTAGTTTCAATTAAACTGTTGATTTTAACATTATTACGATCTCGAGCACAATTTTAATAAGATTAATCTTTCCCAAGACAAATCTGCCCCCGGGTAGGAAATAAGATTCCGTTGTCACGTTTTACGCACGGCCAATTTTACCCTCCGGTTTTTCTATCTTTTATCTCATATCCTAACTTCTCTGGTCAGTTCATCGTTAGGTTATATGGTGCGATTCATCTTGGTTAATTACGTCAATCCGAATATTATCAATACGTTACAAAATAGAAAAAGATTCAATTAACTCAATTTTAGTCAATTTTAATTAGACAGCATTCCTTTACCGAAAAGATCGAAATAAAACGATTACATAACTTTGGCTAGTTATTAGAGTTAGCCTAAAAACATTATAACAACGAAAAAGATAAAAACAAACATAAATACTTTAGAAAATTTACCCGATTACAAATGCTGAATCAGAGTCGTACTCTTCCGGACATTACAACGACTTCAACAACACCGAACTTCCGATAATTTCCCGAGTATTACAACAGTACTACGATATTATTATTTTTGGCTTAAGGCCTATTTACAAACTACTAATTAAAAAGAAAATAAGAGGAGAAGATATATATATATAGTAGATATATATATATTGGTACACTACGATCTGTTGAACTGAGGCTCCTTTATATAGAAATGGATCTTGGGGCCGGACCGGGCCGGTAGCAAGCCGGACTGGGCCGGTGTGATGATGGCTTCCACCCCCTTGATCACTCAGCATGTGCGAGGATTATATAATTATAATTATAATTTATATACCTTATAAAATTAATATCTCGAGTTTTGGATCTCCAAAAATCATGATTCAAGAGGCATCGGAAAGCTCTCGGGAAAATCTACAACTTTCGTGAAGGACTCTTCTTCAGAGGATGTCGTTTTGATGAGCCATTCGTTTGTCGAAGATATTTCTCGATTACCACTAAATCAAATCGATTAGCCACTTGACCACTTCGATTGTCCACTTGACCACTTAAGCAATTCAATTGACCATTTAAGCTCGTGACACTCTCTAAATTCTTCCAAAGATATGATTATACTTCAATATGTCGATTCTCGGGGTCTTGGTTTATAAATCTGCAATAAAATACCACAAATACCCACGTAAATCTGACACGACACTCCGATTTACTAAAATCGGTACAAAATGATAACTTTTTATTATTATTACTACTAACTACTCTAAATTATAAAGATTAACATTTCATACTATTTATATCATAATTTCATATATTTTATATAGAATTCGTTGATAAAACATAATAATATAACGTATTTTTAATCATATAAAAGTAGTATATCAATACATCTTAGTAGCACCTGGATGAATTGCAAAAGCAATCCAATGTGCCTCTTCCATAACTCTTTGTCTTAAGTCACCAACATTAGGCACACACAGACGATCCTGGTACCAAAGATTTCCATTCTTGTCCAAGACATAACCCACTGTAGGCTTCTCTCTAGAAACTCGCTTCAAATCCACTAAAACCGGATCTTCTTCTTGCTTTTCCCGAATGTCATCCATCAACTCTGACCTTGCTAACAACGGCGCCACAAACTTCCGGTCTTCAATCTGATCAAAACTACTGATTTCCAGCCCATCAAACCTCTCTCCAACGACTTCAACGCTTGAAACTGCAAACACTGGTTTCCTGCTCAAAGCATCTGCCACTACATTGCCTTTGCACGAATGGTACCGAATATTCAAATCATAGTCCTTTACGAACTCTAACCATCTCATTTGTCTCATATTCGATTCTCCTGAGTAAAGAAATACTTTAAACTTTTGTGGTAGGTGAAGATCCTTGCCTTAACTCCATACAAGTAGTGCCTCCAAGTCTTTAATGCAAACACTACCGCTTCCAATTCTAGATCATGCGTCGGGTAATTCTTCCCATGCACCTTCAACTGTCTAGATGCATAAGCAATCACTTTCCCTCATTTCATCAACACACAACCTAAACCCTGTCCCGAAGCACCCGTGTAGACGTCATAGTTATCAAAGATCTCCGGAACTGCCAACACTGGGGCTATAGTCAACTTATCCTTCAATGTCCGAAAATCTATTTCACACTCTCTAGTCCATTCGAACTTCACATTCTTCTGTGTAAGCTTAGTGAGCGGGGTAGCCATCTTTGAAAAGTCTTGCACACACTTTCGGTAGTAGCCGGCCAATCCAAGAAAACTTCTTACTTCTGAAACTGTGGTAGGTCTAGGCCAATTCTCAACTGCTTCTATCTTCGAGGGATCAACTTGAATGCCATCTCCAGAAATGACATGACCCAAGAAACTTACTTGCTTCAACCAAAAGTCACACTTCGAAAACTTAGCAAACAACTGACTCTTCTTCAAAGCATCCAACACTATCCTTAAGTGTTCCTCATGTTCTTTCTCATCCTTAGAGTATACTAGGATGTCGTCTATGAACACTATCATAAACTTATCCAAGTATGGCATGAAAACTCGCTGCATTAAATCCATAAATGCAGATGGAGCATTAGTGAGTCCAAAAGGCATGACCAAGAACTCATAATGTCCATACCTCGTACTAAAAGCCGTCTTTGGTATGTCTGCTACCTTGATCTTCAGTTGATGATAACCAGACCTAAGATCAATCTTAGAGAACACTTTCTTGCCTTGCAACTGATTAAACAGATCATCTATCCTCGGTAAAGGGTACTTGTTCTTGATGGTAAGATTGTTCAATGCCCTGTAGTCAATACACATCCTCATGCTCCCATCTTTCTTCTTCACGAACAAAACAGGGGCTCCCTAAGGTGAAGTACTAGGCTGAATTATATTCCTCTCAAGCATATCCTTAAGTTGAGCTTTTAATTCCTTCAACTCAGCCGGTGCCATTCTATAGGGTGCCTTAGCAACTGGTGCCGCTCCCGGTACTAACTTGATCTCAAACTCGATTTCTCTATCCGGCATGTTTCCCGGTCACTCCTCTGGGAACACTTCAGGATACTCTCTCACTACTGGAGTTTCTTTTAGCTTATGCTTCACTTGTTCCACATCCATTGCGTACAACAAGTAGCCTTCACAACCCTTCTGACAAGCTCTAATTGCCTTAACCGCTGAAATTATCGGATGTCTCTTCTTGCTCGGCTTGTACATATTACCCTGATAAGTCTTATCTGATTTCCCGGGTATCTTAAAAGTCACTTTCTTCTCTCGGCAATCTAAGTGAACATAATTCTCGGATAGCCAATCTATTCCAAGAATCACGTCAAAATCTGAAAAGTCTAGAACTGTAAAGTCATTCTTGCATCGATAAGATCCAACTCAAACTTCCACTTGAGGTATTATCCTAGTTACCTTTGTTACCTTTCCTAACGGTGTACTTATCTCCAAAGTGTTTCTTAAAGGTTCCGAGAGTAAACTCAACTTCTTAGCTACCTTAGTCGACACGAAGGTGTTTGACGCTCCCGTATCAAACAAAGCTCTGACCACTAGAATACCTAACATTATCGTACCTAGGATGCATATTCATTCATTTAAATAAAATTACAGCATGAGTAAACGTGCTATAAAAATATCTTAACAAAATAAATCAACAATAAGGTACCTGAGATAACATCATCCTCTGGTTCTGAGTCTCTAGCATCAACCGCAAAAACTCTAACCGGTCGGCTTGGACCGCTTCTCCCGTTTCCTCGGCTCGCACTCCCTTTATTCCCCTTAGTTGGTCATTCTCTAGAAAAGTGCCCCGGTTCCCCGCAAAGATAGCAACCGTCTGAACTAGCTCTGCACTCTCCTGAATGATTCATGTTGCACTTGGAACACAACGGTGCACTGTTTGGGCCCTTCGCTGCCGTAAGAGCTGTTGTCTTCTTGGCATTCTGTTGCGGTGCCCCTCGGTAATTACCCTGACTGGTTCCGAAGTTTCTCTTGTTCCCAATGACAACTGTGGCCTTCTTCCTGAAGGTCTCAACCTCCAAAGCCTTATTCAATAGCTCTGCCATATTCTTCGCTGTAAATCCCAACATGCCTGACTGTATCTCGTGAGCTAAACCTTCCTTATAAAGGGCCATCTTCCTCTCTTCCACTTTCATTAATTCAGGGTAGAACCTTCCCAACTCACTAAATTTATTGGTATACTGAGATACCGTCAAATGAATACCTTGCTTTAGCTTCGGAGCCGACTTGCCTTATCTCGCTTGTACCGTTGCCGGGAAGTACTCGTTGTAAAACATGACTTTGAAAGTTTCCCATTCTTTACCTTACCATTGCTACTCGTATAGCGTCAATCCAAGCTTCGGGTGCACCTAAAAGGAAACTAACGCCACCGTGCCATCTCTGTTTCGGGAACATGTATATTCCCGCAAGCCTTTTCGAAGCTTCTTAACCACTCTTGACCTTTGAATGTTCTACATTCCCGTAGAAGTTTTCAACCTGATTCTTTCTCAATCTCGTATAACAATCCACAGTTGGTGCTTGCTCAAATGCCGGTCTAACTGGTGGGTAAACCGGGGGATAGCCAAAAGGTATCTGCTGGTGGAACTGTTGTTGTTGAGGGTAAGGTGGGATCACTTGAGGCTCAGTTTGATAAGGATAATATTCCTGATAGTAATTCTGGTGGTGCTGCGGGGTTGGCTGAGGTTGCTGGAAACCGAAGGGTAGGTGACCAAAACCTTGCTGATGGTCGAAATGCGGTGAAAGTGGTACAGTAGGTCAAGGGATATGACCCACAGGAGGTGGGTAAATGGTTTGTTGTTGTTGCTTGATAAGTTCCTAAAAAGTCGAAGAATTCTGGATGTTTTGGACTCAATTTGGTGTCGTATGCTGTTATTTTGCGATGTTTTTATCCTTTTTGGACTAGATTACTGTGCATGTTTGAATTATTGCAGCATTGTTCAAGATTAGAAGAAAAAGGCCCAAAAACAGAGCTAAAATGGAAGAACTCAAAAACCAGCCTCTGTCATACCCAGGGTGTGACAGTTTCCAGAAATCTGATCCTTGCCAACGAAATGTTCTGATTGGTGGAAACTTTCCCAACGTGATTTCTAGCATAATGGCGTGATTTTCAATGCAAAAGAGGAGCCCACACACTAGAAGAGTCCAAGATTGATAAATATTTGATTTTAGAGATTTTCTTGATTAAATTAATTATGGAAACTTATATTTATGATGTAATTATCCCTTTTATACTCCCCTAAGTCGTGAAAATCTTCATTCACGCCTCATTCATCAGATTTTAGTCGACTTTTTCCTCTTTTCTTCATCATCTTCTCCCATCCCCAAGACAAGGATTTTAGGTTCAAGAACAAAGCTTTTTCGAGGTTTGATTGTTTATGCAATACTTTGACGGTTTCTTTCTCTCACTTTTCTCCTATCTTCTATTTATTTATTTTCCCTGTCAAAGTATGAATTTTATGATTGAATCTTGGAATATTGATATGGAACGTGAGTAGATATCAGTTTCTAGGATTAGGAGAAACCCGGACATGAATATATGATGTAAAAACTCAATCTTTCCCTTGTTTTATGAAATTGATGCTTATAAATTGGTTCTTGTATGCTATTCTTGTATGATTGTCGAAATTAATAGCTCGAAAGGGTGAATAATCGCGATTCTACGTAGAGAAATTATTCGATTAATTAGTGACCGAAAAAGTACCAATTAATTGATACTTTAGGAAACAAGAATTGAATCTAGGGTTTTATTGGAATGAAAATTTGGTAAAAACCTAGATAGCATGAAATTATGGTTCTTTAAGGGATTTAAATTCATTCTTCATCGTGGGAAACCAGATGTAGTTTGAGTCTAGGTACAATCACGAAAATAATTCGAAAGAATATTTTTGTGATAAAATTTGATAATTGCCTTTATAAGTGTAAAATTTGTATCTTGGGGGAAATATTGTTGGTAAGTCATATAGTAATTCCGTGGTGACTCCGAAATCCTAGAAATGCTTTTAAATTGGATCTTTACCTAAATCTTGAAGTTCTTGGTTCATAGTTGTACTTTCTTTATTTTCTTAAATTTTAGGATTTTTAGATAAAACCTACAAACATTTGATTTGTCTAGCTAATATAAATCGAGAATTGTTTGGTGATTGACTACAAGTCCCTGTGGGATCGACATCCTAAGTACTACTCGATAAGCCGTGCGCTTGCGGTAGGATTTAGTGATTATATTGAAAATCACACATCATTGCTGGTGAAACACTAGTGGTGAGGGGTGGCGCACTGGTGGAGGGTAAACGCTGACTGGTGGAGGGTAAACACTGACTGGTGGCGGGTAAACACTGACTGGTGGCGGTACTAAACCCGCTGGAACATCGCTTACCAAAGAAAACTGAACCGCACTTCCCACGTGCCATCGTGGAGTTTGCTCCTGATGAGGTCGCGGTGACAAACTCTTTTGAGATCTTGGTGTAGGTGTCGCAGTATGAGGTGGTGGTGACAAGCTCCGCTGAGGTGGAGGATTCTGCCTCACAACACCGCCTCCTACTACTGGTGTTGGACTTTCCCGACGAATTCCAGAAGTCTCTGCACCCGCTCCAGTTCTCGTTAACACCATCCTGATGATCCAAGAAAACTAGAACGTTACTAAAAGATCTAAAGAAACGTATCTTAAAAGAAAGGAAGCCTAAAAGACGCTTCTTCTCTGATACCAACTGTAACGCCCCGTTCCCGGACACCGAGTCCTTATCCGGAAAAGGAACGTTCGGCACGTATAAAATAAAAATAAATTCATTTCATACGTAAGTCTCTACTACGTCGTATAAAAAACAAGCAAACGGAAGCAAAAGACTCGGGTAATAAATTTCCAATAAAATCCAAGAATAGAATACAGTCTAAAGATGGAAATGTAACATTATTACATTCAAGAAAAATACGAAATTTAAAAGAAACGTACGATAATCTCAAAAGAAACGTAAAGGGGTACTACAAGTCTCGAAAGATCAAAAGTCTAAGCCAAAAGTACTTCAACAGCCTAATAAATGAAAGACAAAATAAATAAATAGAAAGTCTTCACGAGGCGTCGTCAAACATCATCATCGAACTCATCATCGTAACCCTGATCAACCAGTTCATCTTCTTACCCCCAAACACATAGAAAAAGCATGCATTTGAGGTAAGTACAAGGTACTTAATAAGAGAGAGAAGCTATGACAACAATTATAATTTATAAAGAAAGGAAATTTATTCGTTTAGTTGGTTATGTGTGACCAACTCAATCTGGGGTTCATTTCATGTCCATCAACATGTTATGACTAAACGTTGCTACTTAACTTATCTATGTTACAACCGCACTCAAGGGCACTACGCCTACTGTATATCCACCAGGAGATATCGATTGCAACACATTAGTGGATCACACCAATATCCACGAAGTCTAGAATCAGTAGACTCCGATAGTATGCGTGTCTCAGTGGAGTCCCTCCGTACTTAGGGTTTTTTTGACCTACGGAGTTCTTCCACCTTCAGAGGTAGCACACACATCGCGATATAGACTGGTGCCTATCCAAGAGAGACTTGTTGTTTAATCTTTTACTAGTCAAGTACGTGTTTATTAAAATGATTAACTAACCACCTAAGTGTTTTCAATTAATCTCCCTCACAAATACTACTCTCTTCCTAGACCACTAGACAATAACCAGGCCTAGCAATTACACAGACATTGATGAATACTAATTCATCAAAGCACAAGCCTATCATGCTCTTCCGATGGATCTGAACTTCAACTCCCTTTAAGAGTACATTCGGTGTTTTAACTGAACGAATTAGAAGCTCAATTCAGGCTTGTTTATGTTTATACATTGTTAACATTTCATAAATAAGGGTTTAAAACTGAATGACACAGCTTAAACATCAATTAAGTGCAAACTGGGGCAATGCGTGCACATTAGCTGGAATGCGTACGCATTCCCTGCTTCAAAACCTGCCGGAAACTATCTGCCCAAACAATGCGTACGCATTACCTGACCAGTACCTTAGCTAAAACTCTCTGTTTGAACAATGCGTGCGCATTCCTATGAATGCGTACGCATTCAGCAACCAGAAACAAAACCGGAACTCTTTGTTCAAGGAATACGTGCGCATTCTTTTGAATGCGTACGCATTCAGCGTCCAGAAGCCAAAACCTGCAATCCTGTATCAGGAATGCGTGCGCATTGCTAGCCAATGCGTACGCATTCTGCCTGCTGCCCTAAATTCTGATTTCGATCCTTAACGGTTTCTAATCCGTTCTTAACCCAATTAACATCAAATTAAGCACAGTAAAACGTAGAAAAACATATCTAATCATACCATAACATCCATGATCATTGATCAACGAAAAGACTCATCTTTCCAAAGATTAAAACGTCTTAAAACTCGATCTAAACCTTATAACGATAATTGAGATCATATGAAGAGTCTCTCACCCATTTGCGACCAAAAACCGATCTAAACACCTCGGAAATCTGCACCCTTCCAACAAAGTCGATGTCCAAACGGAGTCCTCTTCACGACCGTTCCAATTCTCTCGTCCGATCCGAAAACGGTTAAGCTTCCCTTTAGAATTTAAGAAAACTCTCCAAGCCCTTTTCTCTTCTCAAGAATTGCGCACATGAGAAGAACGTAAAGACTGATTTCTGATTAATTAGGTTATGGGGATTAAGCTGTGTTAATTTCCTTAAATACCAACTCCCAATTAATTCCCTTTTCCATAAACACCCTTAATTACCAAAAATCAGAATAATCCCTTTAATTATATACATAAATTCGAAAATTATATATATATAATCAATTAAATTCTTAACTCCAATAAAAGAAAAGAAATACTAATATTTCGTTTTCGTAAAATGACACGTCTGCCCTTTTCAGAAAATTGGAATATTACATACTTGACGTAGGGGTTAAATTATCTATTATATTGTATTATCTATGACATGTCAAAACTTGAGGATTGTGTGTTTCCTTGGGAGCCAGACATCTAGATTACAACTAACCATACCTCATTATTGTGGTACAAAGTCAACTCAGACACAACTCAAAAATTATATTTAAGGGCACTAGGAATGACTCAAAATCAACATGATTAGTTATTGCTATCTATAAACAACGAGCTGACTTAGCGTAGGAACATGGCCGTCCATGAGATATTCAAAGCTTTAGGCCAGTTATGTTGGATGGGCCTCTTTGTGCATACAATGATGCAGATTGGGCAGGTTGCCCTACCACTTAGAGTAGCACTAATGGTTTTTTTTTGTGTTTTTCTTGGAGCCAATTGTATTTCTTGAAGTTCCAAGAAACAAACAACAGTTCTCACTTCCAGTTCTGAGGCAGAATATCGGTCTATGGCCTCAGCTACAACTAAACTTGTTTGGGTCACTCATCTACTCAGAGATATTTTGGTGTCACTATGTCCAGTCCGCCTCACTTACTTTACGATAATCTAAGTTCCCTCTACTTAACTATAAATCCAATGTTTCACTCATGCATCAAGCATATTTTGAGTTGGATTACCATTTGAAAATGTAGCACTTCATCAATCACTTACAAAGTATGTTCCTTCTCACAAGCAACTAGCAGACATCTTCACTAAGCCCCTACAACGGTCTCAATCACACTCATTAGCAACAATCTGCGTATTCACGCTCTCCCACACGATAGATTGGGGGGGGGGGGGGGGTTGATAAGATAAACATCAAAATTCAAGATAATGAAACAGCATACAAAACACTGTATAAGAAGCAATATGCTCTTCTTTTTTTTCTACGAAGTAAATGAACAACAAATGAAGTCTTAATTCCCTGCTTAAAAAAATTTAAAAATTACATGGGAGTGTTAGCAAATTACATGATTCTAGCTGCCTTTCAAATATAATACACAACTCCCTTCAATTTAAAGGGAGTTTCACAACCACAATTCCACGAATCAGCAAGCAGAGACCCCTTCTCTGTTAATCTGCAACAAAAAGTATAACTATAATTCATATGTATCTCATTTGAAAAAAGAAAAAAGAAAAAAAAAAAGGAGGGGGGGTGGGTTGCAAAAGGAAGGTCTGTTGAGATTTGATATAAGAAGATGATTATCCAAACAACAAACTACAGGAATCGCGGGCCATCAGCAGAAATAGTGGATGTCTACTTTCATTATTGTGTTTCTAGAGAAAGGTAAATCTTTAGAAAACATAAATTCAAATTATTCATATTCATAAAAAAAAAAAAAAAAAAAAAAACATCTGCAACATAATCAATCTCTGGACGGATCTGTAAAATGCAGTGCGAAGTAGAGCACGGTTAAGATACTATTGTAAGTCCTCTCAGAAATTCATAATTAGATCATTTATAAATAATGAGAGAAGAGGGTGGGATTCAATAGGAAATTTCTCACTGAGTTCTTACAGGTTGTTAAAGACGGTACCTGGAATGTAAAAAGTAAAAAAAGTTTCCCAGTATCAGTCTTCATGTTCATCTTCACCTTCAGAATCTGCAGAGGCATAAACAGGCCTTGTAAGAAATTTGCACTAACCGAAGACATACGAGAGCATTGCAAATTACAATATGAAACCAAAACCAATCACGCTAATTAAAATGTATGGTCGGTTTGGTTCGGTTTTAAAAAAAGTTTCATACCCCTAGTTTTTATGGAGGAAAAAAAAAACACATGGTTGGCAGGAGCAAAAAGGTGCATGTATTTTTTTTTATTATTTATCTTTCTTTCTTTAATAGATGAACATAAAACAAGGGTATTTTGTCATCAGATAATCAAATTTATCAACTTATCCAGTTTTTTTTTCTTTTATAGATCATAAAATTTTCATTGAAATAAGAAACATACAAAAATGGCTCTCAAGTACCAGAGATATTAAGCTAAGAGAGCCCTTAAAAAAAAAAACGGCTCAAAGCATCAAAGATACAAAAATCTACACAAAGATTTACAGCAACCTTCAACCCAAGACAACATTTTCCAAAGGCTAAGTGGACATAACTTCACTCTCTTTAGTCTTTGTGTCCACTTAGCCTTAGAAAAAGAGTTTATCCTTTTTGCCAACAATTGAAACTATCTAGTCCCTTTGTCAAATCTCTAAGAAAGAAGAGAGAGAACCGAACAATTAAGGATAAGGCATTTACAATGCACAGATAGTTATTTTTAGCTGTGAGTCTCGTGTCCAATATGTATCCAATGCGGATACACACTGGATACACGTCTCAGGCGATTTTTTTCCTTCTAAAAATGGATACAGGATGCGGATATGTATATCAATAACTCGGATACACTGCCCAAAATGAAGAAAAAACACCAGAAATAAAGAGAAGTCACGAGAAATTGTTTTTTTATTTATTTATGACTTTTGATATTTATAGTTTGGTCCTTCAATTTCCCATTGCTCCCGTATCCCATATTTTGTTTTAAATATTACACATGTATATTCCGTAACAATGCAACCTAGATGATCATTGTTGAAGTATATAAAATGTTAATTATCTACCTCTCTATCACCTTAAGCTCTTGGGAGAGATGGTAATGGTATCAGAGCAGGAGGTCACGGATTCAAACCTCTCTACAAATATTGTCTTCCCAAAAAAAGAAAAATGTATCAAGAGTTGGCTCTCACAAATACCTATATACTAGGCCCACACTTGAGGAGGCATATTGAAGTATATAAAACGTTAATTATCTATCTTCCCATCAGCTTAAACTTTTGGTTGAGATGGTAATTCAACGAGCATCAATTTTCTAAGGATCTGACCCAAATTAGGGTGGGGGGAAGTGAAAAAGTGCTTATGCAATGTCCTTAAAGACGCTAGGCGCTAGTATGACGGTGGTGGGGCGCCTAGCGCCTAGATGGCTAGGCGGCGACTAGGTTTTTTTTTGTTTTTTTAAATAATACTATGGTTGTGCAACATAAATCAATAAAGCATAAGCATTGGGAAAGTGTCAAAAGTACAAAAACACATGACATTAAATTAAAATAAGTCTAAGAAGTAAGAACTTCCCCTCAAGAGTTAAAATTAAGTTAAAGTTTTTCATCTAAAAGAAATATATATAGGAAGCCATAGACGCCGTCCACCCGCCTAGGAGCCGCCCAGCCCGCCTAGAACCTCCTAGACCCCCGCCCAAGACCCTACCCGCCTAGACATGTCCGCTTAGGGTGTAATCGGAGCGGTGGGTGGCCGCCTAGACCGATTTTTAGAACACTGTGCTAATGACAATCCTCCGGCAGATATAATAACAGAAACTGTTAGAATTAATCATCATGATTTATTCTAATGATTTATTCTAATACTTTTTCCTAAATCCTTTTTTTATATTTTATTAAGCTTGTAATTAGTTTATTTAATCCCTAAGGGATTTGTCTTCTATCGGGTTCCAAGTCTTGGCTGAAATCGCAACTAGCCGTTGGGACAAGACTGCCAACGGCTATTTTCCCTGTTTACCTTTTCTGAGAGCCGTGTTGTGTTATATAAACAACCAGCCTCTCTTGTAATCTTTAAGCTTTCTTTTTATGAAATAAACTACAAGTTATTTCTATCTTCTCTCTCAAAGCTTCCGCTCTTACATGGTATCGGAGCTTTAGGCTCAAAATTCAAAAATTACGGGAAATTTTTTAAATCCTTATGGTGAATCAAGCTGCTACAAGTAATACTACTGCGGCTCTCTCTTTACGATCACCTTTCCACCAATAATGGTGATCTTCAAAGCATCCACCGCCCTTTAAACTCAATGGAAAGAATTACTTGAAATGGTCCCGGTTGTCCGGACTTTTACGAAAGGAAGAGGCAAGCTCAGTCACTTGAATGGCACTGGACCTACTCAAGAAGATCCTAAGTTTGAAGCATGGGATGAACAAGACTCCATGGTGATGGCTTGGTTATGGAACTCCATGGTCCCTGATATCAGTGATACATGCATGTTCATGGCCAATGCAAAAGAAATTTGGGATCATGTTAAGGAAACCTACTCAAAGGTTAAAGATGCAACACAGATTTATGAGATCAAGACAAAGATCTCAAACTCCAAACAAGGTAGTAGATCCATCACTGAATACTCCAGCCTAATGCAAGGTATGTGGCAAGAACTTGACCATTACCAGTGCATAAAGATGCATAACAGTGAGGATGCTATTATCCTAAAAAGGATTCTTGAAAAGGACAGAATCTATTCCTTTTTAGCTGGTCTAAATATGGAATACGATCTTTGTCGAGTTCGAATTCTTGGGAAGGAAGACCTTCCTAACTTGAATGAAACTATCTACTATTATAAGGGTGAAGAGAGCAGAAGAAGTGTCATGATTGACACCTCATCTGTTGAAAGTTCTGCTCTAGTTGCTCAAAGTGCAAAGAATACCACAGATAAGAACCCCTCCTTTCAAAAGGGTGGGAATAATTATCAAAAGAACAACAACAAAACTGGTGACAAAGATTCTCTATTACATTCCTTACAGTAAAAGGAGTAGACATACTAGAGAAAGTTGTTGGAAACTTCATGGGAAACCGAGGGAGTGATAATCCCAACAAGAAAAGCGCTAACGGTGTGAATGGCAATGAGAATCAGCCAAACACCAATGAGAATGACCAGAAGGCTTGTTAACCAGAATCAAAAACTCAACCTTGGGCCTTCAGAAATTGAGAAACTGAGGAAGTTTATTGACTCACTTGAGAGTTCATCAACCTCCTTAGCTTTTTCAGGTATGACTAGTTTACATAAACAGTCTGAAGGTTCAATAGAATGGGTACTTGATTACGGTGCCACGAGACCATATGATCAACTCTAGTGAAAAGGCGATGTCTTACAAAGCTGTGATAAATACGAAACCATCTCTGTTGCGGATGGATCTCCTATCCAAGTGGCTTTGGGATAGGAGACTATGTTCGTGTGATAAATTCATTCTAAGGGATGTATTACATATCCCTAACACAATCTACTAATCGATCTCCATTCAGAAGTTAACCAAAGACTTGAATTGTTTAGTTGCCTTCTCCTCTAATAACTGTTTGATACAGGATCCTGTAAAGAAGGAGAGGATTGGGGTTGCTAAAGCTAAAGCAGGGTTATATTTTTGGGAAGATCTGGAAGCCAATAAAGAAAAAGGGCAAGCTGCTAGTTTTTTGTCTCAATCTAATCTTGACAAGCTGTGGTTATATCATTATAGATTAGGTCATCCTCCTTTTGCAGTAATTAAACATATGTTTCCTACCTTGTTTAATAGCTGTAATATAGATAGGATGCATTGTAATGTATGTGAGATGGCCAAACACAAAAGAGCCTCTTATCTAGTCAAGGAATCGGGTGCACTTTGAACCTTTTGTTGTGATTCATAGTGATATTTGGGGGCCTTCCCCTATATCTAATATAAATAATTCAAATTGGTTTGTCACTTTCATTGATGACTTTACTAGAACTACTTGGACTTATCTACGTAGACGAAATCGATATCTAGAGATATTTCCCAAGTTTTACCATCGAGATCCTAACTCAATTTGATACTAAAATCAAAAGACTAAGGACTGACAATGCAAGAGAATACTTCAACAGACTGCTGAATCCTTTTCTGGATGAGAAGGGTATAATACATGAATCTTCGTGTGTATATACCCCTCAACAGAATGGGTTGGCAGAGAGAAAGAACGAGACACCTCGTGGAGGTGTCTAGGGCACTTATGTTTCAAATGATGACTCCCAAGAACTGCGGGGAGAGGCTGTGTTGACGACAACTTATCTCATCAACGGACGCCTACAAAGGTCTTGAATAACGAACTCTGTTGGATGCACGAGGAGCATCTATCCTAACATGTCTCAATCGAAGGACTAGGACCAAAAACCTTTGGTTGTGAGATGTTTGTACATATACATGCTCATAACAGAGGAAAATTGGATCCTAGGGCCTTAAGGTGTGTGTTTGTTGGATACTCTAATACTCAAAAAGGGTATAAATGCTACCACCCTCCTACCAGAAAATACATCATCTCTAGGGATGTGTCTTTTCATGAGGAAATATCCTATTTCAAAGATAAGGGGAGACTTCCACTTGGTCAAACGGATGACTATTTGGATTTCTTCCAAATCAACCCAAAATCTAGTAAGGAGATTGGATGCGAAGTTCAATCGATTCCATCAATAAAGATATTGATCCCTCTCCCACTGCGATGCGGGGGAGAGTGGCACAAAAGAAAAGACCCCCATAGTGTACACTAGAAAGAAGAAGACACCAAAATTATCTAAAATCAGTTCCCCTCATGGAATTGATACTAATACTGATCACACAGATGTCACCACTAACCCTCAGGAAAGTGATGATTCTGAGGGTATTAGTGATGGTACAGAGAGTGCCAGCACAGATTCAGATCCTCCTTCTGAAAGCAATGAATCTGAAAGTCCTAATGATCAAAGGACAAAGTGTACATGGTACAGATGATGATCTTCCTATAGCCTTACGGAAAAGGAAAAGGAAAAGGGAATGCACAAAGCACCCTATGAGAGCCTTTTTATCGTACAAGAAATTCTCTCAAAATCACAAAAAGTTCCTTATGAATCTTCATAAAGGAGATATTCCTAAGAACTTACAAGAGGCCATGTCTGATCAGAAATGGTCTAATGCTATGAAAGAAGAAATGAATGCCCTTCAAAGAAACAAAACCTGGGACCTTATTCCTTTACCAAAGGGTGAGAAAACGATTGGGTGTAAATGGGTATTCACTACCAAATACAAGTCGGATGGCACTTATAGAAAGACATAAAGCCGGACTTGTAGCCAAAGGGTACACCCAAACTCATGGGGTGGACTATTTTGAAACTTTTGCCCCTGTTGCAAAGATGAACACAGTCAGGATTCTTATATCCTTGGTTTGTGTGAATGCAGGTTGGAGTTTGCAACAATATGATGTTAAAAATGCCTTCCTACAAGGTGATCTAAATGAAGTTATATATATGGCAGTTCCCCCAGGATTTGAAAATTCTGATGGGAAAGTTTGCAGATTGAATAAAGCCCTTTATGGGCTAAAACAGTCCCCTAGGGCATGGTTTGGCAGATTTGCTAAATTCATGCTCCACAAAGGGTATAAACAAAGTCAGGGTGATCATACTATGTTTGTAAAACATAGTGGCACTGGAAAGAAATCCATTCTGCTGGTGTATGTTGATGACATCATTGTCACTGGAGATGATCAAGAGGCTAATCAACAATTACAGACAGAAATGGCAAAGGAATTTGACATCAAGAATCTTGGCAGACTTAAGTATTTTCTAGGAATTGAATTTGCCTACTCTAATCAAGGCATATTCATATCCCAGCAAAAATACATTCTTGATCTCCTCACTGAAACTGGAAAAATAGGTTGCAAACATGCCACAACACCCATTGAATACAACCATGGGTACGATTGAGTCTCTAAAGATGAAGATGTGGATAAGTATTCCTATCAAAGGTTAGTAGGAAAATTGATATATCGCTCATACTAGGCCGGATATTGCTTTTCTTTGTCAATATGGTCGACGAGTTCATGCAAAGACCCAAGATTTGTCATCAAAGAGCGACGGATAGGATTACGGAATACTTAAAAGGATGCCCCGGCAAGGGAATCCTCTACAAAATGAGTGATAATCTTGATCTCAAAGCCTATCTTGACTCGGATTATCTTTGGATCATCAGATGACAGGAGATCTACTTCTGGCCACTGTCTCTTTTTGGGTGGAAATCTGGTGATATGGAGAAGCAAGAAGCAGCCTGTAGTTGCTAGATCAAGTGCTGAGGCAGAATTCAGGTCCATGGCTATTGGGATATGTGAATTGCTATGGTTGAAGATCATTCTAACAGACTTAAAGATAGCTTGGAAGACTCTATGAGGACGATCGGTGACAATAAATCTGCTATAGATATTGCTCATAATCCAGTTCAACATGATAGAACCAAACACGTTGAAGTGGATAGGCATTTTATCAAAGAAAAGCTGGAAAGTGGGTTGATCACTACTGAGTTTGTGTTCTCCAAAGATCAAGTTGCAGACTTATTCACCAAAGGTCTATCTGGGAAGGTGTTTCATGATGATGTTAGCAAGCTGGGCATGTTTGATATACATCTACCAGCTTGAGGGGGAGTGTTAGAATTAATCATCATGATTTATTCTAATGATTTATTCTAATACTTTTTCCTAAATCCTTTTTTTATATTTTATTAAGCTTGTAATTAGTTTATTTAATCCCAAAGGGATTTGTCTTCTATCGGGTTCCAAGTCTTGGTGAAATCCCAACTAGCCGTTGGGACAAGGCTAACCAACGGCTATTTTCCCCGTTTACCTTTTACGAGAGCCGTGTTGTGTTATATAAACAACCGGCCTCTCTTGTAATCTTTAAGCTTTCTTTTTATGAAATAAACTACAAGTTATTTCTATCTTCTCTCTCAAAGCTTCCGCTCTTACAGAAACCAAAGAATGTGCACCAAGGAAAAGCATACGAAGTTACAAACTTCATCATGTCAAGTATGATCAACAATGTGTTGATAGTGCAAGTCGTGCAAAGCATAGCCGAATGCATGATCAACAAGAAATGTTCATGCGTATGATAAACTACACCTTCCGAAACAAAAACAAAAATAAATAAATACACTTACCGGACCGAACGTCTTCACTAACTTTGCCCCTTGCCTTGATTTGGTTGACGAGCATCCGATATATCGGTACCCACCGGTAAATATGGAGAACAAGCAAGCAAAACGGAGGGTATTGAATACATAGTAGTAGACGGTTCCTTCGATTTTGTGTTTCTCCTTGTCCAAGGTCTGTAGTACTTCATAGCTGCCAAAAGGAAATGAAACTTAGTCACCAGAAAACAAAGTCATGAGTACCATAGACATAATTTTTATCTTACAACCTTGTCTTGTTCCCCATGCAAGTTTTTTATTGGAAAGAGCATAGTCACACATATAATTCTTCAAAAGACGAATGTTTGGCATGCAAAATGACAACTAACTAATTGCATCCATGTTAGAATTATTTGGGTCTTGTAGTAATATTTGTTCATTTATTGGTGATTTTACAACTTGGCCTCATTGACTTTTACTCTCTATTTGGACATAAATATTTCGACTTCATTTGAATAAAGTTGGGTTGAAATGTTTTTTAGTTTGTATTTGGTTTCGGGTTGAATAAAGTGGATGTGATGTTTGTTAGGAGAAAAGTATGAGAAAGAAAGTTGAATCAGAATTGTTGTGTGCCCAAATGCACTTGATGTATCTTGTGTTTGATAATGAAGCTATGAAACAAAGAGTAAATTAACCAGATAGATAAACATGGCAAAGAAATAGCATACCTTGTGCTCCAAAGAATCCAGAAAGGATAGTAAATAAGACGAAGAATGATCCAGGATAAAACAAACAGAATGAAAGCGAAGCTAGCAAGGGCTTCAGCTCCACTGTACTTGGACATCTTTCCTATTTCCAGAAATATATCACTAGCATCATGGAGAGCCAAGACAACCGAACCGCAACGTGCAAACCTGCAAGGTCGGTCACAATCATAACATATAAGTTTACTTTCATCATTGACCAGAAATGCTTGTCCGATAGTAATGCTAAAACCTTTTCACTTCAAAATTCTTTATTACATCAGAGTAGTGGTCCATTTCAAGACCAAGAAGTGCACGGTTTCAGCTATTACGTAGCTTCTTCTTGTATTCTGTGTTTTTTTTCCCTCCAGTTTTAACATATATATCTAGATTTGCTAAAATATGAGATGCAATGGTAATCAATGAAAACGGACCTGAAAATATAAGACAATGCAATGAGAATGGCCGTTGCAACATGATGAGACATTGAAACCCCAAAATCAGCACGCTTTGTTTCCCAAAACATCAGAGCGAAAATGGAATATGTATAGAATCCACCGGCATACATGTAAAGGGCCTTGAGTTTTGACCTGGATATCCAAAAGATGGTCCACTTGTTAGAAAGAAACAAGATATATTTTCGAAATGCAACACTATCGAAAGAAAGAGGAACTGATGGAAATGCCGTAAACAGAATTTGCTAAGTTATAACAATCTCAATTGTGAAACTACCTGGAAATCCTTATGATTTTGGGAAACAAGATCTCAAATTTGGCTCATCATCATTCATTTTGCTAGATTTTTCATGACAAATAAAAGACCGTAGAGTATAAAACTTGCAAAGGAACTCTTACTTGTACTTTTGATCAGGCCAAACCTGGTCACCTGGCCCTACCCAGAAATATTTTGTATTCCCAAACCACGGCTCGTTGTAAGTGACAGCAAGTGCAAATAATTCTGCTGAGAGAAAGTAAATACATTTCCAAGCTGATTCCTTGAACTTCCTTATTTTCTTCACTTGATCATCTGTCAATTTTTTCTCCGTCAACTGGCCTTTTGCAAATATTAATCTTTTGGCAACTTTCTGCAACATAAACAACATCCTATTTAGCATAAAAACATCAATCACAATTCACGAGAGAAGGGCATCAAGAAAATATTAGAAAAATTGCATTGACAGTTCACTGAGAGCTTTTTGATCAACGATTAGGTTCAGTTCCTAAGGGGAGAAAATCCACACTGTGTACAATTTTGTGGGTTATTTGTAGGCCGTATCCTTTCGTGCCATAATAAACATAGGATACATTATCTCCTACAGGATTCGCTTCCTCTTTAAAATATCAAGGCAGGAAACATCAAATGCTACATTACATTTATCAGACCAACAATACTTCTGATCTCTGAAACATGAGAAAATGAAAAATAAAGAAACCAATTAGTGAATGTATACATGTGAATGTCCTTACATGGATACATCTAGACATACTAATGAGCATTGAGATCTAAAGGAAATAGCCATGACATCAACTTAGACATAAGTGAATTTGTCCTAAGGTTGAAAAAACTACAAAACCTTCAACATATGCATGAGAATCACAGGGTTAGTAGAAAGGCAGATTCTCCAGATAGCTGATCAGTGAACCGGATTATTACCAATTACAGACGCAGCATAGACAATCTCCAGAAACAATATGGAACTTTCAACATACCCTGTTTAAATGATTTTAAATCCCTATATCCATTCTTCCTCAAGAAGTCCCACATTAAGATCTAAAATGACAAGATTCAATGTTGCAGGTTTAATACTTGCAGCAAAACTTCTCCTTCCCGCATATTCTTTACTTAGCCAGATACTATGACATTTGCAGGCTTGGCTTTTGACTCCACCATTCAATCTTTTTTTAGCACTCTTGCTTAGTAAACTAAATCTAACTAGCATAACAAAAAGAACCAAGACAAAGAAGTGACTATGCACATTGAATTAACCCCAAAAACCATTGGTGATTCTTTTATGGAACAACTGATTGCCCACGAAATCATTCTAAAAAAATCCAGAAACTTATTTGGTCCAGCAAGCTTAAAACTTGAACTGAGAATTAGCATTTCAACCGACATTTAGCCAACAAACTCATTTAACATAACAAGCAAGAAGTAAGAAAAATGCCAGCATCATATTTGACCAAAATCTAGCAATCTCCAAACTCGTGAAATTATTGATCAAATCAAACAACGTTTATAGGAAGAAACAGCAAAAATTTACTTTACCTCAAAAACGTATCTGTCAAGTAAGAAACGAACGGCGGGGAAGAAAAAGGCGAATAAAGGAAGAAACATGAAATCTTCATAATTCGGGTAAGATTCTTGGTCCCAATCAATGGAATCAAGAAGACCCATTTGAAAGAAGTCTCAAAAATTCAATCTTTTACCGCTATTTTGCATCAAGATGCAGATAAAAGTCGTAATAATGAGGTGGGGTAGATAGAAAGTATTGGATAATAGCATCAGAAAAGTTGGAAGCATTTAGATTTCTCCGAGTAGGAGTTGAATTTCTGCTCTTTACGTATTATTAGCACACAAGAGATGGGATCAAGCAGCTCTTATCAAATTGGGTCCACTTATTTCCCTCACAAAAAGGAAACAAATTCGTCGACTTATTGAATTATTTATTTTTAATTGGGAAAGGAGAAAATAGATTTTTTATTATATCGAGGCGAATAGGCAAGAAATGCAATAGGTTAAAAAATTGGGTCGTTGGCTTCATACAAAGACTCCTTTCACGAAGCTTCGAGATTATGTTGCTCAAACAATTGTTTAGCATATAGACCCCGCTCCGTCCATTACACTCCATGTTCCATCGTGTTTTACAGGTAAACCTATTGATATAGCTTGTTATGTAAATTATAATAATTTTTTTATGCGACACATATGTTTTCTCGCAGTTGTTACAAAATGTAAAGAGTCAGCTTCCTTTTAGGAGGCTATGCAACATCTAGGTCGGCGTAAGGCTATGCAGGGGGAGATTGATGCTCTTGAATGTAGTGGTACATGGACCTTGGAGGATTTACCCCCGGTAAAACGTGCCATTGAAAGTGGTTGTGTGTATAAAATTAAGTACACGTCTATCGGGGAGGTTGAACGTCTGAAAAGACGTCGTGTGGTTCGTGGTAATCGTCAGGTTGCTGGGGTTGATTATAATGAGACTTTTGCTCTTGTCGCCAAAATGGGACCGTTCTTTTTTTAATTTCCATTGCATTGGATCTTAGTTGGGAGCTACATCAGATGGATCTTCATAATGCATTCTTGCATGGTGATATGGATGATGAGGTTTATATACAACTTCCTTTAGTATATCATATTGTTGCCCCGGGGAAGGTCTGTCGGCTGTGTAAGTCCCTCTATGGATTAAAACAGGCTCCCCGTCAATGGTTTGCTAACTTATCTTATGCTTTGTAGAACTATGGTTTTCAGCGGTCTTATGCTGATTATTCTCTGTTCAGTTATGTCAGGGGTGGCTTGTCTCTGCATGTTCTTGTGTATGTCGATGATTTGATCATTGTAGGTTCTCCACATGAAGCGGTCATTCTCTTGAAACAGTATTTGAGCTCTTGTTTTCATACGAAAGACTTAGGCCTATTAAAGTTATTTCATGGTGTTGAGGTGGCGCGTGGTCTGGATGGCATATTTCTCTCTCAGTGGAATATGCCTTTGATATTCTGTCTTAGGCTGGCATGTTGGATTTTCAGCCTATTGATACTTTCATGGAGTAGAATCATTGTTTGGAAACGGTCTAGAGGGAGCCATTTTCTCGGCCTAATCAATATCCGCATATCGTGGGGCGTCTAGTTTACTTATCTGTCACGCGTCCTGAGCTGAGTTTTACCGTCCGCACCCTTGCTCGGTTTTTGAGCGATCCACAGGTTGTTCATAGGAATGCTACTTTGCGTGTTCTTCGTTTTTTGAAAGGTAGACTAGGTAAGGGTATTTTGTTGCGTTATGGGACTGATTTGACTATTACGGCCTTTTGTGATAGTGATAGTGATTGGGCGGTGTGCCCATTGACTCATCGCTCGTTGACTGATTACTTGGTGTTTCTTGGCCGTTCCCTTGTTTCCTGGAAGACGAAGAAACATTCTACTGTGTCCCGTTCCTCTGTTGAAGCCGAGTATCGTTCCATGATGGTTTCCACGTGTGAGTTGAAATAGTTACAGGCCTTATTGTCTTCTCTTGGCGTTTCTCACCCGCAGCCGACGAGGTTGTTTTGTGATAGTCAATCTGCACTTTAAATTGCCCGCAATCCAATGTTTCACGATCGTACTATACATATCAAAGTTGATTGTCATTTTGTTTGTGATACGGTGTTTTCTGGGACAATTGTCCATTCGCAAGTTCTTGCTACCTAGCAGTTGGCGAATATTTTGACTAAGGCTCTTGGTCGACAACAATTTTGTTTCTTATTGCGCAAGTTGTGCATTCATGACCTTCATTCTCCACCTTGAGGGGGAACATTACGGATATTGGTAAATATTCACTGTAAGGGTATTATTGTGAATGTGTATGGTTAGGGTTTGCACAATATAACTATAAATATATATATATATATATATATATATATATATATATATATATATATATATATATATATATATATGTGTGTGTGTGTGTGTGTGTGTGTGTGTGTGTGTGTGTGTGTGTGTCGTGGTAATACAAGACATCAAGTTTTTCCGAATCATTTGTATTTTAACAAATGCCAAAGAATATTTTGAAAAACATCTTGGGTATCTTCTTAAACGACATGGATTTGTTCATATAAGTAGTGTTGAGGATAATCTTGTTTAACTGTTATTTAGTTTAAAATATTTTAAGTATTAGTATTTATCTTGTATTTACTTATTGATTAAGTCACCGAACATTATAAATAATGTACTCACCACACAATTGTTGAATCAATAAATTCATAAAGATCTGAATCATGATATGGTATCAGAGCGGGTCGATTTTTCTCTCTCCCGTGTTACGCCACAATTCTTAAACCCTAACCCTCTGCTCCCCTGATCTTTCGTCCATATAAAAAAAACTCAACAAACACAACCTGCAGCAACTTCTTCTTCCTCATAAGCATGTCGTCGGAACTGATAGAGGGCACCGGTGACAACTCCACCGCCTCTTATCCATCATTCTCTCCCTCTTCCTTTATTCAAATCATCAAACTAACTCGTCAAAACTACCACTTATGGAGAGCTCAACTCATCCCGTATCTTTGTGGCCAAAGGCGTCTATGGCTACGTTGATGGTACGATCCGGCCACCACCTTCCACTCTCGCCGGAAACAATGGATAGATTAAACCAAATCCAAAAATTTCAGAATGGTCCAAATCCGTTAATCTCATCCTCAGTACAATTATGTCGTCATTATCAGAGGACGTTTTAGCACGAGTTTATACAGCCACCACTTCGGCTGAGATTTGGGCAGCTCTTCAGACATCGTTTGCGTTGCAAAGCCGGTCCAAACTCGTGCAATTACGGACCGAACTTGCATAAACTCGTAAGGGTGATTCCTCGGCTGCAGATTATTATTTCAAAATTAAAAAGATCGCCGCCGAACTTTCTCTCACCGTACATCTGCTTAATTCCGACGATCACATAGCCTACCTCCTCGCCGGCCGTAGGCCCTGATTTTGATTCCCTCGTCACAATGATTCTGCTCGAACTACCATAACTTTGGACGAGGTTTATGCTTTCCTGCTCACCACAGAGTCTAGGTTTCAGCACCATCGGCCCGTGGTGGTTCCGTCTGCTCTATAACCTGGATCTCCGTCGTCTCCTACTTCAGCTCATTTAACAAGTCCTTCATCGTCCCAGCAGCAGTAGGGTCAACAAGCGTCAAGAGGTCGTTGCTCGAATAATTATCGGGGCCGGGGGCATGGTTGTGGACGTGGCCCCCTCCCCCTATCAGCCATCCTATTTGGGTTATAATTTCGGTGAGCCGCAACCCACTTGTCAAATATGGGCAAAAACATGTCACACGGCTCAGTCGTGTTATTATCGCTATGAATATTCTCATCCGCCGGTTCATCACCTTTCTTGTCCTCCCCAAGCTTATGCCGCTCAACCACATTTCCCACACCACTCTGATTGGATTGCGGCCACTGGTGCCTCACATCATCTCACCAACGAATTTCGTGATCTCAATCTCTCCTCCAACCCTTATGATGGCCCCGACACGGTTCACATAGGCGACGGTACAAGTTTATCCATTTCCTATTATGGTTCATATTCTGTACATACCCCTTCCCGGACTTATTATTTATCTAATATTCTTGTTACGCCATCTTTAACTAAAAACTTGCTTTCCGTACATAAATTTGCTTCCGATAATAATGTTTATTTTAAATTTCAGGGATCCTATTTTCTTGTGAATGACTACTCAGGCCACGTCCATCTTAGAGGTTATGTCAAAGATGGGCTCTACCACTTCTCCGCCTCCTTCCACCGTCCTCATGCTCACATCCTCTGTCTCTCCCACCACCACATGGCATCAACGTCTTGTTCACTGCTCTCATTCCGTGCTTCGTGAAGCCTTGCGTCGTATTTCTATTTTTATTCCGAATAAAGCACCATCTGTTGTGTGTGCTCCGTGTCAGTTAGCTAAAAGTCATAGGCAACCTTTATATACATCTGAATTTAATTCTGTTGCACCTTTAGATTTAATTTATTCAGATGTTTGGGGTCCTTGTGCTGAACCCTCAATTTATGGCAATTGTTACTATGTTAGCTTTCTTGATGATTTTACGAAATATTTATGGCTTTTCCCGTTGAAAAATAAATCTGACGTTGAATCTGTGTTTCCCTCCTTTTTTGCAATGATCGAACGTCTTTTCAACACTAAATTAAAATCAACTCAAACAGACTGGGTGGGGAATATCGACGTGTGTCCACTCTCCTTACTTCCCTTGGCATCCAACATCGCATTTCCTGTCCCCACACTCATGAACAAGTCGGCTTCATTGAAAGGCGTCACCGCCAAATAGTCGAAGTCGGTCTGTCTCTCCTCGCTCAATCTCACCTCCCCTTACCCTATTGGGGGATGCCTTCATCGCTGCCACTTACCTCATTAATCGACTTCCCACTACTGCCCTTCAAAACAAAACACCTTTCGAAATGTTCTACCATTGGTTTCCCGACTATTCCTTTCTCCGTGTCTTTGGGTGTGTCTATTGGCCCTATCTCCGTCCCTATAACCACCCTAAAACCAACTTCCGTTCTAAAACGTGCATTTTTCTTGGCTATAGTCCATCTCATCATGGATATAAGTGTCTTGATCTAGTCAATGGATGTATATACGTTGCTCGCCATATGGTATTCGATGAAACGGTGTTCCCTTATACTTCCTCTCCCTCCGCACCGGTCTCGGCTCCGATCACCGTACCTCTTCCTCTCACACTTCATATTCCTTTGGCCACCACATCGAGCCCTCCTTCTCCCACCTTGGCCAATCCTGATCCTCCTTCTCCGCCGCATGAAGAATCATCTCCTTTTCCCTCTCCGGACCTTAGTCCTACTCCCGATCCCTACGCCTCCGCCGCATCCTATGGTTATCCGCACCAAGACCAACTCCCTTAAACCCGTCAATCATCCGAATTTATTCGTTATCCATTTTCTAAAGCTCTTGAATCTACGTCCACCATGATCGATCCTACTTCCTACACCAGAGCCTTTAAACAATCCAATTGGCGTAATGCTATAAGAGAGGAAATTGATGCGCTTCTGCATAACCAAACCTGGGATCTTGTTCATGCTTGTCCTCATATGAATATTGTGGGTAATAAGTGGGTCTATCAGACCAAACACCATACGGATGGCCGCGTGGAACTCGGTAAGACGCGCTTAGTTGCCAAATGTTTTCATCAGGCATATGGTGTTGACTTTTATGAGACTTGACTTTTATGAGACTTTTAGCCTGGTTGTTAAACCGGTCACTATTCGACTTCTTTAGTCTCTTGCTATTTCGGAGGGTTGGTATTTACGACAGGTGGATATTCAAAATGCGTTTCTTCATGGACACCTCTCTGAGCTTGTCTATATGCAGCAGCCTCAAGGCTTCGTGCACCCTGATTCCTGATTATGTTTGCCGCTTGCACCGCAGTCTTTATGGTCTTCTTCGGGCTCCTCGTGCGTGGTTCTCTCGGTTTCCTGATGTTCTATCTCAGTTCGGTTTTGTTGGCTACAAGGCCAACACCTCTCTTTATATTTATTCTCGTTCAGGTGATCGGGTCTATATTCTGATATATGTTGATAATATTATTATTACTGGCTCCTCTTCTTCACTAGTTGAGTAGGTTATTCAATATCTTCACAGTTGTAATATTCCGTTTTTCAGGAAAGGGCAGACGTGTCATTTTGCGAAAACGAAATATTATGTTCATTATTTATTCTTGGATTTAAAGTGTATTATATATATATATTTCGATATATATGTATTTATATATATATATATATATATATATATATATATATATATATATATATATATATATATATATGTATATATGTATGTATGTATTTATAGAAATACGGACGTAATTTAATTAAGGAGTAATTAATGAAAAAATAATAAGTATTTATTATTTTGGAAAAAGTTATAACAGGAAAATATGTTCCATTATTCCTATAACCTAATAGTAATCATAAAATGTGTTCTTACGTTTTTTTGGAGAGGCATGAGAAGCAAAAGAGAAAGGGTTGGGAGATTTTTTTCAGAATCCTAAGTCAATTCTTAACCGATTTTAGGTTCGAGTAGAGAATTGGAATTGTCGTGCAGAGGGCGTCGTTTCACTACAGAAATGTTGGAGCTTTTATAAAGGTATGATTTTTGCCCTAATTGTGTTCTTGAACGAGTTGGATGGATTTAAACTCATTATTTTGTTGTAATGGTGTTCTAGAAGCGAGTGATCGGATCTAATCTAAGTTTGGATTGATCACATAGGTTTTCTGTGGAAAGGTTCAAGTTTGCTTCAGATTTTCGTAGCTTTTGGTGTTGGAATAGCTATCTAAAAGGTAAGAAGCTCTTCCTACGTGTTGATTATGGTTTATAAGGTCAAGGTTAGCGCTTTGTTATGTTTAGATGATGAAGATCATGTCTAATCGTTGCTAAGGGGTTATGGAATGTTTTGGTTTGTTAAATATGTGTTTTTCTGTTGTTTTTTTTCTGAGTTGTTCGATGTTGATTATGTTGGGAACATATTAGGAATCGTTAAGTTTGTAGAAATTCGAGTTAGGGCTTTTCTGCGTTGAATGCGCACGTATTGCCTAGCAATGCGCACGCATTGTTGAAACAGAAAGTCGGGTTTTGGCACAGGATTCTCAATGCGTACGAATTGGCTAGCAATGCACACGCATTGCCGATACGAGATAGTCGGTTTACTTTCAACATGCTCAATGCGCACGCATTGAAGGTAATGTGCACGCATTGGTCGGACGAGAGGCATCCCGAATGTTTTTCCTCGTTCAATGTGCATGCATTCCAAAGAATGCGCACGCATTGGCCCTATTTTGGGGAAAATGTTGTTTTAACCCATGAGATGAGTTTTAAATGTTGTTTTATTGATCTAATAACATTAATTAAACATGAACAAGCCTTGATTGAGTTTCTGATGCGTTTAATTCCGTCACCGAATGGATTCTTCCTAATAGTTGAAGTTTGGGACCGTCGGAAGGGCATGATGGGATTGTTCTTTGATGGGTTAGTATTCATCAATGTCTGTGTATCTGATAGGATGTTGTGTCTAGCCGTCTATGCAAGGGAGTAGAGCTGTTAGGGTGAGGCTTGCTTTGAAAACACTTAGGTGGCTAGTTAATGATTATTAAAATACATACATGACTAGTAAAAGACTAAACATCATGACATTCTTGGATTGGCACCTGACCATATCGCGATGTGTGGGCGTTCAGTAAAAGTGAATAACTTTGCTCGCCTATAAACGGCTGAAGGGCTGGGGGACTTCGCCGAACGTGTACACCATCGGGCTTTTCCCCGTGGCTTGGTGTGATCCACTAATAGGTTGCACAGTATATCTCATGGAGGATATACACCATACATAGTGCCTTTGAATGCGGATGTAACAGAGATAAGTTAAGATAGAGACGTATAGTCATGACATGTTGATGGACATGAAATGAACCCTAGATTGAGTTGGTTATATAAAGACAATTTAATAAACATGATCCTTACTTTATAATACGTAATTAAAACGTAGCTTCTACTTCTTATTAAGTACTTTGTACTTACCTCAAATGCATGATTTGTTGTGTGTTTGGGGATGAGAAGATGAACAGGTTGAGCCGGAATTCGATGAGGATTTTGAAGACAACGTCGGCATTGAAGCTTTATTTTGCTCTTATTTACACGATACATTTGATTTGTTACCTTTTCTTTGGAGACTTTGTATTTTCTTTCTTTTGAATCTTTTGGAGGTTTCATATGTTATAAGTTTTTCTTTTGGAGTTTTCGTTGTAATAAGTTACATTTCCATATTTAGAATGTTGTTTCTATTCTTGGTTGTTGAAAAAAATTATACCCAAGTCTTTTAGCTTTCGTTTTACTTAACTCGATACGACATAGCAGAGGCTTACGTATAATGTGGAATTGATTTTATATTATACGTGCCAAACGTTCCTTTTCCGGGTAAGGACTCGGTGTCCGGGAACGGGGCGTTACAGTTGGTATTAGAGAGAAGCGACCTTTAGGCTTCATTTATTTTGAGATAAGACTTCTTTAGATCTTTTAGCAATGTTCTGATTTTTCTATGATCTTTCAGAATGGTAACCACCAGAAGAGGAGTTCACGGAGCAGAGAGTTCAGGGGTACGACAGGAAAGTCCGATACCCGTGGTTAGCGGCGGGTTATGCAGCCGAATCCTACGCCACATCGGAACCATACCCCATGACCTCAACAGAGCCTAACACCACGACCTCAGTTTCAGCAGGAACCAAGGTATAACTACATCCTACACAGGCCTGGGCAGAAACCCATACGTGTCACTATAGTAGGTGAGATTCCACCCGTTGATGTACCACCGGTGACCAGCATCTACCCTCCACCACCACCGGTAAGCCACCCTTCACCTCCAGTGTTCCATCACCATCAACAAACATTTTACCCTCCACCATTAGGCCATACCCCTCGACCTTCTGTGCCACCATCACCACGTTTTGATCACCAGTAAGGCTTTGGCTACCCACCTTACGGTTTACATCAGCCTTACCATAACCCAGGTCATCACCAAAGATACCATCCCTATCAAACCGAGCCACAAGTGGTCCCTCCACTACAGCCTCAACTGCCACCATACCCACCGCAGCAGCCTTACCCATACCAGGCACCCCAGTTCCACAAGCATATCTTTGATATCCTCCATTATACCCACCAGTTGCTCCACCAGTTAGGAAATTTTTATTTGTTTTGATGATGGCCATACTAGCTGTTATAGCAAGTCTGAAATAAGTTAGAAATATATGTATAAGTTTTTACTTAGAGTCTGACATGCTGTATATGTTCAGTCAGACAAGTACTGTTCTAGATTGGTAGGATGGCTAAGTGAAACAGAAAATCGGCAAAGTGAAGGCAGCCATTTACCAACAGAGAAGAATGAAGACATATGGACCGATTTATAACCGGGGAAGTCTATGATGACCTTGGATAAGTCTAAGATATATTTCAAGTGATGAAATCTATTCTTTTAATATGGTGTACACCGATCTCACACTAATAGAGGAACAGTGAAGTGCACGCATACTTGGAAATTCAAAGAAACAGAGAAAACAACAAAACGGATAAGTAAAAGCTCTACCGGCTGAGTAAAAGAATCAGTAAAGGAAATATCAACAGCAAAGGAAGAAGATTCTCTAAACCGGTCAAGCAACAGCTTAAAACGGCAAAGTCAAGTTTTCCATATGCAATTCAATCAGAACGTGGGATTAATGCAGAATCAATCAATGACGGGTTTTTATGATAGACGTTTGAAGAAAATTCAGATCACTGAAATTATGGAGAATAAAATTAGAAGGAGTCAAGAACTAAATCCAGGATTATACTCTGCATTAAATAGCCAATGGACGGAATTTCAAATTCAAGGATAATCACAATTCCCACATCAAGCACTGAGATTGATCAACCTCTTTGTGAACCAATTCACACCCCAGTCAAGCAACTAAATCAGAGCCATCTGAGAAGGAGTTGTGTTTGTGATAGCTGCGGAAGGATTTGTTCCCAATGAGCAGTATTGGAGACTGAGTCACTGAAGCTTTTGTAGCCATGGAGTGATAGTCTTAGAGATTGTGAAGCTTGTGTAGCCAAGGACAATCTTACTATTGTATTCGTGAAAGACAATAGTGAATTCCTCCAATCATCACATGAGAAGAGTGGATTTAGGGACTACACCACCCTGAAACACTATAATTCTTTGTGTTTATTTACTTACAACACTTTAGTTTACTGCATTATACTCATACTCTGTGTATGCATAATATACTTTGAAACAACTTTTAAGAAATGACTTATCCACTGCCCAAAAGCTTTTAAATACAAGAAAAGATTTTGAAACTCCAGTATAGTCATTAACCCCCCTCTGACTATACTTTTACCCTTCTCTGGGACCAACAACCACCACCAATTTTTGAACAAGCACCCCCCCGTTGATGGGTACACTAAGCTGAAAAGGAATCGGGTCCAAGACTTTCATGGGAATGTAGAGCCGGCAAAGGCTGAAGCATGGTTAAAAAGATTTGAAAAAGGCCTACAGAAACGTGAACGTACCCGAGGCAGAGATCCCAGTTGGCAGTTGGTTTTCTTTTGGGCGCAACAGAAGTATGGATTAATGCTATAGAGAGTAGTAACGGGAAAGTTACGGATTGACAAGCGTTCAAAAGCCTGTTCTATAATGAATACTTTCCAGCAACGATACAAGAGGATAAAGCGAGCCAGTTCTTGAGTCACAAACAAGGTATTCATATGACATTTTCCAGTCCACCAATAAGTTCAACGAGTTGGGTAAGTTCTACCCTGTGTTTATGAGAATTTAAGAGAGAAAGATGGCATTCTATAAGAATGGTTTATCCCGGGAAATACAAGCTGGCATGTTGGGATTTACAAAAAGAAACATGGCGGAGATGTTGAAAAAGGCTTTGGAGGTTGAGACTTTCAAGAGTAAGCCTTCAGTTATCATTGGTGCTAAGAGGAGCTTTGGAGCAAGTCAAGGGCACGGTCGGGGAGCACCGCATCAGAATGCCAAGAAGATAACAACACCTGCAAGGCGGCCACTTCTACAACCGGCGCACCGCTATGCCCAAAGTGCAACAAGAATCATACATGTGAGTGTCGAGCTAATGGCTGCTACTACTGTGGAGATCTGGGACATTTTGCCAGAGCATGTCCAGCTAAGGGTAGCAAAGGGAACCAAGGACAGGGAAGCGGAAAAGGCGGCCCAAGTCGGCATGTTCGAGTTTTGTAGTGGATGCCGAGATTGCTGAGACAGATGACAATGTTATCTCAGGTACCTTCAGTTTGTTTATTCTATTTTGTTGGAGTACTTATATAACACTGATAAGTTCCTAAAAATTCGAATCATTCTAGATGTTTTGGACTCAGTTTGTTGTCGTGTGTTGCTATTTTGTGATGTATTTATCCTTTTTGGGCTGGATTATTGCGGATGTTTGAATTATTGCAGGATGATTCGAGATTAGAAGAAAAAGGCCCAAAAGTGGAGCTAAAGCGGAAGAATTCAAAAATCAGCCTTTGTCATACCCAGGGTGTGACACTTTTCAGAAATATGATCCTGTCCAACGAAATGTTTTGACTGGTGAAAATATTTCCCACATTATTTTCTTGGCTATGGCGTGTTTTTCAATGAAAAAGGAGGAGCCCACACACTAGAAGAGTCCAAGATTGATAGATATTTGATTTTAAATATTTTCTTGATTAAATTAATTATGGAAACTTCCTAGATTTTGTAATTATCTTTTAGTTTCTCTCCCAAGTAAAAAACACCCGAAATTTTCAATGCAAAAATCAAACTTTTAGGCATGAAACATAATTACCCATCAACTACTATTTTTCTCTCAACTTTTCAAGAGTAAGATTTATTGCTTAGGGCTCAAGAACGAAGAACGATTGTGAATTTCTTGGTTTTATGATATTTGTGAGACTAATATTTTTTTCTCTCTTAATTTTCTCTGTTTTATTTTATTTTTACGTCTCATAATGCTTAAATCCATTATTCTTGTGGTCTTTTTAATCATGCGTGAGTAGATTTAATTTTCTAGGATTAGGAATAGCCCGGTAAATGAATATATGAGTTAAAGATTCGATCTTTCCTATTATAATGAGTCGATATGCTTTTGTATTGATTTTGGTGTGCTATTTCGTATGAATTTATGGATTGATAGATCAAAAGATGAATTTCCATAGGTTTATATGAAGAATTTATTATCAATTATGTGATGGACTGAAAGGTGAAGTTTAATTGATATGTTAGAACTCTAATTTCAATCAAGAAAAGTCATGAGAGTGAAAGTTACTTGAAATTTCTTGTGACATTATGAATGATGATGTTTAATGGGTCTAAATTAATTTAATGAGCGAGAAATCGGATTTAATATTAACTTAGGCACGATTAATAGTAGTTCGAAAGAATATTGTTAATCACTTTTGATTATTTGTCAACAACACAAGTAAAAATTCATAATAAATTGAAAGGTCATTGTAAAAGTCATATATTCGTTACCGTGGTAATCCGACATCCTAGAAGTTCTTCCAACTTCATTTTTAGTAATTTCTTGGACTTGTGTTGAGTTTTAAATAGGACTTTAGTATATTAGTTATTCTATAATTCAAGCCCCTCAAATTTGATTTGTTTAGCTAATATAAGTTAATAACTATTCAGTGATTGTCGAAATTCCCTGTGGGATTGACATCCTAAGTACTACTTGATATGCCGTACGCTTGCGGTAGCATTTAGTGATTATAATGAAATCACACAACAAGCATGTTAAGTCATGTTGTATTTGTATTTAAATAAATGAATTTACATTATAGGTACGATAATATTAGAATACCTAGCGCTTACGGCCTTGTTTGATACGGGAGCATCTAACACGTTTGTGTCAACTAAGACAACTAAGAAGTTGAATCTACCTTCGGAACCCTTAAGAGAACTTGGAAATAACCACACCATTAAGAAAGGTAACCAAGGTAACTCGGACGATACCTCAAGTGGATGTTCGAGTAGGATCTTATCGGTGCAAGAGTGACTTCACAGTTTTGGACTTCTCAGATTCGATGTAATTCTTGGAATAGATTGGCTATCCGAGAATTATGTGCACTTGGACCGTAGGGAAAAGAGAGTGACGTTTAAAGTACCCGGAAAATCATCTAAAACTTATCAAGGCAACGTTTACAAGCCTAGAAAGAAGCGTCATCCGATAATATCAGCAGCTAAGGCTATAAGAGCTTGTCAGAAAGGTTGTGAAGGCTACTTGTTTTATGCAATGGATGTGGAGCAAGTGAAGCCTAAGTTAGAGGAAACCCCTTTAGTAAAGGAGTACCCTGATGTGTTTCCGGATGAGCTACCGGGAATTATGCCGAATAGAGAAATAGAGTTCGAGATCAAGCTAGTACCAGGAGCGGCACCAGTGGCTAAGGCAC
This sequence comes from Gentiana straminea, assembly GCA_036785695.1. Lineage (NCBI taxonomy): Eukaryota > Viridiplantae > Streptophyta > Magnoliopsida > Gentianales > Gentianaceae > Gentiana > Gentiana straminea. The sequence continues at coordinate 1,671,305 of JAVUPR010000095.1, read as the reverse complement.
CTTATATGATGGCCCCGGCTGAATTGAAAGAGTTGAAGGCATAACTTAAATATATGCTTGAGGGTAATATAATCCAGCCAAGTACATCACCGTGGGAGCCGCTACGTTGTTTGTTAAGAAGAAAGACGGTAGCATGAGAATGTGCATAAACTACAGAGCTTTGAATAACCTTACCATCAAGAATAAGTATCCACTACCAAGGATTGATGATTTGTTTAATCAGTTGCAAGGCAAGAGAATGTTCTCTAATATTGACCTTAGGTCGGGTTATTGATGAGCTAAAATTTACCCCTCAAAAATACATTTATAAAAACTCGTAACTGTGGGTAAACTAACTCTCTAACTGGCAGAGTACCAGGTCGATTGTTAGAATAGCTACAGTAGTACGAGGTCGATCCCAAGAGAAATGTGGTTGTAAGTACCAAAGCGAACGTAGAACTTAGTCTAGGCGATCAAAGTTTAGGTGGAGTGTTTATAACTAATGCAAAAAGTAAAGATTATTCTAATGAGATTAAAAAGCATAGCCAAACCATGATCCAAATGATTAGTTTCAACCCCAAGGATAGACAAAACCGGGAATGTGCAAACGAACTCTCGCATTCAATCTCACGGGTGCAAACTCCTAAACCCGGTGCTAAGGTCTGAACAACTCTCTCCTAACACCTTATGCCATGTTAACTACCCTTCCCTTTAGAAGATTCACTAACAAGTCATGTTTTGCACTAGAGCTGCTTAAACGTAAAAAACGAGAAACCTCACTTTGGGCCCGGGCTTAACAACTAAGCCGGGTCTACGCCATGATCTTAGAACCATTTTCCCACACCACTCTCTCTGAACAACTCTCAAGAGTGTTATGTGTGATCTTTGACCTAGATAGCTAATCTAGTCCAAATCCATTATAACAAGTTTTAAGACGTGAAAAGTGCAAGATACAACAAAAAGCACTACACACCCCTTATTTCATCTTCCGAGGGTTGATTTCACCAAATTTCACATAATTCGGCTATGAAAAGTTTAGCTACCCATATAAACGGATTCTGTCAACATGTCATGGATTAAAACGGCGGGAAGTTTTACATAATAGCCTTCTCTCAATATGGCAGAATTCTATTAAAACCAAATTAAAACCGAAATCCAATCATTTGTCAGATTCTCATATATATGGATACTACTACAGATACATATATATATATATATATAACGAGAATGAAAGAAACAAGAAACAACAAGAAAGAAATAACTAGATATAGATATAACAATAATAAAAAAAAAACAAACTTACTATTATAACGGCGATATCAAAAGCTTGATATTACAACTATTTCAGCAACACCGAACTTCTGATAATTCCCCGAGCATTACAACGATACTAATATTACTAAATTTATTTCGGCATAAGGCCTTATTTACAACCTAAAAACTAAAGAAAATAAGAATGATATATATATATATATATATATATATATATATATATATATATATATATATATATATATATATATATATATATATATATATATATATATATATATATATATATATATATATATATATATATATACGCTATGTATATATATAATGGTGTGTCCCTGTTGCTCTCTGAATGCTCTTATATATAGGCAAAGTTCCAGGGGCCGGACCAGTCCTTGATATGGCCGGACTTGTCCGGCCTAATGATGACATTCAGCCCCCTTGATCATCTAAGTTACGGATATAAATTTATATATTTGAATAAAACTTCTAAAATTCATATCTTGAGTTCTAGACCTCCAAATGACATGATTCAAGAGGCATTGGAAAGATCGTTGAAAAATATACAACTTTCATGAAGGACTCTTCTTCAGAAAATGTCTTTTTGATGGGCCATTCGCTCGTCGAAGATATTTCTCGATTTCCACTAAATCGAATCGATTAGCCACTTGACCACTTGACTTAATGATACTTGAGTTGTAGAATTCCGATTGACATGATTCAAAATGCATTGGAAATCACTTTCAAAGATCTACAACTTTCATTAAGGACACTTCTTCAGAAAATGCCGTTTTAATGAGCCATTTGTTCGTCGAAGATATAATTCGTTAGTGGTACCACTAACCACTGAGCCACTTGACCACTTAAGTTAGTGGCACACTCTTATATCCCTAAAAATACCTCTTTTAGGCCTCAAAACGTGTCATTACTCGGGATTTTGGTCAACCTATAATTCTACAATAAACCACCAAAATACCAAACGTAAATCCGACACGACACTCCGGTTACTAAACCGGTACAAAAACTAATAAAAACACATAAAAACACGATATTTTATAAAATATTCATGACTTATATATTTTTATGAAATTTAGGAATTAAAGACTCGAAATGATACAAAAGTGCTCAAAAGGATATCAGAAACGGGATGAAAAGTTATAAAAATAACAGTGAATTTTTCCGTCATCAGTAATCATCAGTTGAAGATTAAGGTAGCAGACATACCAATGATGGCGTTTAGTATAAGGTATGGACATTATGAGTTCTTGGTTATTCCATTTGGACTCACCAATGCTCCATCTGCATTTATGGACTTAATTTAGCGTGTTTTAATGCCCTACTTGGATAAATTCGTGATAGCGTTCATAGACGACATCCTTGTGTACTCAAAGGATGAGAAAGAGCATGAAGAACACCTAAGGATAGCGTTGAGTACCTTGAAGGAAAAACAATTGTATTCCAAGTTTTCAAAGTGCGAATTTTGGTTGAAGCAAGTCAGTTTCTTGGGTCATGTAATTTCGGGAGATGGCATTCAAGTTGATACGGAAAAGATTGAAGCAGTTGAGAAATGGCCTAGATTTACTACAGTTTCAAAAATAAGAAGTTTTCTGGGTTTGGCTGGTTACTACCGAAAGTTCGTGCAAGACTTTTCAAAGATATCTACACCACTTACCAAGCTTACACAAAAGAATGTGAAGTTTGAATGGACTAATGAGTGTGAGGCAGCTTTTCAGACTTTGGAAGATAAATTGACTACAACCCCAGTGTTGGCAATTCCAGAGATCTTTGATAACTACGACGTCTACACCGATGCTTCGGGACACGGTTTGGGTTGTGTGTTAATGCAAGGGGGATAGGTAATTGCCCAGGCACTAGACAGTTAAAGGGAAGATTAGTTAGATGGGCTAAAAATCTGAGGTTTTGGGCAGATTGGAGACCAACAGTTTGTGGCACTGTTGTTAGCAAGATCTGAGTTGATGGATGATATTTGAGAAAAGCAAGATGAGAATCCAGTGTTGGTTTATTTGAAGCGTTTTGCAAGAGAGAAACCTACATTGGGTTATGTGTTTGACAAAAATGGGAACCTCTGGTATTAGGATCGTCTATGTGTGCCTAATGTTGGTGACTTAAAGTAGAGAGTTATGGAAGAGGCACATAGGATCGCCTTTGCAGTTCATCCAGGAGCTACTAAGATGTACAGGGATTGGAAAGAACGCTTTTGGTGGCTCTACTAGGCTCACACTTGACTCCGGACCTCTTTGCTCTGATCCGTCACTCTATCGCACTATTGTGGGTGGCTTACAGTATCTCAGTTTTACCCGTCCTGATATTTCCTTTGCTATCCATAAGGTCAGCAAGTTTACGCACTCTCCTACTGAAGCTCATTGGGTTGCAGTCAAGTGTATTCTTCGGTACCTCAAGCATACCATCTCCGACGGCTTACTTTTTTCGCGGCGTTCTCACATCTCTCTCCAGGTTTATTCTGACTCTGACTGGGCGGATGAAACTGATAATCGTCCTTCAGTTGGGGCATATTGCATATTCCTCGGTCATAATCTTATTAGCTGGCGTACGAAACAACACCTGACGGTTTCCAAAATTAGCTCGGAAGCCGAGTACAAGACCCTGTCTGTTGGATCTGTGTAGCGCAAATAAACACTCTAGAGGAGGGGTGAATAGAGTGTTAACCGATTTATAAAATCTTTTTCGATAATTCAACACAAGTACTAAACAACTAAGGCGGAAGCTAACTTAGTCGGTTATTCGCTTGTGTTATAAAACCTACGTGATCAAGATAATTAATGTGTGATTAATAAAGCACGATACAGTTCTAATTAATAGAACAAACCATGCACATAATTAATATTATTTGATAAAAAAAGATTGCAGACAAATCAATAAAAATTCAAGTAGACAACCTGCAGGGCAATTCAATAAAGAAATATGATTTATATGATTAGTTTGAACAAACAGAAAATTTGCAGGCCGTATTGTATTTAACTAAGATTTATAGTGACGTTCAGAGCCGGCCCTGTGAAATTCGGGGCCCAAAGCCATTTTGCCGGACAAGGCCCTTTAGATCTGAAGAACATTTTTTTTTTCGGTAGAAAAACATAAATAAAAATTGTAAAAAAAACATTTTATTTCAAATTCATAGGTAAGTCGACACGACCTAAATGCAAAATACTAATTCAACACCGTTCTTCTTGCATATTTAGAAGCAAAATCATTTATCAATGTAAAATAATCAACTTCATCAACCATATTCTTCTCGATCGATATCATTGCTAGCCCATTCAAACGATCTTGTAACATTGTACTTCGAAGATAATTAATTATTAACTTTAACTTCAAAAAACTTATTTCTCCTGATGCAACGGTAACTGGAATAGTCAACAAGATTCGGTAGGCGATCTCTATGTTTGGAAAACAACCATTTTGGCGTTTTAAATAATTCAAGACTTGGATGGGTTCTCCAAATTCAAATGGAAGAATATGTTTAAGAAGTTGAAACTCTCTATAGAAATCTTCCTCGTCAATATCAGTTTCTCCATTGTGTGTCAAAATATTTGAAAGATTGTCACAAGAACTCTTCAAATTTTTATCATCGAAGCACATCGATCTTCAAATCAAACAGGAAGCCAAAATTTTGTTCATAACCGAAATTGCTTGAATCTTTCATCAAGTGAGGAAAGAGCTTTGTTAACTATATACATGAAGTATTGCACTCTGAAACTCTCTTCAGTAGAAAACACGGCTTCTTCACTTAAAACATCATCAAAATGCCTTTTTCTCTGGATTTGTCTTTTTTCATGAAAAAATGGTTCAATTTCCTTTCATGGAGCAAGTTCTCGGCTGCTTTAAGGGCATCATTGACTCCACGCTCTCTATAGCCACGAAAAAAAATCAATAAGCCCCTTAATCGATCTACCGTGACAACAATATGCATGCCCTCATTTTATTCAACGAATTTTTTTTTGAAAGGTTCAACGATTTAAAATGTGCTTAATTTTTTTAAACTAGTATATAAGGTTGGAGAAATTTAGGGGCCCATAGAAAACCGGGGGCCCAAGGCCCAGGCCTACTTGGCCTTTGCTCAGGGCCACCACTGGTGACGTTTGAAGGGTGTTGCTAAAAGTTGACTTCAACAGATTGATATGGATTCAACAGATCACTGTTCAGATTGTAAGCAAATATGCATAACAATGATACTATACTTTTAAAAGAATTTGATCACAAATATGCAGGTAGTAAAAAATTAATCAAATCAAATTCAGCGAAAGGGCATTATTACAAAACTTTCCAACAGAACGGTATAGCAAATTCTAAGCTATTACAGGTTCAGCACAAATCTGACAAGGTAAAGGACTGAACACTTAGCTAACAACAGAAGGGATTATCTTGTTCAATGAACTGGATTATCAAGACTGATGTCACAGATGCTGAATTACAGGTTCAACCAACTTAAGCAGTCTAGGACCTATGCTATTACAAGTTGATCAATGATACAGGTTCGGATTCAGGTTCGGCAATGCAGCAAAAAGGGATCAAGATTTCAGCAAGTTCGGGATTCAGCAATAAAAAAAAACAGACATGCAGACACAAAAAGAGTTAGCATACAAGGGGTGTTCCAATGTTGATTAACAACAACTCCAAAAAGTATGCTGATGATCAATCAAGGAAACAACAGTTTAATGGGAAGACAAACAAGACACTCAGACCAGCACAGACTTCTGTCTGATGCAAGACAGAGACTTAAGGTATTGGTTCAAATCAGACTCACAGAAATGACAATAGAACCCATTGGTCAATCCTGATTTGGTACTGCAGACCAATCAGACTATTGTCAAGGCTGTGATCAACTTAGAGCCAATAACCAAAATCAAAGTTCCAACCCTATGAACAGACTCAAAAAAGCAAGCAAGACTGGTATCAACAAAAGACTACTATCAAGCACAACTTAGGCAATCAACAAACCAATACACAGAAAATTTACACAGGATTAAGTCAATTGCGTTACCTCAATCAGAAGAACACCAAAGACCTCAATCCAGTGATTCAGTGCAAGCTATTGATCAGAAACCACACTTCTCAATAGCTATTTCCAGAATCACAACTTGGCCAATGCAACTAATTACCAAGACTCAACTTCTGTGCTTATGAAACAAGAACCCGAAAAGAGAAAATTTTGTGTATAAAGGAATGTGGGATTGCTCAAGAAAATGTTTTCTGAGTTGTTGCAATCCTAGTTAATGTGATTGGCTATTTATAGCCTTGAGGTATAATTTGAACCTCAAAGGTTTGTGTGAACACAATAAAAAAGAATTCTTCAAAATTCGAGGCAATTAATACAGTGATTTTCCAGTCATGGTTAACCGAGTCCCACCTTGGTTCAAAGAGTTAAACATACTCTCTAACGAAAGGGCCGTTAGGCAAATATGAGAGAGTGATGTCAACCAGTGAACCGAGCCAATTGGTTAACCACACAACCACTTAAACTATTAAACCGTTTGAATTATTTTTAACTTTGTTCAAATAGCTTAGTGTAGAAAGGCACCCGGTTTGGTCATGGTTCAATTTGACACATTTAGCAACTTACCTCAATTGAACCTAACCTAATCCTAAAACCAAATTCAAAACCAAATATGATGCCAAATGGTCTGAATTTAATTTTAGGGCATCATTGGGTCACTACCCTCAGCATTGACTCGACCTTTGACTTCCTAGGGTGTAAGACCCTCGGTCAATTTACCTAATCCGTACACCAAGAAGGGTCAAGACTTATACCCGAGCAAACCGGGTAGAGATTCACCGGTTTGTGAAGACCGAGGCACTAAAAAGAGCATCACCGCCGTGAAACGGCATTACTTCAATCTCCAAAGGTGCATCGGGGATCGAATTTGGTGTAGTATTCGGTCTATAACGGTCATAGGGTCAAGCCTTCACGATTTGCACGTGTTTCATTTGACCCAAGATATCTGAAATCACAGCACAAGGAAAGGTCAAGGCAATAGTCTATTCGAATCAGTGTAAAATCAGGCTATATACGAATATTAACTCAAAAGAGGTACGACCTGATTTAGGGTTGACTGTAATTTCAGAAAATCGGACTTTGATGACTCGTAGCAATCAAAAACTCATCTTTTCCACATCCTGAATGAACGAGGATGGAAAAGTATCGATCTTTCTTGCTTCGAAGGATCTCTGAAAATCTGGGGTGATAAAATCCCCATGATTTTACCTTGTACAGCTCAACTAGCACCGAATCAAGGCAGAGGTCACGCCCTTATCACATAATCTGCAAAATCAATCAATTAATGCAATATACGCTTTGAAAATACAGAATTGGAAATAGAATCGGGGAAAAGAAAGAATGAGATCACCATTCTTCAACTGAATCAAGGCCATCACGATTTTTAGAATGAAAGCGTGTTTCCATTGCTGCGAATGAGCAATGAATGCTTCGAAAATAGCCGGGTATGGAAGGAGAAGCAACAAGGTTCCATCTTTTCTGGGATTTCGAAAATCTAGCCATTAATTCGAAGGCTGAAGAGAGGAAAAACGGCAGGGAGACGATTTGGGGATTTTAGGTTTTTTTTCTTCTGAATTTTGGCTGAAATGAAAATAAGAAAGGGGATCGGGTTTTTTTTATGAAAAGAAGAAAAAAAAAGGTTATTTGATAAAAAAAAAAACATTGGGCCGGACTAAACAAAAACAAAAAAAAGAATCGGGCTTGGAATAAAAAAATGGCAGACTTAATTTACCTTGGTCCAGCAGCATTAACATATTTAAATAATTAATAAATCATATTAATTAAATATTTAATTAAACTTGTAAAACAAAAAGACTTATATGATAAAATGCTTATAAAAGCTTTAACACGGGGAATGTTACTTTTGAAAATCAATCAACATATAACTTAGAACCACAAAATATTCAACATTGTCCAATAATGTTGTTCTTTTTCGGGAAATGTCTATCTCTTTACCTGCTCCGCCTATGCTCTGGTGTGATAACATTGGCGCCACCTACCTTACTCACAATCTAGTCTTCTATGCTTGCACGAAACATATTGAGATCAACTTCCGTCACGTTCGGGAACTTGTTGCAGCTCGCAAACTTGGCATCTCCTTCATTTCCTCTCAGGATCAACTTGCGGATCTTCTCACCAAACCATTGGGACAACCTCACTTTACTACTCTCAAGTCCAATCTCCGTGTCCACTCACTTCCCACGGGATTGCGGGGGCGTGTCAAAGATAATCTTGTTTAACTATTATTTAGTTTGAAATATTTTAAGTATTGGTATTTATCTTGTATTTACTTATTGGCTAAGTCACCGAACATTATATATATTGTACTCTCCACACAATTGTTGAATCATTAAAATCATAAAGTTCTGAATCATGATAAGTAGTTGTGTTAATTCTCCACGATAAAATGGGGCGTCAGAAAGAAAAAATAGACAACTACTTGAAGTATCCAAATCCCTAATGTTCATAATGAACGTACTCAAGTATCCATGGGGGATGTCATACTTACGACTACATACCTTATTGGTGGGTGAATAAAATGTTTTTTCAACTTGATTATGTTAAGGTCAAGCGCTTACAATTTTACTAAAACCAATTGGTGTTAGTAAATGCGCTACTATATAATAGACAACTACTTGAAGTATCCAAATCCCTAATGTTCACAATGAACCTACTCAAGTATCCATGGGGGATGTCATACTTACGACTACATAACTTATTGGTGGGTGAATAAAATGTTTTTTCAACTTGATTAATGTCAAGATCAAGCGCTTATCATTCTACTAAAACAATTGGTGTTAGTAATGACGCTATTATATTTCTTTATACATTCAAGAGTGTGGGAATCTCTCCCAACACTCCCCTCCCTTCAAGAGTGTGAGAATCTCTGTCCCAACACTTGCACAATTTTTATTCAAGAGTGTGGGCAATCTCTCCCAACACCCCAAATCCCACAATTTTTATTCAAGAGTGTGGACAATCTCTCCCAACATCCCAAATCCCTAATGTTCACAATGAACGTGCTTACCATTCTACTAAAACCAATTAGTGTTAGTAATGACGCTACTATATTTCTTTATACATTCAAGTGTGGGCAATCTGTCCCAACACTTGCACAATGTTTTAAATAATGTTCACACCAGGGTTCGATCTCAAAACATCGAGAGATGCTACCATGTTAAGATCAAGCGTTTACCATTCTACTAAAACCAATTGATGTTAGTAAAAACGCTATTATATTTTTTATACATTCAAGAGTGTGAGAATCTCTCCTAACAATTAATAAGACAAGAGAACCAAGGCAATGCCCGACACTTCATGTTAATGCTCAAAGCAAGAACACTAATGGACACTTCATGCATTTGCTTAAACTTTGAAATGCACTTAAACAAGTTCAATAAAAAACAAGTCGCCGTGAAAATTATTATTAATCACAATGTCCACTTTTATGGCATATGTGGTGCATACCACCCTTGTATCCGCTCCAAAGTATTAATTGCTTGTTAATATCTTCTAATAATTCTCCACATAATAAAAATTTGAAATAAACATACACTAATTGAAATTAATACATAAAAGCTCATTCTAGAATATGTAATAAGCACTTTTATTACAATATGCTGTAATGAATATATTACAAAAAAGTAGTTTGGATGCATTGTCAATCTTCTTCATAAATCAGATCCAAAACTCCCATATGGTTAAATGAATAATATATGATGATTATTCCTTCCAAAATTCATTAGCAGTCAGTTTTCAATCACTATCTATGATGATGGTTAAAAGAATAATATATGATGATTACCTTCCAAAATTCATGAGCAGTCAGTTTTCAATCACTATATATGATGATTATTCCTTATTGATGCTTAATTGATTTCTCCCTTTATTTCATGATAAATAATTGAAGAATTTACTTTCAAATCTCGTGATACATCATGCCAATAAGGTGAGAAACTCTTAGGCTCCGTTTGTTTTGCCCGGAGTTTTTTTCGGCGTTTTTTTTCCATCACATCACCAATCATTTCTTACAATTCTTTCAACAATCAAATTTTCAACTACAAATAAAAAAATATTAAATCATCTCTCATCATTTCACTTTATCAACTTTATTACATTTTTTACCATTATTTTATTCATTATTCTACTTTATTTCACCAATCATTTCATAATCTACACCAATCATTATTCTACTTTATTTTACCCCATCAACTTTCTAATCATTATTTCAATTACTTTATCTAAAAAAACTCCCAAAAAAACTCCCAAAAAAACTCTAACCCAAAACAAATACAACCTTAGTTGGAGAGTGTATTTTGAGTGATTTGTCTGACGAAGTGATCAGAAACACACAGTTTAAATCCAGTTTTAAAATTGACGGTCCCGATTCATTCACCTCCACTCTTTGCAACAACATAAGAATTTCCCCAATAAGCTGGACTTTAACATCTCATTTAAGTGAAGAGTCAAAGATGATCCATCAATCAAACCTTGATTGCTAGTCTGAAGGGAAGATTGTGACTCTCCCAGACCCCGGGTCTGGTAGCGCTAAATGTGTCATAAATAGTCTGGTCAACTGTTTAGACCGTCGTCCTCGCATGGTCTAAAAGGGCTAACCTGAGTTGATAAGACATTTATGTCTCACACTTGTAAGGTGGTGATGCGCTTCCTCCACTTACAATGTGGGATATCACATTCTCTTCCCTTATAAGGGACTGGCGTCCTCGCCAGGACGGCCAAGACTTGTCCCACCGGGACTTGTCCCGCTTTCGTCCCTACTTAGAGGATCTGAGGTAGCCCCCCACCGAAACACAACATAGTGTGGCATTAGGTACGTCGATAGTCGGCTCTGATACCATTCTGTGACGCCCCCAGACCCCGGGTCTGGTAGCACTAAATGAGTCATAAATGGTCCGGTCAACTGCTTAGACTGCCGTCCTCGCTTGGTCTAAAAGAGTTAACCCAAGTTGACAAGACATTTATGTCTTACACTTATATGGTGGTGATGCGCTTCCCATACTTCCAAGGTGGGATATCACAATGTGATATCCCACATTGAATGTGGGAGAAGCACATGACATTCTTATAAGTGCGAGTCATAAATCCCTTGTCAACTCGGGTTAGCTGTTTTAGACCAATCGAGGACGATGGTCTAAGAAGTTGACCGGATACTTTAAGGCTCACTTAATGCACCAGGCCCGGGGAACGGGGCATTACAGTTAGTATCAGAGCCGACTACCAGACGGAACTAAGTGCCGGGCACCTCTAGAGTCCTCTGGTAGGGACGAGTCCGGGAAAAATCCTGGAGAGGACGCCAGTTGCTTATAGTGTTAGAAAATCAATGCGGGAACGCAGCGGAATTCAAAAATTTTGATTTCCTTTTCCCAAGATCGACTTCGTTTAAGCAACAAGCATAAAATAAGTAGACAAAAGAATACATTGGTTGATCCAATTGGATCGACGCTTTGTCTACGGTTGTAGTTTCTGCACGAAGCCACCCAAGATTTCGGCCTCTACCGGTGATCCACACGAACACCTCGCCAGAATCCCATCATGGATTGCTACCAGAAAAACTCGGCTGCTAGACCGACTTTTTCTCTCTCTAAGAAGTTCTCTATTTTTCACAAGAACTATTAGCTCTTGTAATTGTGATGATACAAAAGAGCTAGCCAACCCCTCCTTTAAATAGAGTGTGTGGCACCCCAACTGTATCCCAATCTGATTGGGATTAGCTTCCTAGTAGATTGAGGAGAAAGAAAACATTTTCCTAATAAAATAAGGAAAATCTCTTTGATTGATTTATCTCATTAATATTCAATATCTTATATTAAAATATATTCCCAAGATATATATTGACAATATCTTATATTGAATATATCTTTATCTTATTAACATAAATCTATTTTTCCAAAAATCAATTAATATCCAATATTAATATTATGGTAATTTTATTAATTAAATTGCACAACTCAAATGTATCCAATACAAAAGAAAATTGCGCCCCATTTGCGAATATTTTGGCATCCGGAATATTCTTTAATTAATATAATGCTATGATTAATTAATTTGCAAAATACATGTATGTATATCATATATATATATATATATATATTTCGACCTACACATACATTATGTGTATATTTAATTAATCAACATAATTAATATATTGTATTATATTTATTCATAATAAATAAATACCACCATATTAATTTACCACTATAACCTTTATAGTACGTGATAAATTCCTTTCTTATTTGGTTATCATCTATAACCACATTTTAATCCGGCTAGATGTTCATATGTTTGTGACCCGATAGGCTTCCGAATATGTTGGCCGTAGGCACAAAGTGCAAATTACGAAAATGCCCTTCATACCCAACGATCACGAGATAGCGTCTAGCAACACACCGTGACCCCCAATCATCGGAAGAGTCAAAATTCAATGACTACTACCTTTCATGTGAAACAGTTACCGTGTAATTTACAATCCCATCGCTGTAATAATATCCATACGGTCATACGTCGAGTGTCAAACATTAACGACCGTATCTTATAATCTGGATATCATGCTCTCTCGAAGTAACTCATTTACTTCCACTTTGCAAAGATTCACGAGAGTAAGACATTCCTTATAAGAAGGCCTTTTCGGATATTCACCCCTACTGATAGGGTACGCGATTCCAGACGACCAAACATGTATACTCCGCATGCTTCAGTATCACACCTAATCACTATCGCATTATCACCCCATGGCTCGGGGAAGCGTCAATAGTGTCAAAGCATGACAATCCACACCGTGATGCCATGTAATCTCTGGTCCTAAGGATAATTACACAACTGCCACATAGTGTGACACTTAACGGTGTAAGTGGGTCAGTCTAACGTACGCATTCTCTAATACACGTCCACGTACAGTCCAAGTGTCTCTACACTTTGATAGACGAGATTTATCCCTGCCCTTAAAGACAGAAGACATATAATACGTGCTAGCCTGTATATACTATCAATGCCCTGTTTAAGTATCAAACTTATTAAAGTGATTAGAGATCTCATCAACCATCATTGCCTACCATGGTTTCTCTATCACAGTTTAATACTAAGGACGTTATCATATAACAATTCATAATTGGTTCTTTAAAAGAACAAGTATATGACAACGAGAAAAGTCATTTATCATATGTAAAAACATAAAGAAATAGTAGAAATGATCCGACCCGGTCAGATCCGGTCCAATCCGATTGGGTTTAGGACACTATTTCAACAATCTCCCACTTGGCCTAAAACCAATCACTCGCACACACAATACCAAGTTGAAACACAAGAATCTCATGCAATACTCGCAACCAGCCTTAGCCGTGAATGGTTCGCTATCCTTGGGGACTCAGACTATCTTCATATCATGTTTCAAATGACCAAGTCAAAGGAACCGCCTCAACACACACGAATCTCTAACGAGACCCTAGTCCTTGTTTCAAGCAATGAATCCACTTACTATATCAGCTATATAGAAAAGGTGGAAGAACCGTACAAGGTTCAGGAATGAACCTCATAGACTCATGTACTGCTCCCGCTGCACCTCCAAGGCACTACTGTGTTTTGGCCTAGTTGTAGAATTTACAGTGACCCATAGCTAAGAACATTTCCAGCTCGCTGTATCACTTAATCAAAGTGACTGCAAACCCAGACTGTATATCTACGTTTATTTAATTCCAATTTTCAATAAACTAGGAACTCTTCCTTAACTTGTTTAAGGATATTCTCGATATTCACCAGATTCACTTTCATACTTACTCATGACTCTTCATGGACTATGAACATCTGGCATTACCTTTATGATGGTTCCTACCGCAGTAGCAAAGGAAACCTTCCATAAGTGTCATCTTTCACATTATCTTTAGGATAAACGTCCTAACATAGATAGATCTTGAGAACACCGGCTAGCAGTATCCCCTGTCGCAATCTATGCTAAACTCTTTTAGCATCACATTAATATAGGTAAACTATAAACTAACAGCAGTTAAATCTATCATTATAGATTCTTATTTCTAAAATAAGAACTGCTAATCCAAGTGCTTTCGTAAAGACCTTGAACTACCAAACATTAATTGACTGTTAGATGGGGTGATAATTCCTGAGAGAGATATCCAATACCTTACTCAAAAATCGTAACACACTCCCACTATCCATCTTGCATATTGGGCATATCCCTTCTTTTGACTAAATCAAACTCCTTTGATTATCAAACAAAGAAATTGTCTAGAGAAACTTGTTTGAGTCCAAATGGATCTCGTGGGCTCACATATCATGTTATCGTCTATGAACATCGGGTTGTTTGCCCACTGTCTTCAACACTATCATATAGCCATGATACGAAGTTATAACAAGCATAGTCTGAATAGAATTGGGCTCAGCTGGCAGCACAAAGATAATTATAAGGTTTACACCCTGTACCTTTCAGCCATCACTATCGCCTTACGGTAATCATATTACTATCCACATCAGCCTTTCAGGGACATTCCCTCTAGGTAAGACATACTAAGTTCATAACCTGGTTGTCACTGATGGAGTCTAATTCAGATATTATGGCTCCTGGCCATATCTTTCAATCTTTCCTTTCAAACATTCCTTCATAAGTTGTGAGATTTTCATTCTTCAAGATGAACATACCAGTAGCCCTTTCAGGCTAAAGGTTATCCACAGACTTACAGAACTTTAGTGTGCACTGAGCAGTGTTCTACACCTTATCACTATGTGGCGTCTGCTCACGTTCCAATGGTTGAATATATCTTTGTGGTCCTCAAACTCCTTTGAGATCTTATTTACTCCCACTGTTTCTTTTGGAAGAAACACTTCCTCTAGAATACAACATGTTTGGAGAAAAACAGTTTTGCTCTGTGGGTAAGTAAACATTATCTAGCGTACTTGCCAAGATATTACACAAAGTTGCATATGCCGTACTAGGCTTCAAGCCTTTCTGACTTTGCCTATGACAACTTCAAATCATCGGTTAAGATAGATTCGACATTATCTTCTTTCATATCTTATATGGAATTTATTCAACATTTATTCTTTGGACTCGGTTAAGTATAAGGGCCTTATCCCGAAAAGGGTAAGGGATATTTCGCATGGCTTGCTTCACACTTTTATCAAATAAAGTGTTGTTTCCATTTTAGGAACACAATCTAATTGCGTAACCCAAAGATGGTATTCTTCAAGGAAGAATCTGATTCTTTTTTAGACGACTTCTGAAACACCCTCCAGTTATTAATTGCTTCAATCCAATTGAAGATTAATCCTAAGTAGCTCATCAATCTCATATTCGTACTAACTCAAACTTTTCGGGCTTTCCGAATTGTCGTACTTCAATAAGTACATTCAACTATTTCTAAAAATAGTCCAAGAGGGAGATAAACAATTGTTTATGGTATGAATTTTCAAAAGCCAACAAACATCAATATGTTTAGACTTTAGTCAATCTTCTAGGTTTCATAACCTTTTCATAAAAGGGTATTTTAGTCCTCTTTGGATAAGATACGTATAACCCACATTATTCATAATCATATGGTTCAGCATCATCAGAATGACGTTTGGTTACATGCTTCCCTTCCATAGAGACTGTGCCTAGAATAGCCACAAATCAAGGATAACAGCCATACAAATATTTAGTTGAGATTTTTCACCTATATCAACTATATAGTGGCATCAATCTAGTATGTTAGATTCAGTGACCTTTCAACTTTATTGGAATAACATTTATTCCTTACAATTGAATATGTCTGCTAAATCCTAATAAATAACTGAACTTGTGTTCTTCATAAGAACCGGAACACAATAACATTTATTTAGTTCCCTTATCAGTTTACTAGACTCAGAACACAAACCGAAAAAGTCGCAATGTTTGCTTCACTTTCCGTATCTCAGTGTATTCCGTATTTAATCTTTCTAATTTAATCACACTCATAGGATATCATATATCCGAGAGTTGACTTGGGTTTAGATAGATTTGTCTCAACGTGCTTGCTTAGGATAGATGCTTCAATAAGTCCTCTATTTAAGCACTTGCCCTAACTTTCCTTTTTAATCCTTTAAACACTTATAAATATTTCTTAGTGTAGTCAACATAAGACTTAAGAAAGGTCACAAGAGCTTTGTCTTTAATTTCATTTCATAAAGAAAATCTAAACTTTATCAAATAATTCACTTAACCTTTTGAATCGTATTCAAAATATTGACTATTTAATTAACTTTTAAGTAATGATTAAAGAATTAAGTCAATACTTAAATTTTACAATTTTGAAAACAACTTTCCAAAATTCGATGCGGTCATTCTTATTCAACGTTTGAATTAATTGTCATCGTATAACATAATGATCATATTGGATCGTATCTAATATATGATTAATTCGTTGAAACTTATTTCAAATGATTTAATCATATTATGAGAATCCGCTTTCATTAATAATTAAAGCCTTAGGGTACTCCATCAAATATGTAGTCTCCTTGTCTCCAACTACTATGACGGGATTGCTCGTGTCATTGCTTATTTTAAAAGGATTAAAATTACTTAACCATATTTGAGAACGTTTCTCAAAAGGTAACAGTCATAATTTGGTTTTACTAATCGAGAATAAAAACATAAATATAAAGTTTGCTAAAACTACAACATAAAAATAAAGATAAAAAAGTGTTGTTGTTTATACACGCAAAATGAAAAATGGTCTTTGATTTATGATTTTGCTCCCACTAGTCAACTACTCCCAATTGACTTTCAAGAATTTCCAAAATTCTTTAGTGGCTGGAATCCTATCTAGTTCACTCGCTCCCCGACGTGGGCTGATCGACTGGGTCAATTTTGACGGGTAGGTACTTCTTACCAATCGTGTCCAACGAGACTTCCAGTGGTTTGACTAGTCAACTCTTTAACAATTCACATCGTTTATGTGATAGTCAACCTTATGTCTCTAAAATCAGACAGTCCTGACGTGGGCCAATCACCGCAAAATTCTTAGTCGAGTCGTAACTCAAGTATTCATGAGATCTCATAACGATCATATCTCGATAATGACAATATACCCGAGGTAGGCCAACTCCCGACGTGGGCCGATCAGTTGGATCCGACCAAGGGCTCTTCACCGTCACTATAATATTGGGAGACATATTATAACTCACTTTTTGTTATGGGAGTAATTTTAAATTAATTCACTTAATTAATTTCAAATTAATTCTCTTAATTAATTTATTATGGTCTCATTAAGTATATCTATCTCTATAGACATACATCCTACACATTCATCTAGCTCGTGCCTAGTTATGCATCTATTGTATCATATAAAATAAATACAAGCACAAAATAAATAAATAAATAAATGCGTAAAATAACCGGTATGATCATGGACTTTTCCTAGGTGCGGGTTCGAATACAAATTGACGAAACCGCGGGTCACAATCTAAGGGTAGCTGCAACCGCCAATAGGATCTTTAATGCGCAATCTCTAATGGGATCTTTATTCTTCTTTCTTTGGTCTCCATCTTTTGCTCCACTCTTGTTACATTTAATTCTATCTAATAAAATAAATACACCCGTCGTACACGAGGGGAGCAGACGGGAATGAGTTAAATGCAGAAAATAAACTAGGTCACGTTCTCATAACGGCTTAGGGCAATTTTTTTTTTAAACCAACGAAAAATAAATCATTCACATCTATCCTATTGGTCGAGTCCATGATCAATCGGGGTCTATATAATCATATTATATCTACACAATATCTAATCCATACAATAACATCTTATGAAAAAGATAAAATTAAAAACTTAACTACTTGCGTCTTAATTAATCGATTAACGTTTAATCTATTAAATAATTTTATCTAATCAATTAACTAATTAACATTTAATTAATTAATTGACTTTAATTGAAATAAAATTAACGGTAAATTTTAAACGATTTCAATTTTAATTTTAATCAATTAGTGTTATTCCAAAAATAAATCAAAATTAAAATTAAGTCTCTTTTGTTTCTTTCCTTTTGATTCCTAATCAAAAGAGATGCATTTGGTTTCCTAAACCATAAGGCATCTCCTTTGGCTCTTTTCAAAATCAAAATTTTGAAAAGGGCCTATGCCTATTCCAAACAAAATTTGGAAATACTAATATTTTGGTTGATGTGCCTGACCACTTTTCAGAATCAAAATTTTGAGAGTGACCTAGGCCTATGAATTTTCCCAAATCAAATATTTGGAAAGAGCCCAGGCCTATTCCAAACAATGTTTGGAAATGCCATTATTATTTTAATACCATGTAGCATCCCAATGACCCAAACTATTTGAACCATTAGTTAACCACATGACACCAATTAAACAATAAGAGATTTCAATCACAACTATAAATCATATTGAATCACAAAATACACAAAACAAAATTTGAAGATCCACCAGCTTTGACCGGTAAAACGACGCCGGCAACAGGCTGCCCTGCCGCCGCCGCCAGTCGGCCGAGCACCACCAGATCTCGTTTTTTTTTTCTTTCTCTTTTCATGTATCGTTTTGCGAATAAAAAATCTTTCATCTTTTAACTACGTGATTTAAACGATAAAATTAACTATGCATAATAACATGCTCATGGTTTCTCTATCACAGTTTAATACTAAGGACGTTATCATATAACAATTCATAATTGGTTCTTTAAAAGAACAAATAATGACAACAGAAAAGCCATTATCATATATGAAAACATAAAGATATAGTAGAAATGATCCGACCCGGTCGGATCCGGTCCAACCCGATTGGGTTTAGGACACTATTTCAACATATAGGGGGAAGAATGTGATATCCCATATTGAATGTGGAAGAAGCACATGACCTTCTTATAAGTGTGAGACATAAATCTTTTGTCAAATTGGGTTAGTCATTTTAGACCAAGCGAGGACGGCAGTCTAAGCAGTTGACTGAATTTATGGCTCACTTAGCGCACCAGGCCCGGTGAACGGGGCGTTACAAAGATGATTGAGCATCCTTTTTTTTTTGCTTAAAGCCCCGGTATCCGAAACCCACTGGTCCGACTAATCTGGAGTTCGGCCCGGTCGTGCCTGCAGAGTCTGAATCTTACTCAGGGGTAAGGCCAAGAGCTCTTTCAATATGGCGCCTCATAGGAGAATCGAACCGGTGACATCCCTGCGCTTCTCAAGTCCACTTACCACTTGAGTCAAACTACTTGGTTCAATCATTAGTTTAAATATTGTATTTATAATAAATATAATATATCCACTCAATATATATATATATATAACAATTATGATTTGGATCGGCCTCCATGCATCTGGGCCTCCATCTACCAGGCTAATGCCTAATTGATCATCGAACTGGGCACAAGATGGTAGTTTAGCCCAATTAAAGGAAGTAAGAGATAAAATCGGATTTCCGTCATTTGAGTTCATTTCAAGCCCCCAACGTGTAGGACTTCAATTAGATGGTTTGGATCCAATAAAAACGGATACTTCAATAAGCCATCTTGAAAATTCGGCAAAAAATAAAAAAAATAAAACACGGCTTCCATCGGCACCACACTTACTTCCGGCATAAAAAAAGAATTAAAAAGAAAGACAAAAATATTTCTAAATTAATAAATATGACATTTTTTTAAATTTTTTTGCATAAATGACAAAATTATTATTATTATTTTAAAAAGTTGGATGCATTTTTTCCAATAAAAAAACAACATACTTTCTCTGTTATCAATTATTTTTAAACACTTATATGTCTCAATCTACAATCCAAACTTGAAAATTCTTTCACCAAATTTTTATTTTTCATGCCCTTTATTTTGAGACCACATCCACCATATTCCGACGTAATTTCCAAAAATCCACTATTGAAATTCTCGGTTTTTCGGGATTTACTAGCGAGATTCACAGAGTGAATTTCGACAATGAATCTAATGAAAAACAATGTAATGATATCGAACTAAATATCAAAACGAAAAGCATGAAAAAATAAAAGTGTCACGAGTGAATAAAAGTGTCACGAGTGAATAAAAGTGTCACGAGTAAATAACGTCAGTCTACCGACGTTATTCTTAAAAAGAAACGTCGGTGACACTGACGTCTATAGTGTGGTGTTGGAAGTAAAAAAAATCAATGCATGTGTGGTGCCAGAAGTACATGAAAAATAATATAAAAAAAGGTGTCAATAGTAAATACGTGCTGCCGATAGAAGTCGTAAAAAAAACATTTTCTCCTCGAAATCGCAAACTAGACTTATTGGGCTTGCTCGAGTTAAAGCGGGTTGATTAAGGACTGGATGGTCTTTAATTGCCCTTTCTGCATCCTGTAGGTCTAAGGACTTTTAAAGCGGGAAAAGAACAATAAACATTTAATAATACAAGTTTGAAGACTTGAATTAGTATTGTTTTCTTCGTCTTCTACGAACTTTAAGCAACAATTATGGGGAAAAAAGATGCCAAGTCGTGGGAATGTCAATTTCTGACATTCATACATTCATACGGTTTGCAATGAATATTGTAAAAGGGTATCATTCTACATCCTTTCACTTGTAAATCTTGGGGAAGAACATCATTCTCAAACCCCTCATCTCGTGGAGGAGGATAGTGGCAGTTACTACGTTTGAAAGCAGTTTCCAATTGTTTGAATCAGTTGATAATACTCCTCCGTCCCTAAATATAAGTCACCCTAAACATTTCACATAATCACATTGTTTAAGAAAATGAGAAATTGTCGTTCATGTATGACTAAAATGACCAATACACCATTTGACTATCATAAATAAGATAATTGCAATGTATGTAAAAGTGGTTTAATAAAACGGATTGTGTTAGGATTTCGTCTTATCCAATTGGCTTAATGAAGCTATTTGTGTATTGTATTTGTAATTGCTTTTAACTTTACTAAGAGCCATTACTATGTTTTGACAAAACACTAGGTATAAGGGGATGACTAGGATAAGCTTTCTAGAAGACTATTATTCCTATTGTAACGTCCACTTCTCGGACACCGATTGCTTATGCAGAAAAGAACGCTCGAATGAAGCTGACTCAGGAATGCCAAACTACAGCTGATGACCGTTCAGTTCCAATCCAAGTCTAAAAGAAAACAAATCCAAAAACCAAACAACGGAAAGTAATTTTCTACAACCCAGTCGAAAGTCCCAAACTTAAGGAAAAGAACTAAAAGAAAAGATAATAAATCCAGGAATCTCTCAAACGTCTCAAACACTTACGTAACCCAACAACATTGCTCAATAATGAAAGTGCATCAATAACAGATGATTAGAATTCTTCATTCAATTATCCCAGTCCAAATGTCAGCTTCATCAAAGCTATCATCTTGTACTTGAAATACAACTATATGGGGCATACAACATATAGAGCTTGAACTTCAGTTACTCGGCTCGACTCGGCTCGTTAACGGCACTAGGTGTAATACATGATTCCTCTCTTCTCATATGATGATTGAAGGAATTCACTATTGCTTTTGTTACACTGGTTACAGTAGTGTATGAAAGTCCTTGACACCCCCCAAATGCTTTACTTTCTGAATTATTAGTCCTTAACAACTTCTCCAAGATGTTTCATTGATCCAACTCTGTTGTTCCTTTCGAGTTACCTTCAATATCTATCACAACACAACTATTTGGCGATATCACGGCTTAAATTTGCTATCGATCATTGAAAGCCTTCAACTTTTTCACCGATTAACTTTTGTCTTTGACTGCTTGCACAACTTCATAGATTTCAAACTCCTTTGTTAATGACAAGATGGAGTGATTGTTGAATGAATAAGTTGATTAAAAGTTGAGACTTTTTCTGGATATGTCTTTGAATAATATGATTGGCTCAACATTCAAGGTCAACCTGGATTGATTCTTTGAATTTGAATTTACTAGATGTAGCTTTTATAATGCTTGAAGATGACAAAAGAGAATGACTTATAATCGATTTGTTCTTAATTCGTTAGTTTTCCCCAAATGACCAAGTCTTCTATTTATAATGTAGGGCAATTTTCTGCGCAAATTGGTCTTCTAGCCTGAATTTTGGCTTATCCTCGTATAAATCTTCTCGTCTGACTAGCTAGATATTTCTTGAAAATATATCCGTTGTGAATCATGATAAGATTTTGGATAATTGTGAATATAGCCGTTTCATCTATCCTATAATTAGTTGTTGCTCTAAAAAGATTCTTGACAATACAAGCGATGCTTGTACAAAATGATAATGTCCATTCATTGATAGTTAATACGTATCCCACATTTGGATTCTCGGCTGCAACATTTTCTAAAAGTCATGGACACATTAAATTCATGCTCAATCCTTAATTTGAATATTGAATATTGAATAATTTGAATCTTCAGAACCTTCAGAACCTTGATAAGTGTAAGTGGTTTTCTTATTTTATTTTTAGCTTAGATGAGAATCTTCTCGCCAGATCACTTTTACTCAACTAATCTGGTTCATCTCAACTGAATCTTTTCGGATGACCTTCTTTTTCTTCTGAATCTAATTCAAACACTTTTCTCCTCTGAATTCCATCAGCTTTGATCTTAGCTTCTGATCAGATTCTATTTCTGTGATCTTTGGTTGTGTGAGATCAGAGTACACTAAATAAGCTTGAAGTTTCATAAGTTTGCTTCACTTCAAGTTATCATCACATATATACTTCAAGTCATCACAGACTTGTTGATGTTATCTTTTTAGGTTGCTTTCTTTCAATCTTCTTATCTTCCGATCCGAGTTTGATCTCTCGGTCTTTAATACTGGATTTGATCCTTCAACCTTCTACTCATCTGCTTGAGTTTGATCACTCAGTCTTCTACTCTACTGAATATCAGCCCAAAATTAATCTAGAACTTTAATCTCCTAATTTCCTCTAAGTCTTGAACTGAATGGCTTACTCTATTAGGATCCTACCAGATTTTCTATTCCAATGCTTAGTCTGATTAACTTATATAATATCAGACTTCTACTAAAACATATACAATTTTTTCTAAGTCCTGTCAAGCTTCTATTACAGTTGATTTGGCCATCGACAAAACTAAAACTTCCTATCAAAAAGACTTTTCCAAGTGGGCTTGCCCATACTACGAAATTGAAATGTACCTCACTAGAGATCATAGCATTTTAACTTTTTGACTCATCAAGTATGTTTATTATGAAGTTAAATTAGCATCTATTTTCGTTCACATAAAAGACTTCCTAAGGACATTTAGTCCTAGTAAATTTTATATTATGTTACCTAGGACATATCAAAGGAATCGTTGATTTTATGTCAATATTCCGCATGGCCTAGACAAACTCCTTCTAGTGCTCACATCTTCTCCCCGCAGAGGGTAATAGTTGTTGTGCAGAATCGAGGCAACCAGAAGTCAAATGATAGACTTTGCCAAGTTACAAATAATGTCCCAAGGCATACATACCATATCATATCATGCTATGCACTAAATAATATAAAACTACATTGTAGACCCTAGGCACACGCCCAAGCATCCTCGGTGCATGCCCAAGATAACTAGAAAGGGTCTGCTACATTTTACGAAGTTAGACACATGCTTGATAGAGGTGAAGTGCATGCCAAAATTCTCTAACTCTTCTAAGTGGACTTTTTATTTGGTGAAGCGCTCGCCTGATATTTCTAAACATGCCAGGCGCACGCCCGACGGTAAAATCTGCAAATTAGCATGTTCGTCAATTGTACGATTCTGAACCAATTCCAACCCACTTTAGTACCTTTAAGGTACGAAAACACAATTAAACCTGGATAAAACCTTTCTATACATTTAGATACAATAATTTAGCAATATAACACAAAGTAAATCCGATTAGGATACCCTCTTACCTATAATTTTTGCCAAAAAGCGGTACAAAGAAAAAGGCAACAAGAATCTACAATAACCTTCAACCCTACCACGAATTCCTACAACCAAACGATGTACTATGATTAATACAACATCTACATTAACCCAAAACTAAGAATTGCTAAGAATTTCTCAAGATTGTTCAAAAGGCTAAAACCGAAAACTTACGGATTGGAGAGATGTTGATATCAAAAGAATACTCGCGTCGCGGTTAACATGGATCTCTACTATTGTCTGCACAAAAAATGTTTCGATCAACCCCAAAATTGAAGATTCCATTGGTTCTTCTCCCTTTCTCTTTTTCTTTCCCAGAGTTCGACTAAAGCTTTGACTCTCTGTTTTTCTATTTATTTTTGTAACATGTGACACTGTTGACGGTGATTTTTACGGTTTATATGATATTATTTCGTAGCAATTTCCTTCGTGTTTTATTACTTTTTATAGAAAAGTAAGTGTTTAAAGGATTTATTGAGAGAATGCATATGAAATTGGTTTAAATGCAAAATCGAGCTTATTGCGTGTTTTTATCGATGATTTTTCCATCAATATATATGGTTCTACATTTCGCATGTTTCTATCACCTTGTAGGTACATTTATACGGCATGGAAGGAGTTAAAGCAACATTTATTTGGAGATTAAATAGAAGGGCGAAATAGGGATTATATTTTTATTAGAGTTTTATTATTTTAAGAAAAGAAAAAAAGGGATAATTGTTACCCTAGCTCGAAGAAGGTTATAAAAGGACGGCATTCAGCAGCAGCACAGAACAGGAGAAATCATCTGGGAACAGAGACGGCATAAAAAATCAAAAAAAAAGAGGTTCACTCGGTCGACCGAGTGCCCCTGCTCGGTCGACCGAGCCATATTATTATTATTATTTTTTTTTTTTTATTTTATTTTTTCGGTCTGAGGATGGTCAGAGGCTGAGGCTGATTTGAACGAGCTCTGTGAAACCGATCGTTGCAGCAACTTGATTTCTACTCTTTTGGATTGTTTTGTGAGTTTTATTAAAGTTGCATCTTTATTATGTTTAATTTGTTTTTATGCAATTGTATCGATGGATTGTTGCATTGTTGATGTTTAACGTTTGATGAGAATCGTTGTTAGACTTAGATCACCGTAGTAAAGATTGGACTTTTAACCTAAAAATAACGAGAGTTGATTAGGTTGAATTTCTAGGTTGCTAGATTGAGAATCTTACACCTTGTTATGGAAGCGTTAATCTTTAAGATCGAAAGATAGAAGATTAATAGGCGAATTATCTACGAGAGTAGGAATTCATATCTTTGATACGTGAACCACATCTTTATTAAATCTTCACTAAACAATCTAGAGAGGAAGTTGAGGGTTGTGAGATCGGTGGATCATTGCTTGTTCGTTTTCAATTTATTTGTTATCATCTTAGTAATTTTATTATCTTTTTAGAATAGAGTTATTTTCATTAGTTTGGCTCGTAGATATCTTTCCTGGCTTTGGATTTTAGATCCTCTGTCCAGTTTATTGTTTTCGTTTTTTAGTTATTTTTCGTGACAACCTTTAGAAAAATTATTGAACTAGATACCCCGATTCCCTGTGATTCGACTCCGGTATTAGTTGCTATACTACGATCCCTGCACTTGGGGAATACCGGATTTATAAATTTATTACTTGTTGTTTTCATTAGATAAATCCATGACAAGTTTTTGGCGCCGTTGCCGGGGAATCGGTACGGTTGTCTAGTTCTATTAATTCTTCTGTTTTTGTTACGAATTTTTCGTAGATAGGTTTTTGTTTCTATCCTTTCTAGTTTCTACATTGATTCGGGGACATCGAGGTTGAATTATCTGACTCCACGTTTTTAGCGATCGAACTTTTGGATAAAAGGGATCGTTTTAGCACTCGTTAGTATTTTGGCCGTAACTTTCGGCTCGAGTGTCCGTTTGGCGCGCAGGACCCCAATTCGGAAAGCTCGTTCCGACGCCGACGACGTGGTGAACACCGTAGGCCGTTTGACACCGTTTTCGAGGTCAAAATCCACTGTTTTCCCTTCCATTTTGGGCTCAGAAGATTTCAACACGTTTTTCCCCCTTTTATTGTTTTCTTGTTTTCTGTTTTAAATTTTTCGTAGGTAGGTTTCTTTTTCTGTTTCCATCTCTTTTTCTGTTTCTTTTCTAAATAAAAAAATAAAAAAAGAACAAAAAAATGTCATCAACTGGGATTATGCAAGATCAGAACGCCATCTGAAACAGCAGATGGAAGCTCTTCAAATGTCGCTTAATCCTATGAATCAGACCCCGTCTTTTCCACAGAACTCACAAGTTCTGTTCTGTGGAAGATGTTGTCGACCTGGCCATGCTGTTGGCCAGTGTCAATTTCTTTCCCCTCCTGCGTATCGAGTCAATTTTTTCCAGAATCAGGGAAATTTCAATCTAGTCAAATGTCAGAATTGTGATAATGTGGGACACACTGCTCGTTTCTGTCCCATGAATGGACAGAACGCTGAAGTAAATGCTTTCTGTGGCCAGCAATATCAGAGATTTAATAATCAGTTCTCTGGCCAAAGCAATTTTCAGAATCAGGGTTTCAATTTTCAAAATCCGAATTTCTATCAAAACCCGAACTTCAGTCAGAACCAACATATCATTTTTTCCAATCAAAATCAGTGGTTCAATCAGAACAGTCCCGATCCTATGTTTCAAAGTCAGTCTAGCCAATCTTTCCCACAGAACTTTCAGAACTATCAAGGCCCCTCACAATCGGACGATCTTGAAGCTAAATTGGAGGAGCAAAATAAAAACATCCAACTCCTGATGAGCATAAACAAGAATCTTGAGAGACGAATCGGGGAAATGGCTCAAGACCTAGGCATTGACCTAGCTCCCACACTTCCTTATGATAGAAAAGAGGACAATGCCATGAACTTAGGATCTGGCATTCAATTCAGTGGTCCCTCAAAAGTAGAAGTGTCAAGTTTAATGGATTCATCTGTCTTTGGATCCGATGCTCGTATACCCTCAACTGATGAGAATTCTTATGGACATGGATTTAATAACGTTCAAGTGAGATGTACGTATTGTGGTGGAAACCATTATGAGGCTCAGTGCAGTGGAGGTAATTCACCCCACCAATGGAATACTAATAGCAATTATGATGCAAGTTATGAGAATCCACTTCAATCTAACTATGCATCCACATACAATGGTGGAGAAGAGGCTAGTGCTATGAATGTAAGGTCCGACACTCAACTTAGTGGTTTCCCTGTTCTGGATGAGAGTACTCAGGTGGCTGATCCCCTGAGAAATAAAGAGTTTAGTGGAAGTCGGGAGGCTGATCTCCTGACTGGTAAGGAAGGTGGAAACGAAGTAGATGATCATATGTCTAGAATGAAGGATGAAGAAGTGAAAGAACCTGAAGGGATAGACCTTTACCTTCCTCTCCAGGAATGTTATGCATCTAGACAAGTGCACTCCTAAAAATCCTTGGTATGCTTCTATCGTCAACTTCTTACATTCCCAGTACTTAAATCCGAAATTTTCATATCAGGAGAAGAAGAAATTTTTCTCTGATGTGAAAACATTCGTTTGGGATGAACCTTACCTCTTCAAGATTTGTAAAGATGGTTTGCTGAGAAGATGTGTTCCAGAATCCGAGCAACGTGATATTATTGAGCAGTGCCACAGTGGACCCACTGGAGGTCACTTTGGTCCTTGGAAAACCGTTGCTAAGATCTTCCAATCCGGTTTCTATTGGCCCACGATCTTCAAAGATACAGAAGCTTTCTGTAAAGCGTGTGATAGATGCCAAAGAACCGGTACTCCGACAAGGCGTTTTGACATGCCATTGAAACCCATCTTAGAATGCGAAGTCTTTGATGTATGGGGTATCGATTTTATGGGACCATTCCCATCATCTTGTGGTAACAAATACATCTTAGTCTGCGTGGATTACGTGTCCAAATGGGTAGAGGCTCAAGCCACGTCTCACAATGATCATAAGACGGTCATGAAGTTTCTAAAGAAAAACATCTTCGTGAGATTCAGGTGTCCACGCGCCTTGATTAGTGATGAAGGGACACATTTTTGCAACCGACCCCTGGAGAAAGTTCTTGAGAAATATGGTGTCCGGCACAAAATTGGCACACCATACCATCCTATGACTAGTGGTCAGGTTGAAAGAAGCAACCAAAGTTTAAAGAAGATCCTGGAGAAAACAGTTAACAGTCATAGAAAAGACTGGAGTCTAAAGTTGGATGATGTATTGTGGGCATATCGAACTACCTATAAGACCCCCATGGGTACATCACCCTATCAAATGGTTTATGGTAAACCATGCCACTTACCAATCGAGTTAGAGCATAGAGCGTATTGGGCCACGAAGTTTTTAAACTTCGATACCCAATCTTGTGGAAAACATCGATTGCAACAGTTGCATGAGTTAGACGAATTTAGACTTCAGGCCTACGAAAGCGCCAGGATAAGTAAGGAAAAGACAAAACTCCTTCACGATGCCAAAATCAAGAAGCGAGAATTTCAAGTTGGGGAACAAGTTTTATTGTACAATTCCAGGTTACATTTGTTCCCTGGTAAGCTGAGGACACGATGGTCCGGTCCTTTTGAAATTCTCCAAATCATTCCTGGAGGTGTTTTAGAACTAAGAGGTCATGGTGACCATCCGTTCAGAGTGAATGGTCAAAGGTGTAAGCATTATATCGGTCAACCCAAAGAGAAGCTCGTGATTGTTCACTTCCTCGACATCCTCGGGTGTGGTACTCCGAAAGTCAATGAGTTTGACGAGTTTTCGCCCGATTTGTTTTCGAGAATGACGGCGGTGGTCCGGTAGAGGAAGTTCGGTGGTAGTTGGGATATGGAAGAGTTTAAACGGGAGGCACGAGTTAAAGAGAATATTGAAGAAGAAGAAGTCTCAATGGGGAAAATTAAGAATGTTTGGAAAGCGGTAAAGAACCCGACCCCATGTGTGAGATGTTGTTTCTGTAGCCACACTAATGACCGAGCTTACACGAAGTAGTGGCCGGAAGGAAGATTAAGTGGCCTGATCCAGGCTGAATAGTACGTGTGTCTAGCCAAAGACACTAAAGAAAGGCGCTTGTTGGGAGGCAACCCAATAATAAGAATAGTTTTTGCTATTATTAATTTATATTATTTATTATTATTTTTTTTTGTGAATAAGGGGGGCTAGTTTTGTCTTGTGTCGTCTAGGTTTTTGGAGTCGGTTTCTGTGGCCAGGTAACTTGCATGAGCGGAAGCTACTGTCGTTTTTTTGATTCATCTGTGCTTTAGTTGAAGCTACTGTCGGTTTTCCGTTGCTATTACTTTTTGATGAATCTTGTAAGCCTTAACGCGCATTTGCACTTTCAATTGGAGTTTGATATTTCTGTATGCACATGTTGGACCATATTTGTTTTGTAAACCTCTGTGGCTTTATATTTGACGCTTAGATGCCCTGTGTTTTCCCTGTGTGGTGATTTTTCCATCTGAGCAATTATATCCTGTGCTTATATCAAACTTTTCTGCGCAATATGTTATATTCCCCTATCCCCGAGATCTTGTCTTGTTTTTCATGTGTGCAGGATATTTGCGATAGCAATTGTGAGCGTTTAGACGATATCAGTTTTCCGTGGATGGTCCACAGTCTACTGATTTCTTCAAGCGTTTCTGGATCTGACTCGCGACCACTTCCAGAATTGCCACCTTCGAACGACAAATCAGCTAAGTTTTTCTTATTCTCCACAACATGAGGACATGTTGTTATTTAAGTGTGGGGGAGGGATTAGTGGTATCTACACATGTGCGTAATTATTATACTTATCTTTTGTATCTTTCGTGAAAAGTTGAAAAATTTTGAAATTTATCCGTCCCGAGCATGATTTTATTTTGGCTTACTTACTCATTTATATTCCCATACTTGTGCTCAGTTGACTAGTATTTTAGCATAGACCTTTGGTGATAAGCCTTTACTCGAATTCTTTTCACGTAAGCCTCTTCGATGACGAGCTGAACTTAGGAAACTG
Source organism: Gentiana straminea (assembly GCA_036785695.1). Taxonomy (NCBI): domain Eukaryota; kingdom Viridiplantae; phylum Streptophyta; class Magnoliopsida; order Gentianales; family Gentianaceae; genus Gentiana; species Gentiana straminea. The sequence goes on along the minus strand of JAVUPR010000095.1, from coordinate 1,641,153 downwards.
TACTCATTTAAGTCGATGATGTTTGATTCTGGTTATCAGACCGTTCGCTTAGTGCTCATGTCATGGAAATTGTAATATGTGTGTAGTTGGAATTGAAGTAGGAAGTATCGTGAATATACCGAAGCCTGAATGTGATAAGTGAAACGTGACTATTGTTCTTTAAGAAGTTTTTATTAAAAGAAAAAAAAAGAGAAAATATATGAATTAATTGGGTGTGTCGGAAGCTGGTCGATGATTTGAGTGCGGTAGGTCGTATCTCGAATGTCCTATACCACTATGATGACCAAAAGCTCACGACAGTCAGGAGAAGCTGCCTTATGATTTGAGTAAGTTAGGGTATATCTCGAATGTCCTATTCTGCTATGACGGGCAAGAGCTCATTCTGATGTGTGTTTAAATGTGAAAGATAAATTAAATCAACTTGCATAAGGAATTTAGTATGAATAAGTGAAAGACTTAGTTATCGCCTACCTTATCCCCAGTATAGACCAAGGTATATGTTGTAGGGAATATCCTCTGGGTACAACTGAAAAGATTTCGAAAACACATGTATTACTCTAGTCATGACGTGAGTAGTTTTGTCGGGCGTATGTATAGTGATTCATTATCTGTCTTTAATGGGTATTTGTTGGTTAGCTTGATTTTAATTGTCAAGTGTGGAATCAGTGGAAGTTGAAGAAGGCTTTGCACACACTACACAGTCGAGTAATCGTTTATTGCATGGGATGTATGTTTTTGATGCTAGTCGACCGGTCGTGATTTGATTTTATGTGGTTCAACGTTCAAGTAAGTCCATGGTTTTCTTGTTTTGTTTTGCTCGGGACGAGCAAAAGCTAAGGGTGGGGGAGTTGTTGACGGTGATTTTTACGGTTTATATGATATTATTTCGTAGCAATTTCCTTCGTGTTTTATTACTTTTTATAGAAAAGTAAGTGTTTAAAGGATTTATTGAGAGAATGCATATGAAATTGGTTTAAATGCAAAATCGAGCTTATTGCGTGTTTTTATCGATGATTTTTCCATCAATATATATGGTTCTACATTTCGCATGTTTCTATCACCTTGTAGGTACATTTATACGGCATGGAAGGAGTTAAAGCAACATTTATTTGGAGATTAAATAGAAGGGCGAAATAGGGATTATATTTTTATTAGGGTTTTATTATTTTAAGAAAAGAAAAAAAGGGATAATTGTTACCCTAGCTCGAAGAAGGTTATAAAAGGACGGCATTCGGCGGCGGCACGAACGGGGAGAAATCATGCGGGAACGAGAGACGGCATAAAAAATCAAAAAAAAAAGAGGTTCACTCGGTCGACCGAGTGCCCCTGCTCGGTCGACCGAGCCATATTATTATTATTATTATTTTTTTTTATTTTATTTTTTCGGTCTGAGGATGGTCAGAGGCTGAGGCTGATTTGAACGAGCTCTGTGAAACCGATCGTTGCAGCAACTTGATTTCTACTCTTTTGGATTGTTTTGTGAGTTTTATTAAAGTTGCATCTTTATTATGTTTAATTTGTTTTTATGCAATTGTATCGATGGATTGTTGCATTGTTGATGTTTAACGTTTGATGAGAATCGTTGTTAGACTTAGATCACCGTAGTAAAGATTGGACTTTTAACCTAAAAATAACAAGAGTTGATTAGGTTGAATTTCTAGGTTGCTAGATTGAGAATCTTACACCTTTTTATGGAAGCGTTAATCTTTAAGATCGAAAGATAGAAGATTAATAGGCGAATTATCTACGAGAGTAGGAATTCATATCTTTGATACGTGAACCACATCTTTATTAAATCTTCACTAAACAATCTGAGAGGAAGTTGAGGGTTGTGAGATCGGTGGATCATTGCTTGTTCGTTTTCAATTTATTTGTTATCATCTTAGTAATTTTATTATCTTTTTAGAATAGAGTTATTTTCATTAGTTTGGCTCGTAGATATCTTTCCTGGCTTTGGATTTTAGATCCTCTCCGTCCGGTTTATTGTTTTCGTTTTTTAGTTATTTTTCGTGACAACCTTTAGAAAAATTATTGAACTAGATACCCCGATTCCCTGTGATTCGACTCCGGTATTAGTTGCTATACTACGATCCCTGCACTTGGGGAATACCGGATTTATAAATTTATTACTTGTTGTTTTCATTAGATAAATCCGTGACAAGTTTTTGGCGCCGTTGCCGGGGAATCGGTACGGTTGTCTAGTTCTATTAATTCTTCTGTTTTTGTTACGAATTTTTTGTAGATAGGTTTTTGTTTCTATCCTTTCTAGTTTCTACATTGATTCGGGGACATCTGAGGTTGAATTATCTGACTCCACGTTTTTAGCGATCGAACTTTTGGATAAAAGGGATCGTTTTAGCACTCGTTAGTATTTTGGCCGTAACTTTCGGCTCGAGTGTCCGTTTGGCGCGCAGGACCCCAATTCGGAAAGCTCGTTCCGACGCCGACGACGTGGTGAACACCGTAGGCCGTTTGACACCGTTTTCGAGGTCAAAATCCACTGTTTTCCCTTCCATTTTGGGCTCAGAAGATTTCAACACGTTTTTCCCCCTTTTATTGTTTTCTTGTTTTCTGTTTTAAATTTTTCGTAGGTAGGTTTCTTTTTCTGTTTCCATCTCTTTTTCTGTTTCTTTTCTAAATAAAAAAATAAAAAAAAGAACAATTAAATGTCATCAACTGGGATTATGCAAGATCAGAACGCCATGCTGAAACAGCAGATGGAAGCTCTTCAAATGTCGCTTAATCCTATGAATCAGACCCCGTCTTTTCCACAGAACTCACAAGTTCTGTTCTGTGGAAGATGTTGTCGACCTGGCCATGCTGTTGGCCAGTGTCAATTTCTTTCCCCTCCTGCGTATCGAGTCAATTTCTTACCCCGATTCCCTGTGATTCGACTCCGGTATTAGTTGCTATACTACGATCCCTGCACTTGGGGAATACCGGATTTATAAATTTATTACTTGTTGTTTTCATTAGATAAATCCGTGACAAGTCGGTCGACCGAAGCTGAAAATCGACGCGTTTTTCTAGATCCTTCCTTATGTCGGCAAAACTCCTATATAAGCAGCACCATTCGAGCAGAGAAGAACACACAGATCATACGCATTATTCATTCATTAAAAACCCTAGCAGCCGCATATCCAAAAGACCAAACAAGGAGATGAATTCTTCCATCCCAACAATCATGATCACCAATATGATTGTTGGCTAAGCAATTCGCGGTGGGACAACGGAGGAAACCAATCAACAACCACACCAACTAGAGGATTTTTAGCTACATCTTTAGTGAGTTAATTTATGATTTTTCATCAATTGGATATTGTTATATTGTTTATGTTTTATTGAATCGAGAGATCGATGGAGCTATCTTTTTGATTGAATTTATATGAGAGTATTGATTCAAGCTTTGATCTTTTCAATTGATGCAATTAATTGTAATTCAAGAGATTGTTTATGATTAATTGAGTAGAGTATTGGAAACAATCTCATGATCGTGTTATGCATGCTAGTTTAGTTTTGCTTGAGAAAGAAAACGAAACCCTAGAAATTGATTAAAGGGATTTAATCGAATTTGTGATTTTATCATTACTAAAAATCGTATCTTTAGCGCGCAATCTAGTTGGGGTTGGTTGGTTGATTGGTGGATTCTCGTTGCCTTGCCGTTTCTTTTAATTATTTGATAAACCGATTCGTTCATATCAACTTTTGTTGCTAAGTTTAGTTATTTTAAAAACCCTAGTTTTTACCTGTTGTTTTCGAATATTTTCTTGTTTCTAGTCATAGTTTCTAGATTATAATTAATATATACCTTAGTTTTAGATAATAATTTGTGACATAGTCGATACAATAACTGTACTTAATCCGATAGACGTTCGATTCCCTTAGGACGACCCGGTAACACCTTTACTACGAACCTTATACTTGGGGTGTTCCGGTAATTATAAATTTAAAACAAGTTTTTACCGAACAAGTTTTTGGCACTAATAGGATAATAGGGAGGTATGGGTTTTTTTTAATTTCCATCATTTCCCAATCATCCAATTTATTAATCCGGACAAATGATTAAAATGGAAATATATTAAATAAATCCATATTTACTATTTTTCCCTTACTTAATTTTTTGGGGTATTACCTCTCCTCTTAAAAAAGAGTTTCGTCCTCGAAACTGAGCATACCTGGAAGGTGGATGAACTCGAGAAACGCATGGACCATATCGTCTTCCATATCCCATGTAGCTTCGGAAGGCATCTGATTGCTCTATTGAATAAAAACTAATAACATTTTTTCAGTCTTGATCATTTTCTTCTACCACTTTAAAAACAAACCGGTCTCTTCTTGTAAGACATATTTTTTGAAGTACTTCAGGGTCAATGTTTGCTTCCACATAAACATCCATTAAGCATCTCTTTAATATTGACACATGAAAGACATTGTGTACTATTGAAAGAGATTCTGGTAGCTCTAGTCGATAGGCAAAGGGTCCAACACTGTTGAATTTTGTAGAAACAAACAAAAAATGAAAAGAGAAATACGGAAATCTATTATTCGAAGAATAATCAACAAGTTAAGTTACAATGCTACTGTTCATGGGGTATTTATAGCTTCATACACCTCATGAATCAGTTATAAGTAAATTACAAATGGTTATAACCAACTCTAACTAAATAACCGTTTTCTGCCTTCAGTTAATCTGCTGACTAAATCAACAGACTACTGAATTTCATATGATCATCTGAGTCTTCAGAGTTCAGCTGACTTGCACTCAACACTTCAGTCAACACATATACTATAACACCCCCCTCAAGCTGAAAATGGTACATGAACATCTTGCACTCAGTACTTACTTCAGCTACTGGAACTTTGAAATGTCTTTGAAATGCCCAAGTTTTTCATATCAACTTTTGTTGCTAAGTTTAGTTATTTTAAAAACCCTAGTTTTTACCTGTTGTTTTCTGAATATTTTCTGTTTCTAGTCATAGTTTCTAGATTATAATTAATATATACCTTAGTTTTAGATAATAATTTGTGACATAGTCGATACAATAACTGTACTTAATCCGATAGACGTTCGATTCCCTTAGGACGACCCGGTAACACCTTTACTACGAACCTTATACTTGGGGTGTTCCGGTAATTATAAATTTAAAACAAGTTTTTACCGAACAAGTTTTTGGCACTAATAGGATAATAGGGAGGTATGGGTTTTTTTTAATTTCCATCATTTCCCAATCATCCAATTTATTAATCCGGACAAATGATTAAAATGGAAATATATTAAATAAATCCATATTTACTATTTTTCCCTTACTTAATTTTTTGGGGTATTACCTCTCCTCTTAAAAAAGAGTTTCGTCCTCGAAACTGAGCATACCTGGAAGGTGGATGAACTCGAGAAACGCATGGACCATATCGTCTTCCATATCCCATGTAGCTTCGGAAGGCATCTGATTGCTCTATTGAATAAAAACTAATAACATTTTTTCGATCTTGATCATTTTCTTCTACCACTTTAAAAACAAACCGGTCTCTTCTTGTAAGACATATTTTTTGAAGTACTTCGGGTCAATGTTTGCTTCCACATAAACATCCATTAAGCATCTCTTTAATATTGACACATGAAAGACATTGTGTACTATTGAAAGAGATTCTGGTAGCTCTAGTCGATAGGCAAAGGGTCCAACACTGTTGAATTTTGTAGAAACAAACAAAAAATGAAAAGAGAAATACGGAAATCTATTATTCGAAGAATAATCAACAAGTTAAGTTACAATGCTACTGTTCATGGGGTATTTATAGCTTCATACACCTCATGAATCAGTTATAAGTAAATTACAAATGGTTATAACCAACTCTAACTAAATAACCGTTTTACGCCTTCGCTAATCTGTGACTAAATCAACAGACTACTGAATTTCATATGATCATCTGAGTCTTCAGAGTTCAGCTGACTTGCACTCAACACTTCAGTCAACACATATACTATAACACCCCCCTCAAGCTGAAAATGGTACATGAACATCTTGCACTCAGTACTTACTTCAGCTACTGGAACTTTGAAATGTCTTTGAAATGCCCAACTTGTCCAGGAAATATGAGAAAATGGGCGCATTGAGAGCCTTGGTGAGGATATCAACAACTTGTTCTTTGGTGGTGACTGAAAGCAATTTGACAAGGCGGGTCTTGACTTTGCCTCTTACAACATGACAATCAATCTCAATGTGCTTTGTTCTTTAAGGAAACACTGGGTTATGAGCAATATGTGCACTAGAAATGTCACAAAAAGTAATGCAAACAACCGAATAGGGATTGGCAAATCATGCGAAATGTAAACCAGCCACTGAAATTCACAGGCTGCATTGGCCATAGCCCTGTATTCAGCTTCTGAAGAGCTCATTTCTATAGTTGTCTATTTCTTAGCTTTTCAATAAATGGGGGCATCTTCTAGCAACATCATGTAACCTGACACTAATTTTCTTGTTTCTGGACATCCAGCACAATCACTATCTCTAAAACCCTTCAAAACAAAGTTATTCTAGGCTGGAAAAATATACCTTGCCCTGGATTGGCCTTCAAATATCTCAGCAATCTATGCGCAATTTTCTATGATTTTCAGTAGGAGTGTCTATGAATTGACTCAGATGCTGAACTGCAAGAGCTATGTCTGGTCTTGTGAAGGTGAGATAAATCAGCTTACCCACCAGTGATCTGTATGTAGTATTATCTTCCAATAGTGGTGAATCTCAATGTTGTAAAGTCTGCTTGGACTCCTTAGGTGTCTTGGCAGGTTTGGCCCCCAAAAATTCATATTCTTCTAGAAGATTTAATGTGTATTTCTTTGAGAAATAGAAATGCCTTTAAGGGTTCTTGAAGCCTCAATACCCAATAAATATCTCAATTATTGATGGTAAACTGCCGATGCAAGGCATTTTTGACTTGCTGAATCAATTGGTCATCAAGAGTTGCTTCTATGATGTCATCTACATAAACCAACAAAGCAATGAAAGACTGTCCTGAGCCTTTGGTGAATAAACTATGATCATGCTTTGACTGAACAAACCCCTGTGCCTCCAAGGATTCAGTCAACTTGCAGTTTCAATAGCTGTTGGCTTGCTTTAGACCATACAAAGATTTTGTTATGATTTGGTTTGTCTGTTGCAAAACCTGGGGGCGGATGCATATATACTTCTTCATATAAATCTCCATGCAAGAAAGCTGTATTAACATCCATCTGATGAAGATGCCAGTTATTAGCTGCTGCTGCTGCTATTAAAGCTCTGACTGTGGTAATTTTGACTACAGGAGAAAAGGTTTCATGATAATCAATGCCATATATCTGAGTATACCATTCTGCCACTAATCTGGCTTTTTGTATCTCTCCACTGAACCATCGGGATTATACTTAATTTGTACACCTATTTGCATCCAATAGGTTTCTTTCCTGTAGGTAAATCAACTACTTCCCAAGTATGAGTGTTATGTAAAGCTTCCATTTCTTTTTGCATAGATTCTTTCCATTCATCATGTTTGATGGCTTGATTGTAAGCCTTAGGTTCTCTGACAGCATCAATTGCATTAATGTATCAAGCATACTCAGCTGAAAGATTTTCCAGATTCAGCACTTCACTCAGCAGATGTGGTGTCTGCTGAACTTCATGAGTACCACCTTGGTAAAAGGTTGGTGTTCTTCTTGTCCTTGTTGATCTCCTAAACTGAAACGGGTCCAGGTGCGGGATTGATAGGAGAATTTCCTTCACTGGAAATCTCAGCTGCAACTACTCATGTGTCTAACTGCTCTGCTGACTCACTCAGCAGATCATCAAAAGTGTTCATGACTGGGAATAGGACTGACATATCAGAAAGATAGCCTTTTCCTAGAACATGCTGAAACAAAGGAAAACAAGTCTCATGAAATTGAGTATTTCTAGCAACAAAGATGTCTTTGTTGGTGATGTCCAAGAGTATGACACCATTGGATGTGTTTGAGTTTCAAGATAGACACATGTTCTGCATCAGGAATCAAACTTAGTTCTGCACTGTTGAAGCGTGCAAGAAAAAATTGAGAAACCAAACACTTTGAACACAGAATAATCTGGTGTGGTACCATAAAGTACTTTATGAGGAGTTCTTTCATTCAATAGTGGTATGGGTGTTGCATTAACTAATTTTATAGCATGTAAAAGACAAAATCCTCAATCTTCAATGGGTAAATTACTCTGGAATCTTAAACCTCTGGCAACATTCAATAAACGCTGATGTTTCCTTTCAACAATACCATTTTGCTCAGGTGTGCTGACACATGATGCTTGATTTATTATGCCATGCTGATCATAAAATTCAGTTAGTTGAAACTCAGCTCCACTGTCAGACCTAATCACTTAAATGGTCTTATTAAATTGAGTAAAAACAAACTTAACAAAAGATTTAACAAGATCAGGAGCTTCAGATTTGTGTCTCATAAGAAACAACGAAGTAAATCTAGAAAAATCATCTACAATGGTCAAGAAATATTGTTGTCCATTCATAGTATGGTGCCTCAAAGGGCCCTAAATATCCATATGAACAAGATAAAAATAGCATTTACATTTGTAGTACTTAAAGGAAAAGGATTTTTCTTTTAATTTTGCCATAGGGCAGACATAACAATGATCATGTTCAGAAAATTTCACATCAGCAGACTGAGAGCAGATAACTTGCAGTCTCTTACCAGGTAGATGTCCTAGTCTATAATGCCACAAAAGGGCATCATCTAGTCTATCAGACAAAGTATTATTTTCTACCACATTAACAACAGAAATCTTGATTGGTCTATAACATAGAGTCCTCTTTGTAACTCAGCTGAACGAATCACTTTCTTGTTCTTGTCCTGCAAAACACACTTGTTAGAAGAAAAAATAGCTGCATCTTTGAAATAATTGATAAAAGAAGGTAAAGATAAACATTATACTTAAAATCAGGAATACAAAACACATCATGTAGGACTAGTTGAGAGTTCACCCTCACTTGTCATATATGTGTGTCAGAAATATTATTCTCATTAGGTAATCACAATTTTATACCAGATGAAGGTTTGGGATTACTTAACAGGTCTAGTGATCCAACAATTTGATCTGAGGCATTAGAGTCCAAAATCCATTGTACAGATCTTTTTGTAGCATGTCTCTTCAGTATGGCCTTTAAATCCATAGAAACTACATTGAAGCTTTTTGAGGTTCTTGGATCCAAAAGTGGCAGCAGGCACGTATCCTAGTCTTCTAACCACTCGGTGTTGCCCTTGTCCGTTCTTGTGAGAAAGAAAAACCATAAAATCTTGAATCTTGGCTTTGTTTGCGGCATACAACTTCAGTCTCTCAAATTTGCTGGCCATTGTAAAGGCATCATGGATCTCTAGGAAAGACACCATCAACATTGTTTGGTAAACCATAGGCTCAAACTCATCTCTCAAACCTTTAAGAAACTTCATAACATGTTTAGTTTCCATATGATCCACCAAAGAATTGATTGCATTGCACTGATATTGAGGATCATAGGAACACACTGGCATGGTCCTAATGGTTTTGATCTCTTCCCGTAGAACCATCAATTTTGTAAAGTATTGATTAACAGAATCACTACCTTATTTCAGCAGATGCATTTCTTCAAAATGATATGAGAGTCTCAATGAATCCACATTAGAAAATCTAGCAGCAAGATTTTTCCAGACTGCATGTGCACTCTTGAAGTACATCAAACTTTGTGCACTGGTGCTTTCAATAGAATTCAAAATCCATGATCTCACCATTGTATCAAAGTGCCTCCATGCATGAAAATCTGTTGAATATGCTTATGGCCTCTTGATTGTGCCGTCTATGAAGCCAATCTTGTTCTTGGTGACCATCAATATTTCCATGGACATCTTCAATGGATTATAATTGTTGCCATTCATCAATGGATGCATATGTACCAATGGCAGATTCTCATTAGGATGAACACATAACAGACTGGATGACCACGGCCAAAACTAAGCCCATTACCACTCGTGAATTTCCAAAGGCTTTAACAATCCTGCTGGCCTGTTATGCTCGATATTTACTCTTTGGCAAGTGTCGCATGTAACCACAAATTCTTCTATTTCCCCTTTCATGATAGGCCACCAATAATATTGTTTCAACTCTTTATACATCTTGTTTTCTCCAGGATGAACTGCAAATGCTATCTTGTGGGTGTCACTCATCACAATCTATCTCAAATCACCCACATTCGGAACACATAAATTATTCAGATACCAAAGGATTCAGTATGCATATAATTCATAGACACTGGCTGGTTATGTTTTGGCCGCTCGCTTGAAATCAGCCATAACGGATCTTCATCATGTTTCTTCTGAATTTCCTCAACTATCTCGGATAGAGAAATCAATGGCACAACATAACTCACTTGTTTCCGTTGGTCTATATCTTGAGATCTCAAGTTCTTCAAATGTTCCTCAATCTGTGGTATGCTAAGAAGTTAACCTACTAGTCTTCTGCTCAAAGAATCTACCACGACATTTGTATTTCCTGGGTGGTACTGAAGTCAAGATCATAATCTTTTACAAACTCCAACCATCCTCTCTATCTCATATTCATTTTCTATTAAGTGAAGAAGTACTTAAGGTTGTGATGGTCGTGAAATGCGTGCTTTCACACCATACAAATAATGCCTCCATGTCTTCAAGGAAAAAAATACTGCTGCTAATTCAAGATCATATGTCGGATAATTTTTTTCATGATCCTTTAACAGACTTGACGTGTAAGATGTAAAATTCACATTCTGAGATAACACAAAACAGAGTCCTTGACCCGAAGCATCCGTGAAAACATCATAGTTATCAAATACTTCAGGTAGGGTTAGGACTGGGTTGTGGTTAACTTATCCTTAAGGGTCTGAAATGCTTCCTCACATTCCTTGATGCCACTCATATCATACATTTTTCTGGGTGCGTCGAGTGAGGTGTGTTATCTTCGAGAAATCCTTGACAAACCGGCTATAGTAGCCTGATAAACCCAAGAAACTCCTGCTCTCTGAAGCTGTAGTCGATCTAGGCCACATAGTCACTACTTCTATCTTTCCTTGAACCACTTTAATTCCTTCTCCCAAAATTACATAACCCTAGAAAATCACTTGTTCCAGCCAAAACTCGCATTTGATGAGCTTCCCATACAACTTCTTTTCTCTTAAGGTCTTTAACACTGTCCTCAGATTCTCTTCGTGTTCTTTCTCATCATTTGAGTAAATCAAAATGTAGTTGATGAAGACTATCACAAATTTGTCCTGGTATGACATAAAGACTCTCTACATAAGGTTCATAAATATTGAAGGTGTATTAGTAAGGCCAAATGGCATGACTCTTACCTTATAGTGCTCATACCTAGTCCTAAAGGCTGTCTTACGGATGTCTGATTCCTTAATCTTCAACTGATGGTAACTTAACCTCAAATAAATCTCATAAAATAGATTCTTTCCTAGAAGTTGATTAAACAAGTCATCTATCCTCAGGAGTGGATATTTGTTCTTAATGGTGAAGTTATTCAACTCTTAGTAGTCTATGCACATCCTCATATTTCCATCTTTCTCTTAACAAAAAAAAACAGGAGCTCCCTGCATTACTAGATCTGATGATCTTCTTATCCAGCATATCCTATAACTAATCTTTCAATTCCTTTAACTCAGCTGAAGCCATTCTATAAGGAGCTTTGGTAATTGGGTTTGCTCGGGGAATCAAGTCCATAACAAACTTTATGTCTCTGTCCGGCATGTCACCAGGTAGGTCATCCGAAAACACATCAGGGTAGGGTATTCTCTTACTATTGGGACCTCTTATAAATCCGGACCCTTCTTAGACGTGTCTACCTCAAAGAACAATAATCCGTTGCATCCTTTCTGAATCGCTTTAACTACCTTAAGGGCTGAGATGATAGGGTAACGACTAGTCTTAATTCATGGCGTTTCCTTGATAAGTGATCGATGATTTTCCAAGGGTCTTAAACATCACTTTCTTGTCTTTGAAGTCAAGATGAACATGGCTTCTTGACAACCAATCTATTCCCAAAATGACGTCAAAATCTAAGAAGTCCAACTCTATTAAGTCATGATCACACTTATACTTTCTGACTTGCATCTTACACCGATGTATCATCTTATCAACTTTAATAGACTTTCCTAGTGGAGTTGTGATTGAAAGAGGTTTCATTAACTTCAAAAGGGCATCCTAAGTTGCTCAGTATAACGCCCCAAAAGTTAGGTCTGGCGGCGCTACTTGAGTCACAAATGATTCGGTTAATTACTTAAACCGTCGTCGTCGCTTGGTCTAAAAGGGCTAAATCGAGCTGATAAGACCTTTATGTCTCACACATATATGAGGGTGAATATTCTGTTAGGTCCATATAGACTAGAACTTTTGATGATACCAAAATAGTTGGTTTAGAAACCAAGTATAAGCTTGTTTAATAGTCTGACATGCGAATTGTATAGGATTAGTCAGACTTTGTTTTTGTATTCATAGTCTAATATAGTATAGACTTGAAGACAAGAAGACCAGACGACTAGAAGACCAGACTCTTGTCCAACCATCTATAAAGACTACTCAAGACAGAATCAGCGGCAAAGCAGACGAGTAAAAGTATTGTAGACCAGACGAATTAAGTGTCCATACGAACAAAGGATCTGATCAGAGACTACCAAATGCTCTCAAGTGGCTAAAAGACAAATGAAGTGATAAATTAAAATGTGTGTAGCCATCCATCAGATCAACATTTGATCTAACGGCTACAAAATCATACAAGTGGAATAATAGCATTTGATGCTATAAAGTAATCTTCTTGAAGCCATCAAGTACAAGGCTCCAACGGTTAAAAAGCTAAACGGGACAAATTTCAAAATATCAAAGGACAACTCAGCAATCAATCAGAGCCACTCATTCTTCAACGGTACACCTACCCTACGAAGACTATTTAAAGAGGAAGAAGGACAAATGAAGAAGGAGTTGAGAAATTTTGAAAAGAGAAGCTAAGTATCGAAATAAATCTAGCAAGTCATCTCTCAACAAGATCTTCATCTCAAATGCTTGCCAATCCAAATCTAGAAATCAAGCAGATCAACAATTGAGCAAAAAATAAACTATCCAGTGATCTACTTGAACAAGAAAGCTGCAATCAAGATCCACAAAGTCAAATCTAGCTGAAAGCTCTCATCTTTGTATCATTAATTTGATATAGCACCAACTCTACTCATCAACCAAGTTCTCAAGAAAAGGGCGAACCTGTTGAAGCATCTGCGGGGTGTGAAAGAACAACGAAGAAGACATACGAGCTGTTGGAGAAAGAAAGTTCTTCAGACGAGCTGCGTGCAAGTAGACCAATGAAGCATCTGCGGGGTGTCAAGGATTGGCTACTTAGAGTGTGAAGCATCTGCGGTGTTTCAAGGACACTTACTATTGTATTAGTCTAGAGTACAATAGTAATACCTCCCAAGTCACGGGAGAAGCGGTCACGTAGGAGATTACGCCACTCCGAATATCGATGACACCTCTTGTCTTCTTTACTTTCAGCACTTTACATTTAGTACTTGCATACTCTATATCACACTACTCAACACTGAAACTAAGCTCAAGGCTGACTTTGAAACATATAATTATTCCGCTGCACTTACTTCTTGATCCAGATCAGACTAGTAAAACAGACTAGTATTTTACAAATCTATTTTACTGATCAAGTCCTGACCTTCAAGCAAGAAACTCTAAAATCGAAGAGAGTTCATTCACCCCCCTCTGAACTCTCACAAGCCTTGCATTATAGACCAACATATTCTACTACTTTACCGATGTGAGATTTTACACTCAGCTACCTTAACTGACACAAACGTGTTTGAAGCGTCGGTGTCAAATAAAGCAGATACATGTAAACCTCATCATGCTCATAAGCCTCTGCATCCAAAGCAAACACTCTCGTGGGACCACCGAGCCTGATCTTTCCAGATAGTATATATGCGTGCCCGACGGTTTTTTTTGGATAATGATTCGGTGTCCGGCGTCACACCTTTGCATAATAAACTAAAAAGTTTTCTAATTAGAAAAATACATCATTTCATAACCTTAGCCAATAGCTAAACTACTTGGACCATAGTGGAGCTTCCTTTTCAAATGCTTAGCTGCTTTTAGTAGTTCTCTAAATTATAATCCACTATCAGCAGCTTCTCCACCATTATTTGTCCCATTTTCCCACTGCTGGCGTGTGCAATATCGTTCTATCTCGCTGTTCATTTCCTTCGATTACTGTTGCCTAAGTGCATTTTTCGCTCGATCTTCTAGGGAAAGAAAAAAGGTACCCTTTTTGCATTGAATATGTTGTGTGCACATTTTCATCTTTTTTGCCCTCCTCTTTGTGGTAGTTTTTCCTGTGTTCTCATTCATTTATTGATTCAAGTTTGACAGATTACTTGAGATCTCGAATGATATATGTATTTGTATATATTTTCTCAGTGTATGCGTGTCCATGTGAAGAAAGTAGGGGTTTTTTTTCTTTTCCGTAACATAATGGTTAAAATAGGAGTTGAAATGAAGTACTGAAGGTTTAAGCTGTCTCAACTGAAGATAAGAAAGATTGATTACAGAGACATAATTAAAAGAAAGAAAGAAAAATTAACATGAAAAAGGATTAATTAACAAAGATCTTTCCCATCACTATCATCACTCAGTAACACTTATAGCATTAAATGTGCTTCAAATTTGGAGATCACTGAGCATTTGTCGAAGATCAGAAGTTTCTTCTTTCAGACGAGTATTTTCTTGAAGAACCCTGTCAAGTGATTCTGAAACATCATTCAACTTATCTCTGAGGTTTTGATTTTCATTCCTCAGCCTTAGAACCTGCGACCAGAGTTCTTCAAGCTGCTTCTGCTTCCGCATCCGTGATCTTCGAGCTGATTCTCGATTCGATATCATCCGCCTTTGCTTTCTTTCGTTGTTGATGAGTAGTGTTGTATACTGATGATCCTGATCATCAGCCTCATCAGAGGTTGTTGAGTAGTTGCTCAAGTTATATGGTGGTTGTGGAGTGGTACTGAATACTTGGAGGGTTGGTGGAGGAGAGGTATGAAATGTGCTGAATTCAAAGGTGTTTGGGTAAAAGGGTTGTTGATTCTCAGAGGTAAAGTAATGGATTCCAATGGCTTCTGATGGCATCATGCTTGATGATGATTTTAATTGTTTCTTTTGATGATGGATTTAGGAGCTTAATGGATCATAATGAATGAAGATAGAATGGCTTTTATAGGAGTAAAAAGGCTTTGTGGGATGGGGCCAAATTTAGTATATTTGGCTTACGGAAGCTGAAAATTTGCGATGCATACGTATGTAATTCATTCATGTGCTGCTTTTTCCTAGGAAACTAATACCAAAAAAAAAAAAAAAAAAAAAAAAAAAAAAAACGTCTTTCATATTGGGTAATTGTCGGGATTTTTTTATTGGTTGGGGACTCCATATATATATAGAGTCTTGAAGCAAAAGTCTCTAATAATTGTTTATAGTGGAATACACTAAAAAGATTCATGTAATCAATGGTAATATTTAACATTAATTGTATTCGCAT
Organism: Gentiana straminea; assembly: GCA_036785695.1. Classification (NCBI taxonomy): domain Eukaryota; kingdom Viridiplantae; phylum Streptophyta; class Magnoliopsida; order Gentianales; family Gentianaceae; genus Gentiana; species Gentiana straminea. The sequence goes on along the minus strand of JAVUPR010000095.1, from coordinate 1,625,551 downwards.
TATGTAATGACTATATATATTGACAATGTATGTTTATTTAAAATCAATGAAATCAATTTTCATTACATTTCTATTATGATATTTGAGCGATTCGACTAACGTGTTTACCGTGTCTTGGTCAATCTTTCAAGAAGTCGATCGTATGGGTTTGGGTTTGTCACATTAATCTAAATGAACCCTCACCTCTCTACTTCTACATTTTTTCGTTGGTTTTTTTTATTGACGGGAAAATCAAAAAGTTTTTTTATGCACTCCGTACTAGAGATAGCCTTCTTCCTTGTCTAGTATTCTTTCTAAGGTACAGGTCATCCTGCAGGAGAACCAATGGGGCGTGGCCAGTGGTAAGGCAACGGGTTTTGGTCCCGCTATTCGGAGGTTCGAATCCTTCTCCAAGTTAATAACTTTGGCGCCTAAGATAACGTCAAGTCTGTTGGGTTCCGTCGTAACACCATATTCTGTTCCAGTAGTGGCTGACTACTAACAATTCAAAAGTTATTTTCATTGAAAAAAAAACACAAAATAAACAAAATGAAGCTCTTGTCGTATCCGTTGGTGGTGTAAGTGTTTATGGTCTTGTTTGCGTAGAACGAAACGAAATAATCCCTGGGGCAGGAGATTCAATTAATCGAGATTCCAAAACTTTCCTCGTCATTAATATCTTGCGGCAATTGTGACATCTCGGGAGAATCGATGACTGCATCTGCAGCAAACAAAAAAATAAATAAGTAATAAAATTGTAATTGTCTGAATGCATTCAAAAATTGACTCATTTATTCTTTATCTTATTTTTTCTAAATAAATTCTACGCTTTGCTTGCCGGAAAGTGCCGCCTTATCTCATGAAGAAAATCTTAGAATTCCCAGATGAGTATTGTTTGGCATGATGCTTGGATTCCAAATGTTTAATTGTGTCATGCCCAATCCTCCTATATTCCATATTTTTTTCAATATTCCCATCTTCAATTTTTTCGATTTACATTTTTCTTGGGTCTATTTTTAAGCCATCTGAGCCTTGACTCCAAATCTTCAATCTCCTCATCATCATTCTCCTTCCCCCCCCCCCCCCCCCCCCCCCTCCCAAAAAAAAACAAAAAAAACTCATGATGAGAAGTATCCCTAAACCCTTCATTAAGATACCATCATCATCTTTTACGTTTTTTTTTTCTTCTTTTCTTTCTAATGATATTTTCAACATTCTTAATGAATGTATCTTGCTGTCAGCATCTCTTTTCACCCCGCAACTGCATCGGTAAATCCAATCCATCTTACTTTTTATTTCCCTCTGTAATACGCAATTGGCTTTTGTGTTGAATTGAAAAAAAAAATTAATTGGACAACATTCCAATATCTATCATCGACAGCTTTCATCTTCACTCACTTGATTTTCTCTATCTTCACTCTTTATGATCTTCTAATATGCTATCTTCTTTTTTTTTTTTTTTTGGTTAAAATGTAAATTATATTAACCAAATGTATGTACAAGTACACCCTGAGAGAAATAAAAAAATGGGGTCTTATTGTCCACACCTGGTGCATCCAGCAAAGCATATCCCAAATTACAAAACTTTTTTCCTAATAAAATGATTCCATGTAGTTATGTCCAATAGATACTACTGCATGAAATCACGGGGAACTACAAAAGAGGGGTCAACATAGTGATTCCCACATCTATGTCCAATAGATACCGATGTAGAAATCCCTACAGAAACCAAGTCCCAAAATGGGACCTACCTGAGGTTCTGGAGAATAGTGTGGATTGGGGGGTGCATTATGCCCCAGAGGCAAAATGCACCCTGCAACCTCCCAACATCACAACCTCAGGTAGCACCAAACAACTACAATTTAATCTAGCTATACAGGGGGACCTAATAGCTAAAACAAGTTTGTTGATAGCCAACACACCTGAACCGATTTATCCCCTCACCAAGCAGGGACAATAATGCCTAAACATTACCCCCCCCACACACGCATAGACTTAGAAAAGGTGAGGAATGGACCTAATCAAGTTCAAGGGGCACACAAACAAACAAAAGGGGCAAATCTGATAGCCAACATACCTGGACTGATTCAGCCCCTCACCATGCAGGGAAGAAAATCAGTGCCAAAGACATTACCAACCCCCACCCGCACAAACTTAGCAGAGATGAGGGATATAAAATCAGTTCAAGGGGCACACAGATATGCAACAAGACTGGGAAAACCTGGGAGCATCCCAGCTAGCTATCTAGGTGCAAAAAGAAAGTAGCCACAAGCTACTGCTCCACCCATCCCAATACCCATACATTAGCAAAATAAATACAAAAGGTTGAAATAGTGTCCCAAACCCAATCGGGTTGGACCGGATCCGATCGGGTCGGATCATTTCTACTATTTCTTTATGTTTATACATATAATATATGGCTTTCTGTTATTATATATATGTTCGTTTAACGGACCAATTACGATATTGTTATATGATGACGTCCCTAGTGTCAAACCGTGAAAGATAAATCATGATAGTGATTATAGTTGATGAGATCTCGACTCGCTTTAAAAGGTTTGATACTTAAATGTCTCTAGTCGTATGTGCTATCAAACAGGACATTAATAGTACGATTATACTAACACGTATTAGATGCCTTCTATCTTATTGAATATGGGGATAGATCTCGTCTATCAAAGTGTATGGACACTTGGACTGCACGTGGACGTGTATTAGAGAATGTGTACGTTAGAGTGACCCACTTACTTTATTAAGTGTTGCACTATGTGGCGGTTGTGTAATTATCCTAAGACCGGAGTCTTCATGACATCACGGTGTGGATTGTCATGCTTTGACACTATTGAGGTTTCCCTTAGTCATGGGGCGATCATGCGGTAGTGATCGGGTATGATACTGAAGAATGTGTAGGATTAATGTTGCTCGTCCGGAAATCGCGTATCCTATGAATAGGAGAAAATATCCGAAAGGGCATTCTTATAAGGATTATCTTACTCTCGTGAATCCTTGCAAAGTGGAAGTAAATGAGTTACTTCGAGAGAGAGTGGTATCCGGATTATAAGATACAGTCGTTAATGTATTACACTCGAGATACGACCATATGGATATTGTAACAGCGATAGGATTATATTTACATGGTTACCGTTTCACATGAAAGGTAGTATTCATTGCATTTGACTCTTCCGATTATTGGGGGTCATGGCGTGTTGCTAGACGCTATCCATGATCGCTAGGTATGAAGGGTATTTTCATAATTGCACTTTGTGTCTACGGCCAACATATTCGGAAGCCTATCGGGTCACACACATAAGAACATCTAGACGGATTAAAATGCGGTTATAGCGATAACCAAATAAGGGAAGTTTTATCTCGACTATAAAGTGTTATAGTGATAAATTAATCTGATGGTATTTATTTATTATGAATAAATATAATACAAGATATTAATTATGTTGATTAATTAAAATACATATTTTATTATGTATATGTCGAAATATATATATGTATATATGATATACATGTATTTTGCGAATTAATTAATCATAGTATTATATTAATTAAAAATATTCCGGATGCCAATATTATGGCATATGGGGCGCATGTTATAAGTGTATGAGATACACTTGGAAAATTGTAATTAATTAATAGTATTATCATATATTAATATTAGATATTAATGACAACATATTTACACACATGTGTAAATTGATTTATGGTGATACATTAAAGATATATTTAATATGAGATATTGTCAATATATATCTTGGAATTATTTAATATAAGATATTGAGTATTTAATGAGATAAATCTAGAATATCTATTTTCCTTATTTTATTGGAAATTAGTTTTCTTTCTCCTCTATCCAATAAGAAGATTCTCCTAATAGGATTTGGACTACATTAGGGGAGCCACTTACACTATAAATATAGTGTAGGTGTCAAGCTCTTTTATATCACAATTACAAGTCTTATTTTCTACTAGAAAATTAAGAGAGCTTCTAGAGAGAGAGGCTTTGGAAAAAGAAATAGGGCCTAGCAGCTGACTTTTTCCGGTAGCAATCCAATGATGGATTCCGGCGGGTTATTCGTGTGGATCAACGGTAGATGCCGAACGCTTGGGCGGCTTCGTGCAGAAACTACAACCGTAGACAAAGCGACGATCTATTTTAGACCATCCAAGGTAATTCTTAGTCTACATCTTTTATACTTGTTGCTTAAACGAAGTCGATCCTAGTTAAAAAGGAAATAAATTTTAAATTCCGCTGCATTCCTGCTTATATTTCCTAACAATGGTATCGGAGCGAGCTTCGAACTTAAGCAATATGCATTAGTTAAATTGCGTAGTAATTATTCTAGATGCATGATATAGATTTGCGAAATGAAAAAAAAGAAAGGGTTCGGCGGCTTTGGGTGCTCGGCCGATCGGCGGCGGCACCCCCACCGGAAACACGCCGGCGGCGTCTGCTGTCCTCGGCCGGTCGGCATCGGCTGGTAATTTTCGTGGAACCCCGAATTTTTGTTTTATGTGTTTTGTGATTCTTTATGGTACATAAAAAATCTCTCCTTGTTTACCTTGTTTAGTTAATGTCATGTGGCTAACCAATGATTCAAATAGTTTGGACCATTGTGATGCCACATGACATAGTATAATTGGGTTGGTTTATGGTCCACAATTAAAGACCTATGATTAACCTAGGTCTTTCCAAATTTTGTTTGGAATAAGCCTAGGCCATTTCCAAAATCAAATATTTTGGAAAAGACACAGGCCTAGGCCCTTTTTAAAATTATGATTTTGAAAAGGCCCAGGTTGGTGCTTTTGGTTTTTGAAACCAAAGGCATGAATCAAAAGGAAATAAACAAAAGAGTCCTAATTTTAATTTTGATTTAATTTCGAATAGTTCTAATTAATTAAAATTAAAAAAATTGAAATCGATTTAAAATTAATCGTTAATTTTATTTCGATTAAAATAATTTAATTAATCAATTGTTAATTAGTTAATTGATTGGATAAAATTATTTAATTGATTAAACATTAATCGATTAATTAAGATGCAAGTTGATAGTTTTAGATTTTATCTTCTTCATAATTAAGATTTTATTGTATGGATTAGATATTGTGTAGATATAATATGATTATACGGACTCCGATTGATCGTGGACTCGACTAATCGGATAGATGTGAATGATTTATTTTTCGTTGGTTTAAAATTGTCCGAGGCCGTTATGAAGAACGTGACCTAGTTTATTTTCTGCATTTATCTCATTCCCGTTAGCTCCCCCCGTGTGCGGCGGGTGTATTAGATGAAATTCATGTAACAAGAATGGAGCGGAAGATGAAGGCCAAAGAAAAGAAGACATAGAGATTCTATTGGCAGTTGCAGCTACCTTATAATTTGACCCGCAGTTTTATCAGTTCGTATTCAAAACCGCACTTAGGAAAAATCCATGATCATACATGTTACTTTACGCATTTATTTATTTTGTGCATGTTTTTATTTTATATGATACGATACATGCATAACTAGGCGCGATGTAGATGAATGCGTATGATGTGTGTCTATAGAGATAGATATATTTGATGAGACCACAATTAATTAATTAAGTGAATTAATTTAAAATTACTCCACAACAAATATCAAGTCGAAATATTGTCTCTCAATATTATAATGATGATGAGAGTCAGCTTTGCTATAATTTTGTGTGCATTTTACCCCATATTTGTAACATATTCGATGTAATTTTGGAGTAGTTAAGTGGTTTTTATAGGCACATTTCACCACGATTCGAATCATGAGACGAAAGACGTTTACGTCGAAAATCTCGATATTTTTGGGTGATTTGTGTGTGTTTTATTGGTATTTGTCACTCTTGGGTATGTTGTTTATTTATATTACATGTATGGCATGATAGAGGGCGTGACGAGAATCACAACGGTACAAAAATCATCAAAAACGGAGTTCGTATGAAGAAATTGTGTGAGATTCAAGTTTGAGTGTTCGGGAAAAAATAAATAATTGTAATAAAATCGCGGACCGAAAACAGAATGTATCACACTTAGGGTGTGACGGTGGCTGTTTTTCGTACCTCTTGTGTAAAGGAAAATATATAAAGCATCATCAATTCATGCGTACCTTGGGAAGGAAAGGGACCCACGCCCAATTGTTGGTAATTAATGAGGCCAATGGGACGCGCTGGCCATATATTTTGACGTGGAGTTCCGGAAAAATAAGAGGGTTGTAGTACTATTTAAAAACTATCTAGGTCAAATTTTTACACATAGTTTTCACATCAAAATTTTATTTTCTCTGCAGTAAATTTTTCCTTCTATTAGAATAGCTTATCTTTCAATTTTTCTTGAAGAACAACATCACTATATTTCTCTTTTCTTTTGTGATTGGAACACAACGAAGTGACGATTCGATTAGTGAATTGGTTCAATCTTTTTATTGGTAATTTTACTTATATTTTTATGATGCATATTATGTCTTTCTTTATGAATTTCGGCGATTTTATTATTGTTATTATGAGTAGCTAAATATATAATAGCTAAATTATGTCATGGAATTACGAAATTAATGCCCAAACGATGATCTAGGGATGGGTAGAGCTTAAAAATTAAATCTTTTGAGTTGTTTTGTCCTAAAATTTGATCTTAATGCTTGAATTAAACTGATCACTTGATTCATGATTTTACACACGAACTTTATAAATGTATTTTGAGAGGGAGTGTGTGAACTAGAATTTTAGGGTTGCCATGCACGAACTAGTCGAGTTTTTCGCAGCCTGTTCCTTGGTAAGGTTCTTCTAGCTAAGCCGTGAACTCAGTGGATGCGGAGCGTCTCATAGTTCTTAATCATATTAGGTCAATTAAATCCCATAGAGGGGACTGTTGAACCGAATATAGGGTAACTAGGTTGTGGTATTAGCGCCTATGGACCAATTTCGGATATTGCACCCATAACACATTCATTAGAAACCATAGGTTGGTTGGTAGGTTAAGGCTCGTCCCTAGTGATCGGTAAAGGTATTGAGAGTAGTGTTCTTGACCATAGTTTAGCTATTTCGTTTACCATATATTTTAAAGTTAGCATTTTTATCATCCTAGTTATAGATTACTTCACCTATATTGTGAGCCTAAACTAAATACGAAAGTGGTTGTGATACTTGACCAATTCCTCGTGGGATACGACCTTGCTCGCCGCTATAGTGCTTCCGACACGGTACTCTGCCGTTTAAAGTTGGACATCACTATTTTGGCCATTAAGTTTTCTGGCGCCGTTGCCGGGGGATCAGTCGATATCAAAAAGTCATTTGAGTATTTAGGATTAGGTCATTTTTATTTTACTGTTTTCTTGTTGTTTTGGTGATTGCAGTGTATGACCCGAAGTTCCAAAGAACCTTTACTTCCTTTGATTTCAGAAATTGAAGCATTTGCAAGGCATCAGAACAGCGTGAGGAAGAAGAGATAGGTTGGGAAAGCATCGACATCAGTTACTGAGTTAGAATCTGAATCAGAGGAATCAGAAATGATGTCAGGAAGTGGAGATCTGACGAATTTACCATGCTGCAGATGAAACTGAAGATGGTTTATGCCTAGACCCGACGCTTACTCCCGAGGATCGGGAAATACAGAACTTAAATAAAGAGGCCCTTCAAAATCTGAGGGCAATTAATCTGGGACCAACTGTGGTCCAAAATCAGGGAGGTCGGCAGAACCAAGGCCGACAACAGCAAGCCCTTCAAAATCAGAACAACAATAATCAGGGGAATTTAGTTGGTCAAATGCCTTTTGACCAGAACCAGATGATGCAGATGATGGCGCAATTGATGATGCAGAATCAAGCTCAGAATGTGAATCCACCACCGGCTGCCCCTGTTTATGCACAAAATTTTTATGCACCACCTAGGGCACATAATCAAGGTAATCAAGGAAGAATTTTGAGAGACTATGCGGCACCGACTATTGGTGAGGGGCATAACCCTATCTGTTTTCCACCTATTCCGGCGAACAATCTGGAAATTAAACAGCATGTGTGGTACCTTCTGAACGACAGTGCACAATTTTGGGGTAAATCAACTGAAGACCCGAATCAATTTCTAAACCATTTCATGCAAGTGTGCAGAACAGTGAAGATGAATGAAGTATCCGAGGAAGTGGTACGGATGTTGTTGTTCCCATTTACATTAAAAGAGGCCGCCAGAGCATGGTTCGAGTCACTTCCCCATGATTCCCTACACACTTGGGATCAAGTGACTTCGAATTTTTACTAAAGTATTGTCCCCTCTCCAGAACCTTAGACATGAAGGCCTATATCGCCAATTTTGAGCAGATAGATATGAAGAGTAGGCATGAGGCATGGGATAGATTTAAAGCGATGTTGAGGAAGTGTCCGCATCATGGGTTAGAGGCATGGAATCAGGTACATCTTTCTTTACGGTGGATTGCGAGAAACTGACCAGTCGAACTTGAATGCTGTATATGGAGGTGATATGATGAGTGTGGAACCGGATGTGGCATTGGCGACTATAGAAAGAGTTGCAGAGAGCAACCGACAATGGAAAACTGGGAGAAGAATGTCAAGAAAGCCAATGGCTCTGTTTACCAAGTCACGCCGAGTGAGGAATTTATGAAGATGCAAACTGAAATGGCAGAACTAAAGAAGCAAACGAGTGACATGTTGGCATGGCAGAGGGAATTCAAAGGGTGTACCACTTGCGGTGGTGAACATTGGGCCACAAATTGCCCTATTAATTAGGTTAGTCAGTTAACCACGAATCAAATGTTGAATGATTGATCTCTTGAGAACCCTTTTGGCATAAACCCCATGGATATACACCCATTGTGCTCGGATCCCGTGGTCTACCAAACTACAGACCCGAGTTTGACATCAAATTGGCAACCCATGGATGTGAACTATTTAGCCAATCAGAACAAGGGCCAGAACTCTCAGAATTGGCGTGACAATCCCAATCTCACTTGGGGTAGAAATCTAGTGGTCGGGCAAGCCACTCAACAGCCAATCGCACAGCCTCAATGTTTAGGGTGATTTTATACGATTTCTAATGTTATATTTTATAACAATTTCCTCCATATTCGTATAATTTGCATAGAAATCAAGGGTTTAATCGAATTATTGAGCAAATGAGTTTTAAAAGTGTTTAAGTGCAAATTTGTGTTGTTTAAGTGGTTTCATTGATAAAAATCTTTGAATATGAGATGTTACATTTTGCACGATGTTATCATGAATGTAGGTACGCTTGCATGTTAAATGAGGAGCTTAAACGAAGATCAAATGAAGATTAAGAAGAAAGCTCGATTCGAATAAAGAAAGCTCGATTCGATTCGGCCCAAACTTGGTGATCAAGTATTTCAAAATATGCCACGTAACATTATATTTTGAGGCCTAAAAGATGGATTTTGAGGAAAAGAAGAAGATGCCACGAGTTTACGAGATCAACGGATCAATATTTTCCAACGTACTTCTACCGTAACCTGTTTTTCGATGGAAATTTTACCCGACTTAGAGGCATTTTCAGGGGAAGAGTTCTTGACGAAAGTTGTAGATACTAAAATGAGCTTTCCAACGCATTTTGAATCACGTCAATCGGAGGTCTACAACTCAAGTTATGATTTTTTTACCGAACTCTGCTGGAATTACGGACGAACCGGAGATATTTTGGCCAAGTTTGATGCATGTTACTCCATGTGCTCCTTAATGATGATGATGATGAGTCATAACAAACTCCACATGCTATTTTAGTGACTCCTCACCTTCACATGCAAAGTCATTATCACCTCCCACATGCTTATAACAAACTTGAGAATATTCCTTAGCATATTCTCCCAAAAATATCTCCCTCAACTACAACCTCTCCCTTATACACCTCCCCTCAACTCTCCCTATAAGAACTCCCTCATTTCCATCCATAAAGGCGCCCCTCCTTGGTCACTTTTGGCCAAGCTTTTACTTTTCCCGTCTTTTACGTAAATACTCAGTAGGCGTTATGCCGAGAATAAATTAGAATAGTAGTACTTTGTTGTAATGCCGAGCTACGGCCCCGATTCTGAAATCATAATCGAGGATGATTGGCTAAGGTCTCTAAGCTAGAACCACCTTTGTGAAGCCACCATCACCGGAATAAATAAGGATTTCGCTTTAATTCATTTTCGTAAGTTATCTTGTTCTTCCTTCATGTTTGAATTGTTTATGTGCAATTTGTATGATCTATACTTATGTTGCATGCTAATCGAATTTAGATACGATAGTTGATAAATTCGTAGATTACCGTGAAGGAGAATGATAATAGTCTTCCAACATACGTAAGTTGAGGGTGAATGTTGTCGATTAGGATTTATATCCATATCTTTGATCCGTAAATGCTTTAGTTGTACCGAGAGTGGTGAACTAATTAAAAGGCGATGAACCGAAAGGGAAAATGCCTCTTTAGCGAGATAATAATCCAAGAACTTACGAATGAATATGTGTCTTTCTTGTTATTTTCGGTGGGGTGGTGGATCATCGGTGCGTTCTAGTTGTTTTAAATTATAAATTTTTATTATCGTAGTTTTATTTATTTTCACGTTTGCTACCTTAGTTTGTTAATTGAAAATCCGAGATCATAATCATCAACTTTATAAAAGAAATCGAAGGCAAAAACTCTTTTTCGTACAAGTCCCTGCGGATACGATCCGGTTTCACCACTATAGCTGCGAGCCTTCGCACTTGGGGCTGACATCGGTTTTATTTTATTACTTGTTATCTTTTGCTTTGTATAAAACCGCGAACAAGTTTTTGGCGCCGTTGCCGGGGACTTGGCACGGAAAATTTTCGTTTTCGGTTTTTTTTGTCAACTAAGTTATCTCGTTTTCGTCTTAAACAATAAAAAAAAAAAAAAAAAAAAAAAAAAAAAATCTTTCGGTAATTACCGAGAGAGAGAAAAAAATATTTTCTTTTCGTTCTGTTTCTGTTCTGTATTAGTTTTATAGTATTTTGTTTCTTTTACGCTGTTTAGACCTGTTTCGAGCCTGTTTTAGTATAGTTTTTTTTTAATTCTAAAAAAAAAAAAATTAAAAAAAAAAAATTTAAAAAAATTCTCGATAAATACCGAGTGGATTCGGTAATTACCGAGAAAGAGAGAAAAGAAACACGGAACACGTTTCAATCATTGAGGTTGGGTGATGGATTCTCGGTGAATCCCACTCTGCGGAAGCATAAGGATAAAATCCCGAAACCTCGTGATTTAGGTGTTGGTGCCCAAACGTAGTTTATGCAAACTCGAACTCACGGGGGACCACTTTTGTATAATCCGGAGATAGAGCGAACCATCGCTCGACCAAACGACGTTTGGCCCGGCTCACCGGACCAACGGACGAGGGAACCACGGAAGGAAACAATCCCGAAGGATACGTTGAGGAGAAGCTCAAGTAGGAGCCCGGGTTGAAGAAATGGCGAGCAACGGACATTGGCGGACTTTGCCATGCCATCTACTTGTGAAAGTTAATCCTGCGGTCGTGATTCCCGAAATCACGGCCGATAATTTCGAACTCAAAACTTCTTTAATCAATTTGGTAAGAGGTTCCACATTTCATGGATTTTCCACGAGAGGACCCGCACGATCACATTCACTCATTTCTAGAATCGTGCGGGACTATTTTAATCAAAGGGGTCACCGAGGACGCCCGAAAATGAAACTCTTTCCTTTCTCGCCGAAGGGAGAAGCGAAAGAATGGTATAAATCCTTACCGGTCGAATCCATTACTTCGTGGGAGGAGTTGGAGAAAGAATTTCGAGCCGTACTTTCCACCCGCAAAGACGGCTCATCTTCTCGAATCGATATTCACTTTTGTGCAATCCGAGAAGGAATCATTTTACGATGCATGGAAACGATTTAAGACTCTCTTGAGAAAGTGCCCCCACCATGGGCCGGATAAACAAAGATTGGTCAACACTTTCTACGTGGTTTGACCGAATTGACTAAGGGAATGGTGAATAGTTCTGCTTTGGAGGTGCATTTCGAGAAAGACACCGATGAGGGATGGATGTTGTTTGAAGATATTGCAAAGTATAATTATGCCCCTACCTATGCGAGGTGCGTCCAATCGAAAAGCTCGACTTGCGGGGAAGTATGAGGTAGATGAGACCACGTCTCTAAAAGCTCGGTTGGCCGCACTACGAAGCAAGTGACGGCAATGAATGTTCAAAGTCTTGTGTGTGACAATTGCCATGGCCAAGGCCATCGTAGTAATCAATGCCGCCTTGACCCGATCTCACGGGTCAAAGCTGTTCAAAACAATGTCGTTTGCCAAAATTGCGATACCGTTGGGCACGCATTCCATCGTGTCATCTATTGTTGCATTCGGAAGAAGTGAATACATTCACTTCTCAAAATTATCGACCTTCGGGTCGAATCAAAACACTCAAGGATTCAATTATAACCGGAACCACCCTGGTTTCCGATGGAGTGACCCTTCCAGGGCGGCAAACCCCCATCATTTTCGGGCCCCTAGGCCTAATCAAAGCAATTTTCAATCCAACTATCGACCAACATGGAACACCAATCCACCGCAAAATCAAAATCAATCATTTCGCATCTTAGAACAAAAGTTGAGCGAGCAAATCACGGCCAACACTCAATTGGCAAATGCTTTAAGTACTCGACCGGTACGGTGAGAAATTTGGAGGTGCAAATGGGACAAATTTCGGGGCGACAAGCAAGTCGACCTCAAGGTCGGTACCGCCGAGTTTTACGAGAAGAACCCCCGAGGGGTTAATCTGGTCCAAAATGACCGAATTCTTGCACCGATCTCGCCGCACCATGGAACTATGGTCAAGATGAGCCGAATGCTATAAACGAGGAGTGGGAAAGCGGTTGGCGGTCGGGCCAACCGGGGAAACGAGTAGCCCCTCCCGTGAGAGCGTAGAGACGCGGGAGGGGAAGATCTTTGTTCTCCTCGGAAGGATGTTGGGACTACTATTGATCCAAGTGAAAGAGAAAATTCGAAGAAAAGGTGAAAGTTGAGAATTCGATGATGAAGAGAATACCGCCGAGAAGAAGTCGATTCTAAGTTAAGTTCGGGAAGCATGTGAGGTGGAAGGATAGGGAAGACAAAGCAATCAATGATAAGACGGCAAAGAAGCACTTTACGAGGAAGACTTTGCTTTGATCTCCCTTACCCACCTAGCAAAAACAAGTTGTCATTAACGATCGATAAAGAATATAAGAAGGTTATCGACTTGCTCAAGAATACCGAGGCAAACATTCCATTAGTTGATCTTTTGATAGGAATGCCAAAGTATACAAAGTTTATAAAGGACGCAAGTGAGTTCGAAAAAGAAGCTCCAAGAGCTCGAGCACATAGTATTGAATGGAGAATGCTCGGAATCGGCCGGACTAAACTTCCCGTGAAGTGCCCGACCCTGGTAGATTTACGATTTCGTGTACTATTGGGAACGGGGACTTCCACAATGTTTTGTGTGATTCGGGAGCATCAATCAATCGATGTCTACGTCAATCTTCCAATCTCTTGGATTGGATCAATCTATTACGCTTAAACCTATTTCTCTTCAACTTGCGATAGAAGTGTGAAATATGCAAGGGGAATTGTAGAAGATGTATTGGTCAAGGTTAAGAACTTCATATACCCACTGATTGGGTAATCATGGATATGACCAATGATGAGAAAACCCCTTGATCCTTGGAAGACCTTTTCTTGCAACCGCCCGTGCCTTACTAGATTCCCACGGTGGCGAAGTGACCTTACATTTGGAGGATGAGAGTATAAAGTTCAATGTGGGTAATGCGGTGAAGCACCCGTCCGGTGACACTTGTTTAGCTATTGAGGACGATTTCAACGATGAGTATGATAAACAAGTGTTCATGGGTAGTTGGGATGAGGAAGAATTCAATAAACTATCGCAACTTGGACTAATGAGGAGTGGATAGAATTTTTAGAAGAGATTGACAAGGAAAGTTCGATTACCACAAGGTGGTAGGAATGAAGATGAGGGAGAGGCATGGTGATATGCCCGGATTTGCAAAGGGAGATGAGGCCCCTGTCTGCTGGGAGGCCATGATGCTTCAGAGCCCTTATAATAAGCTTGGAAATCTAGAGCCACCGGGGGAGTTGTTTGTGTACTCCCCGATGAATGAACTTTATGGAATGTCAAAGAAGATGGTTCGACGACTTGATAAAAGAAGACTCATGGCTGGGAGGAGTTGGCATCGAGGACTAAAAGAGGTACGTTTCTAGACAATTTAATTTCTGTGGTTCTCGCATTGTTAATTTTTCTTAAGCTATTGATCTTCTTGAGTTCGGATTTTGGTTGATGATTTGTAATTAGTCGAGCAAACGACATTAACCAAAAGCGCTACCGGGAGGCAACCCGTTTAAAAAAAAAAAAAAAAAAAAAAAAAAAAAAAAAAAACAAAAACTCTACATTTTGCATTATACTTTACTCATACTTTGGATAATAGTTTTCCAATACTTCGAATTGATTTTCATTTTGTTTCACCAAGTCTCAGGATGAATGTTTGAATGTCATTTAAAGGGAACGATTAGGAGGTTATCCGAAAATCCCGAGGGAGTACAAAGAAAAAAATTCAAATGCATCATTTCTTAGATTTAGGTTGTTAGAACAATTTGAAATAACCCTTGAGGATCTGGGTATAAAAGACTCATAGTTAATACTTTGTCACATATTTCATATCATGACCTAGTCTGTTTTAAATTTTCAAATAATGTGTGACATGTATTAGTTTAACTACTATGCAACTAAGGGAATAGGAAATTCAAAGCTAACCCGAGTTGAAATTTTATTGTCTAGTCGAGCTCCCGACTATAATTAAGCCCTACTAGGACGGTAACCTAGATATCTTTTCCTTTTTGTCTGTAGTTTATTTCTGTCTTTATTCCATGATATTGCTTTGTCTATCATCTTTTGTGCCCCTATCCCCGAGGTACGTCTTGTTTTCCCATGATGTGCAGGATATTTGCGATAGCAATTGTGAGTTTCAGATGATGCCGCTTTTCCGGTGGATGGTCCACGATCTCGATTTCATCGAGCATTTCGGAGCGATTCTAGGCCACTTCCGGAATTGCCACTTTCGAACCACAATCAGCTAAGTGTTCTTTTTCTTTTTACATTCTGCACAACCTGAGGACATGTTGTGATTTAAGTGTGGGGGAGGGATCGGTTTATGTGTATCTACCATTTGCTTAAATTATTTTGATTCTATGCTAAATGGGCTAAATTTTCAAATTTTTGTTTATTCCCGAGTAAACAATGCATATCTTTGTTCGGTTTTTATAGTCATTAATGCTATATTCCGTATGTTCGATAAGTTAGTTGTTTCACCCAATATATTTTTCACGAGCCATAGTGAATGATGAGCTAAATTATAAAGCTATACCCTTTTTGATTAGTGATTTTTGATTATCTTATAAAGTCATGTGCTTAGTGCTAACGTACGCGTATCGTGAGAATTATGATAGTTTGTGTTTATAGCCGCAGTATGATATATTGTGAATATCGAACGTTTGAATGTGATAAGTGAAACATAACTAATGTTCTTGCACAATAATTAACAAATAAATCATTGCTTGAGGTGTTATGCTCGGTAGGTTTGAATTGCTTTTAGCATGTTAACCACCGCCGCCGAAATCTCGAAAAAAGTAATCAATTGTGTGTGTCGAAAGTTTGGTCGATGATTTGAGTGCGGTAGGGCATTATCTCGAAATGTCCTATACCACTATGATGACCAAAAGCTCACGACGATCGAGAAAAAGTCGCCTTATGATTTGAGTAGATAGGGGATTATCTCGAAATTTCCTATTCTAGTATGACGGGCAAAAGCTCATTCTGATGTGTGTTGAAAAAAAAAAGAGAAAAAAAAGTGTGAAAAAAAAAGAAAAAAAAATCGAAAAAATTTATTATTATGAATAAGTTAAGGACTTAGTTATCGTATACCTTATCCCCAGTATAATGTGACAGATATGTTGTAGGGATTATCCTCTCGAGTATATCGAATGGCCCTAGATATATTCTATCATTCTTTTCGGGATATGTCACGTTTTGTAGGGTACATCTTATAAGTATCATTATTACTAGTTTGAAGGGGGTATTAGCTAGTTTGCTTTGAATTTTTCAAGTTTGGACTTAGTGGAAGTTTTCTATGGCTATGCACACACATCGGGGTGAACCTCGATTTATTGAGTATATGTTGTATTTGCCGAGGTGTCTATCTTTTTCGAGCCTTGATTCTTGTTTTGTTTTGCTCGGGACGAGCAAAGCTAAGTGTGGGGGAGTTGTTTAGGGTGATTTTATACGATTTCTAATGTTATATTTTATAACAATTTCCTCCATATTCGTATAATTTGCATAGAAATCAAGGGTTTAATCGAATTATTGAGCAAATGAGTTTTAAAAGTGGTTAAGTGCAAATTTGTGTTAATTATGTGGTTTCATTGATAAAAATCTTTGAATATGAGATGTTACATTTTGCACGATGTTATCATGAATGTAGGTACGCTTGCATGTTAAATGAGGAGCTTAAACGAAGATCGATGAAGATTAAGAAGAAAGCTCGATTCGAATAAAGAAAGCTCGATTCGATTCGGCCCAAACTTGGTGATCAAGTATTTCAAAATATGCCACGTAACATTATATTTTGAGGCCTAAAAGATGGATTTTGAGGAAAAGAAGAAGATGCCACGAGTTTACGAGATCAACGGATCAATATTTTCCAACGTACTTCTACCGTAACCTGTTTTTCGATGGAAATTTTACCCGACTTAGAGGCATTTTCAGGGGAAGAGTTCTTGACGAAAGTTGTAGATACTAAAATGAGCTTTCCAACGCATTTTGAATCACGTCAATCGGAGGTCTACAACTCAAGTTATGATTTTTTTACCGAACTGCTGGAATTACGGACGAACCGGAGATATTTTGGCCAAGTTTGATGCATGTTACTCCATGTGCTCCTTAATGATGATGATGATGAGTCATAACAAACTCCACATGCTATTTTAGTGACTCCTCACCTTCACATGCAAAGTCATTATCACCTCCCACATGCTTATAACAAACTTGAGAATATTCCTTAGCATATTCTCCCAAAAATATCTCCCTCAACTACAACCTCTCCCTTATACACCTCCCCTCAACTCTCCCTATAAGAACTCCCTCATTTCCATACATAAAGGCGCCCCTCCTTGGTCACTTTTGGCCAAGCTTTTACTTTTCCCGTCTTTTATGTAAATACTCTGTAGGCGTTATGCCGAGAATAAATTAGAATAGTAGTACTGTTGTAATGCTGGAGCTACGGCCCCGATTCGAAATCATAATCGAGGATGATTGGCTAAGGTCTCTAAGCTAGAACCACCTTTGTGAAGCCACCATCACCGGAATAAATAAGGATTTCGCTTTAATTCATTTTCGTAAGTTATCTTGTTCTTCCTTCATGTTTGAATTGTTTATGTGCAATTTGTATGATCTATACTTATGTTGCATGCTAATCGAATTTAGATACGATAGTTGATAAATTCGTAGATTACCGTGAAGGAGAATGATAATAGTCTTCCAACATACGTAAGTTGAGGGTGAATGTTGTCGATTAGGATTTATATCCATATCTTTGATCCGTAAATGCTTTAGTTGTACCGAGAGTGGTGAACTAATTAAAAGGCGATGAACCGAAAGGGAAAATGCCTCTTTAGCGTATAATAATCCAAGAACTTACGAATGAATATGTGTCTTTCTTGTTATTTTCGGTGGGGTGGTGGATCATCGGTGCGTTCTAGTTGTTTTAAATTATAAATTTTTATTATCGTAGTTTTATTTATTTTCACGTTTGCTACCTTAGTTTGTTAATTGAAAATCCGAGATCATAATCATCAACTTTATAAAAGAAATCGAAGGCAAAAACTCTTTTTCGTACAAGTCCTTCGCACTGATACGATCCGGTTTCACCACTATACTTTTGTTCAACAAGAGTTTTATATGCATCCTAATGCGAGCCTTCGCACTTGGGGTTGACATCGGTTTTATTTTATTACTTGTTATCTTTTACTTTGTATAAAACCGCGAATATCCCACTTTTCGATGCTCTAGTGAACATGCCATCATATGTTAAATTTTTAAAAGGGATTTTGTTGAATAAAGCTAAAATGGAGAAAATTGTTTGCTTAAACGAGGAGTGTTCTGCCGTTTTTCAGAATAAGTTGCCCCCTAAGTTGAAAGATCCGGGTAGTTTTTCCATTCCTTGCACTATAGGCCGGATGTTATTTCCTAAGGTGTTGTGTGACTTAGGTGCAAGTGAAAGCCTGATGCCTGGGAGGATTTTTGAGAGTTTGGGGGTAGGTGAGCTAAAACGAACTAATATGACCCTGCAGATGGCGGATAGGTCGATTAGGCGCCCCATGGGAGTTGTAGAAGATGTTTTGGTTCAAGTAGGTAAACTGGTCTTTCCAGTTGATTTCGTAGTGTTGGACATGGAGGAAGATAGTCAGACCCCAATTTTATTAGGAAGACCCTTTTTGGCCACGGGTAGGACTTTACTTGATGTGCAGAAATAGGAGATTACCATGAGAGCGGGTGATGAGACTGTGACCTTCAATGTCTACAAGAGCATTAAGCACCCGGGAAATGATTAAGGTACCCGTGAGGAAGTCCAAAGGCTAGAAGTTTTTGAGGAAACCCCTATGAGTTATGAGGCACCAAATGGGGGAGTGAGTAGTGAGAGTGTCCCTAGGATGGAGGTTGAGTTGAATGTAAAATTTGGGGGATACGAGTCTTGCCGAAGACTATAAACTCGGCAACCTATCTTGTTTTTGAAATTCAATAAGTCGAGCTAACGACAGTAAACACAAACGCTTATGGGAGGCAACCCACATTTTTTTCTTTAGGTTTCTAGGTTTGTTTTTTAGGAGTGTGATGAAAATTTGACCTCGCATTTCGAATTCCGTTTCATGCTTTGTGATAATCCATATTTTATATGCTTTATACATCTCCATACTTGTGCTTACCTACACTTAAGGTTTCGGCCTTTGGTCGTAGCAGAATCTTTGTTTCTTTGATGTGATTGCACAGGTACCCTGGGAGATACATTGGCGGTTATCATTTTGCATGGTTGCGCCCTGTTGCCGGTTCAGCTAAGTCTTTCTTTCTTCCACTTTATCACTCACGCACGAGGACGGTGTTCCGTTTTAAGTGGGGGGTGGTGGACTTAGCTTCACTTTAATACCATGTGCTTTATTTTTATGCATCGAATATGTTATATGCTTGGTGTTTGGTCCTCATTGAGTCAGAATTGAGCCATTCTTAAAATTTCTCATGACTTTGATGTTGCGAGTGAATTCATGGTATTCATTGGTTAACTATTAGTCAATGGTTTAATGCATGCGAGTCAAACCTCTATCTTGTTGTGGAAATGGAATTTTTATGCACATACTAGCTTTGCTTTCATGAGTTGTGGTTGATTAGTGAATGATTATAGATGACTTAGACATTAATCTGTTACCTAGAACTTATACCATTAACTTCGAGGCGAAATAGAAAGTTCAATCTTGGTAGACTAAGGGATGACGGTCCTGGCATTTCTTTGACCTGACCAGAGCCAAATAGCCGAACATGTATATATTTTCCACAGAAACCCCTCTAAGCCTTTGTAGGGTGGTTAGACCCCTACCCGAACATATCCATTCGTTAATTAGCCAATAATTACCGACGCTTAGCCTTTATTTGTGGTCTACATTTCTTTGGCACCCTACGAGTGAGTTTTAATCTTATTATGGACACACTTGCTAGCACAAGTGTGGGATGGTGAAGATGTGTACCCAGGTATGTGTTAGGAAATCACTAGTTTAACGCAGCGGAATTTAAAATTTGATTTCTTTTTTCTAGATCGTTCTTCGTTTAATGCAATAAACATGTTAAGTAGTTTGACGGTTATACCTTGATGATCTATAAGATCGTTGCTTTGACCGTCAACAGAGAGTAGTACAGTGCGCAAGCCGTCCACGCGTCCGGCCTCTATCGCTAATCCACACGAACTCCTCACCGGAATCCTTCTTGGATTGCTATCGGAAAAACTCCAGTTGCTAGACCGGCCTTTTTCCTCCCTCTCTATTTTACACAAGAACTATGAGCTCTTTCAATTGTTATGTACAAAAGATCTTGACACCCACCTCTTATTTATAGTGTAGGTGGCGCCCCATATAGTGTGGAGGAGAAGAAAACATTTTCCCAATAAAATAAGGAAAATCAATTAGATTGATTTATCTCTTTAATTATAATTAACTTTGCCAATATCTTATATTGAATATAATTATCTTATTACCATAAATCTATTTTTCCAAAATGAATTAATATCTTATATTAATATTATGGTAATCTTATTAATTAAAGTGCACAATCCAAGTGTATCTTATACACATCAATGTGGCGCCCCAATAGTCAATGCATTGACTTCCGGAATATTCTTTAATTAATATAATTTGTATATAATTAATATCTTGTATTTTATTTATTCATAATAAATAAATACCACCATATTAATTTACCACTATAACCTTTATAGTCTAGAGATAAACTTTCCTTATTTGGTTATCAACTATAACCACATTTTAATCCGACTCGATGTTCATATGTGTGTGACCCGATAGGCTTCCGAATATGTTGGCCGTAGACACAAAGTGAAATTTACTAAAATGCCCTTCATACCTAACGATCACGGGATAGCGTCTAGCAACACACCGTGACCCCCAATCATCAGAAGAATCAAAAGCAATGACTACTACCTTTCATGTGAAGCAGTTACCGTGTAACTTACAATCCTATCGCTATAATAATATCCATACTGTAACGCCCCGCTCCCGGATACCGAGCCCTTATCCGGAAGAGAACGTTCGGCGCGTACAACATTAAATAAATTTAATATTATAAGCAAGCCTCTACGTCTTCGTATCAATAAAAGCAAAAGGAACCCCAAAAGACTCGGGTAAAATCATAAATGCTACTATGAATAGAAAATAACCATTCTAAAGATGTGAAGGATTAACTTACAACAACGATCTCCAAAGATTACAAAGTACGATGTCTTGAAAGTACAACTTGTCTACAAAGTCTAGAATTAAAAGTACAACAAAGCATCGTCGAAAGTCTTCCTCGTAGTCCTCAACAAACTCGTGGTCAGCCTGTTCGTCTTCTCACCCCACAATGCATACAAAAAAAATGCAAAGGAGGTAAGTACAAAGTACTTAGTAAAAGTGAGAAGCTAATGAATAACTAAGTTCTACAATGAAAAGGTTCGTATTATTAATTATTAAGTTATCTTTATAAGACCGACTCAATCTAGGGTTCACTCCATGTCCATCAACATGTCATGACTAACTGTTTCTAACTTAGCTTATCTTTGTTACATCTGCATTCTAGGGCACTACGCATGGTGCTGCCCACCACGAGACATTTGGGTGCAACCTATTGGTGGATCTCACCAATAGCCACGGGCTAGTCCTGATAGTATACGCATTCGACGAAGTCCCTCCGTACTTGGGGTATTGTGAACCTACGGAGTTATTCAACTGTAGAGTCCCTTTACTCCTGGTGCCCTTGGGCCAGCAGAGTTATCCACTTGTGAAGTCCCTTTACTCCTGGTGCCCTCTAATGGCCAGCAAAGTTATCCACAACGAGTAACCTCTACTCCTGGTGCCTCTAGAAAGCCCAGCAAGTTTACTCATTTTATCCGTAAGCCTACACATTGTGATATAGACTTGTGCCCTACCAAGGATGACATGATGTTTAATATTTTAGTTACACAAGTATGTATTTATTAATGGTTATTAACTAGCCACCTAAGTGTTTTCAAGAAAGCTCCCTCACAAACTCAACTCTCGTACTTAGACCACTAGACATGGACAAGGCCTAGCACATACACAGACATTGATGAACTCTAGTTCATCAAAGCACAAGCCCTTTCATGCCTTTCCGACGGTCCCGGACTTCAACTCCCTTTAAGAGTACGTCCGGTGCCGGAACCAAACGCATCAGAACTCAATCGAGGCTTGTTTATGTTTAATTAATGTTATTGAATCAAAAAAATAGAAATTTAAAACTCAACAAAAATATACCAAAACATATCACATCTCATTAATTACAACTTAGCATGAATTCTATCACCAAAACTCAACCTATCATTATAAAACTATAATTACTCATTAGGAAGAGCCTCTTACCTTAATTTCCAGCAAAACTGAAAGCAAAATGCCAAGCAACCACAATAACTATTGATTCTCAAACCCCAAAACCTATTTGATCAACAAGAAACCCTAAAATCCTATTTTCTTTGCAAAACCGAAACTGAAAAAGTGCATAAAACTGCAGATTACCTGAAATAACTGCTGTAAAACTATTTTTAGAATGATCTACGCTCCAAGACGATCGTTTCGACTACTCATGGCTGCGAAACAGAGCTACGGATTGAAAGATACAAATTTCTGAAGAATCGAACTCGACGAATACAAAAAACTATGGCTAAACCGAAAACTTACGGAATGAGGATATTTTATTTTCCAAAGTTGCGTCTCTTCGCGCTGATCACTTTTCTCTCCTGCGGCATCTTGGAACGATGAACGGATTGGCCGCACGGTTGAAGTTTTCGTTCCAGGCAACTTGCTTTTTTTTTTCCAGAATTGGCGTGACACAATTATAAGGGAATTTTGGGGATTATTTCCTTAAATAGCCAATAATTAATTTCATTAATTAATTAGCTAAATCTCTTTATTCCATATAATTACTTTCCAAATCCTTTTACTTAACTCCTTTTCAATTAAATAAAAGACAAATAATAATTAGGACGTAGTAAATACATCAAATTACTATATGACCCTTTTATGAAAAGTGATGTTACACATACGATCGTATCTCGAGTGTCAATACATTAACGATCGTATCATATAATATGGATATCAAGCTCTCTCGGGATAACACATTTACTCCCACTTTGCAAAGATTCTCGAGAGCTAGACATTCCTTATAAGAAGGCCATTTCGGATATTCAATCCCAATCATAGGA
Organism: Gentiana straminea; assembly: GCA_036785695.1. Lineage (NCBI taxonomy): Eukaryota > Viridiplantae > Streptophyta > Magnoliopsida > Gentianales > Gentianaceae > Gentiana > Gentiana straminea. Next base: position 1,602,503 of record JAVUPR010000095.1, on the reverse strand, counting down.
TACGCGATTCCCGGACGACCAATCATGTATACTCCGCATGCTTCAATATCATACCCAATCACTACCGCATGATCGCCCCGTGGCTAGGGGAAATCTCAATAGTGTCAAAGCATGACAATCCACACCGTGATGCCATGATGACTCCGGTCTAAAGGATAATTACACAACCGCCACATAGTGTGACACTTAATGTAAGTGGGTCAGTCTAACGTACGCATTCTCTAATAGACGTCCACGTACAGTCCAAGTGTCTCTACACTTCTATAGACGAGATCTATCCCAACCTTCTATAAGATAGAAGACATCCAATACGTGCTAGTCTGATTATACTATCAATGTCCCATTTGACAAGACATGTGACTAGAGACATTTAAGTACCAAACTTGTTATAGTGATTAGAGATCTCATCAACCATAATCACTGTCATGGTTTCTCTATCACAGATTGAAACTAGGGACGTTACTATACATGTACAACAAATAATATGAAGATAAACGGTATATAATAACATAAGTGCTTTTATTAATCATAATAAAGATATTACATGAACTAAATAGACTGTAATTGACCCGACCCGGTCAGATCCGGTCCGACCCGATTGGGTTTAGGACATCTTTCCAACAGTATGGTGTTGGTGGATCTTTGATATTACGAATTAGAAGGTTGCAAAGTGTTGGTGTTTGGCTCAAGAAGAAAAAAAAACAATCAAAAGAAAAAAGAAAAAAATTGAATAAAGTTGAGTCAAGAAATGTGAAGGAGAGTTTTCGAGTTAATATTTCCAATGTAATACATGGCGATAGGATGAAGTAAATTGGAGTGGGTGTTCTAGAATTCTTGGTTAGCTTGTTTTTGGTAACAACTATTTTTGCAAGCTATCTTGGAGTTTTATCTTGGTGGCCACCGTTTTTGCATCTTACTTCTGTTTATAATACTGTGTTGAAAGGAGGTGAGCTATGAGTTAAGTGTAAGACCATCTGATTAGAATCACTCATTTTTCTCTTTTGATATTCCTTTATTCCTTTCGTTTAGCCCCGTCCCTAGCCTAACATTACAACCGTGCAAGTCCTGCCTGACCATAGTTAGCCTTGACTTGACCTTGATTAGTGGAGATGATTGTGAAGTATAAGCCTATGGTGTAACGCCATTAGTCATGCATTTATAATCTGAGCCGGTTGACCGTGATTAATGATTGAGAAGCTATACACATACACATTGCGTTTCCATGATAAGATAAGTTTTTGGCTCGTGTTTATTCGCATGCTGACTAGTTTTTACTCATTAGATATTTTGGTTTCCCATATGATCGCAACGTCGACATCATGATTTATTTTTGAATCGCTTGATTTGCTCGAGAGCGAGCAAACGCTAAGTGGGGGGTAGTTGATGAGAGTCAGCTTTGCTATAATTTTGTGTGCATTTTACCCCCTATTTGTAACATATTCGATGTAATTTTGGGGTAGTTAAGTGGTTTTTATAGGCACGTTTCACCACGATTCGAATCATGAGACGAAAGACGTTTACGTCAAAAATCTCGATATTTTTGGATGATTTGTGTGTGTTTTATTGGTATTTATCATGCTTCGGTATGTTGTTTATTTTTATTACATGTATGGCGTGATAAAGGGCGTGACGAGAATCACTACGGTACAAAAATCATCAAAAACGGAGTTCGTATGAAGAAATTGCGTGAGATTCAAGTTTGAGTGTTCGGGAAAAAAAATAAATAATTGTAATAAAATCGCGGACCAAAAAACAGAATGTATCACACTTAGGGTGTGACGGTGGCTGTTTTTCGTACCTCTTGTGTAAAGGAAAATATATAAAGCACCATCAATTCATGCGTACCTTGGGAAGGAGGGCCCACGCCCAATTGCTGGTAATTAATGCGGCCAATGGGACGTGCTGGCCATATATTTTGGCGTGGAGTTCCGGAAAAATAAGAGGGCTCTAGTACTATTTAAAACTATTTAGGTCAAATTTTTACACACAGTTTTCACATCAAAATTTTATTTTCTCTGCAGTAAATTTTTCCTTCCATTAGAATAGCTTATCTTTCTATTTTTCTGCAATTTTTCTTGAAGAACAACATCACTATATTTCTCTTTTCTTTTGCGATTGAAACACAACGAAGTGATGATTCAATTAGTGAATTGGTTCAATCTTTTTATTGGTAATTTTACTTATATTTTTATGATGCCTATTATGCCTTTCTTTATGAATTTCGGCGATTTTATTATTGTTATTATGAGTAGCTAAATATCTGATAGCTAAATTATGTGATGGATATACGAAATTAATACCCAAACAATGATCTAGGGATGGGTAGAGCTTAAAAATTAAATCTTTTGAGTTGTTGTGGCCTAAAATTTGATCTTAATGCTTGAATTAAACTGATCACTTGATTCATGATTTTACACACGAACTTTATAAATGTATTTTGCGAGGGAGTGTGCGAACTAGAATTTTAGGGTTGCCAATCACGAACTAGTCGAGTTTTTCGCAGCTTGTTCCTTGGTAAGGTTTTTTTAGCTAAGCCGTGAACTCGGTGGATGCGGATCGTCTCATAGTTCTTAATCATATTAGGTCAATTAAATCCCATTGAGGGGACTGTTGAACCGAATATAGGGTAACTAGGTTGTGGTATTAGCGCATAGGGACCAATTTTGGATATTGCAGCCACAACACATTCATTAGAAACCATTGGTTGGTTGGTAGGTTAAGGCTCATCCCTAGTGATTTGGTAAAGGTATTGAGAGTAGTGTTCTTGGTCATAGTTTAGCTAATTCGTTTACCATTTATTTTAAAGTTAGCATTTTTATCATCCTACTTATAGATTACTTCACCTATATTGTGAGCATAAACTAAATACGAATGTGATTGTGGTACTTGACCAATTCCTCGTGGGATACGACCTTGCTCGCCGCTATAGTGCTTCCGACCCGGTACTGCCGGTTAAAGTTGGACGTCACTATTTTGGCCATCAAATGACGGTGAAGAGCCCTTGTTCGGATCCAACTGATCGGCCCACATCGGGGGTTGACCTACCTCAGGTATATCGTTATTATTGAGATATGATCGTATGAGATCTCGTGAATATTGGGTTGTGACTTGACTAAAGTTTTGCGGTGATTGGCCCACGTCAGGACCGTCTAATTTTAGTAACAAGGTGTTGGCTATCACATAGTGATGTTGTTGGTCCCAGAGAAGGGTAAACTATAGTCGAGGGGGGGGGGGGGAGTTAATGACTATAGTGGAGTTTCAAAAACTTTTCTTATATTTAAAAACTTTTGGGCAGCAGATAAGTCCCTTCTTACTATGTTGTTTCAAAGTAGTTTGGACAATCACAGATATAGATTATAATTTAGGCAATTTAAATGAATGCAGTAAAGTAAATTGCAAAAAGTAAATTGACACAAGACTTATAGTGGTTCAGGGTGGTGTAATCCCTTAATCCACTCTTCTCCTGTGATGATTGGAGGAATTCACTATTGTTTTCACAGATACAATAGTATGATTGTCCTTGGCTTCCCAAGCTTCACAATCTACAAGACTATCACTCATTGACTGCAACAACTTCAGTGATTCAGTCTCTTTCTTTCACTCGCTTGAGATCAAATCCTTCGGCGGCCTATCACAAGCACAACTCCTTCTCGGATGACTTCGATTCGGTTGCTTTCTTATTTATTGTGAATGAAATTCACAAACTTGATTGATCAATCTCAGTGCTGAATATGAAATTGTAGTTCTGATGTCTGAGTTGATCTCTAGATAAATCCTTGTAAGTTTAGAGAGAAGGCTTTTCAATTTGACAGAGTTTCTGCTTGATTTTTTTTCTAATCGTTGTTTTTCCTTGTCTATCAATGCCTTCTATTTATAGCCTTGAATATCCTTGATTTGAAATTCCGTCCGTTGGCTATATTAATGAGGGGAATAATCCTTGATTTTATTCTTGATTCCCCCTTAATTATATTCTCCTTGATTTCAGTGATCGGATTTTTCCTTCAAATGTATAGCAGAAAATCCGTCCTTGATTGATCCTCTATTGATTGTGCATTAAATGCATGATCCTCTGAATCTTCATCATATTTCAATTCTATTCTGATCAGGATTACTTCGCCGTTCTTTGAACGGTCGAGTGATCCATCTGACTTTGCTGTTTATATCTTCCTTCACTGTTATTGCCTTCACTTTGCCGAAAGTCAGTTTACTCTGCCGATTCACTGTTTCCTTCATCACTTCAGTTTTAAGGAGAATCTTTGTACTTCACTGATCATTGATTTGGGTGAGATCAGTGTACACCATATTTGAACATTAAATTTCATCACTTGAAACATATTTAGACTTATCCAAGGTCATCACAGACTTCCTTGGTTATAAGTCATATCATTAAGTCTTCACTGCTTCTCTGCTGGTGCTTGGCTGGCCTCACTCTGCCGAATGTCTGCTTTACTTTGCCGTCCTACCAACTAGTACAATACTTGTCAGACTTAACTTATACAATATGTCAGACTCTAAGTAAAGACTTATACAGAGAATTTCTAACTTATTTCAGGCTTGCTATAACAGCTAGTATGACCATCATCAAAACATAATAAAACGTTCCTAACAATTTCCCCTTTTTTGATGATGCCAAAACCCTCATAAGCCTGAACATAAGTAAGCCAAATTTTTTCATAATAATTGACAGAATGGAAATTCAACAATTTTATTCATCCATTAAAGGGCATTAAGTTCAAAAATTATTCAAGTGTTACAAACTACATTTTGCTTAATTCAGCCTTGTACCTATTGAACTTTGTAGTCTGAACCTCTTCAATGTCTTTCCAATCAATTTCTGGAAACTTCCACTTCCAGTATGCCATGGCAGTGTATTCTGATACTCTCTTGAATACTTTCTTGGCAAAGAGTCTGTTGAAATCTGGCATGGTCTCATTTGCCCTAGGTTCTCCAAAGTACTTCTCAAGTCTCTCCCTAGCTTCAGCAATGTGTGAGTCAGCAAACTTGAGACTTTTGTAGAGACTCCACTGTTCCTGTTTGTCCATCCTTCCCATAGGATTGAAGAATTTTTTCATACAGTTGAAGTCTTCTTGTTGTTCAATTGACAAGTCTTCTGGTCTTTTTGCTGAAAGTGGTATGGCTGAACTTGGTTTGCTGTTGGTTTGTTTTAGAAGTGCAAAACCTCTTTTGACATCATTGTAGAGTCTGGCCATATCAGTTCTCATCCTTTCATCCTGATAGCTTAACCAATCAGCCCATGCTTCATCTTGTGAGTCATGAGGGTAGAGTCCTTCCTGTACTCTGAAAAATTCTCTTACATGATCCAGTACATCTGCTTCATATTCTGCTTTGCTTTTGTGACCAGTGTACGTTTTGTGTCCACTAGTGTATCTGGAGCTGCTGCTGCCTCTGCTGGTGTTTCCTCTGGTGCTAAGTCTGTGTTGACTTGCTGATCCTCTTTGCTGGCTAGATCCAGGTCTTTGCCGATTGCCAGATCTGTCTCTGTCATCATCTCTTCTTTGCATAGGATGAGGAAATCCAATGCAGGGTTCGTTTAGGGCTTTTTCTCTTTCTTCTCTAGCCTTCCTTTGCTGTTCCTCTGCTTCATTTCTGATTCTGATTTCTCTGTCCCTTGCTCTCATTTGCTCTTCAGTGAAGTTTGGGGGTCTAATAGTTGATCTTTAGGGCTTTTTCTCTTTCTTCTCTAGCCTTCCTTTACTGTTCCTCTGCTTCATTTCTGATTCTGATTTCTCTGTCCCTTGCTCTCATTTGCTCTTCAGTGAAGTTTGGGGGTCTAATAGTTGATCCTTCAGGCTTATCCTGATTTTCCCCCTTTTTGGCAGCATCATCCCTTTGCTAGAGTAAGATGCTATTTGTTGCCTCTGCCGTTCCAATCAGAGAGTCCATATTTGATTCGATGGATGTGAATCTGTTATCATGACTAGTCAGTTTCTCAGTGACATTGCGTAATCTTGTTCCAAATGCCACTGCCAAGGAGTCATTTTCCTGAGAAATGTGTTGCCTGAGACCTGCAAGATTGTTTGTGATGTTTATGTTGAGTTGTCTCATCATGTCTCCTTGGCGTTGAACAACAATGTTCTGTGCCTCAATGTATTCAGCAATGGCCTCAAATTTTCGCTCAATGGAGTAGCTTTTGTCATTGAATGCCGAGGTCATGGATTTAAGATGCATGGCTTGCTGCTCTAGTTCTTCTGCCGGTAGATCTGCTGCTTTTTCAAAGGTTTCATTTGATATACCAGTGGCCAGCTGAGAGAGTTTGTGGCAGATGTCGGTGGTTCTTGTTCGTTTGTCGTCCTCTCGTCTTGCCGCTTGAGTCACATCTACATTGACATCCAAGTCTTCAAGAATTTGTGTGGATGTGTATGCTGGTGTGGCTTGAGCTGCTGTTCCCCTCGCTCTGTGCTGGGGATTGTCTTGACTGGAGTGGCAGCAGCTGAGCCAGTGTCCACTATGTTTGTGCTGTCAGCCGGAGTTGCAGAAGATAGTGGTTGAGTGGTTGTCTTATAGCTGGTGTTGTTGACTTGTGGGAAGCATGTGGCTGTAGGAATGTGCTTAGAAGAATGTCATCATCAATTGCATCCGGTGTAGGAGTAACCTCTTCTCCTTGTTTGGCATGATGATCAGCATGATGGTCATCATTGTCATTGTCATCCTGATCATCTCCATCATCTTGATCAGTGTCATCATCATCATCTCTACCATCTTCGGAATCATCATTGTGGCTGTTAGAGATCTGGGGCAGTTTTGCCTTTGCTGCATCTACCAAGTCCCAGAGAGGAGATTCATCAAGTACACCAACCAGAGTGGTGATTCCCAGAAAATTAAAGAGCCATGCTTCCTCAGCAAGCATGCGTTCCGAATCTTGACTCTGATTTCTGGAATCGCCTTCTTTCTATTCATCACCTTCTTCTGCAAGGAGCCCAGAGACGTATTTTGCAGATTTCCAGAAAGAAATTAGACTTTCATAGCAGACTTCGGTTACTGGGGGATTGAGAAAGATTGATAGTTTTAGGTTTTTGCTTCCAGCTGCCAGTCGTTTTGCTTCTTCATCATCTCCACAAAGCTTTAAGTAGTGTTCTTCTTGAAAGAATGATCTAGTGGCGATCGATTTTTCATACCCAGAATCGGTGATTGAGGAGGATGAAGCCATTGTTGGAAGTTAAAAGAATTTTTGAGAGTGAAATGCGAATTTGCAGAGGAATGTATGATATGCAAGGGAGTGTAAAAATTTCTGAAAATCTCTAAGTGCCGTTTATATAGGGTGATTTGGGTAGTGTGAATGTGGTATGAATATGGAAGGATTTTATGACATAATGGCGTGATTTTGTGTATGTAAATCGCAATATTCGAGTGAAGTGGGGGAGTGGATCGTGGTAAGTAATGATAGAGCCCGGGAATCAAGGTGTTTGTAATTCGAAAAGAATAATATAATTACCTCCATAATTATAAATTGATCTCCACGTGTGTAATCATCCACAGAATAATCTTCCATAACTCCCTTGTTCTCCACGTGTCTAAAAGTTGATTATGTTCACACTTTAATTTATCCATGATTCCAATCTTTATTTCGGTGAAGTGCCTTGGCTGGCCACTTAGCCGGTGTAGTGACTTTTTCACTGAGCTAATTTATTTGTCTGTTCCTAACAATCAGTGAAGTTAACTTCGCCGAGTGCCAGTGCCTTACCTGCTACATCTCCTGTAATGGCAAGGGTTTAAACAGCTGATGAAGTTACTTAGCCGATTACTCCAGTTAGCCGCTCTTTGGAATTTAGTCGATTTCAATCATTCCTAACTCAGTTCTCAACATGCTAAATCTTTCATGACTGAGTGGTTTAGTGAAGATGTCAGCCAATTGATCTTCAGTGAGTATGTATTTTAGAATGACATCTCATTTTTCAACATGATCTCTGATAAAATGATGTCTCACATCAATGTGTTTTGTTCTTGAATGAAACACTGGATTTTCAGTAATAGATATTGCACTTGTGTTATCACACATGATTGGAATTTTTTTCTCCTCCACTCCATAGTCCCTTAGCTGTTGTCTAATCCAAAGTACTTGTGCACAACAACTGCCTGCTGCTATATATTCTGCTTCTGCTGTTGATGTAGATATGGAGTTTTGCTTTTTGCTAAACCATGAAACCGATCTGTTTGTCGCCTAGCATTTGACAAGTTCTAGATGTGCTTTTTCTATCTATTTTGCATCCAAAGATAGTCGTAGTCCGAATATGATATCAACTTGAATCCTCCATCTTTTGGATACCAAATTTCTACATTGATAGTGTTTTCCAAGTATTTGATTATTCTTTTGGCTGCTAGAAGATGTGATTCTTTTGGTTGAGCTTGAAATCTTGCACACACTCCTACTGCAAATGCTATATCAGGTCTGCTTGCAGTTAAGTATTGTAGGGATCCAATGATTCCTCTATACATTTTCTGATCAACATCCTTTCCAATTTCATATTTTCCAAGAATGACTCTTGCACACATTGGTGTATCAGCTGTGCCACTTGTATCCATACCATACTTGTGTATTAAGTCTTTTGTATACTTGGCTTGACTAATGAAAATGCCATCCTTCATTTGCTTTACTTGAAGGCCAAGGAAATAATTTAATTCTCCCATCATGCTCATTTGAAATTTGCTCTTCATCAGATTTGCAAATTTTTCACATAACTTTTCATCCTCTGATCCAAATATGATGTCATCAACATAGATTTGTACTAGCAATGTGCTTGTTCCTTCCTCTAGTTTGAATAGAGTCTTATCTATAGTCCCCTTGTTGAAACCATTCTTGATCAGAAATTGTGATAGTGTTTCATACCAGGCTCTGGGTGCCTGTTTGAGTCCATAAAGGGCTTTCTTTGGTTTGTATACTTTGTCTTCCTTTCCTTTGAGTTGGAAACCAGGGGGCTGTTCCAAATATACTTCTTCTTCCAAAAGTCCATTCAGAAATGCAATCTTGACATCCATTTGATAGACTTTGAAATCTTTGTGTGCAGCAAAAGCTAGAAAAAGTCTGATTGCCTCCAATCTTGCTACTAGTGCAAATGTTTCATCATAATCTATTCCTTCTGCTTGAGAATAGCCTTTTGCAACTAGCCTTGCTTTGTTTCTGACAACAATTCCTTGCTCATCCATCTTGTTTCTGAATACCCATTTTGTTCCAATGATGTTGGTCATATCTGGTCTGTCAACAAGTTCCCAGACTTCATTTCTTTCAAATTCATTTAGTTCTTCTTGCATGGCTGTGATCCAATCTGCATCTTGAGTTGCATCATCTATTGTCTTGGGTTCCACTTGTGATAGAAAGCATGTTAACATATGCTCCAGTTGTCTTCTGGTTCTTACTCCTGTGTGAATATCTCCAATAACTTGTTCTTCAGGATGATCTCTTAGCCAATTTAGGTCGGGTTGAAGTTGTTCTTCACTTGGTGCGTCCGTAATTTCATGTTGTACATGAGCTTCAGGTTCTTGTGCTTCTTCTGTTGTATTGACTTGTGGCTCATCTTGATTTCTAAAATTATGATGCAGAATAGTTGCTGGTACTGTTGTATTCATATACACTTGCCTTTGTGCTTTGCTTCTTCTTCTTGTTCTTGAAGATTTTCACCATTTGTATTTGGTTCATCAAAGACTACATGTATTGATTCTTCAATCACCAATGTTCTTTTGTTGAGTACTCTGAATGCCTTGCTGGTGTCTGAGTATCCCATGAAGATTGCTTCATCAGCCTTTTCATCAAAGGTATGCAGCTGATTCCTGTTCAAAACAAAGCATTTTGATCCAAACATATGCAAATATGAGATATTAGGTTTTCTACCATTCCATATTTCATATGGAGTTTTTCCATGATGTTTGTTGATGATTGATCTGTTTTGTGTATGGCATGCTGTGTTTGCTGCTTCAGTCCAAAATCTCTTTGGTAAGCATGCTTCGCAATCATTGTTCGATCGCTTCTTTGAGAGTTCTCGTTTCTTCTTTCTCGCTACACCATTTTGTTGTGGGGTTCCCGCCGCGATAGTTGATGCAAGCTCCATTTTCTTCACAAGAAGTTTTGATAATTTCATTAAGAAATTCGGTGCCTCTATATGATCCGATCTTGATGATTTTCGCTCTTCTTTCTCATTTTGGATTCTTCTTAACAAATCGGCGGCTTTTTGAGTGTCTCTTTCTTCTTGTTCATGAAAATGGTCCAGGTGTATTTTGAGTAATCATCCACCACAACTAGGGTGTATTTCTTACCACTTACACTTACTGGTGTGACTGGTCCAAACAAGTCCATATGCAACAGATGTAGAATTCTTGTTGTTGATTGATAGGGTTTTGACTTGAATGAGCTTTTGATTTGTTTTCCTTTCTGACATGCATCACATAGACTTTCTTTCTTGAATGTGATCTCTGGCAGGCCTTCAAATAACTTAATCTTCTATGCCATAACCAGCAAGTGGACTGTTTGTTTTTGACAAACAAACATGTTTCTGCTTTGGCTGTTTTACAATCCACCACATACATGTTATCTTTTCTTCTGCCTGCAAGTACTATTGTGTTGGTTTGACTGTGAATGACTTTGCATCCTTCCTTGTTGAAGTGTACATTGTAGCCTTTGTCACAAAATTGACTGATGCCCATCAGATTGAAATTAAGTCCCTTGACATATGCCACATTTTGAATTTTCAAATTGTTCTTGAGCATTGTGCCTTCCCCCTTAATCTTGCCAGGGTTTTCTTTGCCTCCAAATGTGACTTTGGGTCCATCAAAAGCTTTGAAGTTAGTGAGCCATCTCTTGTTTCCTGTTATGTGTCTGGAACATCCACTGTCTATGTACCAGACATCCTACAAAACAAATTAATTAAGTTTAGGTACCCAACATTGTTTGGGTCCATGCCTGTTAGAAGTCATGCCTCATACTCCAAGTGTATATCCAAATGATCTTCTTTTTGGATAGTTAAAGTCATCAACTTCATATATATAAGGCATGGCAGAATAGCTTCTAATATTTCTACTGAAGTTAATCTGATAATTTTCTCTACTTTTTGGTGCATTTTCATCCTTCTTCACTCTCCAATATGCAGTGGGAAACCTGACTTGCTTCATGTGTCTAGGAGTATACCTAGTTTGATTTTTCTTAAGCACATGATGCATATTATGGAATGGTTTCTTCTTTTATTTTGGAGGTGCAACATTCCAATCATCCTCTGAAGAATAAAGTCTTCCTTTACCTTTCAGAAAGTCCTTGCTTTTGATTGACTTGATTGATGATTTAGTCTGCTGTTTTACTGCACTGGGTTTTGACTTCACCGGTACATGATGAATGGTTGAAACTATGGTCTGTCCCTTTCTGAATTTTGGCTTATTTTTAGTCCTGAATTCAGAATTGTGTTGACCATTGTTTCTACTCTCATCCTGACTATTGTAGCCAAGACCAGATCTGGATCCAAACCTTTTTGAGGGTTTGTAAACTGGTTCATTTGTTATCTTAATTGGTAGGGGGATTTTCTCAACTGATCTGTCAACAACGGTGTATGAACCTCTCGTTGTTTGTTGATCATTTGAGTAGATCTCCTTACTAGTTAGTTCGAAATTTTGCTTTATCCAAGTGCTTTCTTTAATCTTTTATTTTCCTTTCTTAGATCCTTGCATTCCTTTTCCGAATTTCATGATTCATCTCAATTTCATCAAATTTAGTCATGAGATTTTGGACTAGGTCTCTTGGATCTAAAGGGAGAATAGAAGATTGTGCAAGATGTTAGATGTGGATGCATTTGATGAAGAGTAAGAGCTAGATGTTACCTCGCCATCGATTTTTTGGCCATTATACATAGGCTTGTATTCTCAATGTCGAGCTATCACCTTCATCTTCATCTAGTTCTTTGGTCATGAGGCATAGACATGCTTTTTCATTGTCCGAGTTGTCTTCTTCATCATCGTTATCCGAGTTATTATCGATGATTCTTCATTCTTTTCATCGCTAGATTCACCTTTAGTGCTTTCTTGCCTTTCCTCTTTTCGGATGCTTTGTATTTCTTCTTTTCATCATCTTTATCATTTTCTTCAGACAATCACGGCCTTGAAGTGACCTTTCTTGTTGCGGTTGAAGCATCCGTATTCATCATCTTTCTTTTTCATGTCTTTGTTTGAGCTTGACCTCTTGTTTGATGATGAATTTCCTTTGAATGGCTTCTTTTTGCTAAACCTGTCAAAACATTTAACTAATAAAGCTACCTGTTCTTTAAGTTCATGTGTCTCTTTGCTGATACAATCGGCAAAGTTACTTTGTTGGGGTGCAATCAGTGCAGTGGCTTTTTGTGTCTCTGCCAGAGCACCATCTTCACCGTTTAGTTCGAATTCATGAGCTTTAAGTTGGGACATCAGTGTCAGAGTGTCAGTGCTTGCAAGGTTTGTGGTTCCTCTGATTACTGATGTTAAGATCTTCCATATTTCAGGTAAGCCTCTCAAGATCTTTAAGCATACTTCTTTCTAGGGATATGTGTGTCCAAGTCATTGTTGCAGGTTCAACGATGATCTTTGGAGAATCTTTGTCCATTTGATCAATGGATTCACTTTTGTCTTCATTTTGAAATTTTGAAATTTCTGTTTTGCAACGGATAATTTATTTTCTTTAACTGCTTCAGATCCTTCATTTATCAATGCTAGCTTGTCCTACATCTCCTTTGCTGTTTTTCAATCTTTGATTCTCATGAACATGTTGCTATCTAGGGTCTTCAAAATCATCTCTTTTGCAACAAAGTCTAGATTTGCTCTTCTCCTGTCATCCTTGGTCCAATCTTTCTTAGGTTTGTCTATCTCCTTTCCTTGATCTGCTCCTGTGGATACCACAGTCATGATCATGATTGGTCCATCATTGATTACGTCCAGCATCTCCTCATGAGTTGCTGAAAGATAAGATAGCATTCTTATTTTATATTCATCAAAATTATTAACATTGAAAACAGGTACTTTTGACATAAAGTTTGAGGAATCCATAAGCACAAGTAATAGATCTATATGTGAATGAATAGAAAACTCAGATTTGAAAACTACTTTGAAAATATGTGATCTCCTTGTTACCGGAAATTAGATCTGAACAGGTTCTGATACTAGGAACACTGCTCCGATACCAATTGTTGGTCCCATAGAAGGGTAAAACTATAGTCAGGGGGGGTGAATGACTATAGTGGAGTTTCAAAAACTTTTCTTATATTTAAAAGCTTTTGGGCAGCGGATAAGTCCCTTCTTACTATGTTGTTTCAAAGTAGTTTTGACAATCACAGATATAGATTATAATTTAGGCAATTTAAATGAATGTAGTAAAGTAAATTGCAGAAAGTAAATTGACACAAGACTTATAGTGGTTCAGGGTGGTGTAATCCCTTAATCCACTCTTCTCCTGTGATGATTGGAGGAATTCACTATTGTTTTCACAGATACAATAGTATGATTGTCCTTGGTTTCCCAAGCTTCACAATCTACAAGACTATCACTCCTTGACTGCAACAGCTTCAGTGATTCAGTCTCTTTCACTGCTCCTTGAGATCAAATCCTTCAGCAGCTATCACAAGCACAACTCATTCTCAGATGACTTCTGATTCAGTTGCTTCATTTTATTGTGAATGAAATTCACAAACTTGATTGATCAATCTCAGTCCTGAATATGAATTTGTAGTTCTGATGTCTGAGTTGATCTCTAGATAAATCCTTGTAAGTTCGGAGAGAAGGCTTTTCAATTTGACAGAGTTTCTGCTTGATTTTCTTTTTCTAATCGTTGTTTTTCCTTGTCTGTCAATGCCTTCTATTTATAGCCTTGAATATCCTTGATTTGAAATTCCGTCCGTTGGCTATATTAATGAGGGGAATAATCCTTGATTTTATTCTTGATTCCCCCTTCATTATATTCTCCTTGAGTTTAGTGATCGGATTTTTCCTTCAAATGTATAGCAGAAAATCCGTCCTTGATTGATCCTCTATTGATTGTGCATTAAATGCATGATCCTCTGAATCTTCATCATATTTCAATTCTGTTCTAATCAGGATTACTTCTCCGTTCTTTGAACGGTCGAGTGATCCATCTGACTTTGCCATTTAGATCTTCCTTCACTGTTATTGCCTTCACTTTGCCGAAAGTCAGTTTACTCTGCCGATTCACTGTTTCCTTCATCACTTCAGTTTTAAGGAGAATCTTTGTACTTCACTGATCATTGATTTGGGTGAGATCAGTGTACACCATATTTGAACATTGAATTTCATCACTTGAAACATATTTAGACTTATCCAAGGTCATCACAGACTTCATTGGTTATAAATCATATCATTAAGTCTTCACTGCTTCTCTGCTGGTGCTTGGCTGGCCTCACTCTGCCGAATGTCTGCTTTACTTTGCCGTCCTACCAACTAGTACAATACTTGTCCGACTTAACTTATACAATATGTCGACTCTAAGTAAAGACTTATACGAGAGAATTTCTAACTTATTTCAGGCTTGCTATAACAGCTAGTTTGGCCATCATCAAAACATAATAAAATGTTCCTAACAGATGTGAAGCGTCAAAGAGTTGACTAGTCAGCCACCAAGTGTCACATTGAGATGTGATTGGTAAAGTGTTACCTACTTGTCGAATTATCTCGGTTGATCGGCCTACGTCGAGAATCGGGATAACTAGATGAGATCTTGGCCACTAAAGAATTTTGAAAAATTCTTGAAAGTCAATTGAGAGTAGTTGACTAGTGGGAGCAAAATCATAAACCAAAAGGCCATTTTTGATTTTGCAACAACACCCTTTTATCATTATTTTTATGTTGTAGTTTTAGCAAGCTTTCATTTATGTTTTAATCCTCGATTGATAAAACCAAATTATGATTGTTACATTTTGAGAAACGTTCTCAAGTATGGTTAAGTAATTTTAATCCTCTTAAAATAAGCAATGACACGAGCAACTTCATTGTAGTAGTTAAAGACAATGAGACTACATATTTGATGCAGTGCTCTAAGACTTTACTTATTAATCAAATCGGAAGCTCATGATATGATTACATCACTTGAAATGAGTTTCAACGAATTAATCATAAATTGGATACGACGATATCCAACGGGTCATTCTATCATACGATGACAGTTAATTCAAACATTAGATGTATTGAATGTGAATAATCACAACGAATTTTGGAAAAGGTTGTTTTCAAAATTGTAAGATTTAAGTATCGATTTAATTCTTTATCATTGCTTGAAGGTTAATTAAATAGTTTATGTTTTGAAAATAATTCAAAAGGTTAATAAACCATTTAACAAACTTTGGATTTTCTTTATGAAAGAAAAATTAAGGACATAATTTTTGTGATTTTTCTTAAGTCTTATGAAGATGAAACTAAGGAAAATTTACAAGTGCTTATGGGATTAAAAGGAAAGTTAGGGCATTTGCTTAAATAGAGAACTTATCGAAGTCTCAATTCTAAGTAAGTAAGTTGAGATAAATCTATCTAAGCTGAAGTCGAACCTCAGATATATGATATCTTACGAGTATGACTAAGTTAGAAAGATTAAATATGGAATAGATTAAAAGATATGGAAAGTGAAGCAAACGTTGCAACATTTCCTTTATGATATTCTGAATCTGGTAAAACTGATAAAGGAACTATATAAATGTTATCATGTTCCGGTTCTTATGAATATTTTTTTTTTCCAGTTAACTGTTAGGATTTAATGAATAAATTCAATTGTAAGGAATAAACGTTATTCCGATAAAGTTGAACAGTTATCAAATCTAACATACTGGATTACTGTCACTATATAGATGATATAAGGTGATGAAATCTCAACCAAATATTTATATGGCTGTTATCTTTAATATTTTGTGGTTGTTCTAGACATAGTCTCTCTGGAAGAGAAACGTGTAATCAAATGTCATTCTGATTATGTCTGAACCATGTGATTATGAATCATATGGGTAATACGTATCTTATCCAAAGATGACTAAAATTCCCTTTTATGAAAAAGGTAGTAAACTCTGGAAAATTGCCTTAAGCCTGAACATACTGATTTTTGTTGGCCTATGACAATTAATACCACAAGTGATATTATTATTTACTACTCTCTATGACTGAAATTCGGAAAGTATGAAAAGTTTAAACTAGTACGAATATGAGATTGATAAATAACTTAGGAATTAATCTTCCATTGGATTGAAGAAATTAATGCCTGAAGGGTGTTTCAGAAGCTGTCTGAAAAGGGAATTAGATTCTCCCCTGAAAGAAACCATTTTGGGACATGCAATAAGATTGTGATTCTAAAATGCAAATAGCACTTTATACGATAAAGATGCGTCGTAAGCCATGCGAAGTATCCCTTACATGTTTTGGGATAGTGCCCTCGTTCGAAACATATACTTAACCAAGTTCCAAAAATAAGGTCGAATAAGTTCCATATCAGATATGGAAGGTGGTAACCATGAATCCAGCTTAACCGATGATCTAGGGTTGTCGTGCTTCTAGCAAGCAAGCAGTGTCTGAAAACCTTTGTGGGAGCCTAGTACGACATATGCAACTTTGTGGGAGCCTAGTACGACATATGCAACTTTGTTTTCTTATTGTTCATTGTTGGTCAATGACCGCCTTTATGTTGCTTCTTAATTAGGTTAGAATCGTTTATACTTATAGTTGCATTGTCTCTGTGGGATCAACCTTGACTCGCATTTACTATACTACGATGTACCTAGTATTCTTGCTAGTAATATCGACGTTAGTGACTTACACGCGATCACATCATCATCTTAACAATAAGATGAATGGGATACTGCCACAACTTGTTCTCATGAATTCGACTGAATCAAATTCAAAGAATATAGTCCACTTCTCTAATTTAGAGAAGCTTTGGCTCGTCGCTCGACTTCGTATAACACACCCATGTTGTTCCCAACTGTTGCAGTGTTACTTTGCATTAACACTTACGTTTACTACTTTACCAATATTGATTCTCCAGTCTACAAAAGACTCATCAATATTATGGTCAAGCCCACACATTTCAAACATGTGGCTTTTAATGACCTAGGAGTGTTAATCCACCAATGGATATAAACATCTGTCATTGGCTTTAAGCTAAAACCTTTCCGTTCCGAATGAATTCAAGCTCCTTTGTTCGGCAAGAAAGTTTCAAGGCATCACCCCTGGTAATCTTCTTGCTTTCCATGGAGTCAAGCAAGGCTGAATGGTGAGAGAGTTCAGGGCATCACCCCTATTGAACTATCTACTTCTCAGTAGTGCTGTTAACGAGCCGAGCCGAGCCGAGGCGAGTAGCTGATGTTCAAGCTCGAGCTCGTTTGTAATCGGGTAGCCTCGGCTCGGATCGTTAACACAAACGAGCCTAAAAGCCTGTTCGAGCTCGGCTCGATAAGTATAAAAAACGTTCAAGCTCAAGCTCGAGCTCGATATGAAGCTCGTGAACAGGCTCGAACTCGAGCTCGGCTCGTTCAATAGTATGTTTTTTAAAGGGAATGATTTGTTTCATCCATTATTCAACCCAAAATACTTGTTTAATCAAACATCCACAAAATATTTGTTATTTGTTAAATTATTTATGTCCATATATTCCCACAATTTTTTTTATGAGAATATATGATTTATATGTATTATATATATTATATTATATAAGTTCGCAAACACTAACGAGCGTTCACGAGCAGGCTCGTGTTCGCTCGTTTAGTAAACGAGCAGGAGAACCCGATCGAGCTCGGCTCAATAGCATAAATGAACGAGCTCGAACTAGGTTAAACGAGTCAAGTTTGAGCCTTGTTCGTGAACGCTCGGTTCGTTTAACAGCTCTACTTCTCAGGGAATTATCCCTATACCACTTGGCTTTGCCTAGAAAGATAAACTTTCTCGTTCATTCGACTCTTTTCCATTTAGATACATTTACTCCCACTGGGCCTGAGACACTCAGGCGGTTCTACAAAAGTGTGAACAGACATGGAGCACCAAAACTCCATTTTCAGGCTTTATGGCTTTAAATCAACCTCTTTTATCAGAATCCTATTCAGTCCTTGCAAAATACCATAGGTTATCAATTACCCCCAGCAGACTGTTAAGTCTGCATAATCACAGCGGGTCAAAGGTTAAACCACACTCCCACTGCATTTGGGTGGATTGTTATTCTGATATAGTATAGTAGTATTAATCAGTGTAACCCCAACAACCAATGTTGTATGTGGTCTGATTAAATAAGACAGTAACTCTTTTAGTATATTTACTTCAAGGTCCAAGGTTCTTATTTACAAATTATTTCTGTTGGTCCCTTGAAAAGGCTTTGGTTAAGTTTAGAGGGGGGGGGGGGGGTGAATAAACTTAACACTTAAAACTTTTGGAGTTAACAAACTCGGCAAGTTCGGTAGCTGCCGCTTGATCGCTCGCAGCTCGCCGACGTGACTCGATAGTTTGCCGACTATTGATTTTACTGAATTTGTTGCAGCGGAATATATTCAAGTTAAGCCTTATTACTTGTTGTTAAAATATGATACCAAGTATTAGATACTCAGTAGTGTGAGTGTGTGATTTAGTTGCTAGTTTCAGTAGGTTGATGTGCTTAATATATTAAATGCAGAAATTAAGTAGGCAATTTTTATAGTGGTTCCAGGTGGTGTAATCCTGTCAGTCCACTCTTCTCCTGTGATGTTGGAGGTAATTCACTAGAGATCTTTGAGGTTGCAGTTACTAAAATCCCTAAGTTGTCTGTCCTTCACCAATAACTATGGCTTCACAAACTGAACACTTGGAACATGTAGGATTGCTGCTCCAAAGTATTCCACTGGTCCTTGAAGGGTAGAATTGCCTCCTCACCAGCTCCACCACAAACAACCATTCTTGACACCTAAGTGCTTCTCTGTCTTCAGCAGATTTCTTGTAAAAGAAAGTTTGAATCAAGTAAGTGATTCAGCTTTCAGCAGCTTGATCAGGATGAAATGATTAGGAGCTTGATGTCTTCAAGTGTGTGAACTTGATGTAGCTTGATAGCAGGTTACACTTGAAGAATCTTCTAGATCAATAGCTTTAAGCTCAGTAATGTCAGCAGGGTGATATCTTGATAAGAATCTGATAGCTCAAGATTGATTGTTTTTCTTCTTAAAATTCATCATCTGTATCTAAATTAGGAGTCCTCTATTTATAGTAGAGGATCCTGTGACTTATGTTTGAAATTCAAACATAGCCGTTTCAGATTTGTCTCTATCTTGACTTGCATTCTGTCCCTGTACATAGTACTGACACTGTCAGTTTATTTTTTGAGAGTTTTCAGACTGTCTGCCCTTTGACTCATATCCATTGGGTAAAGCTCCGAATCTTTCCAACTTGTCTTTAATCTTAACCATTGATTTGTTGACAAAATCAAAAGTTGTTATTTGTCCTTATCCTCGTAATCTCCCAATGTAACCTTTGATTAAATCGAAATATGTATTCAACAGGTTTCTGTGTATGTAGGTCTGCTGAAATACTTGTCAGTCAGCTGTCTGAAGTTTACTGTGTTTATAAAACACTTCGGCTGACTATTTTTTTTTATCTAACTTATGATTGTGAAGTTAGATTACACCATTTTGAACATAACTAAGTTCCAATCACCACTACAGTTGTGGAATTTAGACCTTGAACACAAGGTATATGTAATCAGTTTAGGTCATCACAGACTTCCCTAAATTCTAATTCCATATCCTTGACTTTAAACACTAAGTTTGATCCCTTAGCCTTCGGTAACTGAGTTTGAGACCTCAGCCTCCAGTCTTCAGCAAGTTCCTAAACTAGTCTACTGACTCAGGTACCTTACTGACCTAGACAGGTCTGCTGATGAAAGTCAGCTGACCTTTTACAATGCTTGTTTGATCAAACCTATACAAGGATCAAACTCTAATAAGCCTATACATATGATCTGGACAACTTTTTGCCTTTGCTCTATAACAGCTAGTCTGGCACTCGTCACTAAAACTTAAAATATGTCCAACAATTTCCCCCTTTTTGGTGATGATGCCAATACCCTCCTTACCGCAAAGAAAAAAGGATAAAAACAAAAATGCAGAACAAATTCAGTCAATTCTCATTATAATCATATTTGTTCATCATTATTACAAACTAGATTCAGCAATAGAGAAAGAATAATGTAAGTCTGCTGAACTAGTTCATCCTTTCTCTTTCTTGTCTCTCTCTTTCTTGTTGCTCTTGATATTCCCTTATGTCTCTGACCATGTCTCTCGTCCATTGATTTTCAATAAGGGAAAAACAATATGAGGATTTACTTCCTTCCACCATTTCCATGCCTCAGGTAGAGTTAGATTGATTTGGTGTACTCTGAATCCTAGACGCATGTACAATTGCTTGAACTCTTCCAATGACTCTCATGCTGATGTAGTAGGTAGACTTCTTCAACCTCTTCCACTTCTTCCACCTCTACCGCCTCTGTGTGAAGCTCTTAAATATTTAACTCTAGCTTCCCAGAACTTAAGTCCCAAAAAGGAATTTAGCCCCTCATGGAAACCCTTGTCATAGTAAGGTCTCCTCTTATTGTAGTATTGCTTCTTGTATTCTTTGAAGAGGTCGTCAGTCAGCTGAAGTCTGCAAGGTGTAGGTTCTCTGAATGCATTTGTATCAGCCCCCCATTTTTTTTGAGCAAAAATCCTTGTAGCCTCTTTTGCTACTGCTGTCTGGCTCTCTTCCCCTTATTGACATCATCAACAAAACGGGAAAGCAGGCCATGAACACTCTCCTGTGTGATCACTAAGTTATTTAGTTGACCTTCCATAATTTCCGTTCTTGTGTGAACTGCTGTGATCCTTCCATCCAGTGTTTGCTCCAATAGATTGATCATTTCAGTGACTTTAGGATCCAATGCAGCATGTTGAATTGTTTCAGCAGGGTCAGCCACAGCAGGCTTGGGTGCTTCAGCAAGTTTGTCAAGCTTCTTGTGAATGGAGGCAAGTTGTTCTTTCAATAACTGATCCTTGAGTGTATTGCCTTGTTTTATGCCTCTCACATCTTTGGTTAGATCAGCAATATCAAACTGAGTGGATGTGATATTGGAAGCAACTGTTTCAGTAGTCCTCCCTCTGTTTTCCACCAGGTTCTTCAAATCTTCAAATCTTTGCTCTTGTCTGTCAAGTTGAGTTCTTAACTGTGTAATGTCATGTTTGACTGCCCTCAACTCATCCAAAACATGTGCTAGTACTGCACCAGCCACACCTCCAGCCACATGTCCAACAAAGATCTTCAAAGAGCTCTTCAACATTGTACTGTGCCCTCTGTCTGCTGACAACCATGACCCAACTCCTATCCCTTCCAGCAGGGTCAGGACCTTCTTCAACCATAGCACCAAATATATCTTCCAAAATGGGTTCTTCTTCAAACAATGGCACATATGCCTGTTGAGGTTCAGCAGCAACAGGTTCTTCCTCAGGCACTTGGAACTCCTCATCACTGAAGTCATAGTCCAACAGCTGTTCATCCTCCTTAGCAGCAGTCTGCTGACTATCCTTTCCATCACTCGCCTTTACTCTAGTAGGCTCTACTTCAGTAGCCTGATCTTCAACAATTGTAGGGGTTTCTTCCAAACCCATTGTGAGTTCCAACCTTTGTCCAGGTGCTGTCTATTCCATAGCAACCTGTACCTCCAGTTCCAACCTTTGTTCAGGTGCTGTTTGCTCCTCAGCAGCTTGAACCTCCTCAAGAAGTAGGGGTGATTCTTCAAAACCCATCACCATGTCCAATCTCTGTCCTATCACTGTTTGTTCCTCAGTGAGTAGGACCCTCTCTCCCACATAAATAAAAGGAAAAATAGCCATATTTTCCTTTAGAAATCCTCTAGCATTAGTAATTTTCTGTAGAGTATCAGCAGTTTTAGATCAGGTGTCCTGAGTATCAATCCACTCATAATACTGAGCTGAATCTTCAGAACTGATATCAGGCTCACTGTGTTCAATAACCTTCTCCCGATCCAAATTTTCAGTCTGCTGATCATCAGGGTTCACATCAGACTCCACAACCAAGGATGTATCAGATGTACCAACCAACTTGTTATCTCCAAAATTTATTCCATCATTGATTAGAGCCTCCAAATCATCTAGTAAGATCTTCCATATCTTCATCCATTTGATCAGTTTGCTGGCCCTCAGAAGACTTGCCAGCACTAGTAGATTGTTCTACTCTTGGTTCAGTTGATAATGTAGTTCCACTGGCTTCTCCTTGATGAGTAGGATGATCATCATCAGAATCAGATGATGATGAATCATCACTATCTGGTGCATCCCTAGGGTCTTTAAACTGGATACTTCCTTCTCCCTTTTCTCCTTCAATGATTTCCATTAACCTCATTTCCAGCAGGGAAGTATTAACCAAATCAAGTAGATTTTCCACCTCTAACTTTTCGAAACCCCCTTCTTCAAAATCTGTCATTGGCTCAGCAGCTGATTTTTGTTTCTTATAATATCCACACTTCCATTGAAAGTAATCAGCAACCAGCTTAAGTTTGGGATCAACATATCCTTCTTTTCTTTTCTTATCCTTCCTCTCAAAAGGCATTGAAGGCTTTCTAGGTGCTGTTTGTTCAAATTGTTGTCCTCCAAAGGTCTCAACAAGCAGATTCAATGTTTCCACATCAGATGCAACCAAGTCAGTAGGTACTTCAGATTGTACATTTGTACCTACCACCTCCAATTGTTCCACACTTGGTTCCCCCTGACTTGTATGTGTAATAGCAGGGTCAACAACCATGTGTTCTTCCCCCTGAGTTGTAGCATCCACAGCAGGGTCAGGAATAGGTTCAACTACTTCTACAGTAGGCTTAGGTACAACAGTTTGATGTGGTTCTTCACTGTGTTGCTCAACAACAACACCAGTATTAGCAATAGGCTCAACAACCTCTACTTCTACTTCCCTTTGATCCTCTAGAATCCTCAATTCTTTACCTTTTCCATGTTTCTTTTTCTTCACAATTTCCTTCGTTCTCTTTGAAGGTTGTTCAGTTGCACTCTCAGCAGCTTTCCTCTTTCTTCTATCTTCCTTCTGTTGCTCTTTTAAAATTTCAACAGCAGATTTCTTCTTTGCGATTTCGGCGGGTTCGGCGACCTCGGCTCGGCTTCAGTTTGGAACCTCGAGATTCTACAGGGTCTACTGATTTCTGCTTTGTCTTCTTAGGCTTAAGCAGCTCAGTAATCTTTCTAGTGTCAGTAGCCTTTCTCTTCTCAGCAACTTTCATAGGTGCAGCAGATTTAGTAACTTGTTCCGTCTGCTCACCACCAGCATCATCATCTCCACCATTGTCACTCTCAGTCCTTTCTGTATCCAACTCTTCATCATCATCCAAACCCGGGATGAGATAGCAGACCTCCTTCTTATATCTGGACTTGTTGAGTTTCTCAGGTGCAACATCAGCAATCCTCAAATAAGTCAGCAGGGCCTGAATCATCAAACCCAAGGGCAATGTCTTGGACTTCATGATCCCTTCTCTTTCCTCTGTTATCACCTACTTCATGTATTGGACAAAGAAACCAGCCCAATCAAACTTCATGCTTTTGCAGATGATGATCAACAAGTCAATCTTGGGTCCAGACAGTGTGTCAAGGCTTCCACTTAATCCCAAGATGTTCTTTGCTATAATCTTACTCAGCAGATTATACTCCATCCTTATATGCTTCACATTGATGCTCAGTGATGATTTGATGGTATTGTTGGTCTTTATTTTATCGACAAAATCCAATCTTGACAGCCCCATTTATTCAGGATTGGTTGGAGCATTATTTCCAGGTCCAAAACCAAATGCTTCCCTCAGCAGGTTTGAGGAAACTTCAATCTCTTGGCCATTTACTGTGGTAGTAAATGCCTCTCTATTATCTCTTATCACAATGTTTCTCCAGAAGTTTACAACATTCGTGTAGGAGATGCTTTCTAATCTCAGATTAAGAACATCATCCAGTCCTTCGTATCGTCTGATTCTTCTACCAATATTGATAGCCAACTCGGTTTTGTTAGCATCAACAACAAATCCTCTGACACTTTGGCTTGTTCCAATGTGAATATCATTCTTGTCCGCCATTAGAGATGAAAAAGATGAAGAAGAAAGTTTTCAAATCTGTGTTCACACAATGTATATGCAGAGAAATATCGATCTGAGAGTTGTGTGTAATGTCTCTGTGTATATATCTATATATATAGAGAAAGTAGTGGATGGTAACTGTTAGATAAAGTGCTGTACGTGCACTGTAGCATTAACCACGATTAAAGTTGGAATAAATGAGATTTTGCCACGTGTCCCACTAGTTGAATCCATGATAGTTGTAACAGTTGGATATTTGTAACCGCGGTTATAAAGGATAGGAATAATATCCAATTACTGTTGAATTCATTTAAGTTTGACTGTCTTGTAACGTATAGTTCAACAGCCTTGGTGTTCAGTAGACTTGGATCAGCAATCTGCTGATAAAGAATGACTCAGCAGCCTGCTGACAAAGTAACTCTGCTGATCTTCAATTCCTCTTGTTTTGTCCAACTGATAATACAAGATGAAGTTTAACACCAATGACTGATCTGTCAAGTGAACTCACCCAACAGGACAAAGACCAATCCCCTTGGCAACTTCATTTGCGCAATTGTCCAAACATAAATAAGTACATGGAATTGTTGATACCAATGACTAGTCTGCTAATTGAGCTCACCCAACATAGCAAAGACTAATCCTCTTGGTGAATTCCAGTACATTGCTGATCAAAGGTGTATCAGTCAACTTTTATAATTCCAAGTTCAGTCCTTAACTTAGCAAATCTTTCACTATCCAATGGTTTAGTAAAAATATCAGCAAGTTGATCTTCAGTTGGGATGTAAAGAACCACCACATCTTTCTTTTCAACATGATCTCTTATAAAATGATGTCTCACATCAATATGCTTGGTTCTTGAGTGCAAAACAGGATTTTCTGTTATTGCAATTGCACTTGTGTTGTCACACATTATAGGAATTTCTCTATCTTCAATTCCATAATCCCTTAACTGTTGTCTTAACCAGAAAATTTGTGCACAAAGGCAACTTCCAAATAGCTATATATTCGGCTTTTCAGCAGTAGAAGTTGATATAGAATTCTGTTTCTTGCTAAAACAGGAAACCAGTCTATTTCCAATCAACTGACAGGTTCCTGTGGTGCTCTTTCTATCAATCTTGCATCCTGCATAATCAGAATCTGAGTAAGATATGACCTTGAAGCTTCCATCTTTTGAATACCATATCCCTACTCCCAAGGTCTCTTTTAGATACTTGAGAATCCTTTTGACTTCAGCTAAATGACTTTCTTTAGGTTTTGATTGAAATCTTGCACAAACATCTACAGTAAAGGATATATCAGGTCTGGTGGCAGTGAGATACAGTAGACTGCCTATCATCCTTCTCTATAAAGTTTGATCAACATCTTTGCCTTCTTTATCTTCATCCAATCTAATGTTTGTACTCATAGGAGTTGATACCTTGGTGCTGTTTTCCATACCAAACTTCTTTAGTAACTCCCTGGTGTATTTAGTTTGATGAATGAAGATTCCATCTTTCATTTGTTTGACTTGTAATCCCATAAAGTAGTTCATCTCTCTCATCATACTCATTTGGAACTTGCTTTTCATGAGATTAGCAAACTTTTCACATAGCAATTCATTTTCAGAACCAAAGATTATATCATAAACATAAATTTGTACCAGCAGAGTGTTGTTACCTTCATTGATTCTGAAAAGAGTCTTGTCATTGGTTCCTTTGGTAAAACCATTGTCCACTAAGAATTGAGATAGGGTCTCATACCATGCTCTTGGTGCTTGTTTGAATCCATAAAGTGCCTTGTTGAGTCTATACACTTTATCTTCTTGATCTTTAACTTCAAAACTAGGAGGTTGCTGAACATAAACTTCTTCTTCCAGAACGCCATTCAGAAATGCACTCTTGACATCCATCTGGTACACTTTGAAGTTGTTAGCAGCATATGCCAAGAATAATCTTATAGCTTCCAATCTTGGAACTGGGGCATGTCTCATCAAAGTCTATACCTTCTGCTTGAGAATAGCCTTTAGCTACTAGTATGGCCTTATTCCTCACAATGGTACCAGATTCATCCAATTTGTTTCTGTATACCCATTTGGTTCCAATTATATTTGCATGATTAGGCCTTTCCACTAGTGTCCAAACTTGATTTCTTTCAAATTCATTCAATTCTTCTGGCATAGCAATTATCCAATCTCCAAAATGATTCCTTCATCTGATTTTGGTTGGAAAGTCTTCAGTTGCTCCTTATGATTTAATATAAAACATTTGCTTCCAAATGGATGGAAATATGATATATTAGGTTTCCTTCCATTCCAAATCTCATAAGGTGTCTTCAGCATCTTCTTGTTCACTAAGGTCCTATTTTGTGTATAGCATGCTGTATTGACTGCTTCAGCACAATATCTTTCAGGCAATAGAGCTTCACAAATCATGGTCCTTCCTGCTTCTTTCAAAGTCCTGTTTCTTCTCTCAGCAACCCCATTTTGTTGAGGTGTACCAACAGCAGCCAGTTGATGCAGCACACCATTCTGCTCACAATATTCTCTTATAACTTTATTGAGAAATTCAGTACCTTTGTCTGATCTGATCTTCCCTACTGTCAAACTTTTCTCATTTTGCAATCTCTTCAAAAGTTCAGGCATCTTTTGAAGTGTTTCACTTTTCTTGTTCATGAATACTACCGAAGTGTATCTTGAATAATCATCCACAACTACTAGAGTGTACTTCTTTCCTGTCACACTTGTTGGTGTTACCGGGTCCAAATAGATCCATGTGCATCAGCTCCAAAACTATTTTTGTTGATTTCTTAGTCTTTGACTTGAAGCATGATTTTGTTTGTTTACCTTGCTGACAAGCATCACATATAGCATCCTTTTGAATGTGATCTCAGGTAAACCAATCACTAGTTTATTCTTCACCAACTGATTGATATCATCAAAATTTAGATGATTTAACTTCTTGTGCCATAACCAATTAAGTTCTGACTTGGTATGCACAATCAGGCATGTTTTTGGAACAGCAGTAGACCAATCCACAACATACATGTTTTGTTGTCTTTTTCCAACCAGCACAACTTGATCACCTCTTTCACTAATGACAATACATGTGCCTTTGTCAAAAGTGACCTTGTAACCCATGTCACAAAACTGTCCAGTGCTCAGTAGGTTGTAGTCCAGTCCTTCCACAAATGCAACATTCCTGATAGTTAATCCATTTCTCACAAGTGTGCCATATCCTCTTGTGTATCCAGGTGTGTTCTTGTTGCCAAAATTCACTCTTGGACCATCCTTTGCCACGTAGTTTGTCAGACAGTGCTTATTCTTTGTCATATGTTTGGAACATCCACTGTCAAAGTACCAGACACCCTACAAAACAAAGTTAATGTATTTTAGGTACCCAAAACTGTTTGGGTCCATAGTGGCCAGTGGTAAGCATGACCCTTGGCAAATTTCCATAGGGTCTTCTTTGAAAAGTGTTATACTTTTGTTCATACATGTATTCTACACATCCATAAGGTCTAACATTTGGTTGTGTAGAACTCACATAAGCTTTCTGGCCTTTTGGTATGTAATGCTGTTTGGAGTGATTTCTATTGTTAGAGGCACTAGCATAACCATAGGTTTGCTGTCTGTTAGGAACAGCCCTGTAATATGGAGTCTGCTGAGGTCCCTGCTGAGGTCTTGTATAAGTCCTCTACTGAGTCCTCTCGCCGAGTTCTTTGCTGAGGTTTTACCCTAGCAGTATGGTTATATCTATTGTTTCTAGCAGTAGGTGCAGGAATATTCCAATCATCATCAGTAGGGAATAATCTACCTTTTCCCCTGAGATAAGTATCCCTAGAATGATTGACATTTTTAGGTTTAGGATTCTTATCCTTGGAATATTTCTGATCTTTGCCCTTTTGTGGTCCAGCAGACTTGGTAGCAGGTTTGCTATCAGTAGGTCTAGAAGGTGCAGCAATCCTACTTTTGGATTTATTCCTTTTGTTAGGTAATGATGTCCTTTTTGACTTCTGATTTTGCCTCTTTGAAGCATTCTCAGTAGGTTTCACTATCTCAGCAACCTTTTTGGAAGTTGGATCTTGTGCAGGCACAAACTTAGGACCAATTCTGGTACTAGGTTCAGTAACCTTACTGGATCCACTCTTATTAGATTGTTGAGTTCCAAATCCAAGGCCTGTTCTATCACCATACGGCTTTCCAGATTTGAATGCAGTGGAGGAACATGATTGTTCAGCAGATTCAGCAGCTACTGAGTGTACAGCAGACTTACGTTGATTCTGTCCAACCACTTTTTCCTTTCCCTTGAGAATTCTTAATTCAGCTCTTAATCTTTCAACTTCTGCTTGAAGAGCTTCTTTTTCAGCCTTCACAATCTCAAAACCAGATTGTATTATCCTCAGTTGATTAAGGATGGCATCCAAAGTTTCTTCATTGTCAGAATTTTTAGGATTTGAACCACAAGTTGATTCACAATCACTTTCAGCAGGAGTGTTTATAAATACTGAATTGTATACCTCATCTGTTTCAGCCATATTTGCCATTAAAGCATAATCATCCATATCAGCAACAAGTGCGGTATCATCGATTCATTTCCTTTTTCTGATTCAACTTCATATCCTGATTCATCTTCAAGCAACCATAGCTTTCTTGCCGAGATCTTCTTTGCTTGACTTTTGCTCTTCAGTAGGTCTGGACAATCAGGTCTGAAATGTCCAGGCTTCTTGCAGTTGAAGAACAGATAATCAGGTTCCTTTTTCTGTTTTAGTTCAGGACAGTCAGGTTTGAAGTGTCCTGGTTTCTTTGTGAAATTCCTTGGATAGCCTCTTCCATTTTTCATTATTCTGATTTTCTTGCTCAGTAGGGCAATTTGCTCTTGCATCTCATCCAATAGATCATCTTGAGCTCCTGATGTTTCTTCTGGATGTGTAGCAGCCAATGCAGTGGTCTTTGGTTCTTCCTTTTCAGTCTCAAGTACAATTCTTGCTAAATTCATAAGCCTTAAGATCTGAAAATAATTTGAAGGTGTCCTCTTCATGTAGACTTCTCATTTCTTCTATTGCAGTCACCTTCATTTCCTAAACTTCTTTTGCAGGTAAGGCTTTTAAGATTTTTGAATTGATTTCTTCTTTCGAGTAGTTTACACTCAGTAGGGTGAGTTCATCCATGATTGCATTGAATCTTGATTCCATTTGTTCAATGGTTTCATTTGGTTTCATTTTGAAATCTTGGAACTTCTTCTTTGCCACACTGATTTTGTTCTTCTTGATTGCATCGGTGCCTTCACGAGATTAATTGTAACTTATCCCAAAGTTCCTTTGCAGTCTTGCAATCTTTCACTTTCATGTACATATTGCTATCCAAGGTTCTGTATATGATATCAATAGCAATGTTGTTAAGGTTTTCTCTTTTTCTATCTTCAGCATTCCATTCTCTTTTTGGCTTTGGAACGTACTGAGTTTCAGTTCCCACTGTTACTGACTTGTTGATCTCTAGTGGTCCATCTGTCAGCACATCCATCATCTCATTATGTGTTGCAGCTAAAAAAGCCTGCATACGACGTTTATATTCATCAAAACGATCTAAAGAACACATCAACATAGTTCTAGCATACTGGTTGTTATCCATGATGCAAAGCTTTGAAAATCAGAAACTTGAAAAAGTTTTCAAAGTATTTTCTCAAGCACAACAAGTAGGATTACTTCAGAACACAAGCAACGCTTTGCTACGATACCAATTGTTGGTCCCTTGAAAAGGCTTTGGTTAAGTTTAGAGGGGGGGTGAATAAACTTAACACTTAAAACTTTTGGAGTTAACAAACTCAGCAAGTTCAGTAGCTTTCTTGACCGCTCGCAGTCCGTTGACGACTCGCAGTCCGTCGATCGTTGATTCTACTGAATTGTTGCAGCGGAATATATTCAAGTTAAGCCTTATTACTTGTTGTTAAAATATGATACCAAGTATAAGATACTCAGTAGTGTGAGTGTGTGATTCAGTTGCTAGTTTCAGTAGGTTGATGTGCTTAATATACTAAATACAGAAAGTAAATGCAGAAATTAAGTAGGCAATTTTTATAGTGGTTCCAGGTGGTGTAATCCTGTCGGTCCACTCTTCTCCTATGATGTTGGAGGTAATTCACTAGAGATCTTGGAGGTTACAGTTACAAAAATCCCTAAGTTGTCTGCCCTTCACCAATAACTACGGCTTCACAAACTGGACACTTGGAATAGGTAGGATTGCTGCTCCAAAGTCTTCCACTGGTCCTTGAAGGGTAGAATTGCCTCCTCACCAGATCCACGACAAACAACAGTTCTTGACACCTAAGTGCTTCTCTGTCTTCAGCAGATTTCTTGTAATAGAAAGTTTGAATCAAGTAAGTGATTCAGCTTTCAGCAGCTTGATCAGGATGAAATGATCAGCAGCTTGATGTCTTCAAGTGTGTGAACTTGATGTAGCTTGATAGCAGGTTACACTTAAAGAATCTTCTAGATCAGTAGCTTTAAGCTCAGTAATGTCAGCATGGTGATATCTTGATAAGAATCTGATAGCTCAAGATTGATTGTTTTTCTTCTTAAAATCGTCATCTGTATCTGAATTAGGAATCCTCTATTTATAGTAGAGGATCCTGTGACTTATGTTTGAAATTCAAACATAGACGTTTCAGATTTGTCTCTATCTTGACTTGCTTTCTGTCCCTGTACATAGTACTGACACTGTCAGTTTACTTTTTGACAGTTTTCAGACTGTCTGCCCTTTGACTCGTATCCATTGGGTAAAGCTCCGAATCTTTCCAACGTCTCTTTAATCTTAACCATTGATTTGTTGACAAAATCAAAAGTTGTTATCTGTCATTATCCTTGTAATCTCCCAATGTAACCTTTGATTAAATCAAAATATGTATTCAGCAGGTTCCTGTGTATGTAGGTCTGCTGAAATACTTATCAGTCAGCTGTCTAAAGTTTACTGTGTTTATAAAACACTTCAGCTGACTATTTTTTATCTAACTTATGATTGTGAAGTTAGATTACACCATTTTGAACATAACTAAGTTCCAATCACCACTACACTTGTGGAACTTAGACCTTGAACACAAGGTATATGTAATCAGTTTAGGTCATCATAGACTGCCCTAAATTCTGATTCCATAACCTTGACTTTAAACACTAAGTTTGATCCCTTAGCCTTCAAGAACTGAGTTTGAGACCTCAGCCTCCAGTCTTCAGAAGGTTCCTAAACTAGTCTACTGACTCAGGTACGTTACTGACCTAGACAGGTCTGCTGATGAAAGTCAGCTGACCTTTTACAATGCTTGTTTGATCAAACCTATACAAGGATCAAACTCTAATAAGCCTATACATATGATCTAGACAACTTTTTTCCTTTGCTCTATAACAGCTAGTCTGACACTAATCACTAAAACTTAAAATATGTCCAACACTTTCAGAAGGTGTGTGACAGATCAACCATCAATATCTAATCTTAA
The DNA here is from genome assembly GCA_036785695.1 of Gentiana straminea. Taxonomy (NCBI): domain Eukaryota; kingdom Viridiplantae; phylum Streptophyta; class Magnoliopsida; order Gentianales; family Gentianaceae; genus Gentiana; species Gentiana straminea. The sequence goes on along the minus strand of JAVUPR010000095.1, from coordinate 1,570,970 downwards.
GAATCTTATAACCAACCTTCACTCATTGTATTAAGATGTTTCACGAACAGTCACCATCTGAACGTGTATGCAAAATCTCCAGTCCTACCTTCAAGCATAAATGCTAAATGCCTCTATATGCGGAAGTGGAGTAAATTTACTTCACCCCTTATCCACAAATTCATAAGCATCTTCTAGGTAGACTTCGCGGTATTACATAATAATGTATACCGTCATTTTGCAACCAATATCTTAATCGATTTAAGCAGTGTATTGCAGCATGTCATTAGCTATATAAGGCAATCTATGGTTTATCCTTTCAGTGAATTCGTTTCACTCGGAGGTAGGCCGAGCATCAACTCCAAAAGCTATGCTATAGCCTATATCTGAGAATGAAATACTCTCTTCTCTAGTAATATCAGAGTTTCCTCCCAATATTCAGATAAGCTAATCGGCGTTTCGAGTATTCGTCAGACCAAAATGTCTACCACTCAAAAGCTCCCACTAGCTTGTGTCCTTCATAAGACTCCGAAGGTCAATATGAACAAGTTGTGATACTTCTTCAGCTCTATTACCCTTTCCTAATTGAAAGGTTACTTAGTCATTCTTCCTTTGAGATAGTGTTCTTAGACTGGGAGATAGGAATCACCCTTAGCCAGTCTTCAGATATTATCTTTAGGATATATGCACTAATTAATAGATGTTGAAGAATCGTTTATCTCAATATGGAAACCATTTGCCTTAATAGTTATTATGTGTTACATATACCTTTTCAGCATTATTTAGTGGTTCTGACTTTATCAGACAAAAGTCAGAGTCTCAGAATCGTATACAAATGTCATATTCACTTTCTTTGAGGCAATTATATTATCGATTTGAAAGTGAATCCATTCGTCCAACGAATATGAAAATAGAAATTAAATTTCTGAGATATTCAATGTTTAAAATCCAAAATTTGTTTCCTTATATCACTCCCACTATCTCAGCTGAAATAATTGCCCGTTGTCTACTCTTTAATCATGAATGCCTAGCTACCGCGTCCTTTACAAAAGAACTTAGCTTCCGGGCCATAATCCCGGTTAAGAAAAGTCTCTAAGGATTCATAGGTTGGTGATCCGAAATCGCTTTCCTTGTCCTTTATTTTCTTTTATTAACATTTCAGTTTAGCCTTTAACTTATTTAGTTTAGATGACTTACCCTAGTAGACATTTACCTTCCCATTCTCGGCTTTCTAATGGAAATGACCGTGAACTAGCAGTTTATTTGAGTAGTCACTACTAATGAACTGTGAGATGTCTAAGTGAGATTGATACCGAATCATTCTCGTCATCCTCGAACTAATTTTGTTTTGTCTCTCACTTATCACGAGTGACATCAGTGACATACTTATCAATGTCATTTAAGTTTGTTGACTCAAAAGGAACATCCTCTTCCGAAAAATTAATTTGTATTCTCGATTATTGAGTTCAACGTTCTTGTTACTTTTCCACTTTTATGAAGTCACCATTAGTCAATTTATCGTGTTTAGCAGTTTAGATACCTTGAGATGATATGTAGTTGCAAAAATAAATTATGACAGAAATATAAATCAAATCATACACCACAACTAATTATGATTTTAAGAATATTAAACGTGATGTCATGCATGCATTTTATCCTACCATTCCAAGGATTTAATCTCACACCTACAGTGCCGCCGTAAGGTAGGTCAAAGAGGTGACGATTAAATTGAGACAATATCTCTCAACAATTAAACCATTTAAGAATCGAACATCTCTTATTTAATTGTGGATTACATTCCTTTTTTAGCCAAGATATTTCTAAAAAATATCCTTGTGAGTGTGCCCTACTGTTTCAGATTTTTAAGTACGCCCCGAGTATGCCGCCGTAGGGTAGGTCAATGACCCGACGAGTACTCAAAATCCTATCATTTCAGAAACCAAGCCTTGAATTTTGATAGCGGTGAAGGCCATCCGTAGGGGGCCAAAATCAAAGCGGCACGATGCGTCACCATTCTCTCACGTGCTTGTGTCAACAGTAGAGGCCGTGGGGTCGGTTGTCACCTTCCCCGCTCCCACTCGTTATTTTGAAAATTATGTGGTCTTATTTGGATTTTCAGAATTTCTTAATCATCCGAAAAGCAATAAATAATATTTAAATTAATCCTCTCACTAGTTCATCGGTTCCAAATACCGTCTAACTAGTGTCACTTATTCACGATTTTCCAATTTCTCGGATTTTTAAATTCTTTGTGTAGACACTACACAATTAAAATTCACCAAGAATTTTATAATCCTAATACATTAGGACTTATGAATTTCTCAATAATTTGAAAACAATAAATCACGAAATTTAAAGCTCCCACTAGTTTATCGGTTCCAAATACCGTCTAACTAGTGACACTATATTCATGATTTTCCAATTTGTTGATTATTTAGAAATCTCTTGTGTAGTCACTACACAACAAAAATTCACCAATGAATTTTAAAGTCCTAATTTTATCATGATAAAAAAATTTAGGATCTTGGAATTTTCCGATAATCGAAAACAATAAATCATGACAAGCAATCACCAACTTATCGGTTCCAAATACCGTCTACTTAGTGTCCAATCTTTCACGATTTTCCAAATTTTGATTATTAAAATTCTATTTATGTAGACACTATATAATTAAATCCTCAGAGTTTTTAGATCCATAAATTAAGTTTATCATGTGAATTTTATATCCCGATAAAAAATTCCATTTCCTTTAATTTATTTTTAATCTAAATTAATTATCGTTTTCATACATCTAATTAATGACAATATTAATTTTCTACATGTATGCATATGCTAGGAGTAGAATTCATGAATATGATGCATGACATGGTTATATCACATAAATAATCATACAAGAAAATAAATGCGAAAAATAAACCACTGAGATAGAACGTTGGTACCCCCGTATCTAATCTATAAATTAAATAAGTAAATCCTACGTTCATAAAATTTCTAATCTTCAATGAATCGCCGCCCTAATTTTCTGGTCTAGATCTTCAATAAAAGCCCTTCCAGTTGAGTTGGTTGAAGCTCATTCTTCCTTCATCACCACCCACTTCAATTCCCCTCCCCCCCTTTTTTATTGTTTTCGTTCGTTTTTTTTTTTCGATCGGTTTTTTTTTTTTCTTTTTTTCGAGCAGAAAAAAAAGTTGGGACAGGGAAGAAAGAAAAAAAACACAAGAAGAATTTTATAATTTGATCCGGTCAAGGGGATTCGAACTAGGGTCTGCACACAATTGGACCTGTGACTTGACCACTGTGTTGCGGCTTTTATTCTTCAGAGTCTTCGTCCGATTTATTTAAATATGTCTCGGCCGAATTAAAATTAATTCAGAAAATTAAAATTGTAAAAATAAATTACATGATATCCTATACCCAAAAAAACAGGCTTACAATAGATCTAACGGTAAACAGATACCAACCACAATCCATCTCGTCAACCAAAACATTCAATCGCATAAAAAAATTAAATGATGCAATTTTATTCTATTTCACTCCTTATTAATTAATTATGCAATCAAGATCACAAAATCGCTTTAACCTGGCTTTGATACCACATGTTGGATATATAGAAACCCGAATCCGGATCCGATCCATAATTGGATCGTCAGATCTGATTCTCAGCACGATCGAGACGCTCGATCATGCACAGCAGAAGCTACGAATAAATTCGCATGCGATTTTACCACGATATGATCCACATAAATAACTAACATAACTATAAGAAGGTTGAAGATTTACCCAAACGGAGAGCGATAGTAAATCGACAGAGAGGGAGAAGCCGCAGTCTTCCGGATTGTATCTCCTAGCGACGTGTAACATCCCGACTTTTCAGAAAAGGGGCATAAAAGTCTTTTTACGTTTTTATGCGTGTCTCGATAATTTTAATGGGTTATGCTTTATTAAATGAATAAAGTCAATAAAATTGTTAAAGGGTATTTACGGTATTTTAAATGTGTAACTTTTATTGAGTGCAAAACGGAAATTTAACCACCCCTATAAATACCTCTTATAACCTAAAACTCTTCTCATTTTTCACTTCTCCAAATTTTCCTGCGGCTGAGTGAAAAAAAGAAAAAGAAAAAAAAACGAGGGGAAAAAGAAAGAGAAAACAATGGATACTTTTGGGCGTATCACCGCGACCGTTAATCCGTTTTGAAATCCGAAAGTACCGCTGGAACCGTGAGAGGACGAGGATCGTTTTGACGCCAGAATTTGGGTCTGATTCTCAGGTATGTTGGAGTCGAATTTTCTGCTGTGAATTCATGAAAAGGATCACGAATTCGTGTTCTAGGGCTTTGTTTCGTAGTTCTTTGTTTAGAGGTTTTGATCATCAATTAATTCATGTTAATTGGGATCTTTTAGATCATGTTTGAGGCCTGTTTAAGTGCTGCTTGAGTTTGGTTTGGTTTTGGCCCCAATCGTGGTTTCAATCAAGCCTTGTAGATCTTCGTAGAATGTGTGTTTTGGGGATCTTTGTGCTTTGAAGGTGGCAAGGAATCGTTTTTAACGGTGAGATGCTCTTCCTAATGTTTAATTAAGGTTGTATGATGTGAAGGTTGAGTGTTGTGTTGAATTCATGGTTAGAAATCATGATTTAGGTCGTGGTTAAAGTGTTGGACATTTTGGTATGAAAATGCTATGTTTCTCTGCTGTTTTTCTGTGTTAATTGATGTTAAGCTTGGATGGATTTGAGTTGAAATCGTTGAGTGCAGAAAAACTGTGTTTCCCTTGTGCTGTCAGGGTCTGTCCGTACGGATGGATCAATCATCCGTACGGATATTTCACTGAATCGATCTGAGAGTTGTGCTGAGCTCTATCCGTCCGGATAGATCATCCTATCCGTCCGGATGGAACCTTCTATCCGTCCGGATAGTGCCTCTAAGTGCTGTTTCCTTTTTATGTGTTTTTAAGCTACGAGTTGAGTTCTAAATGTTACTCTTTGATGTAGTAGCACTTGATAAACCTTACAAAGCCATGAATAAGCTTCTGATGCGTTTGGTTCTGCACCGAATGTATTCTTGAAGGATTGAAGTGCGGGACCGTCGGAAGAGTAGGAGTGGCCTTGTGCTTTGATGAATTAGTATTCATCAATGTACGTGTAATTGCTAGGTCTTGTCCGTGTCTAGAGGTCCGGGGAAGAGAGTTGAGTTGTGAGGGAGCCTACTTGAAAACACTTAGGTGGCTAGATAACAATTTAATAAACTACATATTTGACTAGTAAAAAGATTAAACATCATGAGAGCTTGGACAGGCACAGTACAACATCGGCAATGTGAGGTTTGGCCAGATAAAGTGGTGTTGATCATTGCCGGATTCTAGACAAAGCCAATTAAAGTAGTGATCATCCCGCCGGACAAACTCACGAACGAGATAGCCATTCACCGGATAGCACTTTAGAGCTAGCCAGTCAAAGTGAAATGATTGTCTCGGGTCCGCTGTAACAAAGATAAGCTAAGTTAGAAACGTTTAGTCACGACATGTTGATGGACATGAAGTGAACCCTAGAATTGAGTCGGTCTCATAAAGATAACCTAATATTATTTAATGAACCTTTCGTTGTAAGGCTTATTTATACATTAGCTTCTTCATCTTGCTAAGTACTTTGTACTTACCTCAATTGCATATGTTGTTTTGTGTGCTTTTGGGGTGAGAAGACGAACGAGTTGTCCTTGAGCTCGTTGAGGAGTTCGATGATGTTTTGATGACGTTGGTGCTTGATGATGCTTTCTTTTACTTTCTTTTAAAGGTTGTACTTTATTCCAAGTTTGTAAGACAAGGGTTGTATCTTTATTTTGTAACATCGTACGTTGTAAGCTTTATCTCGTTGTTGTAAGCTTTTCCTTTCTACCCCTAGTCGGTTTGTATTCTATTCTAGTAGCATTTATGATTTTACCCGAGTCTTTTGGGCTTCTGTTGCTTTAATTATGATACGACGACGTAAAGGCTGGCGTATAATATTGGATTTATTTAATGTTATACGCGCCGAACGTTCTCTTCCGGATAAGGGCTCGGTATCCGGGAGCGGGGCGTTACAGTTGGTATCAGAGCAAAGCGTTCCTTGCTTTTCTAGGCTTCCCTTTCTTAAGATAAGACCTTTTTTTTTTACCACTAAGTAACCATTCTGACTTCCTTGATCTTTCAGAATGGCAGGAACCCGTAGAAGTTTCTTTACTAACCTAAGTTCTATTCTCAGGATAAGGTATCTTAGATCTTTTAGAACCTTTCTGATCTTTCTTGTTCTTGGTGGTAAATCCTCGTAAAACTAAGAATCTTTAGACCTTGGTCGAGTTGCACTAGAATCAAGTGAAGAGTCTTCTTAGACGAAGGTTAGTTTGAGTTCTAAGCTCACATCCTTTATGTGATACCCTCTAGTTTGTTCCTTCTCGGACCCTTAATAGAATCCGTATCTTCTTTCGACCTTTCAGAATTTTCTATCTTTACTCTTTTCTGGGAGGATTTAAGTTTTCTTATTGCGACCTTTTGATTTAATCATTTCTTTGATCTTATAATTTGGTGTTATGCAAAACGAGTAAACGATTTTGTGTACGTTTCTTTATGTCTTTTAATATCATTTCGGATGTTCTAAAAATTCCGTAAATTTGCAGTCACATAGGGATTTTCCTTTTCTACAATTTCTCTTTTGACATCAACTTAGTTTTCAATATGGATTGTTCATAAATTGCTTAACAAGGAGGAGTACTCTGTTCAGAAAATTCTGCAGCGGTACTCATACTTATGAATCTGTTTTGAATAATCTATACACCTCCAAATGACTTGAATTTTTGATATGTTGTAGAAAACTTTCTGATCTGCAATTTTTGTTATGGAGTCAAGTGTAAATTCGTTCTGGTTTGAGTACAATCTGCAACACAATGCAGATTATAATTTTCTGAAATTTTTGACAGCTTACAGTAGTCGACGAAAAATAATTATTTTAACCAACCAATGCTTTTCCATAAATTCTGAATTTTGTGTAGCATATGTAAAACTTGTATACCTACAACTTTTCTTTTTACATCATGTTCAAAATCAATTTGGTTTGTTCTGTGCAAGTCAATCATTTCATGGTTGATGTATGTACTTAAACTTTTAAAACCATTTAAGTACTTGTTCATGAAAGGCTAGACAACATTCTTTCACCCTAGAAGTTTAGGTGTGGGGTTAGAGGTGTTGGGAAGGCTTGGTAGTATAAGACTTTTAACTTAGTTGTTAGCCAAAATAAGAAGTTTAGTAAGTAGGTATTAAGCGTTGTAGATTTAATACCCTTCTGTGACAAGAAACAATTACATGGTGACTTTCCAATCCCATGTTTTCTTTGACGAGGTGCTTTCTATAATCATTTGGTTTCATACTTAGTTACCTCTAATTTCAAATGTTTCCCCATGCATACTATTTGTAACCAATGTGCTAGCTAGATCATCCATTGAAACTTTTTGAACTCGGTAAAAGTCCTTTCATTGCGAAGTCTTGTTTTCCAAGTGTGTGCATACTTTGATGTATCATATTTTTTTTTATGAAGATGTTTTCATAGTGTCAAATGCTTGATTTAAGGAAACAATTTTCTCATCTTTCGAACTATTTGAACTGCAACTGCATATCCTTTCATTACATCATGTTTAGCAAATTCGGGTCAATAAACTTTTGCATCCTAGTGATTACCTTCAATGCATCCCCTATACGACGTTTTAGTGCAGAAAACTTTTTGTTTAAAGACTCAACTCTTTTATTAGAATTTTATACCATTCCGAAAACCGGTTGAAAGATCAAACTTTCTCAAAACATTCATTTTTCATTTTTAATTACATATCCTTTTGTCTTCCGGTAAGAATATTTGAACGACCATTTCTTACCTAAGTGTCATTTAATAACTCCAGGCTACTTTTAGAAGATTATATATATATATATATATATATATATATATATATATATATATATATATATATATATATGTTCAAAAGTCCTATCAATAATTACTTTCAAAGTAATGCATCCCTTACTCCCTTATGAAATTCTTGTTTTTGAATAAGCGAGTAGTTGAACCTCCTTTACAACTCATGCATGTCTTTTAAAGCTTTGTTTGATAAATAATTTTAGCATGCAACTTATTTTGTTAAGAGTTTGCTCGACAAAATTTGCTACAGGTGCTAAGTTGTTTTGTCTTATTCTAAACCTTCTTTCTTTAAGTTGGAAGAAATGGCTTTCTGATTTTTTTTTTAACAAAGGACTGTCCTCTTTCTTTTGAACATTTGCACCATCGATACAAACCTTTTAACAGTATCACAATAGTCCTTCTTGTGTTAATCTTTGAACGACATGAAAACCTGTACTATTTGAAAATCTTGTGTTTTCTTTACCCAGTCGTCACTTATGATTTCTTCACGAAGCACTACCCGATTTATCTTTATCATTGAACCTTTGGAGAAAATGCGTTCTCTGAGCCCATTTTGCTTTCTTTTCCATGTTAGTATTTATGACTTCTTCACAACATTTCTCCAATTTACTTGGATTTTCATCATGAAAACTTTCAAGAGAATATACTCGTCTTCAAATCCCTTATATATATATATATATATATATATATATATATATATATATATATATATATATATATATATATATATATATATATATATATATATATATATATATATATATATTGAATAATATTTGAAACTTCTTCTACTTCTAGACCTTTCGTTGAACTCGTTAATGGTGAAGTAAGAAAATTTATTCCTTTGTGTTCAATCATACCAATTACTTCAAGAAAAAAAAAAATAAATAAAAATTGTTTCAATCTAGGTTATTTAGAATGGTTTTTGGTTGCATCAAATGTCTCAGCCAGAGAACTTTGGTTTTATCGATCTTATCACAAGTGGCATTGTCTTGGTAAATTTTATATGTCATCCATTTTGTGTTATCCAAACAAACGTTTTACTATATGCATGTGAACCAAATTCAAGCCATCTTTCATTTTGTGTTACGCGTCTCAAAATTTCCCCATTTGTTATCTCCTTTAGTAGTTTCAATTTTCAAAAGACTCTTATAACCATTCTTACCTTTCTTCTGGAATCAAGGTGAGAATAAGTTTAAAATTTTGTTTCTTGTATATGTGCTGCTGAAAAAAGAAAAAAAAAAAAGAAAAAAAAAGGGGAATGAATTCTTTCACAACTCCAATCTTTTGTTGGACTATAAAATTGTGGTTGCTGATAAACTCACTGTCAAAAGTTGTTTTCTTGTCTATAGGAAAACCTTATAAGTTTGGTAGAAGATGTTTATATGGTTTCCTTTTTGAAGACTAGTAATGATTGAAGTATGCCTATGGTTTGGGTGTGCTATAGATGGTTTAGTGCTGGATTGATAACAAGACGGAGTTGAAGTTCCTTAAGTTGATAGCTAGTTTCTGGAAGGTAAGACGGACGTATAGGTCAAGTAACCCACGAATAAGTATGGAAACAGCTGTAAGGGGGACAAAGTGGACGAAGAACCTAGAAGAATACTACTTGTTAATTAGTGGATTGACGTAACTTTTGGGACAAGTGTTATGGGAGGAGCTTAAGAAGTTGGGTTAGAAGAGTCGAGTATAAGGTAGTTGAAATGTGTGAATAAGATAGAGTGGTGCTTGGGTCTGAAGTACTAGATTAGTTGTGATGGACGCATTGAAGTCTTGATGACGAAAGTACTAAGGTTCAAATCAGTTGGAGATAATGTTTGTTTTTGAAAGTGAACTAGAAAGTGGCCAAGCTGGTATCTAAGATGAAGGTGGTGTTGGTTCTGGCAAGTTTCGAGGACGAAACTTCTTTAAGGGGGGAAGAATGTAACATCCCGACTTTTCAGAAAAGAGGCATAAAAGTCTTTTTACGTTTTTATGCGTGTCTCGATAATTTTAATGGGTTATGCTTTATTAAATGAATAAAGTCAATAAAATTGTTAAAGGGTATTTACGGTATTTTAAATGTGTAACTTTTATTGAGTGCAAAACGGAAATTTAACCACCCCTATAAATACCTCTTATAACCTAAAACTCTTCTCATTTTTCACTTCTCCAAATTTTCTTGTGGCTGAGTGAAAAAAAGAAAAAGAAAAAAAAACGAGGGGAAAAAGAAAGAGAAAACAATGGATACTTTTGGGCGTATCACCGCGACCGTTAATCCGTTTTGAAATCCGAAAGTACCGCTGGAACCGTGAGAGGACGAGGATCGTTTTGACACCAGAATTTGGGTCTGATTCTCAGGTATGTTGGAGTCGAATTTTCTGCTTGTGAATTCATGAAAAGGATCACGAATTCGTGTTCTAGGGCTTTGTTTCGTAGTTCTTTGTTTAGAGGTTTTGATCATCAATTAATTCATGTTAATTGGGATCTTTTAGATCATGTTTGAGGCCTGTTTAAGTGCTGCTGAGTTTGGTTTGGTTTTGGCCCCAATCGTGGTTTCAATCAAGCCTTGTAGATCTTCTCGTAGAATCTGTGTTTTGGGGATGCTGTGCTTTGAAGGTGGCAAGGAATCGTTTTTAACAGGTGAGATGCTCTTCCTAATGTTTAATTAAGGTTGTATGATGTGAAGGTTGAGTGTTGTGTTGAATTCATGGTTAGAAATCATGATTTAGGTCGTGGTTAAAGTGTTGGACATTTTGGTATGAAAATGCTATGTTTCTCTGCTGTTTTTCTGTGTTAATTGATGTTAAGCTTGGATGGATTTGAGTAGAAATCGTTGAGTGCAGAAAAACTGTGTTTCCCTTGTCTGTCAGGGTCTGTCCGTACGGATGGATCAATCATCCGTACGGATATTTCACTGAATCGATCTGAGAGTTGTGCTGAGCTCTATCCGTCCGGATAGATCATCCTATCCGTCCGGATGGAACCTTCTATCCGTCCGGATAGTGCCTCTAAGTGCTGTTTCCTTTTTATGTGTTTTTAAGCTACGAGTTGAGTTCTAAATGTTACTCTTTGATGTAGTAACACTTGATAAACCTTACAAAGCCATGAATAAGCTTCTGATGCGTTTGGTTCTGCACCGAATGTATTCTTGAAGGGAATTGAAGTTCGGGACCGTCGGAAGAGTAGGAGTGGCCTTGTGCTTTGATGAATTAGTATTCATCAATGTCTGTGTAATTGCTAGGTCTTGTCCGTGTCTAGAGGTCCAGGGAAGAGAGTTGAGTTGTAAGGGAGCCTACTTGAAAACACTTAGGTGGCTAGATAACAATTTAATAAACTACATATTTGACTAGTAAAAAGATTAAACATCATGAGAGCTTGGACAGGCACAGTACAACATCGGCAATGTGAGGTTTGGCCAGATAAAGTGGTGTTGATCATTGCCGGATTCTAGACAAAGCCAGTTAAAGTAGTGATCATCCCGCCGGACAAACTCACGAACGAGATAGCCATTCACCGGATAGCACTTTAGAGCTAGCCAGTCAAAGTGAAATGATTGTCTCGGGTCAACTAGAGATTTATCTCTATAGGGTTGCAACTTTTGTCTTAGTGCATATCTTACTAAGTGTAGTGCCCTCGCAAACCTGCTGTAACAAAGATATGCTAAGTTAGAAACGTTTAGTCACGACATGTTGATGGACATGAAGTGAACCCTAGAATTGAGTCGGTCTCATAAAGATAACCTAATATTATTTAATGAACCTTTCGTTGTAAGGCTTATTTATACATTAGCTTCTTCATCTTGCTAAGTACTTTGTACTTACCTCAATTGCATATGTTGTTTTGTGTGCTTTTGGGGTGAGAAGACGAACGAGGTTGTCCTTGAGCTCGTTGAGGAGTTCGATGATGTTTTGATGACGTTGGTGCTGATGATGCTTTCTTTTACTTTCTTTTAAAGGTTGTACTTTATTCCAAGTTTGTAAGACAAGGGTTGTATCTTTATTTTGTAACATCATACGTTGTAAGCTTTATCTCGTTGTTGTAAGCTTTTCCTTTCTACCCCTAGTCGGTTTGTATTCTATTCTAGTAGCATTTATGATTTTACCCGAGTCTTTTGGGCTTCCGTTGCTTTAATTAGGATACGACGACGTAGAGGCTGGCGTATAATATTGGATTTATTTAATGTTATACGCGCCGAACGTTCTCTTCCGGATAAGGGCTCGGTATCCGGGAGCGGGGCGTTACAGACGACTGGTGGACGTCGATACTCGCCGTAGAACCTCCTCGAATATGCCCAAGAAAAACCTTAATTTTTCTTCTTCCCAATGGCTAGGACGAGAAAACAAAATTTCTCCAATTTTTTTCCAAATAGGTGTGGCCTATTTTCTTTAAAATGGCGTGGTTTTTGTGGTTAAATTTTCTATTGGGAGAAACTCACATTTTATAAAAAATAACTAATAAATTGAGAGTTTATCTTTTACACACAAATTTATCTTTTACTTTAAGGAAAATAAAACCTTTATCCAATAGGAAAACAAATTTCATATTTATCTAATAAGAAAACTAATTTCTTATTTATCCACATTATAATTAATTATGAGAAAATTTATTTTCCCAAAACCAAATAAAAGTGGCGCTATTTTGTGTGTCAATTGGGATAATAGAAAATGTCTTTTCTATTTTACATATTTTTACCAAATAAATAATATTTGCATATTCATTAAATAGACCAACTATTCAATTTATTCTCGAGGTTCCATAAAACAAGAAAACACTCGCGTGTTAGGACCCAACCCGGGGACCATAGACCTATAACCAGTAGCTACAATAAATTGAATAAAATATTCATCGAACATAATATTTCTACTCAACTCATTAATTTCGGAATTACGCCACCATAAATCTGAAACTGAACTCTATCGATTATAGATATAACTTATTCTCAAAACGTCGAGTCGATAAGTGTCCATTGATATAATCATTACTTACAGACTAACCCTCCATAGACTATCCGTAATGAAGCGGGAATATTTCCGTAAACCTTTTTCATTACATCTCATCATTATTTACGATTAACCCACTAGTGATCAATTAGTTCATAATCAATACGAACTCCCGGGATCGATCAGTTTCTAGGATTAACAAATAATGGGATTGTCTTTCTACTTCCCGCAGGAAGGAATGAATTTCATATCTGTGAGACACACACTCCTCACTCATCCTAGAATAGTGTCAACGTGAAAGTGATTCGGACCGCGTCTCTTAGCGATCTTTAACGAACACATCAAATCATATCCTGAAACCAATAGGAGTATGCAATCACTTCAGGATTAAGGTTAATCCATATATGATCATCTTGTGATTTAATGAGATTTCTCAATCACGGAATTATATGAGAAACGTAGATTAAATTGGTCCAGTCCTATATGACTCTCATCATATATAAATGCCCCACTTAGACAACCAATGTCGACGGTCCGGATAAGACGGTCACACCATAAAGTGTTCTTGGTGCATTAATGATGGTTTAATCAATAGACCCCATACTTTGATTAAGTTCACCACAGACTAATATTTCAAGTGTATCACCATAAACCTAATTCTCATGTGTGACACACACTAAGTTATATGGCTACAGATGATACGACTTGGGGTTTTCAGCAGTGCATTAAAATATAAGCACAAAGCAAATAATAAGATGAAATAAAACATGTCTTTTATTAAATAAAAACAATTACATAAATTGTCTTTCGGGCGCTACTTCCAACACCAACATCAGGTTAAGTGATAGATCCGTCAATGAAACCTATCTTGTTCTTTGTTTTTTACAGCCATCTTCATAGAGTGACTCCAAGGATGATAATTCTTGTTGTTAAGCAACGGCTGGACCTACACCAATGTTGAATTCTCATTAGGATGAAAGAAGAAAGGATTCCCAGGCAAAATGCCTTGATTTTGAGCAGCTGCAATAGCCATAACTAAAAAACTAGAAAGAAGATGAAGAAAAAAAATTGACCGAAGCATTTTCTTGATACTAAAACAGGAAAATGAACATAAATCGAAAGAAGATGTATTACTCATTAATGACATGAAAAATAAAAGCAATAGTGACGGGAATTTCCCAAATCATGTACATATTCTGATTTCTCTCAATTAGCACTCTTTTATCTTAATTAACCACTCGAGCAGCTCAATAGAGTATATATGTAAGAGTGTTTTAAGTTACAATAACAGCACTTAACAAAAAATAACCACCCTTAAAGAACTTAACTAACTATTGAAGTAATGTGTTCAACAATATGCCTCAATAAACACTTGATAATTAATATTATATCTCAATAATTTAACATTTTAAGACATAAATTTTCAAGTTTCTCTTTTGTAAGAACATTGACGGAGGGAAATTGGAAATTCAGGCTTTGTCCCCCCTCCTCACTTGAAAATAAAGTTACACTTTTGACAAAATGTGTTTTTAGGTAACACATCGTTAATAGTGGAGTAAAAAATATTGGAGTAAAACAGATTTTACGACCATAATAATTAAGTTAAACAGATTTTACACCAATAATAGTGGAGTTAAACTTTTTACGTCGTTAATAGTGGAGTAAAAAGAATTTTTACTCCAATAATAACGTCGTAAAATCACTGATTTTACGACGTTATTATTGGAGTAAATTGATTTTACGACGTTATTATTGGAGTAAATTCTTTTTACTCCATTATTAACGACGTAAAAAGTTTAACTCCACTATTATTGTCGTAAAATCTGTTTAACTCCATTATTATTGTCGTAAAATCTGTTTTACTCTAATATTTTTTTTATAGATTTTTGTCCAGAAGGACAAAATTATCAAAAAATCGGGATAGAAGGAAACTGTAATTTAATAAGGACAAAAGTAACAAACGTGGAATAGAGTAAATATGAAGTAAAAATTGTGAAACACAAAATAACATTAACACGTGAAGTAACAATTTTAAAGTAACAATTGTGAATTTTATCCTTTATAATCATGAAAATATTACTTTTGTCCTTCCAGATCATTTTTTTAGTCTTTCTGTCTTGTGGCCCCTTCCCCTATTTTTTACTCCATTATTATTGTCGTGTTATCTAAAAACACATTTTATCAAAAATATAACTTTATTTCTAAGTGGGAAGAGGAGACAAAGTCTGAATTTCCAATTTCTGCATGGGAAATTCTATCACGGGGACTCCGGTGTAGGGAGTCCCCCATGTGTTCAATTATGAACCACATGTTTTTATTCTAAAATAAATAAGTGTGAATAAAAATTAAAGATATGTGATTCAAAAGGTGCCACACAGGGACTCCTTACCCAGGAGTCCCCGTGATAGAACTTCCCTTTCTGCATTGATCGGAGCATCTGTTCACCCATCTAATCAAGACATTGCAGTGACTGAGTGACATGATATGTTATGTAAATGGCGCAACAATTTCTTCCAACATTAAATATAGTGTTTTATTTTTTCTGGGAACAAATATAGTGCTTTTACATGGCTGAAAAACTTGTGGTGGGGAGGCTTCTGGTTGTCTCCACAAGGTAAGAATTAGGAAAATATATATATATACTTTTTTTCTTTCTTTTCAATGATGACGTACGAAAATGCTAATGATGTGTTAACCACCAACGATCTTTGGAAATCGTCCGGTAACCGGTGTGGGTCAATATCTTCATGTGATAACGACCGATACCCTAAAAACCCTAAATTATCGTAAAGGGTGAGATGTTTGGTGTGTTCGGATGAGCTCTCGAATATTTACGGGAGTTGCCTACGTATCCAATAATCGAAATTGGAATCGAGTCATCCGTAGTTCCTTAGGGTCGTTTATATAGATCATCTCTCGCCCTCTTACTTGGTGGGCAAGTATTATAATTAAATATTAATCCCTAAGGATAAATATGACTCAATCCCCAAAATAAGAGATAATTATGGACATATTTAATGTCAAGATTAGAGCCTTTATGACTAAGGATTCTTTCCATATATGTTTATCCCACACGTGGAATAACGGCGGAGGCTTCGGAAGGTTACCCGTTCGGCCCCCAAAACCCACACGTCCGGGCCGGGCGGCTCCTCTTCGCCGGTCCTTTACCGTCTGCGCGCGGGCTGGAGGAGGAGCTCGGACCGGTCTCCCGTGGTAGGACGATCCGCCCTCTGTTCGGCCATTAGGGCCTTTGGCCCTTAAAACCTTAACCTCGAGGGTGGTAACTTATTAAGCACCCAAAAGGTGACACGTGGCATAATCCGGGTCGAGTATCATCATAAGCCCCCGGATCGACTTGACTTCTTTAGTCGGTCGGATCTCTCTCTGCTGGCGGTTCGTCGACACTTGCCCGATCACGCGTTTCAAATTGATAGTGCCGGTGGTGGCCTATTTAATAGATAATCATTACATACGCGGTTTGCGAGGCGTTTTCACTCTTCTCTATAGCGACGTCGCTTGAGTGTCGGGAGAGAGGTTATAAACCCGTCCTCTCATATCGGACCCTCTCTCTTCCTTCGGTCGCTATTAATTCGAAGTCTCCTCTCCGGACTCCGTGCATTTCCAAGTAAGTTTCCAACTCTTATTGCTTTTGTTCTTTTACATTTCTTCTTCTCCTCTACTTTTCCCGGTTTATGAGGGCTAGTACGCCTCTAGCGGCTCCATTGATAGAGAATTTGAGTCCCGTTACGAATCGAGAAAACGAGGTCACTCGGCCTTTCATCCGGTTCGGTGGCCACATAGATGTTTCGCGGCGAACACTATTCTTTGCTCGCATAAATTCCGAGCGGATCGTCACGAATCAACCTCATCTAGGTCAGATACTACTCCGCCTTTGGATTTACCTCCTTAAATCGGTGCCTCGAGCCCGTATGAGCGCCGAACGGTATAGGTGCTTTCGGCGTTAGGTCTAAGCCGACCCGGGATGGACTCTTGCAAATTTGTAACCGGTATGGCATAGACATGGACCATTATGCCCCCCGGTTACCGGGGGTTCCCATCTTTATGCCCATCGGCCCCCGGAGGGATATTGCACGGTGTACAAGGATCGGTTCGTCGCGGCCTTAGAGTTCCCTTCGTCCGGCATTTTTGGCCGTGCGAGAGCATTACCAAGCGGGATGCGCGCGGATCGCCCCTAACGGTGTTAGGGCAATCATTGGTTCTGCGATTTTCTTCCGATTAGTAGACACGGAGTTCGACGTGGATCTTTTTAGGACCTTTTACCAACACAAGAAGGTAAGGAACCACGGCGGGTGGTATTACTTTCCACGCCGTACGGACCGGCGGAGGGGGGTCCCATGCTTTCTACGGGGAAATCTTCGATCCATGAATGGAAGAATAACTTCTTCTTCATTCGCAACGATGGACACCCGAGTTGAGCAAGCGGAATTATTTCCGGCTCCCGCCGATGTGTGTCCCCTTACGGTTGGTGAGAACTTTGAATGATATTGCCGGTGCCAATGTTCTCCTTGACTTTGAGTGCGGTCGGACGGGCGATCGAAGCCGCACGCTTGTCCGATGCCGGTCCCGAGCCCTATTTAAGGCTTACTTAGGATGAATACGACCATCGTAGGGGTTGTTCCCTTAATCTCCTTTGTCTTGCATACTTAATTTTGCTGTTCTTCTCAATTCTAATAATTTCTGCCTTTTACAGTGGCTGACGTTGCCGACATTTTCGACCAAGCACTCAATGAGGAGGAAGATGTGCACGAGCCCCGGCGAACTTGGAGGTTCCAAGGGAAAGAAGCACCGGCACCGAGCCCGGCCAACCCAACCCGAGAGGCCAACCCGGGAACTTCCCGTGCGGCCTTCAACAAGACGATCGACCACTGGGAGCACGGCATGTCGAGCAAGAGAGGATAGTCGGGTCATTACGGACGTCTCGGACACGGGTGACCAATCAAGACGGCGCCCGCGATCTGGACGGAAGAGGCCTAGGTCGGCCGGGGAGGCTTCGAAGGAACTTCGGGCTCTTCGGCCGAGTTCTTGGCCGAGCCGCCGGACAAAGATCGGCATCGATCGTAAGTCTCCTTATTCGTTTCTTGTAAAACACCTTTACGCCCCCGTTCGCCTTACACTTAATATTTACGGGTGGTTAAAGGCCGGGAAGGAGGTTCTTCACCGACTCAATGACTTCTTCCCGAAGGCATCTTTGGAGAAACGGATTTCGACTATCGCCGGCCGTAACAAACACAAAGAAGAATCTTTGTCCAAAGATGTCTAGATTGCGGATCCGGAGAAGGTCGTGCGGGCTCAACGAGCGAGTTGGAGGAGCTGCGTGCATGCGGCGGCGCCGTCCGTGAAGAGGCCTTGGCCAAACTTCAAGGCGATCGCGCGTCGTTGGAAGGCTGCTATGCACGAACGAATTGCTCGGGCCATCCATGAGTATAAGAGCTCGAGCATTTTACCGGGGCCTTAAAGGTGTTACTTGGCTCTATCTTGAGCCATGGGTATACCCTCGGTGTTAACCGAGGCCAAAGAGCGGTGCCCGAGCCGGTTATCTCGGATCTTCGGCATGGCGAGCTGCGCAAACCGGGCGGCAACGAGTTGTACCGAGGCCGGGTTGAGGGAATATCAAGCCGGTGTGGACACTGGTGAGAAGTATGGTCGTCGATGCGACCCGTCGGGCCGGAACCTCCCCGGCTCGGCGTTCCGGCACCCCGACCGATCCACCTCAAGATGCGCCGCCAATCTTTAAAAATCAAGGGCTTCGTTATTTTGTTGAAAAACTTTGCACCGTTTTTTCCAACTTTTGCTATTTCTTGTTAACTTTTGCTTTTCTTGTTCTTGACTATTTGTGCCTTTTTGGCACTTGTTCTGTAATATGTTTTTCTTTGGCATCTTCATTACTATTGCTTTGACTTTTGGTTTTGCCCTTACTTTTGTTATGGCCTTTACCCCCGAAGTACGTCGTTTATAAAGCTTTGCTTTTTCGAATGAAGTACTTCGGTGTGTGCTTGTGATCGTCGTCTGCGGACTTAGGAAGTATGATTACTTCAACTTGCTAAGTATTTTAGGTCTTTTTTCGGCTCCGCGCTATTATTAGTCGGTATTAGTCCGGACCTCTTGTTGATTGAATTTTGACCTTTAGTTGTCCTGACCTTTTGGATTTGCCTTGGCAAATTTTTTGAATCCGACTGCGGATCGGTTCGTTGAGTCGTCTGCTGGACCTCTTTGGATTTGCCTTGGCAAATTTTTTTGAATCCGACTGCGGATCGGTTCGTTGAGTCTGTCTGCGAGACCTCTTTGGATTTGCCTTGGCAAATTTTTTACGAATCCGACTGCGGATCGGTTCGAGTACGTGTCTGCGAGACCTCTTTGGATTTGCCTTGGCAAATTTTTATTGAATCCGACACAACGGATCGGTTCGTTGAGTCTATCCTGCGACCTCTTTGGATTTGCCTTGGCAAAATTTTCTTGAATCCGACTGCGGCTTAGTCGTGATCAAATAACACAGTGACAATACATATAGCAACAAAACTTTTTATTCAATATTTGATGTCGACTACAACTTATTCGAAATTTAAAATGCTAACATAAAAATAGTCTGGAACCTGTCCTAGACGTAAAACTTTCTCAAGTTAGAGGCATTCCGGTGCGAGGAACGGTTACGCCACTTGCGTCGGCCGGTTGATATGCCCGCTTTACCATGTACTTTGACCACCTTGTAAGGTCCTTCCCGATTCGGAGCCGGTTTCCCTTGGGGTAATTGCTTACTAACTTCATTCTTTCGAGCACCGGGTCCCCTTCTCTAAAGTACGAGTGCTTAACTCGAGAATTATAATATTGAGAAATTCGTTTGTTTGTACTTAGCCATTCTTATGAAGGCTATGTTACGAGCTTCCTCCGAGATCGTCCTTGGAATGTCTAAGTTCGCCTCTTGTTCACTTTTACGTAGTAGAGCGTTGTCCGTGGAGAAGATAGGCCGATCTCGGTGGAATCACGGATTCGCATCCGTATGCTAGGCTAAAAGGGGTTTCCCCGTGGCGAGAGTTCGGAGTTGTTACGTATGCCCATAATATATTAGGCGGGTGATCTGTCCAATTCTCTTTTCCTCCTCTAAACGTTTCTTCGATCCTGCCTTGATGCACTTTGTTGGTACATTTCGACCTGGCCATTAGCTTGGGGATATCCCACAGAAGTGAAGTGTTGTGTAATATGTAATTCATTGCACCACTCTCGGACGACTCTGTCTTCGAACTGAGTCCCATTGTCCGAAACCAAAGTCTTTGGGATTCCATACCTGCATACTATGCTCTTCCACAAAAATTTCTGTATCTGCCTTCCTGTTATAGTGGCCAATGGTTCAGCTTCGACCCACTTGGTGAAGTAATCGATTGCCACAATTAAAAACGACATTGCACAGGGCTGCGGGGAGTGGTCCGACCGGATCTACCCCCCGATCGAATGGCCGGGGGAGATCATCGGAACCATCTCTTGGGATGGCCGATGTGACAAGTTGTCATGCACCTGGCATGATCTGCACTTTTCCACCAATTCCTTGGCGTCTTCCAACATTGTTGGCCAGTAATAACCGAACAGCCGGCACTTCCTCGCAAGCGTTCGTGCTCGCTTGATGATTTCCACGGATGCCTAAATGCACTTCCCCGAGCGAGTAATTCCCTTCTTCTTCGGTCACACATCTCAACCATGGAGCAATATAAGATCTTCGGTAGAGTACGTTTTCGAACAATGAGTATCTCAGCCACGAGCCTCGTTTTCCTAGCACGAATTACGTCTTGGGGAGGATATTGTCTCTAGATACAACACAATTGGATCCATCCACGTACTTGGCTGCCTAATTGGCCGTACGACTGCTTGCTCGTAGCTTCTTTCTTTCAACGAGTTCCACAAGTACTTTCTTTTCGATAAAAAATTTGATGCCAATTTGGACAAAGCATACGCCTCACTTTTCTCGGCTCGTGGTATCGGGTCAACCCGGACCTTTTGAAACTTCTCTAAGAGTGCTTTAGCTTCTTTGTTAAATATCTTCTCATAGGTTCTTCCTTAGCTTCATATTCTCCGTTTATGTGATTCACCACGAGTGCGAGTCACTATACACTGCGGATCGTCCGCCCCAAGCTTACTTGCCAACGTGAGTCCCGTAATCAAAGCTTCGTACTCGGCCTCATTGTTTGTAGCCTTAAAATCAAATCTTAGAGCGTAGGGGAATTCCTCCCCTTTGGGGGTGACTAATAGGAGACACACTCTGCGCCGTCTTTACTTGACGCTCCATCAACGTACAAGTTCCACTACGTACCTCTTGTTTCTCAAGATCAACATCTAAACCAACAGATACTCCTTCGGCCAGAAAAAATCCGCTAAAACCTGTGCTTTGATCGCAGTCCGTGGTCTGAAATCAATGTCGTATTCCGCCAGTTCGACAACCCATTTCGCCAACCTACCTGAGGTTTCTGGTCGTCCTAAGATTTGCCGCAGCGGCTGATCGGTGATGACAGTGATGGGATGTGCCTGGAAGTAAGGTCTCAACTTCCTTGAGGCATGTACCAACGCTAACGCCAGTTTCTCTGCGTTTGAATATCTAACTTCTGGTCCGTGGAGTGCTTTGCTCACGAAGAAAACGGGTACCTGTTGTCCATTCTGCTCTTTTACCAGTACTGCGCTCAGAGCTTCTTCAACTACAGCTAAATAGACGAACATAGGTTCTCCTTCCTGAGGAGCTGTCAAAGTGGGCAATTCGGCTAAGTACTTCTTTAGTTCATCGAACGCGACCTGGCTTTGTTCGTCCCAGCGAAAAGGGCTAGCTCTCCGTAAGATTTTGAAAAAAGGCAAAGCACGTTGTGCTTGATCTCGATAAAAATACGTTCGGGGCGGCTATCCGCCTGTCGGTCGGCGAACTTCTTTGATGTTCTTTGGTGGAGACATGGTTTTTAATGCTTCGATCTTATCCGGGTTCGCCACGATTCCGTCTCGGATATCATGTATCCTAGGAACTTCCCGGATCGACCCCAAACGTGCATTTCTTTGGATTGAGCTTCATATGAGTCTCCTTTAGGACCCCAAAGACTTCTCTAACATCGTCCAAATGCGATCAAGAGACACTGCTCTTGATTAGGAGGTCATCCACGTACACCTCCATACATCTTCCTATCTGTTTGGCAAAAATCGAGTTAACAGCCCTCTGATACGTTGCCCCTGCATTTTGAGTCCAAAAGGCATTGTGACGTAGCAGTACGTCCCAAACTCTGTTATGAAAGCGGTCTTCTCTGCATCTTCCGGATCCATCACGATCTGATGATAACCTTTGTAAGCATCCAAGAATGCGAACACTTCATATCCCACAGTGGAGTCCACTAAACGATCAATCTTGGGCAGAGCGTAACAATCCTTCGGGCACGCCTTGTTCAAATCCGTGAAATCTACGCACATCCTCCAACTCCCGTCTGGCTTCTTGACTAGTACGGGGTTGGCTAACCATTCAGGGTACATCACTTCCTTTATTATGCTTGCTTGCAGTAGTTTCGTTACCTCTTGCTTGATTGCTTCAATGCGCTCAGGGGCGAAGTGCCTTTTCTTTTGACGAATAGGCTTCTTGTTCGGATCCACCTTTAATCTATGTACCGCCAGATCAGGGGATAATCCTGGCATATCTGTGCCCTCCAAGCGAACACATCTCTAAAGTCTTCAAGAATCTTCACCAATGATTCTTTATGTGGGGAGGGGATCCAGGCCCCAATGCGAACTGTCGAGTCTTCCTGTTCGTCCCATAGACGTACAGCCTCTGTTGTATCCTCAGAAGACCAGTTCTCTTCTTCACTTTGGGTATTAGTTCCTCAATACAAACTTGTTGCACCATTTTCCCATTTTTGTTGCGGTATAGCGACTCTGGCTGTTTCCACATCGCCTACGATTTCTATCGACCCCTCCCTGTTGGGATCTTCATGCTAACATGGGCCGGTGAAATCACGGCCCGAAGATCTATAAGGGCGGCCTTCCCATTATCACGTTGTAAGCCGATGGTGCCTTCACCACCACATAGTCCACCATTAGAGTTACTGCTCCTCGCGCGCTTCTCCAAAGGTAGTGAGCGACTTGATCACCCCCGATGGATGAACCGGAGGTCTGCGAAGCCGAACGGAGGTGTGGAGACGGGGAGTCGGTTCGGCGTCCTTCGATTTCATCGCTATGAAGACATTATGGTAGAGGACGTTCACGGCACTACCCGTATCCACACGATTCTTTTTATCCGGTTCCTGCTAATCACAGCTTCAATCACCAATCCTTCGTTGTTGATCACCAATGGTAATGAGTCCCTTGGTCCATACACTACTTCTCCTGACATCCTTTGCCTCTTATTCGTGGAAGTAGGGGTAACAGACCTTTGTTTCCCTCTTGTCACCTTTGAATTGTTCGGCCCCCCGAGATCGTATTGATTGTGTTCACGGGGCGATTATCTGCGCATGTCCTCCGGCATCGGGAGAACGATCTCTTCTCCACCTCTCTGCTCGTCTCGATGATCCTTATCACCGTTATTCCTACGCTTAAACTCTCGCCGCCCTTTGGCTCGGCTTGTTGAGACCGATCTATAACTTCATCAAGTTGCCCTTCCATTCTTCTTTGCGTCAATGTCTCGGATTAGGTCTGCGCAACTTGCTACGAGTCATGTCCTACATCCTGGTGATACTTGCAATACTTGCTTTGATTTACTGTTCTCCACTAGGCCCGCTTCATCGGGGGTGGGGTCCTAGCAATGCCCTTTCTTTGCATTATCGCAAGGACTTGTTCACGAGGTCTGTTCAGCGGGATGAAGTCTCTGTCCTGCAGAGCTCCTTTCTTCCCCAGACGATCAGAGATGGGCGCAGTTACCCGATCCCAAACCGACTTTCTTTTTTTGTCCGATCTTTCTTCAGGCTTGTTTTTCTTGCTCTCACCCTTTTCCATCTCTCTTTTAAGTCGATTTGCTTCTTCTCCCTGGCAGTACTTATATGCGACGTCCAGACATTCTTCCATTGTGTTTGGGAGCTTGCTGTTAAGCTTTGCGTGTAGCCGTCCCTCTCGCAGACCTGCCACGAAAGAGGCGACCAGCAACCTGTCATCTGCGTCCTGAACTTGTGCGGCCTCTTCATTGAATCGTTTTATAAAACGCAATACGGATTCATCTTGTTTTTGTTTTAAAGTTAACAGATGAGTTTGATTTCTTTGGAAGGTCGTCTTTGCAATGAATGCATGAACGAACTTCTGGTCAAAGTCCCAAAGTCGAGATTGATCTAGGAGGGATCTGTTGAACCACTCCACAGCTCTTCCGGTTAGGAGTGCGGGAAAAGTCTTGCACTTCATCTCGTCCGACGCATTATATAGGTTCATATGGGAGATGAGCGGTGCATATGATCATAAGGATCCTTGGATCCATCATATGCGCTTATCTTCGGAATTTTAAAACCTGTCTTTGGACGGGGATAGTGGTCTATATGCTCGGTGAAGGGCGACGCACGGAGCGGATAGTTGTCGATCGCTTACCAAGCGGTTGTCCGGTTCGGCCTTGGCCGTGTCGTTCGGGTAACGCGTAACTCCGTGGTCCGTATGGGTGCTTGACTACGATCTCGGTTTAGCGGGGGCCTGGTGTTGGAGATTCTCTTCGGGTTTTTACGGGGGTCCCTTCCGCTTGAGGGTCTCGTCCGGAATAATCTTGATAGTGGTATTATCTAGATTTTTCGGAGCGTCAACCAATGCACGATTGGCTGGGTCTGAAGAATCTGGGTCTACGATCTCCTTGGAGATTGGCCCTTTTCTGGGCCGCCGCATCCTGAGTTTCGCCTTGAGTAGCTGAAGTTCCTCCCTGTTGGGTCGGATCTGCATTCTTCTTGGTTGTATTCTTCGGTGGTGCCATAGCGTTTTTAGGGATTCTTGTTTTTTGGATCAGTTATCAGTAGAAGGCCCTCCTTCCAGCGCCAATGACGATGCGGAAATCGTCCGGTAACCGGTGTGGGTCAATATCTTCTATGTGATAACGACCGATACCACAAAAACCCTAAATTATCGTAAAGGGGATGAGATGTTTGGTGTGTTCGGACCGAGCTCTCGAAATATTTACGGGAGTTGCCTACGTATCCAATAATCAAATTGGAATCAAGTCATCCGTAGTTCCTTAGGGTCGTTTATATAGATCATCTCTCGCCCTCTTACTTGGTGGGCAAGTATTATAATTAAATATTAATCCCTAAGGATAAATATGACTCAATCCCCAAAATAAGAGATAATTATGGACATATTTAATGTCAAGATTAGAGCCTTTATGACTAAGGATTCTTTCCATATACGTTTATCCCACACGTGGAATAACAACGGAGTCATTCGGAAGGTTACCCGTTCGGCCCCCAAAACCCACACGTCCGAACCGGGCGGCTCCTCTTCGCCGGTCCTTTACCGTCTGCGGCGGGCTGGAGGAGGAGCTCGGACCGGTCTCCCGTGGTAGACGATCCGCCCTCTTCGTTAGGGCGGCCCTTATTAGGGCCTTTGGCCGTGGCTCCGGGTTGAGTATCATCAATGCACTACTATAATTATGTGTGGTGGACTCACAATGGTTGTGGTAACTTATTAATCACACCGATAACTACAAATCATCAACATAAAAAAAATTTAGGTGACAAAAACATAAGTGAGCAGCATAAATATTCAACAATACATAAACATAGGTTTGTGATAGTGATGGTTGTATCAATGATGTGATTCAAATTTTATAAACACTTCGGCGAATTACCTAAACATAGTTCAACTAACCGGAAATTTTTGGGTGGTGTGTCCATACAGTGCAGACACGTCTATTTTGCTTTTAAAACACGGGTGTTTTACAGAGTGTTTTGTATTTTTAACTTTTTTTATCAAAACACGGGTGTTTTTAGAGCAAAATAAACGTGTCCGCACGGTGCGGACACACCACCCAAAAATTTCCCTCAACTAACGTCCTCTTGATAACTTAAATTTTCAATTATGGTCAACTTTGAAGGAAGGTGGCAAAAGGAACTTTTGTTATGTGGCGGAAGAAACACGGACTACAGTTTTAAGTAGGGGTTCATATGATCCGGTTTTCCGGTTTTTTTTATCACTTTTAAAACTAAACAATTTTTTACGGTTTTTAAATTAACAAACCAAAACCGAATCATAACTAGGTAAAACCATTTTATTCGGTTCAGTTTGGATCGGCTTGGTTCCGGTTTTTCCCGGTTTTTTATGTATATGTGTGTGTGTGTATATACACACAACATTATGTTGTCATACATTCCAATTAGGTTGATCGTATAAAGTCATGTAAACTATTTTGTTTTATCTTGTAATAGATCTTATTAGGCTGGGACCAAAACCTACGTGTGTGAGGTAGTTGATTGGAGTATTAATAGATACTGGTATGAGATATTACTTATTTACATGTAGTCATAATTAAGGGAGATTTTATTTGCACCACACTAATCTACTTGTGCACCACTCTACATGTGCACTACAGTAGAACCAACTTTTTGTGGTTGCATTGTGAGAAATGACTTTGATTAAATGCCCCCATACCAGACCCGTCCCTTGGGCCAGGCCAACCAGTCCATGGTCTAGAGCCCAAAAAATATGCTATTTTATGGGCCTACCGAAAGAATAAACCAGTAGTATTATTGAAATAAACTCATGTTCAGCATTCTAATAGTATTTTTTTTTTATTAAAAAAGAAGCCCATGTTTTAGCATTCGGAAAAGCCTTTCGCATAAAAAAAAAAAGGAAAAGCCAAAATTAGTATTCTTTTTTTTATATCAAAGAAATTAGGAAAAGCCTTAAATTAGTACTTTAATATTTGTAAACATTACCTACTCAAAAAAAATATTTGTAAACATAAACCTTCCCTTCTTTACTGTAGCGACTTTTGCCCTCCCTCAATCACGGCTCGCTCTCTTCTATGTGAGTGATTACATTTACAGTAAAGACTAGTAGTGCAAACAAAAATTGCAAAAAAAAAAAAAAAAAAAAAAATCACAAGAAAGGTTGAATGGTTTGGCTTTGTTGTCGGTTGAAAAAAACATTGGTGATTACACAAGTTTGATTAGTATTTTAGCATCTAAAAATGCTAAACGACAAGTGTTTAAGTGATACTTTTGTTGAAAATGTTTGACAAAAACATTTCTTTCGCATTATTTATACTATTATTAGTTGACTTTACATTTTTTTTTTCTTGAGATAGATGCTTCATTTTAATTTTAAAAAATATTAGTCTACAAAAAAAATTGTCAAGGCCCGATAAATGTATTTGGCTTAGGGCCTGGAAATTCATAGGGACAGCCCTGACATAGACACACACACACACACATATATATATATATACACACACATATAAATATTAAAACACACGGACACACACATATGTACATGTAATATATATACATATATATCGGGTTTGGTCCGGTTTTTATTTTAATAAACCAAAATCAAATTGTTTTTCACGGTTTGTGTTTTTACAATACAAAAACCAACAAAAAAAATCATGGTTTACGCTTTTTCGGTTTGGACCGGTTTGGTTCAACCGGTTGGTTTGGTTTCCGATTATTTTGTTCACCCCTAGTTTTAAGAAAAAGTTGAATAATACATGATCAAATGACAAAAATACTCTTACATTTTCTTTAAAAGTAAAACTTAAAAATGTCGGTAAAACTCATCTCACCACCCTCCCCGATATCCTTCCCTATAGCCCCTAGCCCTCAGCTCTCTCACATGTCCCCCAACTTACTTCTCCACCAAGTTGCCCCTCCCACCCCTCCCCGGCCCTAAACATACCTACATCATTTGTTTCTTCCACCTTTCACTTTCGTTCGAGCATTAAATCCCCTACAACCTAGATCCCTCAAAGGGAGACGCAACACACGGATAAAGGGGACGATGAGTGTAATGGTGACTTAAACTATGCTATTGAGTTTGGTCTTCTTGTAATACTCAGTAGAGTCTGTGTGGAAACAGTGATGGTCAGCAGGGCATGAAGGTGCCTGCTGAATCTGGTGTTTAACTGGGGCAAATCAGCATGGTTGATCAACCTACTGATGTTTGGGCTGCTGATGAATAGTTTGCTGAGACTGGTTGTCAGCATACTTGGAGAACACGTCTGCATAGTTTTCCGGTTTGGATAAGGTTACTTTTGGGGTATTTCAGTCATTTACTGGGTTGACTGTTTAGTCGGTTAGGTTTGGGTGTGTTGTGTGATGAATCAGTCGTGATAGTGCGTTCGTGAGGAGAATCTAGTTGTATTAACCCCAAAATCTCAACTTGCTTGCGCATACACTCGCCCATCTTGCTTTCAGACTTGGTTACACAACATGGTACCTTAATCGGGTCGGGCAGACTCGGGGACTGAGAATTACTCTTAAGTCCTCGTTTGTTTCTTTTTATGCGAGGGTCGTGCCCTTTTTACACGAGTTCGCTTCCCTCACTGCCTTTATTGCATATTTTTTTTCTTTTTTGTGTTTTTTTTCATTTTTTTCTTCTTTTTCTGGCAGATTTCCTAACTTTTTTCTCTTTCTCTCACAAGCCCGTTTTGTCCCGGTCACCTCTTTTGGAATTCAAGTTGCTTCCCTTGACTTACAACAATTTGTTAAAGTATATAGACAAACAAATAATGATTCCTGGTTAACACAACTCATCATCTGATCTTAAACACTTCTCACTCAGATTATGTGCTCAAATATTGATTGCAATGATAGAATAATAATTAATAAGTTACTACTTCATGTAACGTAACATATGCTCGTTCTTCCATACTAAATTGAATATGCTATAGCTCACTTCAAATTGAAATTGGGCTCCTTTTCTACCGATTCCTTACTCGAAATCGTGCAAATAGAAACCTAAAAACAGTGTTAAAATTTTCAAAAGTATTCCCTTCTTCGACTACCCAGCTAAGATGCCTACCCCCCACTTATTATAGACATTGTCCCCAATGACTTATAACAAAGAAAATGAAAAGTACTTAGCTCTGGAAATGTCGGCTAAGTCAAAACGAATCCAGGAGCATAATCATTAGCTCCTAGGTCATTCCTTTTCCAAGTTGTTACCTGATTTCCAAAATTCTTCCAAGAATTGTGAGTAACATGCGAAGGGCAACAAGAAAATAAGGAATGCGGTAATTGTGCATACCGGAGGAATGCGCAAGACGCGAAAACTTTTATGAGGATATCACATGAGAATCGTGAAGGAAAAACCCACATATATCTCTAGTCAGATGGCCGAAGATATATGTGATGAAAAAAACCTTGCGATTGGCATGCTTCTTTATTGACTCAAAATTAGTAAAATAAACAAAAGTAATAAATAAGGGTTTAGAAATAGTTCTGAGTTTATAGTCGTCAGCTCGACTGTACTCTTAGGGCTCCTTTATTCATATTCTGGCTCTGTCAACGTAAAGACTTCCAATTCAAGGTTATACTTGTGCTCTTGGTAATGTTTTAGCCTGTGGCCGTTAATTGTGAAAGTCGGCCCAGAGTATTCATGTCTAACTTCACATGCACCTGAATTGAAAACTTTCGTGACTACATTTGGTCCATACCATCTAGACTTCAACTTCCCAGGAAAAAGACGAAGACGCGAGTTATATGATAACGGTCATTTTGTGCCCATTATTCTATGACCTTTATCCCCGATTCTAGTTTAAAGGAGCTATATTAGAGTAATAATAAGTCGTAATACGCTTAATTCACATATGTCGAGAGTTACGATTCATTATTATGTATTAAGAGGTTTTATTATATTATTTGGTATTACGGATCGTATTTCACGTTATATTTGTAGTAACTCATTTGGGAGCACATGGATGGACTTCGGAAAAGCTTTGATGGATCACGGACAAGTTCGGGAGGCCCAAGACGAGAAAAGAGGAGAAAGCCGGGAGCATGTAAGGCTCGGTCGACCGAGCCTATGCATTCGGTCGACCGAGTGGGCCTATAGTCCAAAGGAAGTTCGGCACATTAATTGAGTCGGTTAGGGTTCGAATGTCGGCATTTTTAAGTCGGTTGTCTATGACGGCTGAGGCTCTATATAAACACAAGTCCTTTGTATTTTTTATTATGCATTCATCAACATTACTTCATACTTACAAATAAACACATAAGGATTCTTTAGGCTTGTGGAGGTTGCTAGGGTTGCAAACATGTAAGCCCTAGTTTATCTTCTTGCTTTCTTTTGAGTAATCAATTTCCCAATTATGCTTTGATTATTTGAGTAGGTATTCATATCTAGATGATGTAGATCTAGGATATGACGTTAGGGCGACGGTGATACCTTGTCTATAAGGATCCCAAACCCTACGTCCTCTACCTAACATCTACGGATGAATCGTGTGTTTAATTTACGTGTATTTAGATTAGTTTATATGATGTCCCGATAATTCGCTATATAATCCGATTTGTATATGAAACGCCGAGAAATATGTTCGGGGATGTAAATGCGGGAGTTCGACTCTCGGGTGACCGAGAGGTGTCACTCGGTCGACCGAGAGCACCTATTCGGTCGACCGAGAGTAGCAAACCCGTTTTCATCCGTTAATCGATCACGTCTTTATGATTAGGTTAGCTTAATTGAATCGTTATC
The DNA here is from genome assembly GCA_036785695.1 of Gentiana straminea. NCBI lineage: Eukaryota > Viridiplantae > Streptophyta > Magnoliopsida > Gentianales > Gentianaceae > Gentiana > Gentiana straminea. Next base: position 1,540,514 of record JAVUPR010000095.1, on the reverse strand, counting down.
TCAGTAGGTATGGCTATGGCTACGTCACTCACTTGATTTAATTAAAACGTGTAAAAAGGAAATACCGGTATAAAACTCTTAGGTAGGCTTATGAATTGATCTTCGGACTTTCAGCGTTATCTAGGTAGGTTTATATTAGGGCATTGCGCGCACCTTGATACACGTAGATCGTAAACTAGCATGAGACTATAACTTGGTAATTGTTAGTTGGACGAGAGTTTGAGTGATCGTCTAGGAAGTACGCCTAACCAAAGGAATGTTGCTGGACGAGGTGTACGGTTAATATCGCATCCTTAGAGTAGTAAGCGTGTGAGTTATATGAGATGGAGGCATCAAAAGGCGAAGTCACGTAACAATACCACAGTGATATAGTGACCTACCGGTGCTACATCAAGTTGTAGAGGATGACTCCCGTAGCCAAAATGAAGAGATATGAACGGATTAATAGTAGATGAGTTTTGTTGTCATATAAATTGTCTAGATCCAAATGATTATGGTTATAATTGGGCAGTTGATTACGTTATGTGTTTACATGTTGTTTATATGTTTGAGTGTGTCTTTCTTTCCTCGTACTTTATGTTGGTCATAGACCGTATTTGTTCAACGAAGTAACTAGTTGACTATTTAAGTAGGATCCACAAATTGATTCTCTCCGTGGGATCGACCTCGACTCTATCTAGCTATACTGCGATTGAACCTAGTTCACTTGCTAGTGGTTATTTAGGCATCGAGTTAGTAATTTAACTTGACCTTCCATCAAGTTTTTGGCGCCGTTGCCGGGGAATCAATGGTCCAGGTTGCTTAAATAATCTAGATTATTTCGTTTTTGTTTCGTTTTCTTTTGCAAGTCGGTAAAAAAAAAAAAAAAAAAAAATATATATATATATATATATATAATAATAATAATAAACAAATAAATAAATAAAAAAAAATTATATATGTGTTCTGTATGTTCGGTCGACCGAACGATGTTGCTCGGTCGACCGAGCCCTTAATTGTTCTATATTATCGACGATCTTGTTTCCCCTCTGTTTCTATTTTTCCCCGTCGGTAGGTTGTAAGCCTAGCGACGGTACGAGTAATCGTACGGCGATCCGTTAGTTTATTGACCGTTTGTTGTTTTTCAAATATTGCGGATAATTCGACGGAAATCACTCACATAACCTTTCAAGATCGGCAAAATGTCATCAAACGATTTTACCAAAGACCAAGAAGAAGTCAAGGTTTTACGAACAAAAACTACACCAAGGAAGCCGCTAACACCGAAGCTCATGGAAAGGATAGAAAAGATGAAAGCGAAAATCCGAGAGGCGAGGAAATCAAGAGAGGCTAAAGAAGCCTATTGGCAAAAAGGTATGTCTATTTTGAATCCGAGAGGAAATCTCTTCGGATTCGATTCGGCTTTAGATTATGATGATTACATGTCCGAGATAGAATCCGAGTCGAGGGTAGCACAAATATGAAGAGCCACCGTTGTCATCTCGTTCTAGAGATGAAACATTGATTAAAGACGAGTCTCGACCGATGCAAAAGTTAGCGGACCCGGGAGCTTTTATGGTTGGAGTAACCACTAGAACAAACCCATCTAGGTTTAGCCTTGATTGATTCCGGTTCAAGCCTTAATATCTTTCCTAAAAGCCTTTGTGATAGGAATGTCATTTTAACACCCACTAACACCCCGCTCCAAGTTAGATTAGCGGATGGAACTAGGACAATCATGGTGGGAGACCGAACAACATGATTATTGGTGTGGGGCAATTACGGTTTAAGATAGACATAGTGGTAATGGAAATCAAGGAACATCCCGAATGCCCAATCATTTTGGGTAGATCGTTTATCAACACCGCTAGAGCTTTCATGCGGATGACCGGACATGAGATAGTATTGTTTGACGCTAAAGGTTCGAGTGTTATGGGATAACAAATCCGAATTTCCCTGTACCGGCAAGTGTGAATGTGTTAGAAGTAGTTGGTTCGGAAAAGCTTGATGCCACTCAAGGTCTAGGAAAGGATGCGATGATAATGTCGATGATAAAGATGAGAGGGAAGTCCTTACTATTCTAAGTCGGAATAGGTCGGTTCGACTGCACCGGCCACGATCAATATTGAAGCGCGAGACCTACCTAAGGATAGGAGGACCAGAGCGAAGAAACGAACTAGGAGAGTTGGTAACAAAAGGTCGTCGAAATCAGAGACAAATCCAAAAGTAGGCGCTTGTCTGGATGGTCAATTCGACTGTCTTTTCATTGGACTGAAACCCAAGGGAAGGGCACTCGTAGAAAAGGACGGTCAAACTTTTTCGGTGAAAGCTGGCCGGGTGAAAGCCTGGCAAGTCAAGGGCAGTGTTTTAGAGTGATATTTTTGGAAGTCGAGCTACCGACTTAAACTGTAGAACTATTTCTATCCTTCGTTATTTTTATTTTTTATTTTATTTTAAAAATAAAAGTAGCATGAAACAATAAGAAGTTTTTTTTCTATTTTGCCATGTTCCGACGACTGTTGAGTTAAGGATGTGCAAAATAATTTTTTTTATTCGAATCGTTTTTATGTGAAGTGAAGTGTAGCAATTGAATCTTTGTAAAAAAATTGTTGATTAAGGAAATGATAATGCGTTATTTTACAAATGCTTAGACCAGATTGTTTGATTTATCCATGATAAGAATGAGGTTGCTTTTATGCTTGAGACGACTTATTGGTTAGAAAATTTTTTGCGGTGAGAGTGAAATAATACATTTTGGCACTGTTATATATTGTAGTTATTTTACGGTATGTGTCAAATTTATTAAAATGGTCAACACCATTAATTTCTACACATCCCCACTCACCTTTCCCTCTTCCCAACCTTTCACCTTTTTCTCTTCCCAACCTCTCTATTATCCTAATTCAAATTTTCAAATTCCACCTTTCCACCTCATCAATCCCCAACAACTTTTCTACACCAATCACATTCCATTTTTCAAACTCCATTTTTTCTATTTAACCCACCATCCTCTCTTTCATTTTCCTCATCCTTTTCCCCAATTCCTTCATCCCACTTCTCCATCTCTCTTTTTCCCCACACCCTAGTAGAAATCAAATGGAAGTGTTCCAAAAATCTTCATCCAATTAACCATTTTTCCCTCACCTTTGAAATTCCTGAAGGATTTTGCTTCAGATCAACCAAATTCGTCACTGGGACAGTACAGAGCCAAAAATCCACCGTTTCAGCCGTTTCATCACTCGGTCAACCGAGTACTTACTCTCGGTCGACCGAGAGTACCCCCGCCGCCGCCGTCCTCTTCTTTGCCAAGATTCTGTGAGGATGCCGCCAAGAAGAAGCGAGCCGCTCGGTTGTGGGCGTGGAAGGCGATATTCCAATGATCAACGGGATACCACAATTCGCGAGTCGGGAGGTATATTCTTCGTTTACTAATCATTTCGTTAATGCCCCCGTACATCGAGCTCGAGGTCTAGATTTGGAAAATTGTGGGAATGAGCTTTTGGAGTTGGTGGAAAGTTATCAATGGCGTGATATCGTCGCACCTCCAGGCCGGGTCAACGTCAATTGGGTGAGAGAATTTTATGCTTATTTGTGCATACACCCCGACACCAATGTCGTTATTATTCGTGGACGACCTATTGTAGTTTCTCCGGGTACGATTAATACTTATTTTGGGTTGGATATCTCGGAGGACGGGCCAGAATATATGGCGACGTTTGATGGGTCCGATGCTTGGTTGGAGGAAGTTGGAGCCTATCTGGGAATAGAATGGACAGTAGGGGAGGTTGCCCGCACATTTGCGGAAACAGACTTTAGGAGATGGGAGGATAAGTGCCTTAATCGGCTTATTCGTTCCAATATCTTCCCGGCTAAGCATGTATCTACGGTTTACTATACTCATGCCACTCTGCTCTATTGGTTGTACATGGGATGGCCCGTGAATGTGGGGGCATTGATACGCAAGGAGATGACGAGACGATGCTCTCAAGCCTCGGCATACCTTACCTTTTGGTTCACTAATCACTACATTCTCGTGAGGGAGCCGAGTGCCCGGTGTTAGGCGGCGATTCCTATGTGGAGCCAATGCCTATCCTATCTTTGAGTTCGTCCCACCGCCCGTCGTTCACGGCCACGACCAAGAAGGGGAACCCGAGGATGATGCTAACGAAGCCGGCCCGAACAATTTGCAACTAGCACCATTCAATCCAGGCTGGGATTAAGTATTTTAATTTGAATGTTTGCATTTCCTATAATTAACGAGTTTTTATTTTGATTCCATTCTACTAGTATGTCGTGTTATATAGAGCAAGTTTCTCTGTTACCTAAATTGAACTCATGTAATGTTTTGGACTTGTTGAAATGTATTGAAATGTAATCATTAATTAATGGACTTAAAAATGTTTAAGGACTTTGTTATCCCTTTTACGGTCCCTTTTCTGATTATTACTGTTTGGACTAATCCTGCAACGAGTTGCGAGCTTTGTTTAAGATCTCGTGTTGCGGTGATTATGCTTCTGTCCTGCTATGGAGCCAATTCCTGTGCCTGATGAACTTTGCCGGTTTCCTAAGACTTGTTCAAACTTCCACGCTTATCCAGAGCTAAGTTCCTTTTTTGAGTTTGTTCTTTCGTTTTTTTTTATATATACATTGAGGACAATGCATTGTTTAAGTGGGGGGTACAAGTCACTTAGCTCAAATGAGTAATTCCATATGTTCCCATAAATCAAATAGTAAATAAAATGGAAAAAATTTTAAAATTTAAACTTAGAATCACATTTACTTTTGTGAAGTCCTGATAACTATATCGGAATAACCCATATTTCATGAGTACGTGATCACTTTATACTTCTGCGATTTATTGATTAGTAAACTTAACGATATTCATATTGTCCGTTGCAAGTAGTTGTTTATTATTCAATTATTCAATACCTGAATCGAGTTGTACTCCGCTTGTTATAAAAATTAAAATTATAATGTGTACATTGCATAGATAATTGATTATGCTTACCTAGTGTCAAATTTATCGTCTGATGTGTTCCTAAAACTTCTAGCCACAAAAGCCGAGTAATAAGCTTGAGACGTACTGTGTTTGACAATGTTAAAACACTTTGGGCTTGTAGTAAGTTACCAAAGTAGCCTCGCGCTTGTGGTAATATTCGATGCTAATATTTGATCTAAGATAGAGGGAAATTCTAAAAAGTTTTCCTTCTTGAGATTGATAGTATCGAAAAATATGAAGATATGAAAAGAATATTCAACTCTTCAAGAGGCTTTGAGTAGTACTCGGTCTCCAAGTCCAAAAACCCTATAGATACACTCTCGCTTATTATTCTAGTGCTTGAAAAAAATTAAAAGGCTAAGAAGTGAGAATACTGAAGTTGGTAGGTTAAGACTACGAAGTTTGCATAAGCTCTAATCTTGCTACGAATGTTTAAAACTCAATGCACATGCACACAACACATCGATTCATGATGAATAGTGGATAATGGATAACTGATGAGCATAGAGGATATGAGTTGATTCGAGTTTCTTGTGTCAGTATACTGTGACCACTGGAAAGTAGTTTATGGGGAATAACTTGTTGATATTTTGATCGGGACGATCAAAGGCTAAGTGGGGGTAGTTGATAACGGTCATTTTGTGCCCATTATTCTATGACCTTTATCCCCGATTCTAGTTTAAAGGAGCTATATTAGAGTAATAATAAGTCGTAATACGCTTAATTCACATATGTCGAGAGTTACGATTCATTATTATGTATTAAGAGGTTTTATTATATTATTTGGTATTACGATCGTATTTCACGTTATATTTGTAGTAACTCATTTGGGAGCACATGGATGGACTTCGGAAAAGCTTTGATGGATCACGGACAAGTTCGGGAGGCCCAAGACGAGAAAAGAGGAGAAAGCCAGGAGCATGTAAGGCTCGGTCGACCGAGCCTATGCATTCGGTCGACCGAGTGGGCCTATAGTCCAAAGGAAGTTCGGCACATTAATTGAGTCGGTTAGGGTTCAGAATGTCGGCATTTTTAAGTCGGTTGTCTATGACGGCTGAGGCTCTATATAAACACAAGTCCTTTGTATTTTTTATTATGCATTCATCAACATTACTTCATACTTACAAATAAACACATAAGGATTCTTTAGGCTTGTGGAGGTTGCTAGGGTTGCAAACATGTAAGCCCTAGTTTATCTTCTTGCTTTCTTTTGAGTAATCAATTTCCCAATTATGCTTTGATTATTTGAGTAGGTATTCATATCTAGATGATGTAGATCTAGGATATGACGTTAGGGCAGCGGTGATACCTTGTCTATAAGGATCCCAAACCCTACGTCCTCTACCTAACATCTACGGATGAATCTGTGTGTTTAATTTACGTGTATTTAGATTAGTTTATATGATGTCCTGATAATTCGCTATATAATCCGATTTGTATATGAAACGCTGAGAAATATGTTCGGGGATGTAAATCTGGGGAGTTCGACTCTCGGGTGACCGAGAGGTGTCACTCGGTCGACCGAGAGCACCTATTCGGTCGACCGAGAGTAGCAAACTTGTTTTCATCCGTTAATCAGTCACGTCTTTATGATTAGGTTAGCTTAATTGAATCTGTTATCTCAGTAGGTATGGCTATGGCTACGTCACTCACTTGATTTAATTAAAACGTGTAAAAAGGAAATACGGGTATAAAACTCTTAGGTAGGCTTATGAATTGATCTTCGGACTTTCAGCGTTATCTAGGTAGGTTTATATTAGGGCATTGCGCGCACCTTGATACACGTAGATCGTAAACTAGCATGAGACTATAACTTGGTAATTGTTAGTTGGACGAGAGTTTGAGTGATCGTCTAGGAAGTACGCCTAACCAAAGGAATGTTGCCTGGACGAGGTGTACGGTTAATATCGGCATCCTTAGAGTAGTAAGCGTGTGAGTTATATGAGATGGAGGCACCAAAAGGCGAAGTCACGTAACAATACCACAGTGATATAGTGACCTACCGGTGCTACATCAAGTTGTAGAGGATGACTCCCGTAGCCAAAATGAAGAGATATGAACGGATTAATAGTAGGTGAGTTTTGTTGTCATATAAATTGTCTAGATCCAAATGATTATGGTTATAATTGGGCGCTTGATTACGTTATGTGTTTACATGTTGTTTATATGTTTGAGTGTGTCTTTCTTTCCTCGTACTTTATGTTGGTCATAGACCGTATTTGTTCAACGAAGTAACTAGTTGACTATTTAAGTAGGATCCACAAATTGATTCTCTGTGGGATCGACCTCGACTCTATCTAGCTATACTGCGATTGAACCTAGTTCACTTGCTAGTGGTTATTTAGGCATCGAGTTAGTAATTTAACTTGACCTTCCATCATTATATACCAGCATCTTATCTCCAACTTGAAATGTGCGGTTCAGAATTTTCTTATCGTGCAGCCGCTTCGTTCTTTCCTTGTAAATATTGGCATTCTCATATGCTTGAAGTCTAAACTCCTCCAATCTATTCAACTCTAGCATTCTCTTTTCATCGGCTAAATTCTCATCCATGTTTAGAAATCTCATAGCCCACAGCGCTCGGTGCTCGAGTTCTACTGGTAAATGACATGCTTTTCCAAACACTATCATATATGGTGACATCCCAATCGTGGTCCTATAAGCTGTTATGTACGCCCAAAGAGCGTCATCTAATTTCAAAGACCAATCTTTCCTCGTGGGATTCACGGTCTTCTCTAAGATCCTCTTAATCTCTCTGTTTGTGACCTCTTCTTGTCCACTCATCTGGGGGTGATATGCTGCTGCAATCTTATGTCTTACCCCATATCTCATCATCAACTTCTCAAACAACCTATTACAGAAATGACTCCCTCTGTCACTAATTATGGCTCTGGGAACTCCAAACCACGTCAAAATGTTTTTCTTAAGAAATCTCAGGACAACCCTGGCATCATTAGTAGGTGAAGACACTGCTTCCACCCATTTGGAAACATAATCAACTGTTAACAGGATGTAACGATTAGATTCTAATTATGTGAATGGCCCAACAAAATCAATTCCCCATACATCAAATAACTCCACTTCTAAGATACTCTGCAGTGGCATCTCATTCCGGTTAAAAATATTACCAGTCATTTGACAAGAATGGCAGGATCTTGTAAACTCGTAAGCAGATTTATGAATTGTTGGCCAATAGAATCCACAATGCAGTACCTTTGCTGCTGTATTGTCTGGCCCATAGTGACCTCCAGCTTCTCTAGAATGACACATGTGAAAATACTTGGAATCTCTTCATCATGGACGCATCTCCTAAGAATGGCATCAGGGCACAATTTGTATAGGTAGGGATCGTCCCAATGATAATGATTCAGATACGTGAAAAACTTCTTCTTATCCGCGTTCGTGAATTCCGGTGGTAGGTACCTTCCTGCTAAATAAATGACAATGTTAGCAAACCAAGGGTATACCTTGCCCACTCATGATGTATGATGTCAGGTCTAAGATTCAACGCGAGCTACTACTGAGATGGCAAAGAGTTGTTCATCAGGAAATATTTCCCTGATCTGAGTCGGTTGCTCTTCTTCCAGCAAAGTTAATCTTGACAGGTGATCAGCCACCTGGTTCTCAGTTCCCTTTTTATCTTTAATCTCAACATCAAACTCTTGTAAGAGTAGAATCCATCTTAAAAATCTCGGCTTGGAGTCTTGCTTGGTTAGAAGGTATTTTAAAGCTGCATGGTCAGTGAATACAGTGACTTTTGATCCTATCAGATAAGGTCGAAACTTGTCAAACGCAAATATGACAGCTAAGAGTTCCTTCTCTGTAGTCGCATAATTCCTCTGGGCACTGTTAAGGGTACGAATGGCGTAATAGATAGGCTTAAAGATTTTATCCTTCTTTTGTCCCAGGGCTGCTCCAACTGCCGTGTCGCTTGTATCACACATAAGCTCAAAAGGTTTGTTCCAATCAGGTGCTACCTGAATTGGGGCGGTTATAAGCATTCGCTTCAATGTGTTGAATGCTTTCTTGCATTCTTCTCCAAATATGAAAGGTACATATTTTGCAAGTAATTCCGTCAAAGGTCTAGAAACTTTAGATAAGTCCTTGATAAACCTCCTATAGAATCCTACGTGGCCAAGAAAGGCTCGCAACGTCTTTAAGTTCGTCGGAAGGGGGTAATTTCTCTATCACTTCTATCTTTGCCCTATCAAGTTCCATTCCTTTCCTTGAAATCTTATGACCCAACACTATTCCTTCTGTAACCATGAAATAGCATTTTTCCCAGTTAAGTACAAGGTTGGTCTCTTCATATCTTTTTAGCACTTTACTCAAATTGTCCAAGCATTTATCAAAGCTATCTCCAAATACAGAGAAATCATCCATGAAAATCTCCAGAAAATCCTCCACCATGTCCGCAAATAATGACATCATGCACCTTTGGAATGTTGCTGGTGCATTACATAACCCAAAAGGCATGCGATTGTACGCAAAGGTTCCATAGAGACATGTGAAAGTTGTTTTCTCTCGGTCCACAGGGGCAATATGGATCTGATAATAACCAGTATATCTATCTAAGAAACAATAAAACACATGACCGCTTAATCTTTCCAACATCTGATCAATGAATGGTATGGGAAAATGATCTTTACGAGTTGCATCATTCAGTTTCCGGAAGTCAATGCAAACTCGATGTCCAGTAATTAGTCTCATAGGGATTAACTCATCAAACTCATTAGGTTGGACAGTGAATCCTCCTTTCTTGGGCGCCACATGAATCGGGCTCACCCAAGGGCGGATGCACATACAAGTAAATGGGGTCCGCGGACTCCGTTAAATATAAGAATACTCTACATTTTACCTATATAAAAGTATTTCAAACCCTGTGAAAAAAATTTATTTACTTTGTAAAAGATTTACGGACCCCGCTGAACATAATTTTAGGATCCGCCACTAGGCTCACCCACTCACTGTCTACAATTGGGAAAATGATTCCCATCTCCAACATCTTTATGATCTCTTCCTTAACAACATTCTTTAGTTGTGGCGTCAACCTCCTTTGCGGTTGTGTTACCGCTTTCTTCTCAGGATCTATAGAGATCTTATGCTGCACACTAATGGGCTTATTCCTCTAATATCTGCAATGGTCCACCCAAACGCTCCCTTATACTCTCTCAGTACTCTTCAAAGTTTCTCCTCCTCTAAAGGTGATAATAACGATGAAATTATGAGGGGGAGAGTATCATCTTGTAAGTATACGTACTTCAGGTGAGATGGCAAGGGTTTCAAGGTTAAGTTCCTTGGTGGTTCTTTTAACGATGATCTTAACAGCTTACCAGTCAATTGTAAGTCAAAGAACTTGTGCCACGAAGGTCTATGAATGGTTCATCCTAAATCCATGGAAGATATATGCTCTACTTCTCACACTTGACCCTCGCTACACCCAGGCCAGGTTTCCTCATAGCTTTCTTCTTTCTTCAGGAGCAAAGTCTCTGCTACCTCAGGGTCTAGTGCCACTTGCTGATATAGTTCCAACACAAGTTCGTCTATGGCATCTAGCATGTAGCATGCTTCTCTTTCATCTTGAGCATATCTCTTTGAATTCATCACATTGAACACTACCTTGTTCTCATTCACTCTCAAAATCAGCTCACCCTTATGAACATCTATCAGTGTTTTACTCGTAGCTAGGAAAGGTCTTCCTAAGATCAATGGAACATCATGGTTCACCTCCATGTCTAGCACCACAAAGTCTACAGGGAATACAAACTTATCAACTTTCACCAAAACATCCTCCACCACTCCACACGGATGATTCATTGACCTATCTGCTAATTGAAGGGTTATAGTTGTTTCGTTCAATTCTTTCATGCCTAACTTATGAAAGATGGGGAGTGGCATTAGATTGACACTGGCTCCAAGATCACACAATGCTTTGTTTAGGCATACTCCTCCAATTGTTCATGGTATGAGGAAGCTCTCAGGATCTTTACACTTAGGAGGTAGTTTGCGTTGCAAAACTGCCAAGCATTCCTCGTTAAGGCATATAGTCTCAAGGTCTAACAACTTCCTTTTGGTAGAGATTGCTTCTTTCAAGAATTTCGCATTCTCTGGCATTCCGGCCAGAGCTTCTACCAAAGTATATTCACTTGCAACTTTTTAAAAATCTCTATAAACTTTTTATAACGCGCATCATCATCATTCGGCTTATATTTTCTAAGGGGATAGGGTAAAGTAGCAGGAATAATAGTCACAGTTCATGAAGACTTACCTGCTGACTACTGCTGCTATGCCTGCTTGTCTGCTGAATTTTCAGACTCTCGGTTTATCGGGGTAGTATCCCGATTTACAGGCCCCTCTTTTTCTCCAGATTCTGCTGCGTTCTGCTGCTGACTACTTTCTGTTCCTTCCTGAATAGTTGGTATAAGCGGTGCAGTGCGCTTCTTTCCGCTTCTAGACATGATTGCATTCACGTCCTTCGGGTCTTCTCAGTATTACTTGGCAATCCTCCCGGAGGACGGGCTGACACTTGTTCTGCAATCGGCCCTACTTGGTGCGACAGATTCTGCACTAAGGCTTCTTGATTGGTCAGTCTTGTATCATTCTTCTGACAATAAGTGGTGAAGTTTGTATTCGGTTCAGTCATGGATTTCGTAAGTTGATTGACCGTGTCGGTCACAGTTGAGCTCATTTTATCCATGGCTGCTTCCCAACCACCGAACTTGTTGAATGAATCCACCAGCTTGTCTCGGTCTTTCCCCACTAGTTGAATCACTTTGTCTATACCCCCAACAGGGTCACTCAGTCTAAAACCAGGGTGGTCATGAGAACCTGGGCGATATCCGCCCCCATAAGGATTTCCTTGCCTCCCTATATAGTTCACGTCCTCAGTGTTGGTTGCTTCAATATCTTGAACTTTCTCAACCTTGGCTATGCGATCGTGCATGCTATCTATCTTCTCGTTCATTGCCATTAGTTGGTATAAGATCTTTTGAGAAGTATCTTTTCTAAATATGCCTTCAGCTACTTTGGCGGTCTCAATTTGATGCGTTCTACATTGACTTGTTAGTGCAATTTGCTCCAATTTCTCTTCGGTTTCTTCAGGTGATAGCAACGCAAAACATCCATTGCTTGATGCATCAACTCTCATTTGTTCACTTGGCGCAATCCGTGATAGAAACTATGCATTTGTACGGGCAAAATGATATCATGGCGAGGGCATCTCCTCTGTGCTTCCTTAAATCTTTCCCATGCTTCTTCAAACGTTTCAGTGGGTTTTTGCTTGAAGTTCATAATGTCTTGTCTCATCTGTAGTGACTTCCCAGGTGGGCTGTACTTATTCATAAACTTCTGCAATAGATCGGTCCAAGTTTGGATCGATCCCGGTGCTAGAGACAATAACCATATCTTCGCTTTGTCTTTCAGAGTGAATGGAAACAATTTCAACTGGATGTTGTCTTCAAGCACTCCTGCTGGCTTGACTGTTCTGACTATCTCCAGAAAGTTGGTGACGTGTGCACTAGGATCTTCGTTCATTACTCCATGAAAGGTAGTGTAGTTAGTCACCATTTGTATCACATTCTGTTTTTGGGTGAAATACTTCAGCTGCATCCTCAAGATGAACAATTGCTGGCACGAATTGCTCAATCATCGGCATTGCATAACTCTGTAGAGTTTTCCTATCTGCTTGTACCACAACTCCTACTCCATTTTGTCCATTCTGTCCGTTCTGTGCCATGTTGATTTCTGTATCTTCCAAAGGTGGAATCTCTTCTTCCCTCTCGCTGTGATCTCCTTCGTACGTACTCACATCGTCCGCCAGCCTAACAGATCTCTCTTGAGTTTCCTTTCTCTTTTGTCTAGCAAACTTTTCAATCTCAGGTATGAATCTCTCGAGTTTGGCTGTTGAACTTCGTGTAGTGTACTACAAGACACAAAAAGAAACTAAAAAGGTTAGTGACTTGCCTCGGTTGCTGTTACACATGCCTGGTAGACTCAAAAATACAGACTCTGACTACTGACTTGACTCTGAACTGACAGAAACAATTTTGCAAAAACTGGACCCTCGGTTTACCGCGGTATACCCTCGGTAAACCGGAAGCAATTTTTCCCAGATTTTACAGAACTGGCTCTGTACGACTCCGGTATAAACAGACTCAAATATATACAGAAAACTCAATCTTAAATAAAAAGTATTCTTGACACGAGTCCGCGGCAAAGGCGCCAGAAAATCTTGATCGCGTGCAAAGCAGTTACTAGCAATAGGCCAAGGTCTATCGTAGTAGAGTACTGGCGAGTCAAGGTTGATCCCACAGAGACTCGTGAGAACGTCTAATTATCAAGATTGAACTTGTCACGAATATAGTTTACGACCAACTATAATATAGACTGTAGTAAATTTGGTGCCTCAAACTAACAAGGTTATGCATGTTCACACGAAGCAAAACCGAGTTTCCAATGTATTAGTTCAATTATGAGTAATTAGTTATTCCCCCCACACATGCAACAGTCCTCCCCATTGATGAATTTATTCATTGTTCAGCTACGGGTACAACTCCTAACCCTATCTACTCGACAATGGTAGTAGACAATCTATACACAAGCTACCCTCCTTAATTGGTCCGTAATAGCCCATACGCCTAAAGAACTAGAGCTGTCGATATTGAACGCTAACTCATACCGCAAACCCGCCTAGACATTTACCGTCGACGACATGATCGAACACGTTCCTAGGGTCCATTCTAGATAATGTCCAAACATAGCACTTCACTATTCGTATTTCATGCTAGTTTACGATGACATGCAAATAGTTGATCAGGTTACTAACATGTAAATTAAATCTATCGATCAACGTACCTGGCGCCGATTATCATGAATTAGTAATTTACTAGGTATCCAGATCTAGCGATATAGACCATCGCAGATCTGAAGAACGCAACTACCATTCCATGATTTCTTCACCAACGAATCAAATCTATAACACATGGGGTAAAATAAACTAACTACAACATAATTAAACTAAATAAGCAATTAAAACATACTAGTCGAATAGAACAACGATAGATCTACATCTTGAAAAAGACAGAAAATCATACCCTCGAAGATGAGCATAGATCTCCCTCGGATCTCTCCCTAGGCAGCGACTCCGTCGTCTCTCCGACTAGAACTCATAAAATAAATAAAATAAAGAACAAAGAACTTTTATTGCATAATTTTTCTTTGAATAATTTGGGTACATTGTGTTCTGAGGCAAAGCCTCTTATTTATAGGTACATAAACCGACTTAGAAACATCTAGTTCTATCCCTCGTCCAAGAAAACGCGTTTCGGAAGGATCTGGACTCTCGGTAAGTCGGCACCGACTCTCGGTAAACCGAGGGCAATTTTGTCCTTTTTCTTCAGCTGACTTAACTTGGAATGTTCTGGAATACCCTAGGCCCATTCATTTTGTTCAATCCACTCCAGATTCGTCCATGTTGCTCAGCCCAATATTTTGTATCCTGAAATAATCAAATAATACACGAAATAATATCGAAATAGGGAAAATAAATGCTAAGTGCATATTTCTCGACTCACGAGCCCGACATATGATATTCAACTCAAATGGTTCATATTTATAGGTCGAAACAACTATTTTTAGCTCATAATGGATAGAATGTTGATGCCGTAGGATAGACTATTTTAACCGTCATCAACGTGAGGCAGACCTATGTGGTGGGGTCATAGGAGGAACTCCTAGAAAGTCTATAATCATGTCTATCTTGCGATGCAGACTCGCAATTTCTCTTGAATTCTCCTCCAACAAAGCTCTCTGAGTCCGAGGTGCTCCGTGGACCGGTGTACGCTCTCTCTCACCTCTCGAACCGACCCGTCTTGGGACTTTTAAAACTGACTGTGAACTTATCATCAGTTCAGGGTCTTACCTCTCGTCACTAACCAGAACTTTGACCTCATCCTCCAGAGCGAACATATCAATCATAGGCCCATATAGCAACTGCTCGCGCTCAGATGTGGCGGCAAGCTCATGAATGCGGCTATGCATCAGTAGACCTATGTTGACTGGAGATCCCTATTCCAGATAGAACATCAACTCTGCCCTCTTCGGTGTGACACACACCGTATGCGTGGTCAGCAGAAGGCAAGCACAAACAAATCGATTGACCACCTTCCTACTCAGGATAACTCATTTTCCAGGAAGATGGTGGGGGCTTCCGTAGGATTATTCCTCCATTGCACCCCAAAGTACTCAGCAATCATCTGCATCCTCTCTAGATCTTCAATATTGGTCGAGGATGTATACTCATCTGGGCCCATTAGTGGATTGCGAACCCCGTAATAGGCGTTGATCCGCTCAATCGTGAAGTCAACCTTAACTCATCGGACCATTGTAAATGTAGCTCCTGGGTTATGTGAAAGATATGCATAAAATTCTCTCAACACTGTAGCATTAAACCGCGTCGGTGCCTCGGCCATATCCAAAATATCTTGTACTTTCAGGGCTCGTGTCAAGATCGTACCACAATCGTCCAACTTTACTCCTTGTTCTCGGGCAACCGGTCTTCCATTCTAATGCCCTCAGAATGATTCATAGATCTATAAAGAATGAAATTGCTCAAACCCGTTTATCAAGGGGTTATCATCTCCATAGACATACTGGTGACCACTTGGACGATGGGCTGTTCTGCTACGCTTGGGACCCATCCTGATTGATACAGAGACTGATGATGAAGCTGATACTGAAAAAATACCCTCGGTGAACCGGTCTGTACCCCCGATTTACCGGCCTGAATTTTGCTCACTTCTGACTGGGACAGTGCTCTGATGAAGAAAGAAGAAGAACTGTAGCAGCTACACTCTGCAGCAACACTACAAATCAGCAACAGGAATGGAAAAATGGGTGTTTTGGTTGTTGAAATGAAAGGGAAAAGGTTTTGATTTTGAGTGGAGGTATAATGGTGATAATGGTGGTGATGGGGCCAAAATTTGTAGAAGAAGAAGAAATGGAGAGTTTTGGTGATTTGAGAAGAAGATAGTTGTTGAGGATGAGGAATAATGGTGGTGGAAGGGTGTTTAAATAGGAGAAATGGATAGAAGGT
Organism: Gentiana straminea; assembly: GCA_036785695.1. NCBI lineage: Eukaryota > Viridiplantae > Streptophyta > Magnoliopsida > Gentianales > Gentianaceae > Gentiana > Gentiana straminea. The sequence continues at coordinate 1,524,444 of JAVUPR010000095.1, read as the reverse complement.
GAAAGGATTTAGTGGGATAGTGGGTAGAGGAGTAATTAGGGTGAGGGATTTGAGGGGTTTGATTGATGGGATTGAGGTGGAGTTATGGTGGAGTGTGGGAATAGATGAAAAGGTGGAAAATGGGGAAAATGGGACGGTTTTGCTGACTAGTAGGTTTCTGATGCAGCGTGTGTCCTCCACATGTCTCTAAAAATTCTGCTTTTTTAATCTGACATTCAGAACCTGAAAAAACCTAGCTCGGTAAACCGGAGGTAACTCCCGGTTTACCGTGGCTTCTTTTCCCCAGATTTCTCTATACTCCTTCTCTGTACACCTTACAATAACTTCCTGCTCAATCCTGACCTCAAAATGACTAGTTCCTTACTCCTTTTGTTGCTATTTCCGACTCAATCCTAACCTACTTCACTAGAATCCACAACGAGTAAAAATACCTTTCCAACAACCATCGGTTTCAAGCCTAAGGGTGCGGTACGATGAAAAAAAGCTCGTCCATTCATCCAGCAAATTTTATTCATTCCTATTCTATCTAAGGGCTCAAGAGAATAGTTCTGGGTTTAAAGTCGTCAGCTCGACTTACCTTTGGATCTTCAATCAGTCAAAAGTTGGGGCCTTAACTCGCCAAACTTGCATCTTTGAGGTTTCAACCGTCATGCACTTCCCTTCTCGTCGGTCATTATCTTTCGAGAGTGCCTTGTCCCGGTTTTCCATAGAATATTTTTGAGCTCTCTTTCTAGCACGCCTCTCTCTCTTTGCTCATGTGCTAGGTCGTCCTCTGCTTCGAGATTTAATATTTATGCCCAAGGATTCCACATTTTCCACTTTAAGCTCTACTCTTTCACTACGCAATACGAAAGGACTAGCTTCCGTGAGCATCTGGCTGTGGCCTTTTTCTCCACTAAAACCTCTCATTGCTTATGCCCTTCCTTTTCTATCTCCATGATTTCCACTTTTCGTGAACCATAAGTCATCTTGCAACTTTCCGGCCTATTATCTAGGGGCTCTAGGATTTTCATTGATACGGCATCATTGTTCAATCTTAAAGTGATAACCCTATTATCAAAGTCCATGATTGCTCTGCTGGTCGCTACGAACGGTCTACCCAATAGAACTGGGCACTCGGATCCTCAGGTACGTCTAAAACCGTGAAATTTATAGGAAATGAGAATCCTCCTTCCTTAATGATACTATCCTTTCGCAGGACGGCAGGCATATCTCGGGTTCGATCGACAAAGGTCATGGACCGTGTTTGATCCATGACAAAAGGAAGCTTAATCTTTTGGTAGATGGATAGAGGAAGAATGTTACAACATGCACCGGAATCACAAAGATCTAAACCTACAGATATACCATTAATAGAGATTGGGTGTCGAAACGTTCCAGGCTCTCCTAAGTTTTCTGCTATATCAGAGTCCGGGTAATCCTCAGACTCTGAGAACATAGTGTCCGGATCCTCCTCCGGATCATGGAGTCATAGTCGAAAGAAAGATCAATTAGCTCGATAGGAAATGTACCTGGCCGATAAGTCTCATACACCTTCAGGTTTTCCTCGGCTTCCTGTTTAAGCATTTCAGTCTTCTCCTCCATGCGCTTCTTATCAGCTTCATATTGCTCTCTGGTTTCTGATCCAGGATACATAGAGATTGGTTTGATGTTCAACACAGTACGAGGCATTGAGTTTGACTCATCTAGCCTTAATCGCTCTTGCTTGACTGAATTTCTGAAGTGTCCTGATATTCCTGCAAAAGGGACGAAATAAAACAAAGAAAAGGTTAGCAACTCCCGCTTCAGCTGCGGATGAACCCAACTGTTGTGGACCTACTAACTAAAATCAATTGGGAATACACAGAATAACGAAGGCTGTTCAGAATTCGATTTTCTGGGTCTCGGTAACCCGGGGGTAATCCATGTAAACCGGACCTAGATCTCTTATTCTGACAGATTAACAGGTGCAGGTTTGATCCAGGATGACTCAAGACTCAAAAGAAAATAAATTAAATAAAAAAAATTGACTTCTTAATCAGAATTAAAACGTTTATCCTTGAAATTGGCCATTGTCCCCGGTAACGGCGCCAAAAATCTTGATCGTGTGTAAGTCACTAACGTCGATATTACTAGCAAGAATACCAGGTACATCGTAGTATAGTAAGGGCGAATCAAGGTCGATCCCACAAAGACAATGCAACTTTAAGTATAAACGATTCTAACCTTGATTAAGAAGGCACATAGAAGTGGTCATTGACCAACAATAAACATGAAAGAAACTTGGTATTTCTCCCCCTCTTCCCACCTATCTACTAACTTGGATTAGTTAATCTTTATATTTACTTCCCCACATAATTTCCTTAAATTAATCGAGCGAGATTTTAGTTTAGTTTTAAGCTACGGGTGCAACTCCTAACCCTATCTACTCCGACCATGGCAGTAGATAATCTATACGTATGCTACCCTCCTTAATTGGTCCGTAATAGCCCATACGCATAAATAACTATAATTGCCGATATCGAGCGCTAACTCATACCGCTAACTCACCTAGACAGCTGTCGACACTGATCAACACGTTCCTAGGGTCCATCAAGACTATGTCCAAACTAACACTTCACTATCAGTACTTCATGTTAATTTACGAATACAATAAGCAGATTGGCCAGATCTAACCTACTGTTAATTAAACATGTCGATCAACGTAGCTGACGTGAATCCTCCAGATTAAGTTTCCTAAATTTTGCCTCGGTAAACCGGTATAGACTGCCGGTTTACCGAGGGCGGCTTTTCTTGTGGATCTACCTTGTTCAATTACGATTAATCTAAGTAAATCATGGGGTCGTTAAACATGCAGATTAACTAAAACGCATAAATACGAACAGATCTACCCTAGTGAAGACAAAAAGGAACGTTCAAAACTTCATACCTTCAAAAATAGATATCTAGCTCGATCCACTCAAGCTAGAGATGGTAGAGAAGGGGAGGAACCCAGGAATAACTCCTCAAAAGATTGGAATAACTTTATTTCATCAAATTGTATAATGTATATAATACAATATGCAAAACTTGGAACTTGGAACTTATGTAATAATCAGCTAATGCGGCTTTATATAGATACAATAGCCAACTTATGACTCATAGAAACCCTAATCGACCTAGTCAGTGTGGCAGATTCAATTTTGTGTCCTACAAGGCTCTCGGTTTACCGGACCTAGCCCACGGTAAACCGGGCTAACTTTTCTTCTTTTTATTCAGCAGAACTCTTCTTGGACTTATTTTACTTGACCCAACATGATTTCTTTGATCCAGATCCATTCTCCAATGCTCCAGATTCGGTACATCCTATAAAACACATAATATGAGGCAAAACAGTACCAAACATTCGGGATAATAACACAAATGCAGAATTACGAACCTAGAAACATACACATAGCATTTAACACATATTCCATATAATAACGAGCCTATCTATCCTCTCTTTGAGCAGGATTCAGGGTGAATGAAGGTATAATTAATGGTACTATTTAGGGCGTTATCAGAAGCATTGACTGCACTTTGATTCTCCATGGCCAAGAAACGAATAGAGAATGCTAATAGAAGAAAAGAAACAATGTATAACGAATGAAGCGCGGCTTTATACCATGTTGAAAACATAAGCCCAAACTAATATAAGAGGACATGCCTCATCCTCAAAACTCAGGTTATGAGGTGAGGGAAATTCACCTTTTAATATGGTGGGTGACTGTAATACCCAAGAATTCAACAAGGGTTAAAAAAGTAATTTGGATTTTATTTGAAATATATTCATATATAATTTTATCCTAAATAATTAATTAAAAGAAATTAATTATGGTAAAAGGAAATTTATTTCCTAAAAGATAACCCCATTCCCGTTAATCTCATGTTTACACGAACAGTTGAAAAAAGGAAAGAATCAAGCGACTATTAGTGGGAAAAAATAAAATGGGAGAGGAAGGGAATCATTACCCTTGCTGACGATCCAACCGTGTTTATGCACATCATAGTAGAGAATTGTCACGAGGATCGTTTTGATATATGTTTTGTTTCAATTCGTAAGTAATCCCTTTTCACCCTTTTATGGAATCTAGTGGTTTTGGATGAATACTTGAGTTTAGATTGCCTTACGTGTTTCAGTAACCGTATTAATGCCTTTGGTTTGTAGAATTTCATAGTAGAATTGAACAAATCGCTGGAATGTGTTATTGACTTTGGTTGCTCGCTTTTCTAGAAAAATTACAAGTAAGGGTGTGTTCTTTAATCGTTTTTCTGTGTTGACGGTTTTGTATATATAGTATATGGTATGTATGTTAGGTAATTTTGAAGGGTTTTGTGTGTTTAATGGTGATTTTGGGTAGAAATCGCATTGTAGTTCAAACAGGGAAATGTGAACAATTTCGTAGAAAATTGGCCAAGCATGTGCTTGTCTCTCTCAAGTGTGCGCTTGTGCAGTTAGATTCTTGACACGATTATTCTGTTCAGGCCAAGCGTGTGCTTGCCTTTTATAGGCGATGGATTGGATTGTTTTTTCTGGAACATGATGCTTCTATTTAGGCCAAGCGTGTGTTGCCCCACAATTAAGGAAAATGTGTTTTATGCCATCTGTCATGCCTCTATGTGTTATGTATTTCCATTGGGACATTAATTGGAACTTGATGAAGACTAGTACTCGGATTTTTGTAGCCTCGGCTCCGCACCACAACTGAGACCCTCTACGGGGAGAAACGTGGGAGCACCAGAAGACAATTGTGAAGGCTCGCGGTACACTGACCTAGCAGTCAATGATACTTTTGCATATGTGATAAGTTGTTAATGTAAAATTGTCTAAGACGAGAAATCCTTAGTAAGCCTTTTTATGTAAATGAACATAGGTGGTTAGATAACTTCGTAACAAACATACACTACAAAAAAACTGGACTTTTTGCGACGGAAGGTTACCGTCGCAAAATAGGATTATTCCGTCGCAAACCCTAATTTGCGACGGATTTGCGACGGTTTTTATTTGTCGCATTTTTTTGTCGCAAAACTGAGTTTGTGCGACGGTTTATCCGTCGCAAATGATTTGCGACGAATGTTGCGACGGATAATAACGTATTTTATTTTTTTTAAAAAAATATAATTTCCATCGCAACAAAATATATAATCCGTCGCAAACAATTGTATAATCCGTCGCAAAAAAAATTTATAATCCGTCGCAAAAATTGTATAACCCGTCGCAAAAATTGTATAATCCGTCGCAAATATTTTTTATTAAATAATTTATTTATTTTTAGATCCTTACATATCCGTCGCAAATACACTTTTTCCGTCGCAAATACAACTTTGCGACGGAAATATTCCGTCGCAAAAATTAAAATTAATCAGAAAATTATGGCTGTTTTGCAGCCGTCGTCCAAACCACCGCCGCAAAACAGCCATAATTTTCCCCGGTAGCATTACAATTACCGGCTATCAACAACAACAATATAAAAGGGGATACGATACCAAAATAAATAAAACGATATGTCAAAGGGGATATGTCAAAGAGGATATGTCAAAGGGGATAAAACGATATGTTAAAGGGGATACGATAAGCCAAAATAAATAAAAATGTATAAAGCAATATGTCACCCAGTCAGACCCGGTGTACTACCTAAACCCATGTCACCTCCTCCAGGTCCGTGATCAGATCGGTCATCTCTGTGCTGCCTCGTACCCGGGTTGCATCCCTCCGGAGGATGCTGCCTAACCGCTGGTAATCCACTCCTCCATCTGCGCTAGTCTGTCTTCCTGACGCTTTCTGTCTCTCTCTAGCTCCTCCAACCTCGCCTGTGTTTCTGCATTAATCTGTCTTTCTCTCGCCATCTCCTGGGTGAGACGGGTGAGTATGCCCGGAGAGTATGTCTCAGCGGATGAGTGTCGAGCGATGGCAGGAGCTGTCGTAGTACATGGAGGCGGTGACCCCCCGCCAAAAACTCTCCCCTTCTTGTCGTAACCACCGGCGGCTTCGTAATAAAGACGCGACTCGTCGACGGGGGTGTCGTCGCGCGTCTCCCGGGCTTTCGCTTCTTCGAGGTGAAGACGTCCTGCAAAGTATGATATAAATTTGTTAGTAACAATAATTACATGATATATATATAATGTATATATAATATTTAGAATACATAATGTACCAAGATTTTCTCAAACTTCCTCGAGACGAAGTTGCCCAACTTCTTCTTCTTCGAACTAGTCACCAGATCTCCGACTGATAGGGGCACTTCTCTATTGTCCTCCATGGCCCGAGCGAAATCGATAACGCCGCGTACGCCCATAGCATGTGTCCCGGGGATCTTCCCTTCCTCACCGGATCCGAAGCTCGGTTTATCTTCTTTTTCGCGAGATGTTTCCTTGAATGCCTATTCCGACATAAGATAAACAAGTTAGTACATACATACATATATATATATATAACACAAGTATTATTAATTAAATATTGAATAATTTCTTACGGGACTCCCAATCCACTCCTCGAACCGACGGAGAATATCCGGGGTCATCCAAAACCGAGCACGGGGGTTTGTTTGAGCACGATACATATAATCACGGACCACGTTGATAGCATACCGCTCAAAAGCTTCCCTAACCGGGCGCTCGTGGCGTAACTCAAAGCCGAAATGACTCGCAACATAGTTATATATATGTTATATGTATAGTTATAATTATATATAGTTATATTTATATGAACGACGTACCACTAAATGCGTGCCACCACCTATCCTGTCGCTCCCGGGCGGCATTATGCCACGTGGTGGCAAAAGTGTTGAAGCCGCTGATTATGGCGGTCTTGGCCATTTTCTTGACATAGTTGTTGGTAAACCTGTCATATTGAAAACAATAAGTTGTTAATATATTTGGTTAATCAAAATATAAATAAAAATACAAACAAATTAAAGCAAGATATGTATTAACTTACCATCTCCCCTCGGGATCCAAAACCGGCAATCCAAGGTCACCATTGACAATGACACCCAAATCCTCCTCGGTCATCGGTGTATCTCATCATCCAAACCGTGAGTCGTGTGGAGGAAGACGCTCCGGAGGAGGGGAACTACCCCTACCGCGTCTACCTCTACCTCTACCTCTACCCGACATCTATTTGACACGAGAAAATGACGTTTATACTAATCTAAATGCAATTATAATAAAAAGGCGTTTATACTAATTAATAATAAATTACAATGTTTAATACATTATTATTCACTATAATGACAAAATAAAATATTTAACACATTATTATTCACTATCACTACTAGAATGGAAGAGTTCTTCCTCCTCTTCATCAGTATCTAGATCATCAAACGATTCTTCTTCCTCTCCATCTTCTTGTTGAATGAAATCCGCCATCTCATCATCATCCAAGTCATTATCCCCAACATCGGAGTCAACATCGACATCAAGATCTTGGTGGACAATGTTAAGAGGATCAGATAATCGGGAAACATCATTGATAACTTGTTCTTGGAAAACGGTTTCCTCGACGGGAGCATCAATAGTCGATCTTGCCTTTGTTTTGAAAACAACCGACCATTGATCTTTGTCTTTTTTCAAACTTGGATATGGAGCATAGTAGACTTGCTCGACTTGATAAGCCAGAACAAATGGATCATAAGCGCCATATTTCCTACCACGATGAACTTCAACTATCTTATAATCTTTATGCACATTCATGCCCCGTTCGTAATTATCAAACCAATCACATTTGAACAATACGGCTTTGTAGACGATCGAATGTCCATAATACACCAACTCAATGATTTCATTTAAAGTGCCATAATAGTCGGCACCTTCCGTGGAACCGACACAAACTCCGTTGTTGACCGAAGATTTACCAATATCGGTTGCCCGGTTGAATGTCCGAAAGTTGTAGGCTTTAATCGAATAATGTTTCCAAGTTTTGACTTGACGAGAAGGACCACTTGCCAAAGCTTTTAGCAAATCATCATTCAACAATGATGCTTGTTGTGCAAACCATTTGGTAAATTCATTTTCATGTTTATTCCAAATATCCGTCGAGGTCAATTGAGGTCAATTTTGTTGAACACGAATAAATTGCTCGAACAATCTAAGAATGAATCATTTTGTCGGTTAATGTATATTTGTTCGAGAAAAAAAGCTGTTAAGCATTGTATATATGTAGTAATGAGGTACTTACGGTTCATACGGTTTCATGATTTCGCGCTTAGACAATACGTACTTGTGCACAAAGTCATATTCTTTATTATCCAAGAACCTCGTCTTGCACTTCCCGAGTTGTTGTACCATTATGATCACGGAATAACTCGGGTAAATGCGAAACGATTGCGATGCCGAAGTCTCACCAACAAGAAGATTCTTTGCTTTTGTTTCAATATGATCATCATAATACATAAAACGAAGTTTGAAATCTCTTCCAACAAATACGCATTGCATATTGATCCCTCTACGAAAGCTTTGTTACCAATCTTTTGTTTTAAGTGATTCAAAAACCTTTCGAATGGATACATCCATCGATATTGCACGGGACCACCAACTCTGACCTCATACGGCAAGTGTACCGGTAAATGCTCCATCGAGTTAAAAAACGCTGGAGGCAAAATCTTCTCTAACTTGCAAATAATCTCAGCAATGTTATTCTCTAAACGAATCACGTCTTCTATTTTTAGGGTAGCGACACACAAGTCTCGAAAGAATTGACTTATCTCGGTCAATGCATTCCACTCATTTTTCGGAATCAATTCTCGAAGGGCAACGGCAACAAACGTTCCATAAAAACGTGACAATCATGGCTTTTCAAACCACGTAGAATGTATTGATCATGATCTACGCACCTACTCGGTCCGAAGCATAACCGTCGGGGAATTTCAACTTGGTGACCCATTCACACAACACTTTTCTTTTACGCTTGTCAAGAACAAGTGTACAATCGGGCGCTTTACGCAAAGCTCTTTCAAATCTTTAGCGAGATTTTGGACCACAAGCGAGTTTTGCCTTTAACGTCCATAACCGTGTCAATCGAGTTTTTCAAAGAAGTTTTTCTCAATATGCATCACATCCAGGCAATGTCGAAGCGACAATGTTTTCCAATACGGAAGATCCCAAAAAATGCTTCTTTTCCACCAACCATTCTTGGAGTTTTTAAGCCGTTTCAAGTCTGAATCGAGCCATCAATGATGCTTGGTAGGTGTTGTACAAATTCCCATACCTCCTCACCACTCAATCTACTTGGGTGGAGTCGCATGTTCATACCGTTTGGACTTCAAAAAACCTTTATCGGTGCGAAAAATATGGTCTTCGGGGAGAAAGCGCCGATGACAATCAAACCAAGTGCATTTACCACTATGTTTGAGCCGAACGACTTGTTTCCATCACCACAATAGGGACAAGCTTTCACACCAGCCGTAGTCCACCCGGATAACATGCCATACGCGGGAAAATCATTGATAGTCCATATTAGTGCGGCCCTCATATGAAAATTCTTTTTATGGATACATCGTAAGTAAACAACCCTGTTTCCCACAGCTGCTTCAACTCCTTAATCAATGGTTGCAAATAAACATCGAGGTTTCCTTTCGGATTTTTCGGCCCCGGTACAAGCACTGATAAGAATATAAACTGTCTTTTCATGCACAACCAGGGCGGAAGATTGTATGGTGTAACCATGAGGCCGGCAAGAGTAGTTCTTCCCAAAATTACCAAAAGGTGCAAAACCGTACGTGCAAAGTCCTAACCGCACATTTCTAGGCTCCTTAGCAAACTCAGGGTGCATTTGGTCAAAATGCTTCCAAGCTTCAGCGTCACTTGGGTGGGCCATTATACCGCTTGTCCTGGGGTTTTCCGCATGCCACCTCATTTCCTTGCCTATATGTTTCGTGGCGTACAACCTTTGGAGTCTAGGTCCAATCGGGAAATAAGTCATCACTTTGTTAGGCACACGTTGACCTCTTGCGTTCGTTTTCGGTTTATATCGATCATGGTCACACTTCCGACACTTGTCCGGATTCGCGTCCTCCTCCCAAAATAACATACACCCCGCGGGACACACGTGTATTTTCTCATAGGGTAGCTCTAATGCCTTTAACAACTTTTTGGTTTGATAGAAGTTCGAGGTCATTAAGTTATTCTTCGGAAGAATATCTCCTATCAAACCGGTAACCCCGTCAACGCATTTGTGAGAGAGGTTGTGATCACATTTCAAAGTGAGCAACCTAGAAGCCGCTTGCAGTACGGAGACACTACTTCCATCACATACAGGTTCCTCTGCGTTTTTCAGCATTTCAAAAAACGATGCAACTTCAGGGTTTGGTGTCTCATTGTTCTCCTCTTGGTTAAGAAATTCTTCTCTTACGTGATCAATCCTATCACGTAATGCGTCATTAACCATGTCCTGATAAGGGTTCACATTCCGTTCTTGTTGAACGTTGATCGGAATGGGAAACTCTTCACCATGACACACCCAATCATAGTAGTTTGCGCAAAACCCATATTTAGTTAAATGTAATCTCACGTCATGTTCGATCGAAAATTTAGTGTTCTTACACTTACTACATGGACACTTCATCATTCCATTATTTGCCCGAAACGAATCTAACTCGCTTTGCATGTTTTATGAATTCCTCCACACCATTCACAAATACCGGGTTAAATTTCTTGTTAGCATCCAACCTCTCGTACATCCAACTACGTTCTATTCTCTTCATTTTCAATCCTACACATCATATCATACAAAATATGAGACTAACAATAGTCTTTGAAGGTTGTCTCAACACTTTTGCAAACTCGGGTTTTACTCGAACTTACTATGAAACTAACAACACTTTAACCTAAATTTTCAATTCATGGTCAAAGGTTCGACGTCAAAATAATTCGGAGGCTTTGCCGGATAACAAAGTACCCCAGGTACCATTTTCCAAACGGGTAGGAACAGCACCCTTTGAGGACCTTATGTATGTTATGCTTATCATGTAAGCACATACTTATCATCATTTCAATCCAAATTCAACAAACCAATTCAACCAACATCCGGTTTCTAAACTAAGCATTTTCAACCAACATCCGGCTTTGCACATACTTAAGCATTTTCCTAACTTATCTAACTAATACACATAAGTAAGCATTTTCTAACTTATAATTACTACACATATATATCTATAAATCTATACTACATATGATACACTATATAAAAAAATATAAAATAAAAAAAACATTAAAAAAAACGAAAAAATATATTACATACTACAATATACAAAAATTACATACTACAATATATATATATAATATAAATTGAAAAGAAAATATATATATAAAAAAAATAAAACTGTACATACATATACATATACAATATATATATAAATATACATACATACATATATATATATATATATATATATATATATATATATATATATATATATATATATATATATATATATATATATATAACGGAAAAAAAATATATACATACATATATATACGCGGCGGGGGAGGGGGAGGGGGGGGGATCGGGTCCGGGGGAGAGGGGGTGGGAGGGGGAGGGAAGAGCATACTTGTGGGTGGGCGCGGCGGTGGTGGGAGGAGGTGGCGCCGGAAGAGCTTCGGCGGGGGGGGGGGGGGGCGGCGGGTGAGAAGAGGGGGAATGAAGAAGAGAAATGAGGAAGAAAAGGGATGCTTGCGGCGATATCCGCCGTTTTGCGACGGAATTTAATGTCCGTCGCAAAATAACCCTAATCCGTCGCAAACATCTAAATTCAGAATAATAAAATAATTTTATAAAATTTTATTAAATATTCCGTTGCAAATTAATAAAAATTCCGTCGCAAAATTGCCCGCCAAGTGGAAAAATTGGTCCCGCCAAATGTCCCGTCGCAAACAATAAAACATCCGTCGCAAACGTAATTTTGCGACGGAAATAAAGTCCGTCGCAAAAATTCCGTCGCAAAACTGCTGTTTTTTTGTAGTGATATTTTAGAGTCTAAAAGATATAATGTTATGATGATTCATGGTAATGCACGCTTTTCGTTTCGTAGTATGGAACATTTCACACGGAACAGTCTGTGCCATATGAGGTACTGAACATATCTCGGAGCATACTCATCACCCAACAATGTGCCCTTGGATGGTAATGTAACAAATCCATAATTGGTCGAGGTTTTTCTAACAAAGCTAGTAGAGGGGGAGTGGGCACTTGATAACATATGTAGTAGTGATTGTAGCTCAATATATGCTTATTGTATGTCAATTCCGATTCTTCTACCCATTATTTAGTGACAGGTACAAGATGATGAGTTTCTTGATGCGGAAGCATGAGCTTTGGAGGAATCTTGATGATGATGTTATCTTTATTTCATCTTTTTCTTTTATTTAATCATGTTTTCTATTGTAAACGTTTGGACGTTTGAGAGCCCTTTAGACTTGTTTCCTTTTGAATAAGCTATGTTTCTTTAAGTTTCATTTAGGATTTCGATATGGTTGTAAACAATATTAGACTTCATTGTTTTGGTTTATGATTTGGTTTCATATAAGTTTTGATTGAAATGTTGCGATCCTACTTATGCCGTTAGACATATCAACATTTGTTTTACCTCCGCTTTGTACTCAGAAGATGATGGCGTAAAGGTAATGTATATATTTCTTTCGGGAAAAAAATGTGCGTGCCTGATGTGATTTTCTACATAAGGACTAGGTAATGACGTCACACTGAAACAATTATAAGTGTCCAATGTATGTCACTTTAACAAATCCGACAATATATGTTTCTTTAAATAATAGAGGGAAAAAAAGGAATGATCCCAGATCTAGACTCAAGAGCTACGAGACACCCCAATTTTAAATTGTGGATATTAGTTATAAGGTCATCGTTAGAGAATTAATGATCATTTAAGACACTCCGAAATCTTATTTAGTTATAAGGACGATCTAATTTTACTTCCTTCAAATATTTACATTAATGAAGATTCAGATTCTGATTCCCCATTTAATTCTCATTAACACGACATAGATCTGATTCTTCTACCTCGATTTCTGCATAATTTTGATTTACTCAAGAACGGATCTTCTTCTTCGCTCATCTGTGAATCTTTCTTCATCGTTTTTTTATCTACAATCATTCAATTCTTCTGCCTTTCTGCGATTTTGACATCTTCATTGCAGCTTATTACATCTTCGTTTTTGCGTTTTCTGGCATTTTCATTGAATACTTGTTCTGCTTTTTCGGAATTGGTGCTTTTTCGGAATTGGTGATCTGCGTTTTTTGATTCAAATCGGTGCTATTCTTCTTCGTTTCTGCTCTTCACTTTAGAGATTCATTGCAGCTGATTCGATTCTTTCTATTTTGTAGTTGAGGTATTGTATTACATCCTTTATTTTGCTCTTGTTGTCGGTTCTTCCAATTTGAGATGATTTATATGCAATTTTCTGCTTGTTTTATCATTTTGTTACTAATTTTTTTTGTTATTTGTTCTGTATTCTGATTTAGTTTGAGTGTTAAATAATTCAGTTGCAGTGACATAAGTTTATTTTGCTTTGATATTCTTGTTTTATGCAGTGACATTGTTTGCTTTATGATGGAATATTTTGCTTTTTCTTGATGTTTTAAGTTGATTTATTTAATATTCAGGTAGAGTGTAAGTGTATGATGATGATTTCCTTTTTTCATGTCTGTTTTTCATTGACTGTTTTTCTATTTTGCATTGACATTGTGTGGTATGAAATGGTTTCTACTCTCCCTTTGCATTTTTGAGTTGAATTATTTCATATTCATTTATTGTATGTGGTTTTGTTACTGATTTGTTTAAGAAATGTACTTGATTCTGATTTGGAATCACTCTTTTTTGTGATTTAGAGTATGCAGTGACATAGATTTGGTATGGAGTGTCAATGTGTGCTATGTGAATGTGCTCTATTGTTTTCTTCTTCAATTCTCTTGCTTTTAGATGTTCTATTTGATATTCAGATAATGTATTCAGATATTATGATGATTTGATTTTTATTTGATTTAGTGAAGTTTGTTTAGTATTTGCAGTGACATACTATTTGTTTTGTTTTTGTGCAGGGTTACAATGTTGCTTCTTGTGTGTAGTTATAAGTCAGATATGCGTGTTGTGATGGCGGAAGCTAATTGTACGTTGAAGTCTATTCATGATAAAGTTTCCAATCGGTGGTCAGATTTGAAGGATACGGTTTTTAGTTTTTATTATGTGTTGAAGGATAATCCAAAGTGTTTGTTATGTTCTGATAAAGACGTCCACGCCATGATATGTCTTGCTGAGTCTTATCATGTTCAGCGTGTTAAAGTGGATGTTGTAGTTGATGTTGTTGTTGGTTCTTCATCTTTATCTTACAATGTTGGTGGTAGTGGAGGTTCAATGGGTCTTGTTCTTCATGATGCTTCTTCTGTATTATCATGTGTTTCTTCATCTAATGATAAACAAGTTTCCACTTTTGGTTGGGATAGAGTTGTACTCCATGATGGTCAATGTTTTTCTGGTGGTGTGGTCCATTTGAGGGAGTCCCTTCAGAAGCTTTGTATACAAACTGGGTTCAAGTATGTCTACAAGAAGAATGACCGTTGTAGGATTCATGCCGTTTGTGATATGAAGGATGTTGCAAATTGTGGTTGGTTTGTCCGTGCTAAAAAAGAGATCTCTAGTGGATATTTCTATATATCTGAGTTGTGAAATGTTCATACTTGCGGTACATGCTCAAGATATGTGGCGGGGTCTTCTGAGCGAGATCGCCGTATGAGTTCGGATCTTCTTTCAAAGGTAGTTGTTCGCAAGGTCCGTGGAGATCTAAGCTTTTCAGCATCAGACTTTCGTCTTTTGGCATTAATAGATCATGGTTATGAGGTTCCTTATTTAGTTGCTTGGTCTGCGTTGATCAAAGCGAGGGATTCATTATACGGGGATGTTAAAACGTCATTCAACTGTCTACCTGGGTTTGTTAGTAGTGTGCTTGAAACAAACCCTGGTTCTGTTATATCATTAGACGTGAATGCCGAGACACGGTGTTTTAAACGGATGTTTATTGCCTTTGATGGTTGTATTCGTGGTTTTAAACATTGTCGACCGATGCTTTTTCTCGATGGTGCTCATTTGAAGTTTGATCAGAATGGTCATTTGTTTGCTGCCATTGGGAAAGATGGTAATGATGGTATGTGTTTTTTTATGCAGTGACATTGATGTTTCATGCAGTGACATTTGTGTTTTATGCAGTGACATTTGAGTTTCTTGCAGTGACTTTTTGAGTTTAATGATCTGAAAGTTTATTAATTTTTTTGAAATGATGTAATGTTCTTGTTTATGTGAATTGTTCATTCATTTCTTGATTTATATGATTTTTATGAATGTGTTGTTTCAATTTCTTGTTTATGCAGTGACATTGTTAGTTGTTTCTTTTCATTGTTGTGTTTTCAGGTTTATATCCTTTATGTTATGGTGTTGTTGATTCTAAGGATTTTGATAATTGGAAGTGGTTCTTATTGCATTTGAAGCGTTTGCTTATACCGGTTCGTCGTATTACATTCATGACGGATAGGAATCCTGGTCTATTGGATGCTGTTCGTAAAGTTTTCCCTGATGCATTTCATTCTTATTGTATTTTCCATTTGATGAATAACCTGAAGACTCATTTCAGTAGTAGAAATGTTGGTAAGTCATTGCGTAAGAGAATGTCGCATCTGTTTTACCAATGTGCTGTTGCACCGACTGTTGAGGAGTATGAGAGGAACATGGCAGATATGTTACATGAAGGGGGTGATCGTGTAGAATCTTTCTTTTAGAATTTGCATCCGAAGAATTGGGCAACTGCTCACTTTGAAGGTTGTCTCTATGGTCATACTGCTTCTACTTTGGCTGAGTCTTTTAATAGTTGGATATATAAGGAGCGGCATCTACCCGTGTTGAATATGGTAGATGGTATTCGTATCAAGATTATGATAAGACTCTCGGAAAATCGTCGTGCCTCAGCATTATTTAATTCCTTGATTTGTCCAAAAGTGGATTCTATTTTGTCTAATCTAATGGATTTGGCGAGTTGCTTGGGTGTTGGCAGTTCGAGTTATTCAAGGTATGAGGTTTTTTCATTCCCAGCTGCAAGTGTTGATCTTGAATCTCGGGTCTGCTCATACAAGGAGTGGCAGCGGAATGGGTATCCGTGCATTCATGCTATGGCGGTGATTAGGCGTACATCATTCCCTTTGGATCAGTATGTTGATCCTTGTTTCTTGTCACAGTCTTATGCTGATTCATACTCTTTTCCAATTCATCCAATTCCTGGTCCCTTTTTGAATGCATCTTGTGAAGATTCTGTTGTGCTTCCTGCTATTCCGAAGAAGCAGCCTGGTAGGCCCCGTACCAAGCGGCTTCGTTCTCACGGTGAATCATCGAAGCGCCCTTTTCAATGTGGTCGTTGCCATTCCTATGGTCATCATAATAAGAAGACTTGTTATGTTCGTATTGCTGGATTGTTGGTCTTTTGTTGCCAAGTGACATTGTGGTCTGTTGCAGTGACATATAGTCTGTTGCAGTGACATTGTGGTCCGTTGCAGTGACATTGTGTTGTTTTGCAGTGACATTTTGGTGTGATGAAGTGACATTATGAATATTTGTAATCATTTGTATTGCTTTTAAACATGAAGACATATTCCTTTTACTTGGAGTATTTTGATCTTATTATATAATACCTATTTTCAAGTCGTATATTTTGTAACGTGTTATGCAAATTTTCATATCATTGTATTCCTCTTGAATTTAATAAGTAATGAATTCTATGCTTGAATTTTTATTGTTTTGAATATATTTACCATATTCTTTTTGTATGTTCTTTTTATATGCGTTTGTTTATTTATTGATTTCATTAACTATATAGGTTGAAAATAAAATGAAAATATGAATAAGTTGAAGCATTAATCATATAAAATGTCTCAAAATATAATGGATAATAATTTTTAGTAGAATTGTAGCAACTACCACAACCATGAAAGTATTAATGCTTTGTGGATAACGTCAAAACATCGTCACAAAATCAAAACATCATCATCACAACCAATCGTCATCAAAACATTTGTTCGCCCTATCACCATCACAAAATCACCTATCAGTTTTCAAAATCAACCATCACTTGTCAACTATTACTTGTCCCTATCACTAGCTACGTTTTCATTCTAATGATGAATTTCATTCAAGACAAGGGAATTTACAATCATCCATTTCATCCTCTTAATTTCTTCCTCTTCAACTTCTGTTGGAATTGGTAACTTTTGTGCCATCTTATATATGTAGTATGCCACATAAACACTGCAGTCTCTGCATTAGATTATAATGATTTGCGTTAGTCTTCTGTGTGTGTGTGTGTATATATAAATATATATTTGATGATGATAAGTATTTTTATCGACACTTACGTCATATTATGTTGGAGTGGTATGTTTTGCACCTTCTCGATTGTTCTTGCTATTTCTTCCTGCTGGTTATCTTCAATAAATGATTGTGAAATTATTGATACCTACGAAATAAGAGGTAGCAGATGCAGTGACATTATGTTAAATTGCAGTGACATGACATCCTTTTTCTTTTGAATGCAGTGACATTATGTTAAATGCAGTGACATGACATCCTTCTTGTTTTGAATGCAGTGATATTATGTTAAATTTATGTGAGATGAAATTTAATTTGTTAGATAACTTACCGCAGTTTCACACTCGGGAATGAATATGTGTTCTTCGTGTATCATTTCTGCTGAGTGATACATTTTCCAGGTGGGTTCTCCTTTGGTGTAGGTTAGGAGTATGGCCTGTCATTCAAACCCTTGTAGCATAATTGGAGTAAAACCTTTTTCCCTTCATGTATGATCTTCAACATGTCGCATGTTATGTTATTTTTGAATGTTCCATCCCGCTCAACCTCTTCAAATACTCCCTGCACACATTGTATGGTAATGATGTTATGTTTTTCTTAATGTTAGGTTCTTTCAAATTATTTTTGTATGCGTACCCATGAGCTTGTGCTATATATGTGGTTAGTATCCTTTACCAAATCTGCACGTCTCATCAGCTCAATGAATCCTTCTATGATCTGTTTCAAAATTCGATAAATTTGTTATAATTTTGTGTAGTGTTTTTCATTAAATAATGCAGTTACATGAAGCCAGACTAGATGCAAGTTGCAGTGACATTAAGTCTTTACCGTTTCGTCTATGAAGAGTTCATTTAGAACTTCCATGATTGAGTTGACAGTGACATGTGGGTAGTCTCCTAGCGATTTTGACCATACTAATTCCCTGCAAATTATGTAATTTTCCATGTTAGTATTAAATATTTGCATGAATAGTGATTTTCTATGTTATTGTTTTAGTGATTTATGCTTACCCTTGTCCACCTTGTTCGTTCAATTCCTTGATTCTTTTGAATACTTCTGGTAGAATGTATGCTCCACACGTGTATGCTTCTTTGTCTTCCGCAATCAACAGCCTCCCATCCTTCAACTTTTTACCTTTTCCTTTCCCACCTTTCTTTTTCTTTTCTGGATGGTCGTAATGGTAAGCAGAATCTTCTTTTCTTCCCCATTTTCTTGCATTTTTCTGTACACGCCTTTCAATCGAGTAGTCCGGGGTCCGTTGCTGACCACGAGGTCGTAGTTGGTGTTCAACATAGGTTGCTTCCTTTTCATCCTTGCTTTGTTCCACATCTTGTGTGACTTGATGTGCTGCATTGCTATCTATCTCATCTCTTAGTTCTTGCTTCTCTCTTTGCAGTTGTTCAATCTGTTCTTGATTGATCTTTTTGATTTCCATCAATTTTTCATACCCCTCTCTCATGTTTTTCAATTCATATTGCAAAATCTCATGTTCTATTTGTTGGTCCCAGAGAAGGGTAAAACTATAGTCAGAGGGGGGGTGAATGACTATAGTGGAGTTTCAAAAAATTTTCTTATCTTTAAAAGCTTTTGGGCAGCGGATAAGTCCCTTCTTAATTTGTTGTTTCAAAGTAGTTTGGTTTATCACAGATATAGATTATGACTTAGGCAATTTAAATGGATGCAGTAAAGTAAATTGCAGAAAGTAAATTGACACAAGGTTTATAGTGGTTCAGGGTGGTGTAATCCTTTAATCCACTCTTCTCCTGTGATGATTGGAGGAATTCACTATTGTTTTCACAGATACAATCATATGATTGTCCTTGGCTTCCCAAGCTTCACAATCTGCAAGACTATCACTCCTTGACTGCAACAGCTTCAGTGATTCAGTCTCTCTTGCTGCTCCTTGAGATCAAAATCCTTTAGCAGCTATCACAGTCTCAACTCCTTCTCAGATTGCCTCTGATTCAGTTGCTTCAGTTTGATGTGAATGTGATTCAAAAACTTGCTTGATCAATCTCAGTGCTGAATATGACTTTGTAGTTCTGTCGTCTGAATTGATCACTAGATGTATCTTTTTAAGTTCAGAGAGAAGGCTTTTTAAATTGACAGAGTTTCTGCTTGATCTTTCTTTTTCAATCGTTGTTTTTCTTTGTCTGTCAATGCCTTCTATTTATAGCCTTGAATAACCTTGATTTTGAAATTCCGTCCGTTGACTATATTAATGAGGGAATAATCCTTGATTGTATTTTGATTCCCCATTGTTGGAAATATTATTTATGTTTTGATGATGGTTCGTCACGTAATTAGACAAATCACTTACAACCCATGATGATGAAGTCGTAACTAACTGTTATAGTGCATAATGAAAGAAGAAGCAAGAAATGGTCTAGAGATAAATGTATAAGTTCTATCTAGAGTACGAACTTTGTATAGGTTGTTTCGGACAAGCATTGTAATAGAATAGGAACTAGGCGAACAGTGAGTTACAACAAGAAAAGCGAGTTATAGCAAGAAAACGAATATGCACATGAAGAGCGAGGGTTCAAACTCGGTTATGCTAGAAACGAAGAAGATAAGTTCGGCGAGGGACACGGACTCGGTTGGCTTATCTAGAAGATTGAAGAGCGAGGGACACGGACTCGGTTGTTGAAGATTGAAGAGCGAGGTGGCAAACTCGGTTAGAAGGCGATTAAGTCGTGACTATAAGTCGGGTTTCGAGCAAGTCGTGGTGACTTGAAACCGAGTTATAGATCATGTAAAAGCGAATAATCTTAAGGACAAAGATTATCGATTACTGGATTAGAAGAAGCGATTGGTGTACTCGACTTAGTCAATTGAAGTCGAGATATTAAGTATACAAGGTACTCGGTTTTGAAGAAGAGTAGAAAAGCGAGTTAAGGCCTTGTTAAATTTAAAGCGAGAATACGACAAAAGATCGTACATATGAACGTTGGCAAAACGACAAGTGTAACGGCTACAAGAGCTAGTGATCGTTACATCACCCCTATAAATATACATGAGAATCACTCTAAGAAAGAGAGAGGAGGATCAGAAAAAGAGCTTTACAAGCATATATTCAAAGATCCAAATCCAGATCCACAATATCAAATCAGATATATCCAGATATAGGGGAAGCCAACGAAATTGCCTTGAAGACTTCAAAGAAAGATCCAGTAACCCATCTAAGGGGAAAGAAGGCATCTTGGAGCTACAAATCCAGATCCAGAAGAATCAAACAACTCACTGAATTAATCCTTGATTAATTCTAAACCTAACCTTTGTGAAAAAGGGTTGGCTGTGCATAGTTTGAGAAGAGCAATTCTACCTTTTCTCTTACGGTGTTGCTACAGCAGTTGGTGCAGTCTGCGGACTGTGTATGTTAGTGGTGAGCTGGTGAAGGAGCAATTCCACCTCCGAAAGATCAGTGTGCAGGATGAAGGGAGCAATCTCACCTTTCTTCATTTTGTGAAGACAGTGAAACTAGGGTGTCATGAAAGACTGTCATAGTGCTAGGATTTTGTAACGGTTATCTCATTATTCTAGTGATACCTCCTACACCACAGGAGAAGGGGAGACGTACGGGATTACACCACCCGGAACTTCCATAAACAAATCTTGTGTTGATTTTCTTTATGCATTTGTGTTTGTTTTATTTATCGCATTATCTCTCGGCAAACACCGGACAACGAATTCTCACAAGCGATACATAGAAGGTCTAGATTTACATTTACACATCTATTGCACTAAAGGCTATTACTTTATCCGCTACCGATTAACAAGGCTGAATATAAGTCGGTTTTGACTTACAATCGGTTAAGCTAAGCGAACTCCGCACAAGTTAAGGGACGGGAACATAAGCGAACGGAAGTCGGTTTGAGTTTCGAAGAAACTCGGTTCTGGGGCTTTTACAACTTAAGATAAGTTTTTGGTGACAAGTTTATTCACCCCCCCCCCCCCTCTAAACTTGTGTTAGCCTTTCCAAGGGACCAACAATTGGTATCGGAGCGGTTCCTTCTTTTGAAGGTGATCCAAATCGTTTACCGCTTCAAGGTTCGATTGTTTCGATACCAACAATTGGTATCGAGCAAATCTTCCTTCGGAAGAGATCCAAGATACATTTCAAACCAGTTGTTGAAGACCCCTCACTGTATCAGTTCACCTAGTTTCAATGTCTACATCTAGAACTAGAAGTTGGCTTACTCACCCCCTAACTAATTGCTTGCCAAATATATCTGATTTTCAGGATCAAATGATTGAAAGGTTCAGTGTGACAAATTTTCATACAAATCCAGAACCTCAACTTGGTGATGATGTGGATACAAACCTCAATATTGATTTAGACAAATCCGGAGAAGTTCCATCACCAAATAATCTCGCGAGAAGAAAAGGAGTTGTTGCAAGTAGCTTGTTGATATTGAAGATTCATCAGAGCAACAAAAGAGTGTACATTCAAATCTTAAAACTGTATCAAATCATCAAGAAAAGGTACATTCTTCTACTCAGTTATCATTTGCTGAACTCAGTCAGAGAAACTACGAACTTGTCAAGTTAACCGAGAAACTCTCCTTGGACTTGAGACTAAAAGACAAAGAGCTTGGCAAAGCAAAAGATTGGAATGAGTTTCTGGAAACTGAGTTGTCACATTTTGCTGAAAGGTTAATACTCAGCAAAATTGACAAAAGCAATGATAATCCCCCACCCCTACCCAGTCTTGAGATCTCATCAAGAATAAACTTAAGAAATCAAGATACTGGAAAATCTAGTGGATTACACAAAGAAACTAAAGATGTCAAATCTAAAAGAATTCTTGTGAAATCGACCAAGATTGAGCGTAATGGTTTATCTAGAAAAGAGTTGAGAATGCTTAATTCTCTCGACCAAGCGAAGCGAAAAATATATTTCGGTAACTAACTCGACCGGACCCAAGAAGATATGGGTACCGAAGAAAACTTAAAAGCTGTTTTGCGGGAAAAGTCGGTTTACATTGCAAAATCCTCGGAAAAAAGCCGACCTCTATACAAAGCGAGATAATAAAAAGGCGATGGAGGACAATTTGGTCAATAGCGAGAAAACTTTCCGGCTACCATCGACGTTTGGGCCGACATGACAAATCACTCGAAGCCACGTGTCAATGCGGGAGAAAAAGTAGATGTATATCCCTACATAATCTCATTGATTGTGACACGACTCTCACTTTGAAAATGATTGAAAGACGAAATCTTGACGAAATCCTACTCACCCAAAATCAAGCATTCAAGAATCCTCATTTCAAAAATCAATGGAGCAATACAACATTGACGAAGGAATCACAACAAGCCTGGACGCATTCTGTCAAAAATTCTCAAACTCCAATCTTTCAATTCAAATTGCAAAGAAGATTAAAAAGATTCGAGGTTTGGAGAATTTGATTGACACAAAGGTCTACATCCTATGTCCGGACGGCATTAGAAATTTCTACGGGAATGGTGAAATCACCAACAATGGAAGAAGCTTCAAAACGATTTGTTCAAGACAAAAGCTTCACCGTTGATGAACAAGCTGCTCTCCCTGGTATTCCGGCTAGATATAATTGGAGGCTCTTCATCTTTTACCTTTGGGAAAAAGGAAAAAGACAAGCTTTGGAACATCACGTCAATCAATAAGAAGGAGAAGAATTTCAGTGGCTCCATATATCAGCAGAAAGGAGAATTTGCATTTCTGACCATTCTTCTGACCAAAAATGTCATTGGTCATGCTCGAAATTTCTACACTCTCTCAACGGACAAAATGAAGATGATTTATGCCATTTGGTTTGAAGAGAGATTTGATTGGAACAAATTTATACTCAATCAGTTGATAAAATAGATTTCTGATGAGAAGGAGAGAATCAAAGAAAGCAAGGAAGCTGCTGGAGAATCATTCTTACTGAGAAAAGGATTTCCTTATCTAGTACAAAGAATACTAGATCATTTCTCCATCTCTAAATCCACACCAACGAAGTGAAACGAAGTCGGTGTCCAACGGGACAAAGAAGAGAAAAGCTACCAAAGAAGAAGAGTGGAGTGAAGATTCGGACTCCGAGTTCAAGCGAGACTATGAAATTGAACGACGAGACCCTAAGAAGACGAGAAAAAGAATGTTGAACAAGTTTCGGGCACGAAAAGCGAAACTAAGGAAGTAATTGAGATTGAGGATGAATCGATGAAACGAAGAAAGCAAGCATGAAGAATCGAAGAAAGCATGTACGAAGAAAGCGAAGAGTTCGTTAATAAACTTGAAGAAAGTGAACAAGATGGAGATGAGGAATGTGTAGATGATAAAGAAATTGGTGAAGAAGAATGCGAAAGAGTTGATGAAGAATGCGAAGAGAGTGAATTTCCCACTACTATGTTTGGGGAATACAACGAAAAAAAAACGAGAGAAAGGCTGTGGAAGATGCGAGTTTTGTGATGCGAGTATGAAAAGGCCCGACGAGTTCATGATACTCACTTTTACTATCTGAAAGCGGCTCCTCATCACAAACCCATATAGCATCCACAAACAAATCGGCAATTGAAGAAACTCGGTCCAAGAAAGCGAAGCGAGAAACTGAAGAATGCGAAAGAATTTATTGAATGCTTAATACAAAATCTACGGGAGAAAATGTTCAATGCATGAATTAATTGGAAGAATACATTACTCGGGCCTATTTGAGTATTCAAACATCATCACCTTACGTAAGTTATTTGAAGATTGCTATCACCTATCTTCAAACAAGGGGAAGATGAAGAATTTGTAGGTGATGATGCGGCTAAAGAAGAAAAGGCGAAGAAGCTTATGCCGGACAAGCGATAGAAGATCAAGACGGACAAGTAGATGCTTGATCTACTAACTACTCAACTTGATGAAGAAGCGATTGACAACATGTTTGAAGAGCGATTGCGAAGGAGATTTTAAAGACACAAGGAGCGAGGATGATGAAGATAATGCGGTTAAAGCGATCTTGAGCATCGAAAGAAGCTTGTAATTTGTGTCAAATTGCTTGAGAAACTGGCAAATAAAGAGACACAAACTAAGGGGGAAACTGAAAAGAAATCAGAAAGAAAAGAGGAGAAGGAAAATCTTATCTCAGAAGAAGAAGAGAAATTGATGGAAGAAGAACTCAAAGAAATTCTGATCAAGTTCAAAAACCAAGAGAATGAAGAAGGAAACAGTCTGCTGAATGAATATTTAGAGATCAAACCTAAAGATGGCGAATCAGCTGAAGAAGGAAAAGCGAGAAGGCTCCTAGAAACTAAAAGGAGTATCTTTGTTGGTGAAAAAACTGTTGGCTTTTGAAAAACAGATGTAATTTAATTCAGTTATAACTCAGTTTGGCTCTTGTAATAAACTCAGCCGTTCTAGTTTGCTCATTTGTTTTGTTATGATTTCTTGCACTATTCTTTTATTATTGCTTTTAGGGAGGGTTATGATACATCATCAAAAAGGGGGAAATTGTTGGAAATATTATTTATGTTTTGATGATGGTTCGTCACGTAATTAGACAAATCACTTACAACCCGCTGATGATGAAGTCGTAACTAAGCATTTATAGTGCATAATGAAAGAAGAAGCAAGAAATGGTCTAGAGATAAATGTATAAGTTCTATCTAGAGTACGAACTTTGTATAGGTTGTTTCGGACAAGCATTGTAATAGAATAGGAACTAGGCGAACGGTGAGTTACAACAAGAAAAAGAAAAGCGAGTTATAGCAAGAAAAGCGAATATGCACATGAAGAGCGAGGGTTCAAACTCGGTTATGCTAGAAAGCGAAGAAGATAAGTTCGGCGAGGGACACGACTCGGTTGGCTTATCTAGAAGGCGAAAGAGCGAGGGACACAGACTCAGTTGTTGAAGATTGAAGAACTGAGGTGGCAAACTCAGTTAGAAGCTGATTAAGTCGTGACTATAAGTCAGGTTTCAGGCAAGTCTGTGGTGACTTGAAACTGAGTTATAGATCATGTAAAACTGAATAATCTTAAGGACAAAGATTATCAGTTACCTGGATTAGAAGAAACTGATTGGTGTACTCTGACTTAGTCAATTGAAGTCAGATATTAAGTATACAAGGTACTCAGTTTTGAAGAAGAGTAGAAAACTGAGTTAAGGCCTTGTTAAATTTAAACTGAGAATACGACAAAAGATCGTACATATGAACGTTGGCAAAACGACAAGTGTAACGGCTACAAGAGCTAGTGACCGTTACATCACCCCTATAAATATACATGAGAATCACTCTAAGAAAGAGAGAGGAGGATCAGAAAAAGAGCTTTACAAGCATATATTCAAAGATCCAAATCCAGATCCACAATATCAAATCAGATATATCCAGATATAGGGGAAGCCAACGAAATTGCCTTGAAGACTTCAAAGAAAGATCCAGTAACCCATCTAAGGGGAAAGAAGGCATCTTGGAGCTACAAAGCCAGATCCAGAAGAATCAGACAGCTCACTGAATTAATCCTTGATTAATTCTAAACCTAACCTTTGTGAAAAAGGGTTGGCTGTGCATAGTTTGAGAAGAGCAATTCTACCTTTTCTCTTACGGTGTTGCTACGGCGATTTGGTGCGATCTGCGGGTGTGTATGTTAGTGGTGAGTGGTGAAGGAGCAATTCCACCTCCGAAAGATCGGTGTGCGGGATGAAGGGAGCAATCTCACCTTTCTTCATTTTGTGAAGACGGTGAAACTAGGGTGTCGTGAAGAATTTGTCATAGTGCTAGGATTTTGTAACGGTTATCTCATTATTCTAGTGATACCTCCTACACCACGGGAGAAGGGGAGACGTACGGGATTACACCACCCGGAACTTCCATAAACAAATCTTGTGTTGATTTTCTTTATGCATTTGTGTTTGTTTTATTTATCGCATTATCTCTCGGCAAACACCGGACAACGAATTCTCACAAGGCGATACATAGAAGGTCTAGATTTACGTTTACACATCTATTGCACTAAAGGCTATTACTTTATCCGCTTTGCCGATTAACAAGGCCGAATATAAGTCGGTTTTGACTTACAATCGATTAAGCTAACCGAACTCCGCACAAGTTAAGGGACGGGAACATAATCGAACCGGAAGTCGGTTTGAGTTTCGAGAGAAACTCGGTTCTGGGGCTTTTACAACTTAAGATAAGTTTTTGGTGACAAGTTTATTCACCCCCCCCCTCTAAACTTGTGTTAGCCTTTCCAAGGGACCAACACCCCTTAATCTTCTCGTATCTTCAACATATATCAAATCTGATCTGGAAAGTGTTACTTCGCCTTTTTCTGAACGGTTGAGTGATCCTTCTGACTTAGCCGTTTTAGATCTTCCTTCACCGTTTTGTCTTCACTAAGCCGAAAGTCAGTTTACTCAGCCGATTCACTGTTTCCTTCATTGCTTCGTTTTAAAGGAGAATCTTTATACTTCACTGATCCTTGATTGAGGTGAGATCAGTGTACACCATATTTGAATATTAAGTTTCATCACTTGAAACATAACTTGGACTTATCCAAGGTCATCACAGACTTCCTTGGTTATAAGTCAGACCATAATGTCTTCATTGCTTCTCTGCTGGTGCTTGGCTGGCTTCACTCTGCCGAAAGTCTGTTTTTACTTTGCCGTCCTACCAACTAGTACAATACTTGTCTGACTCAACTTATACAACATGTCAGACTCTAAGTAAAGACTTATACAGAGAATTCTAACTTATTTCAGGCTTGCTATAACAGCTAGTATGGCCATCATCAAAACATAATAAAATGTTCCTAACAATTTCCCCCTTTTTGATGATGCCAAAACCCTCATAAGCCTGAACATAAGTAATCCAAATTTTTCAATGATAATCAACAGAGTAGATTTCAACAATTTTATTCATCCATCATAGGGCAATAAGATATTGCATCTTTTTATTTAAACGACAAAGGCAAATGATAAAATCAAATTGAATTAAGCAAAAGGTTTACTTCTTCATTTCTTCAAACCTGATGCCTTTGCCTTTGCTGTCCTTGCCTTTGCTGCCCTTTCCCTTCTCTGTTGGGCTTGCCTTCTTTTCACTGGAGCATTCGGGCTTAGAGCTTCCTTCCCCTTTTTGGCAGCACTAAAAAGTGCTTCAAGATTTGTCGTTGCTGTGTCCGAATCAGGGATAGGACCATACCGCCTTTCCAATATCTTGTTGTTGGCCTCACCAACTTTGATTAGAAAGTCCAGTTGCTTGCCAGAATGCTCCATGACCTCATCCAGATGTTGAATTTGTTGAGTGTGAGCATTGAGGGTGTCCACCAATGGCTTGAGATTGTTGTCAGTCGTCTCAGCAAGGAACTCAAGATTGGTTTGGACATGATGAGGAATGAGTTGCTGTAGATTGCAAAGTAAATTTCCTTGTCTCTCCATGACCTCATCTTGGATTTTGATATGGTTGATGAGGGCCTCAATCTTGTGGTAGAAGGAGGTTGCTTCACTCTTTAAGGCATTCTTCAGATTTTGCCTGCTGTAGTACTGCCTTTCCATGTCCACAATGAGGGGTTGAATGTCCAGATTGAAGACTCTTTCTGGATCAATTTCCTCTGGTGCCACATGGACATCCTCTTCATCTTCATCATTTTCTTCCTCAGCATCTCCATCTTTTTCTTGCTCATTCTCCACTTCAATTTCTCTTTCTTCATTTTCCTCTTCTTCCTCTTCCTTTTCACTTTGTGCTTCTTTTTCTCTTTCTTCCATCTATTCTTGTTCTTCCTCATTAGACACATGGTCATTTAGATGTTTCTGTTGAGTGTGGACTGCTTCATCAGTCACTGTTCCCCCTTGTGCAATTGTGGGGGAGTTGACAAGTTCGGCTGAGTGAGCTTTATCAGCTGGCTCACTTAGCTGGTTGTCAACTTTGCCTATGCTTTTGAAAAGCACTTCTTGAAGAGTCAGTTCATCATCAGAAATCTCCAGATTTTCTTGACTTGCTTCAAATGATCACTCTCTGAGTGTACCTCATCTGACTTAGCTTCTTTCTCATCTATCTCCTCTTCTTCAGATGAAGTGAGTCTATATCCTTCCTCACCTTCCTCAAGGTAGGTGATTTCCTTTTGCTGCTTTTCTTCTTCTGTTGCTGTGTCATCACTTATTGTCACAGGCTCATCCAAGTTGCTGGTGCCAGTCATAGTGGTATTCTCTTGTGCCTTCTGGGATCTGGTTCTTCGTCCCACTCCTGATCTGCTGGTTTCAGGTTGTTTCCTCTTTCTCCCAGCAATGGATTTGGGTTTCATGGATGCCTCACACATTGCCTTGGACTTGTGTGGTGACTGCAAATTTGTGGGTTGTACATTCAATGCGTTGAATAGATGCTGAAGAGGGAATCCATATGATTTTCTCTCCCAGAAATCGCCCTTTTTCTGCAAACCCTTGCTTGGTGCCGTAATTGATAAATCGATTTTTTTTTGAATTTGATCCTTCAATCTATTGAATACAAAAGTTGCCCAGTCGAATTTGATGCGTTCGTAGATTATGGCCATCAGTTTGATCCGTACCTCAGTTAGGTTTTCCATTGACCCCTTTCTGCCTTCAATATTCTTGGTGATGACCGGTGCAAATTCAGCAAACGGAAGTTTGAGCTTTGATCTAGGTAGATTGTACGTTTTGCTGTTTTCCTTAGGACTTTTGGCTATCTCAGCCCAGAATTTTGTGATGTCTGTCGTCACAAGCTTGACATTGGCAGGACCAATTAAGGGGAGTTGAAGGTATCTGCTGAGTGCACCGTGTGTGATGACTATTTCTCTTCCAAAGATTGAGCTTGTTATGCGATCGACTTCTCTTTGTGCTGGGCACAAACTTGGCATTTTTCCAAAATGCTATCAGGTTTTCATAGCAGATTCCAGTTATTGGGGGGTTTAGGAAGGTCATCAGCCCCAAATTTGTACAGCAATGGACCAACCGTTGTGCTTGTGCATCGTTATCACAAAAAGAGAGGTAGTATTCTGGTTTGAAAAACGAACTAGTGATGATTGATTTTTCGTAGTATTTTTCAGTTGGAGAGATTGTGGAGGATGAAGCCATTGATATGCAATGGATGATTAGAACAGAATACTTCGAGTTTTCAGAGAGAATCAAAAGTAGGGTCTGTAATTTTGCAAGAGGATGTAAAGATTTCTGAAAATCTTTAAGTAGCCTTTATATAGGTTGATTTGGGTAGTGTGAACGTGGTGTGAATGTGGAAGGATTTTGTGACATAATGGCGTGATATTGTGTATGTAAATCGCGATATTCGAGTGTAATGGGGGAGTGGATTGAGGCAAGTAATGATAGAGCCTGGGAATCGAGGCGTTTATAATTCGAAAAATAATATGGTTACCTCCACGATTATAAATTGATTTCCACATGTGTAATCTTCCACAGAATAATCCTCCATAATTTCCTTATTCCCCACGTGTCAAAAGGATGGATTTTGTTCACACTTTAATTTGTCCAAGTCTTTATTTCAGTGGAGTGCCTTGGCTGGTCACTTAGCCGATGTAGTGATTTCTTTACTGAGCTGCTCCATTTAACCGTTCCTAACAATCAGTTAAGTTAACTTCGCTGGATACCAGTGCCTTACTTGCTACATCCTCTGTAATGGCAAAGGTTTAAACAGCTGATGAAGTCACTTAGCCGATTACTCCAGTTAGCTGATCTTTTGTACTTAGTCAATTGCAATCATTCCTAACTCGAGTTCTCAACATGCTAAATCTTTCATAACGAGTGGTTTAGTGAAGATGTCGACCAATTGATCTTCGGTGGATATGTATTTTAGAATGACATCTCCCTTTTCAACATGATCTACGATAAAATGATGTCTTACATCAATGTGCTTTGTTCTTGAATGCAACACTGGATTTTCAGTAATAGATATTGCACTTGTGTTATCACACATGATTGGAATTGTTTTCTCCTCTACTCCATAATCCTTTAGCTGTTGTCTGATCCAAAGTACTTGTGCACAACAACTACCTGCTGCTATATATTCTGCTTCAGCTTTGTTGATGTAGCTATGGAGTTTTGCTTTTTACTGAACCATGAGACTAGTCTATTGCCTAGCATTTGACAATTTCCAGATGTACTTTTTCTATCTATTTTACATCCAGCATAGTCAGAGTCTGAATATGATATCAGCTTAAATCCTCCATCTTTTGGATACCAAATTCCTGCATTGATAGTGTTTTTCAAGTATTTGATTATTCTTTTGGTTTGCCGAAGATGTGATTCCTTTGGTTGAGCTTGAAACCTTGCACATACTCCAACTGCAAATGCTATATCAGGTCTACTTGCAGTTAAGTATAGTAGGGATCCAATGATTCCTTTGTACATTTTCTGATCAACATCCTTCCATGTTTCATCTTTTCCAAGAATTACTCTTGCACACATTGGTGTATCAGCTGTGCCACTTGTATCCATCCCATACTTGTGTATTAAATCTCTTGTGTACTTGGCTTGACTAATGAACATACCATCCTTCATTTGCTTTACTTGAAGGCCAAGGAAATAATTTAATTCTCCCATCATGCTCATCTGAAATTTGCTTTTCATCAGGTTTGCAAATTTCTCACATAGCTTTTCATCCTTTAATCCAAAGATGATATCATCAACATAGATTTGTACTAGCAATGTGCTTGTTCCTTCCTCTAGTTTGAATAGAGTCTTGTCTATAGTTCCTTTGTTGAATCCATTCTTGATCAGGAATTGTGATAGTGTTTCATACCAGGCTCTGGTGCTGTTTGAGTCCATAGAGGGCCTTCTTGAGTTTGTATACTTTGTCTTCTTTTCCTTTGATTTGAAAGCCGGAGAATTTGTTCCACATATACTTCTTCTTCCAAAAGTCCATTTAGGAATGCACTTTTGACATCCATTTGATAGACTTTGAAGTCTTTGAATGCAGCAAAAGCTAGAAAGAGTCTGATTACCTCCAATCTTGCTACTGGTGCAAATGTTTCATCATAATCTATTCCTTCTGCTTGAGAGTAGCCTTTTGCAACTAGCCTTGCTTTGTTTCTGACAACAGTTCCTTGCTCATCCATCTTGTTCCTGAATACCCATTTTGCTCCAATGATGTTGGCCATATCTGGTCTGTCAACAAGTTCCCAGACTTCATTTCTTTCAAATTCATTTAGTTCTTCTTGCATGGCTGTAATCCAATCTGCATCTTGAATTGCATCATCTATTGTCTTGGGCTCCACTTGTGATAGAAAACATGTTAGCATATTTTCCAGTTGTCTTCTGGTTCTGACTCCTGTGTGAATGTCTCCAATGACTTGTTCTTCAGGATGATCTCTTAGCCAACTTAGGTCAGGTTGAAGTTGATCTTCACTTGGTGCTTCCACAGCTTCATTATGTGTATGGACTTCAAGTTCTGGAGCTTGTTATGTTGTGTTGATATGTGGCTCTTCTTGATCTTCAAAATGATGATTCAAGATAGAAGCTGGTATTGTTGTATTTGTATAGATTTCCCTTTGTGTTGTTTCTTCTTCTTGATCTTGAATATCTTCACCATTTGTA
The DNA here is from genome assembly GCA_036785695.1 of Gentiana straminea. NCBI lineage: Eukaryota > Viridiplantae > Streptophyta > Magnoliopsida > Gentianales > Gentianaceae > Gentiana > Gentiana straminea. The sequence continues at coordinate 1,492,599 of JAVUPR010000095.1, read as the reverse complement.
TTTGGTTCATCAAAAACTACATGTATTGATTCTTCAATCACCAATGTTCTTTTGTTGAGTACTCTGAATGCTTTACTGGTGTTTGAGTATCCCATAAAGATTGCTTCATCAGCCTTTTCATCAAAGGTATGCAGCTGATTCCTGTTCAAAACAAAACATTTTGATCCAAACTTATGAAAATAAGAGATATTTGGTTTTCTACCATTCCATATTTCATATGGAGTCTTTCCATGATGTTTGTTGATGATTGTTCTGTTTTGTGTATGGCATGCTGTGTTTGCTGCTTCAGCCCAAAATCTCTTTGGCAAGCATGCTTCTGCAATCATTGTTCTGACTGCTTCTTTGAGAGTTCTTTTCTTCTTTCTGCTACACCATTTTGTTGTGGTGTTCTGCTGCATAGTTGATGTAGTACTCCATTTTCTTCACAATAGGTTCGATAATTTCATTTAGAAATTCGGTGCCTCTCGTACGATCGATCTTGATAATCTTCGATTTCTTTCTCATTTTGGAGTCTTCTCGGCAAATGGCAATTTCTTGAGTGTCTCTTTCTTCTTGTTCATGAAGATGGTCCGGGTGTATTTTGAGTAGTCATCCACCACTACTAGGGTGTATTTATTACCACTTACACTTACTGGTGTGACTGGTCCAAACAGGTCCATGTGTAACAGATGTAGAATTCTTGTTGTAGATTGATAGGTCTTTGACTTGAATGAACTTTTGATTTGTTTTCCTTTCTGACATGCATCACATAGACTTTCTTTCTTGAAAATATGATCTCTGGCAGGCCTTCAACTAACTTGTTCTTTGACAATTTGTTGATGGTCTTGAAGTTCAGGTGATTCAGTCTTCTATGCCAAATCCAGTTGGTTGATTGTTTATTTTTGACAAGCAGACATGTTTCTCGCCTTGGTCATTTTCCAATTCACCACATACATGTTATTTTGTCTTCTACTGCAAGAACTACGGTGTTGGTTTGGTCGTGAATCACTTTGCATCCTTCCTTATTGAAATGTACATTGTAGCCTTTGTCACGAAATTGATCGATGCTCATCGATTGAAATTAAGTCCTTTGACATATGCTACATTTTGAATCTTCGAGTTGTTCTTGAGTATTGTGCCTTCCCCCTTAATCTTGCCGGGTTTTCTTTGCCTCCAAATGTAACTTTGGGTCCATCAAAAGCTTTAAAGTCGGTGAGCCATCTCTTATTTCTGTCATGTGTCCGGAACATCCACCGTTGTCTATGTACCGGACATCCTACAAAACAAATTAATTAAGTTTAGGTACCCAACACTGTTTGGGTCCATAACTGTTAGCAGTCATGCCTCCCATACCAAGTGTGTATCCAAAGGTTCTTTTTTTTGGATAATTGAAGTCATCAACTTCATATGTATAAGGCATGGCAGAATAGCTTCTAAAGTTTTTACTGAAGATATTCTGATACTTTTCTCTACCTTTTGGTGCATGTGCATCCTTCTTCACTTTCCAATATGCAGTGGGAAACCTTTCTTGCTTCATGTGTCTAGGAGCATATCTAGATTGATTTTTCTTAAACACATGATGCATATTATGGAATGGTTTCTTCTTGTATTTTAGAGGTGCAACATTCCAATCATCCTCTGAAGGGTAAAGTCTACCTTTACCTTTTAGAAAGTCCTTGTTTTTGGTTGACTGGAATGAGGATTTAGTCTGCTGTTTCACTACATTAGGTTTTGACTTCACCGGTGCAGGATGATTGGTTGGAACAATAGTCTGTCCCTTTCTAAATTTTGGTCCATGATTGGTCCTGGATTTAGAATTGTGTTGACCATTGTTTCTACTCTCATCCTGACTGTTGTAGCCAAGACCATATCTGGATCCAAACCTTTTTGAGGGTTTGTATGCTGATGCATTTAGTGGTGTAGTGTTTTCCTTAACTGGTGAAGAGATTTTCTTAACTGATCGGTCAATAACAGATGTATGATCATCTGATGTTTGTTGATCATTTAAGTAGATCTCCTTACTAGTTAGTTCAGCTTTTGCTTTATCCAATTCTTTCTTTAATCTTTTGTTTTCCTTTCTTAAATCCTTGCATTCCTTCTCCAGAATTTCATGATTCATTTCAATTTCATCAAATTTAGTCATGAGATTTTGGACTAGGTCTGCTGTATCTAATGGAAGACTAGAAGATTGTGCAGTGTTAGATGTGGATGCATTTGATGAGGAACAAGAATTGGATGTTACCTCAGTTTCATCTGATTGTTTAGCCATTAGACATAGTCTTGTTTCCTCAGTGTCTGAGCTATCACCTTCGTCTTCATCTAATTCTTTGGTCATGAGGCATAGACATGCTTTTTCATTGTTTGAGCTGTCTTCTTCATCACTGTCATCTGAGTCATTATCGGATGATTCTTCATTCTTTTCACTGCTGGATTCAGCCTTGAGTGCCTTCTTGCCTTTTCTCTTTTCAGATGCCTTGTACTACTTCTTGTCATCTTTATCATTTTCTTCAGGAAAGTCAGCCTTGAAGTGGCCTTTCTTGTTGCAGTTGAAGCATCAGTATTCTTCATCTTTCTTCTTCAGGTCTGTGTTTGAGCTTGACCTTTTGCTTGATGATGAGTTTCCTTTGAATGGCTTCTTTTTGCTAAACCTGTCAAAGCGTTTAACTAATAAAGCTACATGTTCTTTAAGTTCATGTGTCTCTTTGCTGATGCATTCCGCAAAGTTACTTTGCTGGGGTGCAACCAGTGTAGTGGCTCTTTGTGTCTCTGTTGGAGCACCATCTTCACCGTTCAATTCGAATTCATGAGCTTTTAGTTGGGACATCAGTGTCAGAGTGTCAGTACTTGCAAGATTTTTTGTTCCTCTGATTACTGATGTTATGATCTTCCATCTTTCAGGTAGTCCTCTCAAGATCTTCAAGCATGCTTCTTTCTGGGGATATGTGTGTCCAGACTGTTGCAGTTCACTGATGATGCTTGAGAATCTGTTGTCCATCTGATCAATGGATTCACCAGCCTTCATCTTGAAATTCTCAAACTTCTGTTTTGCAACGGATAACTTGTTTTCTTTAACTGCTTCAGATCCTTCATTAATTAGTGCCAGCTTGTCCCACATCTCCTTTGCTGTTTTGCAATCTTTGATTCTCATGAACATGTTGCTATCTAGAGTCTTCAAGATCATATCTTTTGCAACAAAGTCTAGATTTGCTCTTCTCCTGTCATCCTTGGTCCAATCTTTCTTGGGTTTGTCTATTTCCTTCCCTTGATCTCGCTCCTTTTTTGTGGATACCACCATCATGATCATGATTGGTCCATCATTGATTACGTCCAAAGGCATCTCCTCATGAGTTGTCGCAAGATGAGACAAAGATTCTTATCTTATACTCATCAAAATTATTAACATTAAAAACAGGTACTTTTGACATAACGTTTGAGGAATCCATAAGTGAAAATGCTAGATCTATATGTGAATGAATAGAAAACTCAGATTTGAAAACTACTTTGAAAATATGTGATCTCCTTGTTACCAGAAATTAGATCTGAACAGGTTCTGATACTAGGAACACTGCTCTGATACCAATTGTTGGTCCTAGAGAAGGGTAAAACTATAGTCAGAGAGGGGGGGGTGAATGACTATAGTGGAGTTTCAAAAACTTTTCTTATGTTTAAAATCTTTTGGGCAGCGGATAAGTCCCTTCTTAATTTGTTGTTTCAAAGTAGTTTGGTTTATCACAGATATAGATTATGACTTAGGCAATTTAAATGGATGCAGTAAAGTAAATTGCAGAAAGTAAATTGACACAAGGTTTATATTGGTTCAGGGTGGTGTAATCCCTTAATCCACTCTTCTCCTGTGATGATTGGAGGAATTCACTATTGTTTTCACAGATACAATAGTATGATTGTCCTTGGCTTCCCAAGCTTCACAATCTGCAAGACTATCACTCCTTGACCGCAACAGCTTCGGTGATTCGGTCTCTCTTGTCGCTTCTTGAGATCAAAATCCTTCGGCGGCCTATCACGGCCTCAACTCCTTCTCAGATTGCCTCGATTCGCTTGCTTCGCTTTGATGTGAATGTGATTCACAAACTTGCTTGATCAATCTCAGTGCTGAATATGACTTTGTAGTTCTGTCGTCTGAATTGATCACTAGATTGTATCTTTTTAAGTTCAGAGATAAGGCTTTTTAAATTGATAGAGTTTCTGCTTGATCTTTCTTTTTCAATCGTTGTTTTTCTTTGTCTGTCAATGCCTTCTATTTATAGCCTTGAATAACCTTGATTTTGAAATTCCGTCCGTTGGCTATATTAATGAGGGAATAATCTTTGATTGTATTTTTGATTCCCCCTTAATTGCATTCTCCTTGATTTCAGTGATTGGATTTTTCTTTCAAACATATAGCAGAAAATCCGTCATTGATTGATCCTCTATTGATTGTGCATTTAATGCATGATCTTCTGTATCTTCAACATATATCAAATCTAATCTGGAAAGTGTTACTTCGCCATTTTCTGAACGGTTGAGTGATCCTTTTGACTTAGCCATTTTAGATTTTCCTTCACCGTTTTGTCTTCACTAAGCCAAAAGTCAGTTTACTCAGCCGATTCAATGTTTCCTTCTTTGCTTCGTTTTAAAGGAGAATCTTTGTACTTCACTGATCCTTGATTGAGGTGAGATCAGTGTACACCATATTTGAATATTAAGTTTCATCATTTGAAACATAACTTGGACTTATCCAAGGTCATCACAGACTTCCTTGGTTATAAGTCGGACCATAATGTCTTCATTGCTTCTCTGCTTTGGTGCTTGGTAGGCTTCACTCGCCGAAAGTCCGTTTTTACTTTGCCGTCCTACCAACTAGTACAATACTTGTCGACTCAACTTATACAACATGTCAGACTCTAAGTAAATACTTATACAGAGAATTCTAACTTATTTCAGGCTTGCTATAACAGCTAGTATGGCCATCATCAAAACTTAATAAAATGTTCCTAACACTATTGCATCTTTTAATTCTTGATTCTCTCTTTTCAATCGTTCAATCTTTTCTTCTTATATATTTTTGCTTTGCTTCAAGCATTCATTCCTCTCTCTCATGCTTTGCAGTTCAGCTTGTAGAATACCCTCCCTTGTTTCACTCTCAAATAATCTTTTCTCAATTGCTGTTGCCCTTTCTTCAATTGTTTGCATCTACTTTCTCATATTCTCCTGCTCCTGCAGCATATTAGATATCTGTTTATACGGTTCTCTTTTTTCATCCATTAGTTCTAAAATCTTGCTGTTGTATTCATCTTTCCTTAGCATTTCGTGGCTTTTTCCCCGAAGGACAGCCTTTGCATCAGAAATACTATTTTCCCAGTTTTGTTTTTCAATTTGCAATTCAGTTTTTTCAGCGGTGAGGACATCTATTACCTCATTCGTGCTTGCCACACTGTCTTCAAGTGTTTTAATCTGCATTTCCAAATCCTCCTTTTGCTTCTGTATTTCCAGCTTTTCCTTTTCGATTTCCAGCTTTTGCTTTTTCAACTATTCCACTCTTTTTCCTCTTTCTCGAGTCTCACCAAGTAGGTCAACAATCCTTTTTTGGTCAAATCAGCAGGTGATTGTTGACTTTTCAGTTTCTCCTGCATGTATATTTAAACATATTATCATTTAGTAAAGGGGGAACTACTGTGTATATGTGTTTGCCGTGCCATTGCATAATGTCACTGCATGTTTGCAGTGACATTCCATAATGTCACTTCATGTTTGCAGTGACATTGCATAATGTGACTGCATTATTGTTTTTGGTGCTTCGTGGTTACCATGGCTTTCATGAGTTCTTGAATGTGGCTGTTTGCATCTTGTAATGCTTTTGCTCTTCCTGGATCTGTTTCTCTTCCAAATCCTGCATCATTTTTATTTAATGTGAGTTTGGGTGCCGTTAAGTAATTTATTTTGCATTTTTTGTCTTTTGTAAAAATGGAAGTAGTAGTTTTACCTTTGGTGGTGGTGTTGTAGGTGTCAGCAATGTGAATGATGGAGTTCTTCCCAATTTTCGGTTATCTTCTTTTGATCTTTTCTCTTTCCCTTCCGCTTATAATTCTGTCTCTTTCCCTTCCTTTTGCACTATACTATCTTCATACTCAATATCTTGCTGGTGATGATCATCATCATTCTCAGTTTCTCTTTCTTCATCATGATCACCATCCACATCTGCAGCCTCAGTTTCTTCTTGATTATCATCTTCATCTCCTCCTTCACTCTTTCCGCTTTCATCATCATTATCATCAACATCTTCTACTCCAATTTCTTCTTCATCATCATCAACTTCAACATCCTCACTATCATTCTCTTCTTCTTCATCCTCACTGTCTTCCGATTCATTCTGATCATCTTCGTCTTCATCCTCTGTGCATCATTTAATTCTCATGATTTCAGGCAATGTTGCTTTCAATTCTCCAACTTTGAATTGTTTCATGTTGTATAACCAAACTTTATGAGTAATGTTTTTTATGATGCCTCAAAAGTTCATTGTTATGCCTTGAAAGTGTAGTGATATGCTGGAAAATTGCGGTTACATGTGATGAAAGTGCAGTGACATGTGTTAAATTGCAGTGACATGTGATGAAATTGCAGTGGCATGGTTTAAATTGCAGTGACATGGGCTAAAATTGCAGTGACATTACTTGAAACTACATTCACATTCATCAAAACTTCATTGACCATGAATTATATGTCACTTTTAAGTTATTAGTGTATTATTTACCTCATGTTCTCCCATTTTTTTAAGCTTTGCAATTGTCAGAACATTCTTCAGTTGCCTGATATCCCATTTTGTTATCCTTGGGATCCATAGCTTTTGCTTTATTTTGTTCTCCTCTGATGATCTTTTTTCTTCTTCTTCTTGTGCAAGATCCGTTATCATATCTGTGTGCTCGCAGAACCAGTACTATAACATAAAAGTATAGAATTTGTATTAGAATGCATTGATATTACTTTAAAACATTATGTGTAGCACGGTACAAATAGAATGAAATGTGTTTGTAGGAAACATACCAGCAGCATCACAGTGCATCCATTTACTGTTCTTGGTTGATCGGAGCTTTTGTCAAGGCCTTTTTTCAGTTCTTTCACTATATGGGATGACCATCTAAATGATTTGCACATGGTACTTTCTGGCCTGATGTGGCGCAAAAAACTGTTGCAATCAATAGAAGACACAGTAGTTTTACTGTGTCTTCAACTGATGTTCCATCTGTCTTTTTCACTTTTACCTTTATCAGCTCCTTTAGGATGCTTATGCTGATTCTGTCAATCTTATCAAACAGTCTTGTTTTTATTGGTATCTCCTTTGTTGCATCATATCTCATTACTGGCATCTCTTCTTTCCCATCTTCTATACCAAATAACAGTTTGACATCTTTGGCTGTTGGAAAGTGATAGCTCTTTCCAATCTTGAATGCACCCTTTTGTTTGTTGTATGTGCTTATTAGGTCATCAAGCATTCTATTTCTTTTTCTGTCATTTCTAATCTTTTGCTTGTGGCATGCTTCAAACATATGCTTGAATGGTGTTTCTCTAATGATTTTCCAATGTTCCTCTCTTATTTGCTTATTTATCTCCTGCATCATTTGGACGATGCTATTCGGTGTGGATCTGTAATATTGTTCTCTTGTCCTGTAAAGATTAGAAGATTTTAGTTAAACATAAATGCAGTGACATGATCTGTTTGCTGTGACATTCCCTTTTGTTCTTCAACAAAAATGCAGAACCTTGTCTAGTTCATGCAGTCACATGATTTTTTAACTCTGTCTTAGTGCAATATACCCCCAATTTCATTTACATACTATTATACTTCTCAAATATGCAGTGCTATGATGTCAAACTATCTATTACTTCAATATTGCAGCAAATTATATTAATCAACCAATTATTATGCCCAAATATGCAGTGACATGATTTTAAACAACGTATTACATCAATATTTCAGCAAATCATGTTAATCAGCCAATTATTGAGTCCAAATATGCAGTGACATGATTTTAAAATACGTATTACTTTAATATTTCAGGAAATCATGTTAATCAGCCAATTATTGTGCCCAAATATGCAGTGACATGTTTTTAAACTAGCTATTACTTTAATATTGCAACAAATTATGTTAATCAACCAATTATTGTGCCCAAATATGCAGTGACATGATTTTAAACTAGCTATTACTTCAATATTGCAGCAAATTATGTTAATCAACCAATTATTGTGCTCAAATATGCAGTGACATGATTTTAAACTAGATATTACTTATTTCAGCAAATCATGTTAATCAACCAATTATGTTTTCATTAGTTGGACAGGAGTAGACAAATTTTCCGTTAAATGACATTCTATATCTTGTGGATACAAGGAAATGATTTTTTGAACATTATACTACATTTGTAGTAGCCGTATGATGTGTATGTAGTGACATTCTGTTTTGTTCTTCAACAAAAATCCATAACCTTTCCTAGTTCATGCAGTGACATGATTTTTTAACTATGTTTTAGTGCAATATACCCCCAAATTATGTAAACCGAACTATGATTCTGCTCAAATATGCAGTGACATGATTATAAACTAGCTATTACTTCAATATTGCAGCAAATTATGTTAATCAACCAATTATTGTGCACAAACATACAGTGCCATGATTTTGTACTAGCTTCTGTCTCAAAATAGCCCCAAATTATGTAATCTCAACAATTTTTTTGCAGAAATATGGTGCGATATCATTTGTTATACCTATAATGTACTTACCTTGCTCCACCCGGAGAATCTGTGGCTTTCTTCTTCGCTTTCGACCTCTTTGGTGTTCCTCTTCTTTGCTCCGCGGTTACCACTTTCTTTTTCCTCCCCATTTTTATTTCTTCTGCTTTTCTTCTTTGCTCCGCTTGATTTTGTCCGATTGATTGTTCTTTTGATGCTGTTATCCTTCAATTTCTTCAGATTCCGAACTAGAATTCCACTTATATAGTATTCAATTTGATCGCACCTTGAGATCGTGGAGCTTCAGTTCGTGGAGCTTGAGATCATGGATGTTCAGTTTTTTTCCGTTTATGATTTTGGGAAAGGTGGAGTTTTGTTTCCAACGTGGAAGAAAGATAGGAGTAGAAAAATAGATTGTCCTTATAACATAATAAGTTTTATTAGTGTCCTATTACCCCTAATAAGTTGAAAATTAGTCCTTTTAAATAATTTGCCCTTATAAATTTTGGTTTGACATGTTCCTTGGCTTCTTCTATTTTTACGCATTTAATCTTGCTTTGATTAGTCTTACCATTTAATTTTTCTAGAATTATATTTTGTTGATACTTTTCAAAGGACAAACTCTGCCTAAAAAATAAAAGGTAAGAGACGAATCCGTAAAAAATAAAGTAAAAGATAATAGAAATGTCAAACTATCATGCTCTAATTATGAAAAAAAAAAAAAAAAAAAAAAAAGAGATCAGTCAAACCAGAATTAAACGAAAATTAAAGAAGATGGATTGGGTCGCAACTTTTTGGTATATCGGTGACCACTTCGGAAATGATAGTCTGCACTACATGTGCGTCGCATCCGTATTATCGGATGATTACGCATTGTTGATCGGTGTTAGATCTATATTATAATATAGATCTAACACCGATCAATCATACAGATCATCCGATATGGCTTGGATGCTACAGACACGGCTATGGGCAGTAGTAGAGTGCTTGACCACTTTTGCTATTTTCTCTAAACAATAACATAGACATTGGGAACATGTACAATCCAAAATAAAATGTACACAAAGAACATTAAAGAAATGCGTAAATTATAATCGCCATTGTCTAAACTTAATATTTTAAAACCTTTGAATAATTTTCACATCTTTCACATTATTAAAATCAAGCATTGAACTTGTGAACCAGCAAATAATAATATTTAGGATCCAGTCATTTTGAAGATGAAACTCAGCTAGAGAAGGTTAAGTATATAATATTATTATGTCCCCTCAAAAAAAAAAAATTTATTATTATGTATTACGTGACAAGGAAAAATATAGGGGCAAATATAAATTTTAAGAAGGGTATTTGATCAACAATGATAGGAAACGGTTTATCTAATTTAAATCAACCCTTTGACACATAGATTCAATTAAAAATCATTGCATAAAGTTTCGCCTTTATGTTCTAATGTAAATAAGACTTTTAGTTTTTTTTTGTATCTGATGCAGGTTTAAGATGCAACACTTTAGATAAACTATATTGCTCATACCCAAATATATGGGCTATTGTGATTTGAGATTCAGAAGAGTTTATTATTTTCTCTATTATAGTAATATTGTTCCCTTTCACCTATGAAGGTAGCTTAGTTTGATCCAACCACGTTAAATTTTAGTGCTTTCATGTCTAGTTTTTCCATTGTTTGTTATTTAATATTATTATTGACGGGGCGGCTGCATAAATATATCATATTATAAGTTTATAAATTTTAGTTTTATAAATTCAAGTATGATTTCGACTCAATGGTTAATATTTAAAAAGAAAATAATGGGTCTATTAATCGGTATTAGCGTATAAAATTTTTAAATAGAAGGGCTGAGCTTGGGTTGGGTTTTTACATAGTATAAGTCGGGTTGGTTCAAGAAAAAACTAACCCAAACCAAACCAAATGACTATAAAACCCAATGGGTTGGTTCGGGTTGGTTTGGGTTGGGTTTCGGGTTTTCATCCATAAAACATGCATTTATAATAAAACTTTTATGCTATAAAATCCGCACACATTTATATATCCAAATTCGAGTTCCATGTCATATGTTCATAACAATAAAAGTTCAGGAAACCACTTTTTAGGAAGAAAACGTTAAAATTTGATAATTTAGAGTCCAACAACATATAACAAACCAATAACATATAAAGATAATAATTAAAGACCAATAGTCATACATAAGAATACATACGCAGATTCTTTTTTCCAAAGAAAGGTCAAAGAATTGCAGGGACCGAAACTGAAAATGGAGTGATATCAGCAATATGATAACATCATTTTACTTTGGACGGAATGCATATATATATATATATATATATAATGTATGACTATTGGTCTTTAATTAAAAAATAAAAAATAAACCAAATCAACCCAAAATGTTTTTGGTTCGGGTCAAAACCCAACCCAAAAAATTTGGGTTTCAATTGGTTTGGGTTTTTGGGTTGGTTGGGTTTGGGTTTTGGGTTGGATTGGGTTCATTGGGTTTTCTGCTAAGCCCTATTAAATAGTGTAAAAATTCATGGATTGTTTTTAGGATGTCACTCGACCCAAGTTGGGCCTTGGTGGCGCTGTCCCTAATTGCCGTTAAGGGTTGTAGATCGGGTTTCGATTCATAACATAATCACTCAAGCTACCACAGTTCCTCTAACCACATAGTCCTCTAAATATTATTGTCGTTAAGATGCTCTGAATGGGTCTAACTTCCGGTTTTCAGTGCGGAAAAACCTAATGATAAAACAGATGAAGAGTGGAATTTGTTGCATAGGCAAGTTTGTGGTTATATTAGACAATGGATTGATGACAATGTTTTAAATCACATTAGTGAGGAGAAACATGCTAGGTCTTTGTGGAAAAAACTTGAAGACTTGTATGCCCGGAAAACTAAAAACAAATTAGATGCTTTTGATTTATAAATTGATGAATTTGAGATTTCATGATGGAACTCCTATGGTTGATCATTTGAATACTTTCTTGGGTATTATGAACCAACTTAATGCTATGGGTATTAAGTTTGACGATGAAGTGCATGGATGGATGCTTCTTGACTCTTTACTGGAATCGTGGGAAAATTTTCGAAGTTCTCTATCTAATTCTACCCCAGATGGTGCTATGACCATTGATCTTGATAAGACTAGTGTGTTGGAATAAGAGACAAGGAGGAAGGCACATGGTGTTTCCTCACAGTCGGATGTCTTGGTTACTGAGTCACGGGGGAAAAGTCAAAGTAGAGCTTCTAAAGATAGAGGTCGAAGTAGAAGTAAATCCAAGGGCAAGTATAAATTTTTTGAATGCAATCATTGTGGCAAGAAGGAACACATCAAGAAATTTTGCTTTAAATTGAAACAGGAGAAAAGGGAAAACAATGACATGAAAGATGATGAGAAGAAGGAAGATATAGTTAATTCAGCTTCTTCTAATGATTTCCTTGTGTTTCAAGAGGTTGGTGATATTATTCTTGCAGATGATATGACTAGTTGGGTTGTTGAAGGTGGTGCTTCGGTCCATGCTACTTCAAGAAGAGAGTTTTTCACGTTATACACTCCAAGTGACTTTGGTGATGTGAGAACGGCTCAGGATTCTATCTTAAAGTTTACAGGTGTTGGAGATATTAGTTTGGAGACGTCTAATGGTACCAAACTGATTCTTAAATGGGTTAAGCATGTTCCAGGGATCCGATTGAATTTGATTTCTGTTGGCAGACTGTGTGATGATGGTTATAATAGATCATTTTCTTGTGATAAGTGGAAGCTCACAAAGGGGTCTTCAGTTGTTGCTAGAGGTACAAAGACACCTACACTTTTTTGACTCAAGCCAAAGGTATTGTTGATGAGGCTCATACAATGGAGTCACGTGATGAGACCGAGTTGTGGTATAAGAGGTTATGTCATATGAGCTTGAAAGGAATGACTGTCTTATCTAAGAAAAAATTATTGTCTTGTTCTAACAGTTTGCATTTGGAAAAGTGTGCTCATTGTCTTGCAGGGAAGAAAACTAGAGTTTCTTTTAAGACAAATCCACCTTCAAGAAAGTCAGAAGTACTTGAGCTTGTTCATTCTAATGTTTGTGGTCCTATGAAGATAAGGACGCTTGGTGGTTCCCGCTATTTTGTGACTTTTATTGATGATCACTCAAGAAAACTTTGGGTCTACACTTTGAAGACAAAAAGATCAAGTGTTAGATGTGTTCAAGCAGTTTCAAGTTTCAGTTGAAAGGGAAGCTGGAAAGAAGTTGAGTGTATTCAGATTGACAATGGAGGTGAATACAAAGGTCAATTTCATTATTACTGTAAGCAGCAGGGTATCAGACATGAGAGAACTCCACCAAAGACTCCCGAGATGAATGGCTTGGCGGAGAGGATGAACAGAACATTAGTGAAGATGGGTGAAGCTTTGAGTACAGTGGTTCATGTACTAAATCGTCTCCATATGTTCCTTTGCGTAATGATGTTCCTCGAAGGTATGGTCGTGTAAAGATGTATCTTACCATTATTTACGAGTTTTTGGTTGTAAATCTTATGTTCACATTCCTAAAGATGAGAGGTCTAAGATTGATGCTAAGACTAAACAATGTATTTTTCTGGGTTATGGTCAAGACGAGTTTGGGTACAAATTTTATGATCCTGTTGACAAGAAAGTGATTAAAAGCCGAGATGTTGTGTTTGCAGAGAATGAGACTTTGTAGGATGTTGATAATGATCATAGTTCAACACCTCAAGCTGGTGATGGTTCAGCTGACTTGGAGATAATTTCTCCTACACCTATAGAGGAGCATGGTGCAGTTGATGACCAGGGTAATCAACAGGATGATGCAGTTGATTTTGATCAGAACATTGACGATGATACGATTGAGGAACCAGTACGAGATGAGGCTCCACCAGTTATTTCCATGAGATCTACTAGAGAGAGACACCCTTCTACTAGATATTCAGTGACTGAGTATGTTTTGCTCTCAGATAGTGGAGAGCCTGAATGTTTTGAGGAGACCATGGATGATGAACATAAAGATAAATAGCTTGATGCTATGAAAGACGAGATGGAGTCTTTGCATGACAATCACACATATGAGTTGGTGAAATTGCCTAAGGGGAAGAAAGCTTTGAAGAATAAGTGGGTCTTCAGAATTAAGAATAGAGAAATTAATTCTACACCTCGATATAAGGCAAGATTAGCAATCAAAGGTTTTGGTCAGAGAAAGGGCATTGATTTTGGTGATTTTCTCTCATGTTGTGAAAATATCTTATATCCGAATGTTCTTGGCTTGGTAGCTAGTCTTGATTTGGAGGTTGAGCAGATGGATTTTAAAACAACTTTTCTTCATGGTGATTTGGAAGATTACATCTACATGGAGCAGCCAGAGGGTTTTCAGGTGAAAGGAAAAGAGCATCTTGTGTGCAAGTTGAAGAAGAGTCTTTATGGGTTGAAGCAAGTGCCTAGACAGTGGTATAAGAAGTTTGAGTCTGTCATGAAGGAGCAGGGTCACCGGAAGACTACTTCAGATCATTGCGTGTTTATTAACAGATTCTCAGAGGATGGTTTTATCATTCTTTTACTCTATGTTGTTGATATTTTGATTGTTGGCAAGAATGCTTCAAGGATTGATAGGTTGAAGCAGCAGTTGAGCAAGTCTTTTGTCATGAAAGACTTGGGCCAGGCAAAGCATATTTTAGGGATGCAGATTACTCGTGACAGAGAGGCCGGGAAAATTTATTTGTCACAAGAGAAGTACATAAAGAAGGTGCTTCAGAGATTTAGCATGAGTGATGCCAAAGCAGTGTCCAATCCACTTGCATCTCATTTCAAGTTGAGTATCAAACAGTGTCCTTCTGGCGATGATGAAAAGGAAAAGATGCAGAAGGTCCCCTATGCTTCAGCAATGTGTAGTTTGATGTATGCCATGGTATGTACTAGACCATACATAGCTTATGCAGTTGGTAAGGTCAGTCGTTTTCTTTCTAATCCTGGTAGAGAGCATTGGAATGCTGTGAAATGGATTATGAGATATCTCAGCGGTACTACAGATTTAGTCCTTACTTTTGGTGGTGAAAACCCCGTGTTGGTTGGTTTCACTGATTCTGATATGGCTGGAGATGTTGATTCTTACAAGTCTACTTCAGGATATTTGATTAAATTTGCAAGGGAGCTATGTCATGGCAATCGAGGTTGCAAAAATGTGTTGCACTTTCAACTACTGAAGCTGAGTATATTGCAGCAACTGAAGCATGTAAAGAGTTGTTGTGGATGAAGAAGTTTCTCCGAGAGCTTGGTTTGAAGCAAGATCAATATGTGTTGCTTTGTGATAGACAGAATTCTATTCATCTTGGTAAGACTGCAACTTTTCATACTAGGACCAAGCACATTGATTTTCGTTATCATTGGATTCGGGATGTATTGAAGTTGAAGTTGCTAGTACTTGAAAAAGTGCACATGATGACAATGGAGCGGATATGTTGACAAAATAATTGACAAGGGAGAAGCTTGAGATATGTCGTTCTATTGTGGGAATGACAAAATCCTCCACAATGTCGTGAGGGGGAGATTTGTTGGGTGGATCACTCATTTGTGAAGCCCACTGAATAATATAAAAATAAAATAAATAATTGGAAAAATAATAATATGTCAAGTAGTATTTAAGGGAACAAATTAGGTTAATTTTTCCCTAATCTTCACAAACTTTTACAAGAAAATTCGCAGGTTTATTTTGTGTTGCAGCAGACTTTTTCCGGTGACGATCGGACATCGAAACGGACTCCGATTGGCACGAACCTTTGAGGGCTTGTTCGTCTCTCATTCTTCTTCAATCTGAACGGTGGTATTTGCGTTTCAACGGTTCAATTTTCCAGAAATCGTCCGTGACCGACTGCTGCGTTTTTGGGTGATATTTTTCTACAACTCTTGTATTTTACATTCTTAGTTGATGCTTTGGTGTAGTTGAGTTGGTTGATGTGTTTGAAAGACTTTTGTATCATCTTTTGTTGATTAGTGTGGGCCTCGGCCTCGTGGTTTTTACTCTCTCACATCCAGCGGGGTTTTCCACGTTAAATTTGTGGTGTTGATTTTCTTGTGTTTTCATTTTGCATTATTTGGTATTTGATTTCATTGGGGCTGCCTCGTTTAATTCCGTTGCGTGTCATTGAGAAAACTTTGTGGGTATTTGTGATACGTGTGGTATTGTAATATTCCGATTTTCGAGAAAGGGCAGACGTGTCATTTTGTGAAAACGAAATATTATATTTATTTCTTTTGTGGATTTAAAGTATTATATATATATATATATATATATATATATATATATATATATATATATATATATATATATATATATATATATATATATATATATATATATATAATGGGGATTTAATTGGAATTAAAAGTAATTAAGAGGACCCGATGGTAATTATTTGGGGAAGTTTATTTTAGGGGAAAATAAAACTTCCTAGTTAATGGAAAGTTGCCAAAACAGTAAGCAGAATCCTTCACGTTCAAATCCTATGTTTGAGAGCAAATAAAGAAGGAAAGGGTAGCTCTCCAAAATTATAAGTGAATCATTGATCGTTTTCAGATACAAGTAGATTAACGGAATCGTGAGAGCGCAAGAGTCGTGTTGATACTAAAAGTTTGGCGTTTTATCAAGGTATGAAAATAACCCTAAATCTGGTTTTCATCATGTTTGATCATGATTTGGTTGAAGAAAGTGTGTAACTCGTAGTTCTAAATAGTTAAAAACCTTGACCTAACTAGTTCTTGAATTGGTTGTGGATTAAATAGGTTTTCGTTGGAGTTGAAGGTCTTGCTGCAGATTTTTCTGCAAGTTGCTTTGGTTTTGTGCTTTGATCAAGTAAGAAAATCTTCTCTATTGCTTTGATTATGGTTTGGTAGAGTTAGGACTTGGTGTTGGAAGTAATATGATGTTTAATTTCATGTATAATTGTTATCCTGCTAGTATGTGATGCTATATGTTGTTGAAGTGGAGAATTTCTGCTGTTTTGATGAATATAGGATGAAGAACATGTTTAGAATTGGTAGGGATCCGATAAAGTGCAGAAAACTAAGTTTTGGAAATTTCTGCGCTCAGTGAGGACGCACCAGAAGCCAGTGCGGGCGCACTGAGGAGGCAGAAAGTCTATTTTTGTATTCTAGGGCTTGGTGCGGGCGCACTAGAAGCCAGTGCGGACGTACTGAGGAGGCAGAAAGTCCTTTTTTAGGTTCTGGGGCTTGGTGTGGACGCACTGGCTCAACAGAGGGCTTCTGGTTGCCCAGTGCAAGCGCACTGCTTTTTTTTGTTGTGTTTAGTCGGTTTTAAGCCCCGAGTCTAGTTTTAAATGTTGTTCTTGACCTAAAAACATTAAATGAACATGAACAAGCCTCGATTAAGCTTCTAATGCGTTTAGTTCCGGCACCGGATGTACTCTTCCATGGAGTTGTAGTTCGGGACCTTCGAAAGGGTATGATGGGCTTGTGCTTTGATGAATTAGTATTCATCAATGTCTGTGTACGTGTCTAGGGTGTGGTGTCTAGATTCTAAGTGAGGGAGTAGAGTTGTTAGGTGAGCTCTTACCTTGAAAACACATAGGTGGCTAGTTAATGACTAATAACTTACATAAGTGTGTAGTAAAAGACTAAACATCGTAACATTTTTGGTAAAGCACTTGGCTATATCGCGATGTGTGGGCGGTCGGATAAAGTGAATAACTCTGCTGGCCTATAAACGGCTAAATGGTAGGGGGACTTCGCCGAACGAGTACACTATCGGGTCTTCACCCGTGGCTATTGGTGTGATCCACTGATAGGTTGCAAACGATACCTCGTGGTGGGTAGTACCATGCGTAGTGCCCTTGAATGCCAGTGTAACAAACTTGAGTTAAGTTAGAAACATTTAGTTACAACATGTTGATGAGCATTAATTGAACCCTAGAATGGAGTCGTATTTGTATACATAACATAATAATTAATTAAACCCCTTTATGAAATCCAATTAATGCAATAGCTTCTGTTTCTTGCTAAGTACCTTTGTACTTACATCAAATGCATGTTTGTTTGTGTTTGGAGTTGAGAAGATGAATAAGTTGAGCAAGAGTTTGACGAGGACTTTGAAGATGATATGTGATCATGCTTGCTATGTTGTGATAGACTTTTCCTTGTTGTTTCTTAAACTATGTAATATACAATGTTGCACTTTGCTTTTCAAGACATGTTGTACCTTCTTTCGAAATCTTGTAAGACGATATGTTGAACTTTCTTCTTTAAGGTTTCGTACTGTTGTAAGGCTTATGTATCGTTGTTGTAAGATATCTTTTCTAACTTTAGTATGGTTGTGTTTCTACTTTTATCTTAAAAAAAATACACTCGGGTCTTTTAGCTTCCGTAAATGCTAAACTCGATACGACGTAGTAGAGGATTACGTATAATATAGAATTTATTTTATATTATACGTGTCGAACGTTTTATTTCCGGTTAAAGTCTCGATATCCGAAAACGAGGCGTTACAGGTATTGTGGTTGTTTGTTTTCCCAACAGTGACTCGGGTTTCCATTCTTAACACGCTCACTCAAGCTACCACACAGTTCCTTTAATCACGTAGTTATCTAAAATAAACCCACAGACAAATACGTACAAGTTTTTAGCTTAGGACAAGATAGAAAAGGTACTTTCCTCACTAAGTTAGTGGATCTTCTTTCATGGATAAGCTATATTTTGCTATACTTTAGTTTAGGTTGGAAAATCTGTTTTTCGCTGATGGCCACTATCAGTTTGCTGAGAAAAGACACCGATTTAAGAAACAATATAAGTGCTATGAAGAAAAGAAAGTCTCTTGGTGTATCTAGGCGGTGGCAACTTGCAACCGCATACTGTTTAAGCAATTGAATAATCAGTTTGAATCTTCCAACCCACTATCATCTTTGTGCACATTTATGTTCGGAGGGAAAGAATAATAATTAAAGGATACGTCACTTGCAACCAAATGTTTTTTTTTTTAAAAAAACCCATTAAAAATAGAGGTTCATAATAATGAGTTTTATCCAATGAAATAAGACTTCACATGACATCATTATGTGGAGGGCTTTGTTTCGGGAGATCATTATGGGAGTTTTGTACTGATGAACCAGGTAGTACATCCCACGGATGCTCAACGTCCTCCGATGATTGTGTTTTTATCACAAGTGGTGTGCAAGCCGAGTATTTTCATGGAGTTTTTGTTTTCTTTTTGTTTTTATAATTTTTTTTTCTTTTTCTTATTTCGCGTGGTTCTATAGACATCGTTTTTTGTGGAGTGTTGTACATACTTTCTCTTATTAAGTTTATAATAAAGATTTGGTTTACAACAAAAAAAAAACATACAGATTTGACATGACTTTGATTTAGAGGTGAACATGATAGAACTTTATGTGATATAATCACTAACCCAGGATCTCGTTCATGTAAAATCAATGAAAGTAATGTGGAAATTAAACCGAAGCATACATGGATCTGTAATAGATATCGATCTCGTGTCGTAGTCGTCACGAGTATTGATCTTCCAAGACATCACACTAAACCCTAGATCTTTCGTAGATGGAAACAGAGAAGGGAAAATAATGTGTGTCTTGGGAACTATAACTCTCTTATTTATAGTTGTAATTTCTAATAACGCCCACCAAAAGAATCAAAAATTACACTTTAGGTATCTACACTTTATATCAACACTAAATAAATACTCAGAATCCAACCCGAACTGAATGACTAATTTTATTTGGATTTTATACTAGCGAATACCGTAAATAAATATATGTATACCCACAATTTGATTATTAAATAAAATAAATATCCAACAATCTTCCACTTGGGTCACATATATTTAGCAAAGTACATTATAACCTTATGAGCTCAACCGAAACCGCTATTATCACAAGTATTTCAACAATCACGTCCATCATCTACGTCAACACAGGATCAAAGCAGCTTTTTGCCGTAATTAGCGCAGCTAAAACAACAATTGTCTCGTATATCAACCTCATTGAATGACATGGATCAAGTATGGAAGTGTAGCATGAAAATTACACGCAATGTGACAATAGAGTGTCTATTTTCAACTGGTCCTCCTTATAGAGATCACAAAACCTTTTATGAGTTCAAATGAATGACTTTATTTTGTGAAAAACATGTCTATTACAAACCGTATGAGCATCAAACTCCCACTGAACCTTATTATCATAAAATGATACAATGCCCATATATACCAAAGAAGTATGAAAGACTTTGGGTGCCAATGCTTTACTCAGCGGATCCAAATATAGAGTTTGTACCTAAATGATCAAAAGACAAACCATTTCGAACTCTACCTTCACAACAAGAAACCTTAAGTCAATGTTCTTAGACATTGACAAACTCTTGTTGTTGGGATACAACATTGTAGAACTATTATTACAAAAATCCTTAGTGGTCGTTCATTTCCCAAAACTTGCCATGAAATGAAATTCCGCACCCATGTCCCATGACTAATTGCTTCAAAACAAGCCCCAAATATTGCCTCCAAATGCAAAATGCTATAAGTGTCTGCTTAGGACTTTTCTTGAAATAGCTACTCTTGCCGGAATGAAGACATGCCTAATGTGGATTTAAATGTATCCTTACACCCACCACAACTTGAGTCAGAATATTGAATGATCACTACTTGATTAAACTCATTGTATGTGAGCATCCTTAGTTTTGTTTTCTGTAAGTACCTTATAACCTTATTGGCTGTGACCAAAAGATCCTTTCAAAGATCCCTTAAGTATCTGCCCAACATGACAGTAATGTACGCTTTATCTGGATGCGTACAAACCTAAGCATACATTAGACTCTAAACAAAGAAAGCGCGTGGAGTCTACTGTATTTCCTCCTCCTTTAAATTAGTATAAGGGAACTGATTGAGACAACCCTTAAACATAGGGGTATCGTGTGGTTTGCAATCCTCCATGCCGACTCTTTTACAAACTTTATCGATATAGAACTTTTGCGATAATCCGAATACCTTGAGAATAATCCCGAACCCGATGTATCCGGATCCCTAATACAAAAGAAGTGTCGCCAAACCTTTCATCTCGAAATCCGGACAAGAGAAAGGATTTGGTTTCACACCTAAAATCTATATCGTTACTAGCAAGAAGTATGCGATCGGCATATTAAACCAAAATATGATCCTACTCCCACTGAAATTATGGTACATACATTCATCAACCGAATTTGCCTCAAAAATCAAATGAGACAATAATATGATGAAACTTGAAATATAATTGACGAGAAGAATGTGTGAGTCTAGATGGATTTCTGTAGTTTGCAAACCATATTCTTTGAGTCACCTAATGCAAAGTTTTCTGGCTACACTATATGAATTTTTTATTAATATCCTCATTGAGAAACATTGACTTTTCATCCATCTAATGTAACTCAAGATCCATATGAGCAACTAGATCCATGATTATCCTGAAAGAGCCTTTCAAAGAAACCGAATAGAAAGTCTTTATATAATCAATGTATTTCTGAGCAAAACCCTTAGTGACATGACAAGCCTTATATCTTTCCACATTACCATTTGAAATCCTCTTGGTCTTTTATATCCATATGCAACCAAGAGGTTTCGTTCCGTCTAGAAATTGTACAAGATCCAAAATGTCATTGTCCTTCATGGACTTCAACCATATTGCATAGCTTCAATCCACTTAAGAGAGTCGGAGCTTTACATGGATTGGAGTATGGTAACCAGATTGTCCTCCATAATACCAGGATCCTTATGATCAACGAGATAAACGATGTAATCATCATGAATTGTTGATCTCCTCTCTATATTGGAGTGCCTAAGTTGTGGCCCACTGGTTCCTCACATGGTACCTCATGTGCTCACGTTGCTCCTATATAGGTTCTTGAGGAGGTTGAGGTTTCCTAATAAGAGGTTCGGAAATATTGTCTTGATACGTATCCGGAAAGGGTATAACAACCCATTGGGAAACAAAATTGTTACCCACCACCACTGTAACAAGAGTCATGTTATACTCTTCTTCAAAGACAATATTTGAACCATATCTTCCCCCAAATGTCAATACCCTAAAAAAAACCTTAACCCATGTAGTTCTCGTCTAAAGAAAATAATTTGGAAGTAGGATCATAGAACTTAAGTCTCTGGATCTTCTAGAATACCCCATTAAATGGCAGTTAACCTTTATTGAGTCTAATTTTCTTCATTAGGCCTTTAAGGCCTTGCTTTAACGGGACAACCCTGAATATGAAGATACCAAATAATGGGTTTTCCCGGTCCATAATTCATATGGGGTTTCGGTTAATGCTATAGTGGGTTCACTATTTATTATTTGTAAGCTGCTAACTTTAATGACATATCATTTAATAGATATAGGTAATCAGACAACAGATAATTGTCTATGAATTCGATACAGTATTGATGACCAATCTAGGATACCATAGGGAATGGACTTCAAATGTCCATATGTATGAATTCTAAGATGTCCTTAGATAAATCATTACCTAATCTCCTTATGTTGGTTTGTTATCCCTTAATACAACCTACACAGACAAAACCATCTAACATATCAAAAGGACCAAATGTTACATTTGGCACAAGCCTTTATATTCACTTTTGAGAAATGTGCCGTAGATGCTTATATCTTAACCTATAAGAACCCTTATTACATGACTTTGTTTTGTGCCAAGATAGCTTACATGTAGAATTTCATCAAATAGAGACAATGGTATCCACCAAATTCGATGATCACCGAAAGATGAATAACTAAGACCAATGAAATATGCATACCGAGAAAGACTTAAGGTATCATCTATAATTGAACAAGAATATCCAGATTTGTCTAATAAAGAAATGAAAACTCGGATTCCGGCTTAAAGACGGTCCGATAAGTCACTTTCAAATACGTAGAAAGTGTCTAGTCATCGAATAACTTAATGTCTCAACCTTCACAACATCACCATCACCCATACGTATGTACCTTGGAACATCAATTGGTGGTTAGTAATGCTAAAACCCTGCATAAACACACTTATGTGAACATAGCACATGAATCTATCCAGCAAGTGTGTTGAGGCAGAAAATTCAAATCAACTTCTAAACAAACCAAAGTGAGAAGCATAACTTCATTCGCTCTCCAAGTTTAATACTTGGAGCAATCCTTTATTGTGTTCCATCATTTGGCAAAAGAAACAACCGAAAACCTTATGTAGTTTTGTTTGCCCCTGATGTGGAGCACCAATAGCTTCCTTAACCTTAAACTATATTTTGCCCTTAGCTTTAGTGGTGACTATATGTAGCACTTGTTGCTTGCCCAAATCTACATCCTTCTCTTCTTGTACACAAGTGGGAAATTAAATCCATCAACTCCTATTGTTCCTTATGTTAGTTATAACGTACCTTTTAATTTACCGTATTGTGCAAGAAGAGAAAGAAAGACAAAATGGGCCAAAAGGCCATCAGTGATGTCCAAATTATAATCCAAAGTTTGGAAATCAGATTAGCCATTTCTAGAATGTGCCCCCTTATGTTGTTATTGCCCGGGTACCTCATAGAGAATAGCTTAGACAAAACAGAGTCAGTCTCGCATTTCTCTTCCTATGCATTGCACAATTCCTTCATAGTCAACACAATATTCACATCACTTCTATGAGTATCCGGATTGGCTTACTTCATGATCACAACACTCAACCTATTCATCACCTCACTTCTCAAAATACATATTTTGATATGTTGTATTATCCTACTGAGAGGCGGAGGAGGATCGTTCCTAAAGACAAAGTCTAGATCAGTAGCGCGAAGGACATGTTCAACTAGTCCTTTCCAACTCTTGAAATTATGGCCCGTAAGGGGAGGAATAATATTAAAATAACCAGATATATATAGAAGCATAATTTAAAACTGAATACAAGAAACAAACCAAACAGCCTTAAGCCCACAAATAATCCAAAACTAACTAAAGTCAAACAAAGGTATATGATGTTTCCCCATCACAAGATACCGGACACGACATTAATATCTTATCTTTGGACGACAATATTAACTCGTAATTGGCATCTTTGCAGCAATCAAATACTGACAAAAAAATTTGTCAAACAATAGACCAATCTTTAGACTGCATCTATTATTCACGTTGAACCAAATAATTGTCACGTACTTATTACCACAAGTGTGTTTATAACTCTGCCAAACAATATCCTTCCATTGGGCCGAACATTGTCCACATGAATTTATGAACACAAATATCGTACATTCATCAATGAATCAAATTCCAAAGAAGCAATGACAGTAAATCAATCAAGTCAAATAATAAATCAATTTTTGGATTGCATTTATAATTCACATGGAAATCAAATAACTATCACATATACAAGCGTATTTTTAATTTTGCCAAACAATATCCTTCCTTTAGGCCGAATATTTTCCGCATTAATTTATAAACACAAATTGCATTAACTAATTCACTTCAGGACAAAAAAATAATACAAATACCACAATATACCAATATTTGAATGTACCGTAGTGACCTTTAAAACAAGTCTACTAAAATTGGACTTCAATATCATCAGAAAAAAAGAAAAAAAAAAAAAAAAAAAAAAACCAGAGGTCAGAAGCACAAGATAAGATACAAAATGGTTGAGAAGGACAAAATGTAGTAACACATGTACAAAAATGTAGTAACACATGTAGTAACTGTCCTTCTCAACCATTTTTGAATAAAACTGTCCTTCACAATCTTTAACCTAAAAAAATTGACAAATTTTATAATACAACCGTTGTAGCAAGGTTGTACCAAGTGGCATACATTACAACCATTCATTTCTAACCTCTCACACACGATAAAAGTGTATTATGTGAAAGAGAGTAAAAATGAGAGGCTCTAATGTATTTACCACTTTGCATACAACCTTCTTACAACCGTTGCACCATAAAGTTTCTCAAAAAAATTGGACTTCAATCATGTAGAATACACATATATTTCCTTATTGTATTCAGATCTTGTACTGCAATAGGGTTTTTTAAATTTATTTATGTATTTATTTATTAATGTTAAAACCCATTAAATGACCCAAATATTTAACAATAAGGCAACCAAATTGATGACAAATAAATAATAATCTGCGGCTTCCACAAATACAATATAGTATGGCCCAATCCGTGAATATAAAGGGTCTATCGGCACCTCATTTTTATCGGCACCCTTTTTCAATTATTATTTTCCTATATCCGATATCATACATATATTTTTGTTTTTACTTCAGGCATCATATTAAACGCGGTATGTCGTGACGTTCTTTTTCGATATCGGCGTCACAACTGACGTTACTTAAGTAGCCTTGACACTTTTATAACGTAAACGTCGACGCCACTCGATTTTAGTTTTGAACAAAGAACGTTAATGTTACGACTTTGGTTTTAATAGAACGCGCGCGCCATTGACGTTATGTTCATTAAAAATAATCGTGGTGCGTCGAATTTATTTTCTATGACGTCGAAAGTAATACGACGCCAAGTAGAAAAATTAAAGTGCCGACAGACCCCAAATATAAATACAGCTCCAAAATAACGGCCTACCCAAAATAAAAATTAAAATATTGTATGTTTTCCTTTCATGAATATTCCTCGGCCGCTAATATTGGATTCACCGGAGATCTTTGTTTTTTTTGAAAAACGATTCACCGGAAATCTTCGAACAAACAAAGATGCATAAACTGCACTATATGATATTTACTATCAACTATGCATGTAAATTAATCTTAATATTCAAGCCAACAATTTACGTAGGTATGCGTATATATTAATGGCACAGCCAGCATAATAATCCTTTCTGTGATATTCCACATTAAAAGTGAGGAAGCCGCATCATTACCATATAAATCTAAGACATAAAACGCCTTGTCAACTCCTGGCCGGCTTCTTTTAGACCAAGCGAAAGACGGCGGTCTTAATGAGCTAACCGGACCATTTATGACTAATTTTAGCGCTACTAGGCCTGGGTTCGGGAGCTTTACGTAATGATATTCAAAGCTGCCGTCATACGTACCTAAGTGCCACACCGTGAGAGGCCGGTGGGAGCCACCTCTGAATCCTATGGTAGGGGACGAACCGGGACAAATCTTGGCCGTCCCGGCGAGGACGTCGCCTCTTAGTCCTTTGTAAGGGGGGAATGTGGTATCACACATTGTTTTGGCCGTCCCGTCGAGGACGCGGTCCCTTAGTGGGGGGGGAGAATGTGATATCACACATTGGAAGTGGGGGAAGCACATCACCACCAAATAATTATGAGACATAAATGGTATTGTCAACTCGGGTTGACCTTTTAGACACGGTGGGGGCCACCTCTACAGAATCCTATGGTAGGGGACGAACCGGGACAAATCTTGGCCATCCCGGCGAAGACGCCAGTCCTTTAGTCCCTTGTAAGGGGGGTGAATGTGGTATCACACATTGTCTTGGCTGTCCTGTCGAGGACGTCAGTCCCTTAGTGGGGGGAGAATGTGATATCACACATTGAAAGTGAGGGAAGCACATCACCACCAAATAAGTATGACACATAAATGGTCTTGTCAACTCGGGTTCACCCTTTTAGACCAAGTGAAGACGGCGGTCTAAACAGTTGACCGGATAATTTATGACTTATTTAACGCTACTAGCCGAGGTCCGGGAGCGTTACACTTTCCTTATTTTTTCAGGGAGTAAACTGAGTACACGGATGCTAAAAGTGGGACTGTATATTCAATACATCGAATCATGATAACGATTGCGGCAACAAATAAAAAATAACATACAAGTTTCGGCCTTCCGATATAAACTATAAATCCGAATACGAAAAATATATATGAACTGAATCATTTGATTTAACAAGAACATGGCTCTGATACCAATTGATAGAACTTTATGTGATATAATCACTGACCTTGGATCTCGTTCATGTTAAATCAATGAAAGTAATGCGGAAATTAAACCGAAGCGTACCTGGATCCGTGATACATATCGACCCGTGTCGTAGCCGTCACGAGTATTGATCTTCCAACACAAAGACACTAAACGAGATCTTTATGTAGATGGAAATAGAGAAGGGAAAATAATGTGTGTCTTAGGGACCCTAACCCTCTTATTTATAGTTGTAATTTGTAAAATCGCCCATTAAAATAATCAGAAATTACACTTTAGGTATTTACACTTTAAATCCAACCTGAACCGAATGACCACTTTTATTAAGTTTCTATAATAGAGAATACTGTAAATAAATATGTAACATCCCGACTTTTCAGAAAGGGTAAAATAGTAATTGGTCATACCCACGACGACTTAATTATTATTTATCCTATTTATTTAATTAAAAAAGGATTTAATTAAGTTATTTAGTTATTATTTAAAAAGGATTTAATTAATAACTATAAAAAGGAAATAATCCCAAAAATACATTATTTTCTTTTACACGCAAATTCTGAAAATTTAAAGGAGAGGAACGGCGATGAAGCAACACAGGAGATGCCAGAAAAAGGGAGAACATAAACTTCAACCGGGTGACCAACCCGTTCATCTGATCAAGGTGCCGCAGGAGAGAAAAGTGATCAGCGCGAGGAAACGCAACTTTGGAAAAGAACATCTCTCAATTTCGTAAGTTTTCAGTTTAATCCTAGTTTTCGGTATTCGTAGAGTTCGATTCTTGAAAAAATCGTATCTTTCAATCCGTAACTCTGTTTTTCAGCTATGAGTAGTCGAAACGATCGTCTTGGAGTGTAGATCATTCTAAAATTAGTTTCGCAACAGTAATCCAGGTAATTTTTAGTTTTATGCACTTTTTCAGTTTCGTTTTTTTGCCAGAAAATAGGATTTTAGGATTTTTGTTGATCAAATAGGTTTTGGGGTTGAGGATCAACAGTTGTTGCAGTTGCTTGAATGTTTTGCTGGAAATTAAGGTAAGAGGCTCTTCCTAATGAGTAATTATAGTTTTATAATGATAGGTTGAGTTTTGGTGTTGTTTGGTGATAGAATTCATGCTAAGTTGTAATTAGTGAGTTATGATATGTTTTGGAATATTTGTGTTGAGTTTTTTTTTTTTTTTTTTTTTTTTTTGATTCAATAACATTAATTAAACATAAGCAAGCTTCGATTGAACTTCGATTCGTTCAGTTAAAACACCGAATGTACTCTTAAAGGGAGTTGAAGTTCGGATCCGTCGGAAGGGCATGAAAAAGCTTGTGCTTTGATGAACTAGAGTTCATCAATGTCTGTGTATGTGCTAGGCCTTGTCCGTGTCTAGTGGTCTAAGTACGAGAGTAGGAGATGTGAGGGAGCTTACTTGAAAACACTTAGGTGACTAGTTAATTCACAATAATAATTACATAAGTGTAGTAAAAGCTAAAACGTCACTTATTCTTGGTTAGGCACTGATTCAAATCGGCGATGTGATACGTTCATAAAAGGTGGACAACGCTACGGCTCAAAAGGTCAAGGGTAGTGGAGGAAATCCATCGAACGTATATGCATACCGAGGAGATCCCGGGACTACCGGTGCTAATCACCGTAGTTGGCAAGTATATCTCGTGGTGGAATTTTCACCATGCATTGTGTCCTTGAGTAATGATGTAACCAAGATAAGCTAAGCTAGAAACGTATAGTCACGACATGTTGATGGACATGAAGTTAACCCTAGATTGAGTTGGTCTCATAAAGATAATTAATAATCATAATAATAACCTTTCGTTGTATAACTTAGTTATTCATTAGCTTCTCACTTTTACTAAGTACTTTGTACTTACCTCCTTTGCGTTTTCTTTTGTATGCATTGTGGGGTGAGAAGACGAACAGTTGACCAAGTGTAGATGACGACTTTTCAAGACTTGAAGTCTTGGCGAAGCTTAGTTTATTTCTTTGTAAAGGTTGTACTTATCAGTTGTATTTCTTTTCTTAGACTTGTTGTACTTCTTCCGTTAAGACATCGTATTGTATAAGTCTTTGGGTTTTTCGTCGTCGTAATTTAACTATCCATCTTTAGCATGGTTACTTTCTATTCATAAGAAGATTTATGTTTTTACCCGAGTCTTTTTAAATTTTTCCGTTCGTTTTTATTCGATACGACGACGCAGAGCGCTCGTATAATGTTAGATTTATTTAACGCTATACGCGCCGAACGTTTCTCTTTCGAATAAGCGCTCAGATCCCGAAATGGAAATACACAAAATATATGTAGAACAACAATTAGATTATTAAATAAAATAAATATCCAACAGAACATTGTCCGGTTTGCTTGTTTTTTTTACTTTATAAAATCGAACCATTCAATACAGTTGCTAAGTGGCGAGAAGTAGTCTCACGTCGGTTTTGGTTTTTGATTTGACACATTGTTCACCTAAAAAATAAGGTCTTTAGCCTTTTGTACTGAATTAACTAGTGAGATTTATCATTTAAGATAAATTATATTTCTCATTGCCCAATGTTTGACAACTGTTACTAAGGCTTCATAAGAGTTTATCGTTTATTATAATGATATTTGTTTCCATTTACCTATGGATGTAGGTCAATTTGATCGAACCACGTTAAATTTGATGCTTTTGTCTTTGCTCTATTTTTTTTCTCTTTTAACATTATGCTATTGTCGTTAAGAACTATTTATTTGAATTCGATCCTAACGTGGGTATGACCTAAACTCATGTAGGAAAAAATTGTAGTGACACAATACAAAATAATAATAAGAAATCGTGTAAAAACACTCTCCTAAAATACTATATCGGGGCAACCAAAATGTCTTATTGTGATAAAACGAATCTTCTCTTTCCTCTATGAAAAGGACAACAGATACAATGATATCTTTACACAACCTAAATAGTATTTCTTATTTTATTTTAAGATAAAATAAAATATCTCACAAAAAGTTTTAGACAATCAAACCTTTTTTTCCCAATGGCCTCTCCCATTTTTCATAGAACAAATATATATATATATATATATATATATATATATATATATATATATATATATATTTTGTATTTATTATTATTATTCCGCTGGTTAATCTTTCCAAATTTGCTCATAACTGTCATCTTCCAATTTATTATTTATGTTCTTACTTTTTTTTTGTACTTAGTAATTGTATCTTTATATATCTCTATATCCGTATCCTTTTCCGTCCCGTTGTCCCCCCTTGCTCGATCACCGTGGCCTCCTTGGTATCGCAGCCACGAGGGGGTAGTGTTGTGTGTGGTGTGTAGGTCCGGTACAATACTGCGTCCGTCCTTGTTGTAGAAAGGATTGTGTTCTTATGAGCATATTTGCCCCGAACGGTACGAAAGGTGTAGTAAGTCCTCGCCAGTAGGCGCTTATCCTTATTTTATTCAGGGGACCGTAGTAAGAATACAAGCCCCATATAATAGGTTGTGAAGCGTGCAGGTGGATTCGCACCACTCTAGCTCTACTTCGTCCGATTCTATTTCAAGATCGTTATTCGCATCTAACTAGGAAGATAACGAATGCAGAAAATGTTGATATAAAAGACTAGTTCTGACCAAAGGGTTGGTCATGATAATTTGTATGGAATTAACATTAAGGGAAAGGTTTATCTTCAAGTTTGTGAAGCATTAACAGGTCTTCATGTGATTTGGTTTTTAATTGTTGACAAAAAAACCTAAAGCTACTTCATCAGAAACTTGAAGATGCAGGATGTTTTCGACATTTTCGATGATGAACCTACTACTGCAATGATTAAGAAAGAATTGACAGACAGATTTAGGGTTTTAAGAAAGGGAGTGTATTGGCTTACGATGAAAGGATCTACTTCAGCTGGTCAGAAAGAATATGTTGTGAATAACTAAATAAAAATGACTAATTAGGGTTTATTCCCCTAAACAGTTTTCAAGTATTATGGTTT
Source organism: Gentiana straminea (assembly GCA_036785695.1). NCBI lineage: Eukaryota > Viridiplantae > Streptophyta > Magnoliopsida > Gentianales > Gentianaceae > Gentiana > Gentiana straminea. Next base: position 1,462,006 of record JAVUPR010000095.1, on the reverse strand, counting down.
TTAACTAAATAAAAATGCCTAATTAGGTTTTATTCCCCTAAATATTATGACTAATTAGGCTTTTTATAATCTGCTTTGTCTTCAAGTTGAACAAGGCGGTGTAGGTGTGGTTCACCGTTTTGGTGGAGTTCTGTGCGTACTCTAACGTAACAAATTTTATAATCTACATTTGTGGGCCTGGAGATGCATTTTCAGATAGCAGATCATCTTTTAGTCATTTGGGCCGACCCAGTTTGTCCGACAAAGGCAAGTACCCGCCTAAGCCCATCATTCAATTACAGATCGTTGACCCCAATGTTAGTGTTGGGCCATGAGCGCTTTTTTGGACCTACAAAGCGTGTTCGGGAAGCCGAGCGTAATATTCTTTTGGAAGCCGAGAAAAATAAAATTAAATATGGTCTTGCGTGCACCGCAAGCAATCATTGTTAATAAGTATACTTTCTTTGACTCGTTTAGTCATTGAGTCATTGCATGGAAGAAGTCCGTGTAAGTTATAATATTTGGGTGATTATGTGTTTAGTTACAACAGCTTTAAACATATTAACTCGTTTTAAATGGGTTCACGTATTTACGATGTGGGCGAATATCCCACGAGTTGGGAAGGATTAAGAGCGATATGCGTAGATCTTTGGATTTCGTCACAATTGGCACATTTAAGGGCCTGTCAAGAGACAGGGGAGATCTTTGTCTGTCAAGGCCCTTTGTTCAAGGTTCAGAGGAATCCATTTCTGTTAATGCAAAGGTTGGCTAAATTTCGTGCTATTCTGTAAACGACAAATATTGTAAGAAAAAAAAGTACCAGAGGGGATACCATATTTTGTATTATGTAACCCTGATCAGAGTTACAGAGTAGCTATAGATAGGGATAATACCAGATTCTCTGAATGGGCAGTAGGAAATGTAATACATTTGGAAATAAAAGAACCTTTTTATTAAAGAAAAATGGGCCGGCGGCTGCAGTTATAGATTGTATAATAAAAGCCCCCCGCGTTAAAATTAATTGGAGTTGATAACAAGATTGAATCTTTAATAACACGCTTTAATACTTCAAGAGTTAAAATACATCCTAACAAATACCGTCATTACCGCTAATGTATCTTTAACTGAACTAGCTACACATAAATACAAGGCATTCTCATGAATGTTATCAATAGTTCCTGTAGTTGCACCTCCGTATTTTACAAGAATATTCTTCTTGCAATATTCTTTCACAACATATTCTTTCTGACCAGCTGGAGTAGATCCTTTCATCGCAAGTTAATACACTCCCCTTCTTAAAACCCTGAATCTGTATGTCAATTCTTCCTTAATCATTGCAGTAGAAGGTTCATCATCGAAAATGTCGAAAACATCCTGCATCTTCAAAGTTTCTGATGAAGTAGCTTTAGGTGTTTTGTCAACAATTAAAAACCAAATCACATGAAGACCTGTTAATGCTTCACAAACTTGAAGATAAACCTTTCCCTTAATGTTAATTCCATACAAATTAATATCATGACCAAACCTTTGGTCAGAACTAGTCCCTTGACTGATATCGTTCAGCAATTTACAATCACCTTTATTTTCAATTGTAAGCTTGTCATGAATTGTTTTTATTCTCCTTTCTGAAAGACTTTTTTGCCTGAAAAAAGGCTTTTTCTTATAAGGTAAAAAAGATCTCCTAACAGGAGTTCTCAAGTAGTTCCTAAGAACTGTTCCAAACAGATTCCTGTTTAGACTTGAATAAGCCAACCTCCTTTTGGCAGCAAGATAGTCCCTCATTTTTTTTATTGGAACTGGACATGGCTGAGCTTTTGAGCATCTACCTCTGCTTTCTGCTTCTTAATCCAATACTTAAACTTCTGTTTATTGAATCTGTGATTAATAGCACGAAATTTAGCCAACGTTTGCATTAACAGAAACGGATTCCTCTAAACCTTGAACAAAGGGCCTTGACAGACAAAGATCTCCCATGTCTCTTGACAGGCCCTTAAATGTGCCAATTGTGACGAAATCCAAAGATCTACGCACATTGCTCTTAATCCTTCCCAACTCGTGGGATATTCGCCCACATCGTAAATACGTGAACCCATTTAAAACAGTTAATATGTTTAAAACTGTTGTAACTAAACAGATAATCACCCAAATATTATAACTTACACAGACTTCTTCCATGCAATGAGTCAATGACTAAACAGTCAAAGAAAGTATACTTATTAAAAATGATTGCTTGCGGTGCACGCAAGACCATATTTAATTAATTTTTCTCGCTTCCAAAACAATCTTCTGCTCAGCTTCCTGAACACGCTTTGTAGGTCCAGAACTGCTCATGTGCCCAACACTAACATTGGGCTCAACATCTCTCAGTAATTGAATGATGGGCTTCGGCTGTGTACGGCACCGTCACATAAACCGGGTCGGCCCAAATGACTAAAGGATGATCTCGCTATCCGAAAACGCATCTCTAGGCCCACAAGTTATAGCCTTGGGCTTCCCAATGTTGTCATCACAAGCACTAAGACAACGGATCAGAGTAGGCTTTTTAAATCCACTGTGCCAAACATCAACATTATCCCTGTTGAATAATTTGGACTTTATGTCAATTACCTGACCTCTAAATGCTAATTCATTGCCTCTTCACTGTAGATAATTTTTAATTATATATATATATATATATATATATATATATATATATATATATATATATATATATATATATATATATATATATATATATATGTAAATGTATATGATTGTAATTTCTACCTAAATAAGAACTGCAATTTCATATTATTGAAAAGATTTTTAAAAAAATCTAATTGAAATATATATGTCTATATATATCTTATATAATAATCACCGAAATGCTTTATATAATGAAAGACATGAAATGTTAACCACTTGCACACGTTTTGCGTACATTTAGGACAACATGCGGAAACATTTTCAGCGATAAGCAACATTTAAATTGCTGAAAACTTTTTGATTTTTTCAATATAAAATTAAGTAGTACTTAATAAATTAAGATGTATAAAAAATGTTAACAAACATCACCAAATGTAACCACAACTTAATATATTTAATAAGAGTAATTACGCCGCAAAACATCCATATTGTTTTCAAATTTCGATTTTTACCATATATCTTCTATAAAATTTTACAAAACACTATTTTTCAATTTAAAGTTAAATTCGCTTTGCAGACTCTCCGTCAACCTGAGCAAACAAAAAAACTTTTTTTTAAATTATTTCCCCAAAACCCCATTAATTCCCAACCCATTAATTCGACTACCAAACCCAATTAATTCGTTCATTCATTCCCAACACCAAAATCAGTTGATTCCCGATCCACAGTGAATCTTATATACGGCTAAACCCGAATTATTGAGCTCTGGTCCTTGAGCTTCCAGCTTCCAACTAAATCGCGACCTATTAGGCGGGAAAGAAACAAAAACGCAGGTGATTTTGTTTCTTGTACTGTTCCTGTTTGCTAATTAATCAATGAATTATTTTTGCATGAACCCCAATTTAGTGAAGTAGTTGGATCCAAGTCCGTCAATTTTCGAATGATTTTGAGCAATTTGATAAAGTAATATGCTTTTTTGTGAGTGGATGTTCTATGCTTTCTTCTACTTATATTATTGTATCACTTGATTGTGTTTCTGATTTTGCTGACAAGAAGACTTGGTTTGCGGATTGATTGCTTTAATCAAGGCATTTGTTGAAGAGACAAAAATATTTCATCAATCGAAAGAGGCTAAGACGCTTTTCGAAACTTTTGCATAAAGCGACAAAACTATTTATTCACCGTCGAAATTCACTCGCGTTCGAAATTCACCGTTTAAATTCACCGCCGAAATTCACCGTCGAAATTCACTAATTTTCAAAATTCATCGTCGAAATTCACCGATTTTCGGGATTCACTATCGAAATTCACCGTCGAAATTCACCGATTTCGGGATTCACTTTTGAGATTCACCGATTTTCGGATTCACCGTTTGTCCTTCTCGCTATAAAAATTATGCAAATTGTCCTTCTCCCTATAAAAAATATGTAATTGTCCCGTTACTTAAAAATATTTCGTATCGTGTCCTTATCCCTAATTTTCCAAATTTGTTTCGAGCCCGAACTTTTTTAGTCGAGTCGAGCTCGAGCCGAGTTTCGAGCCCGAACTTTTTTAAGTCCATATTATGTACACTCATCAAAATACTTTTTTTCCCGGGGTTCTAAAGCGCATCTCGTTTTTGTTTTTATTTTCGACATCTATTATTTGATTATCTACAACGAACACCGCGATACCGACGTTCCCTTTATTAAAAATCATCGTGGTGCTAATGTAATTTTTTGCGGTGATAATGTAATTTTTTATGGTGAAATCATCGTACCGCCGATGTATTTTTTTGGGGTGCTCGGAGTAATGTGGTGACGGAAGTAATAGAGGCGACGTTGATGTTCAATAACGAACACCAGAGAAAAATCAATTGACCGACGTTTCTAAGCCATGACACTTTTATAACGTAAACGTCGCCGTTGGTGTTGAACAACGAACACATGGCATCGACGTTCCACTTATTGCAAATTATTGTCATGGCGCAGTATTTTTTTTGATACCAAAATAATAGTGGTGATATCTTTAGAAATCTATGTTATTATTATTCTTATTATTATTATTGTTATATTAGGCCCATAGGACAATTTTTTTTTATGCATTAATTCCCATTTATTTCCAACATCCATTATTACAACGAACACCGCGACATCGACGTTCCCTTTATTAAAAATCCTTCGGTGCCGATGTAAATTTTTCCGGGGAAATCGGCATACGCCGATGTAATTTTTGGGGGTGCTCGAATAATGTGCGCCGGAAGCAATAATAGTGGGTGACGTTCTTGTCCATTATTTGATTATTTTTTCACGACGTCGGCGTTCAACAACGAACACCGGTGGCACCGATGTTCTCTTTATTAAAAATCATTGTGGTGCCGCTGTAATTTTTTGTGGTGCAATCATCATAGTGCTAATGTAAATGCCGGGAAAAATGTAGTGCTGGAAGTAATAGTGGGTGACATTGATATTCAACAACGAACACCGTAGGAAAATCAATTGACTAACGTTTCTATCATTGCGACATTTTTAACGTAAACGTCGTCGTTGGTGTTGAACAACGAAAACCAATGACATTGACGCTCCACTTATTAAAAATTATCGTGATGGTGCAGTAATTTTTTGTAATACCATAATTAATAATGGTGATACCTTTAAAATCCCTATTATTATTCTTATTATTATTATTGTTACAATTTGGCCCATAGGACACTTTTTTTTAATCCATTAATTCCCAAACTCAATTACCTGCTTCCTACTGCTACCATCCTTTTTGTTTTGCAGACTTGAAATTCTGATCAAACATGTGGTTTGGTATCGATTTTGGCTGCAAGAATCACCTAATTTGTAAGGATTACACTGTACTACACTGCTTCCTTAGAATTTTTTGTTGCTGAGAAGACTATCAGAACTATGTTTTACCAAATCTTGGAGGATTACCATCAACTCGTTCCATGATTTCCGCACTAAATCTTCTACCTGCTCCATTATTACACAATTTCGTGGTAATTGCTTCTTCAGTTTACTCTTTTTTATACTTTCTGTCCAAGGTTTTTTAACTCTACGCTTCGATTGTGAAATTACAGTTGGAAGGAAAATCAGTTGTTACTGCAGGCATCATATGGTAATCCTTTTTCTGTTCTTGTATGTTCTTCTATTATCTTTGCATGTGTGTGCAAGCTTCTTTTGCTATTATTGATTTAGGATATCATTTTTTCGCCGTCGTAAGATTTCCATTTGTCTAATTTATGTTCCAAGCCTGAAAAAGCATGATCTGCTTCTTCTATCAGCTCTTATTATTTGTCGGTTACTCTTGCTATTCATGTTTCTTCATTTTAATGGTTGCATGCTATGTATTTTTCCTTAATCAAACAACTTGATGGAGTTTTTCCTACACAAAAATGCTTACCTGATTCTGGGGTTCTGGTTTTGATGTTTTGTGCTTCCCATGTTTCTTTATTTCTTGATGTTTCTTTATTTCTTTGCTACTTTATGTGAGAGAAAATTTGCAGGGGATTTAATGACCAATTTTTTCCCTTTCTGGTTTTAGAGTAAAATGGTCATCTATGGTATGGTTGAACAACACATCATGTTTACTTTCTGTCTTCTGATCAGCTTAGCTGGTTTTGATCAACTTGGTTTTTATTGGTGTAGGCCCCTTGAAAAGGCTTTGGTTAAGTTTAGAGGGGGGTGAATAAACTTAACACATAAAACTTTTGGAGTTAATAAACTCGGAAGGTCGCAACCCGCCGACTACTCGCAGTCCGCCGACCACTCGCAGTCCGTCGACGTAGATAATACCGAATTTGTTGCGCCGGAATATATTCAAACTAAGCCTTATTACTTGTTGTTGAAAAGATGATACTAAGTATTGGATACTCGAAGGTGTAAGTGTCCGATTCAGCTTGCTAATTTCGGTAAGTTGATGTGATCGGATACTAAATGCGTAAATTAAATGCGTAAAGTAAGTAGGCAAATTTTATAGTGGTTCCGGTGGTGTAATCCCGTCGTCCACTCTTCTCCCGTGATGTTGGAGGAAATTCACTAGAGATCTTTGAGGTTGCAGTTACAAAAATCCCTAAGTTGTCTGTCCTTCACCAATAACTATGGCTTCACAAACTGAATATTTGAAACAGGTAGGATTGCTGCTCCAAAGTATTCCACTGGTCCTTGAAGGGTAGGATTGCCTCTTCACCAGCTCCACCACAAACAACAGTTCTTGACACTTAAGTGATTCTCTCGTCTTCAAAGAAGTTTCTTGTAAAAGAAAGTTTGAATCAAGTGAATGATTCAATAGTCAGCAGCTTGATCAGGATGAAATGATCAGCAGCTTGAAGTCTTCAAGTGTGTATGCTTAATGTAACTTGACAGCAGGTTACACTTGAAGAGTTTTCTAGATCAGTAGCTTTAAGTTCAGTATAAGTCAGCAGGGTGAATTTTTTGATAAGAACTTGATAGCTCAGAGTAGATTGCTATTTTTCATCACTTATATCTGAATCAGGAGTCCTCTATTTATAGGTAGGAATCCTGTGACTTATGTTTGAAATTTCGTTTCAGATTTGTCCCCATTCTGACTTGCATTATGTCCCTGTACATAATACTGACACTGTCAGTTTGCTTTTTGAAAGTTTCCAGTCTGTCCACCCTTTGACTTGTGTCCATTGGTTAATCATCTGAATCTATCCAACGTTCTTTTATTCTTGGCCATTGATTTGTTGACAATATCAAGGCTTGTAATCCATCATTATCCTTGTAATCTTCCAATGTAACCCTTGAATAAATCGAGATTTATACTCAGCAGATACCTGTGTATATTGGTCTCGTCGATGTACATATCGCTCAATGTTTTAAGTCCGTCGTGTTTACAAAACACTTCAGCTGACTTCTTTTATCTAACTTTTAATTGTGAAGTTAGAGTACACCATTTTAAGCATAACCAAGTTCCAATCACCACTTAACTTAAGGAACTTAGACCTTGTACACAAGGTATATGTAATCGCTTAGGTCATCACGTACTTCCCTAAAATCTCGATTCAATATCCTTGACTTTAAATACTAAGTTTGATCCCTTAGCCTTCAATAACCGAGTTTGAACCTCACCTTCGCCTTCGCGCAGTTCCTAAATAGTCTACTGACCTAGTTACCTTACTGACCTAGACAGGTCTGCTGATAAGGTCAGCTGACCTAATTACAATGCTTGTTTGATCAAACCTATACAAAGATCAAACTCAAATAAACCTATACATTTGATCTAGACAACTTTTTACCTTTGCTCTATAACAGCTAGTCTGGCACTCATCATTAAAACTTAAAAATAAGTCCAACAATTTCCCCATTTTTAGTGATGATGCCAATACCCTCCTTACAGCAAAGCAAAAAGATAAAAACAAAAACAGAACAAATTCAGTCATTTCTCATTATAATCATATTTGTTCAACATTATTACAAACTAGAATCAGCAAAATGAAATAAAGTGTACGCTAAATATGCAGATCTAGTTCCTGTTTTCTTCTCATAGAACTCCTTGATTTCTCTGACAACATCCTGCATCCACTGGTTTTCAATTTGGGGAAAAGTCAACCAATGATTCAGATCTTTCCACCACTTCCAGGCTTCTGGTAGAGTAAGTCTTATGTTATGAACACTGAAGCCCTGTCCCATGTAGAAGTGTTTGAATTCATCCAGTGAACTCCTTGCTGATTGCACAATTCCCAATCTACCTCTTCCACATCTGCCTCCTCTTCCACCTCTAGTAGAAGCTCTCATAGCTTTGACCCTTGTTTCCCAAAGCTTCATTCCAAGAAAGTAATCCGTACCCTCAAAATATCCTATGCGGTAAGGTCTTTTCTTTCCATAATATAGTCGCTTATATTCCTTCAGAGGTCATCGCTCAACCGAACTCGCCAGTGTGGGTTTCCCGAACTCATTAGCATCATCCTCCCATTTCTTCTTTGCAAAGATCCTTGCAAACCTTCCTTTGCTTCGCCGTAAGGCCCTCTTCCCCTTATTGACATCATCAACAAACCGGGACAAGAGACCATGAACACTCTCCTATGTGATCACTAAATTAGCAAGTTGACCTTCCATGATTTATGTCCTTGTGTCAACTGCAGTGATCCTTCCTTCTAGTGTTTGCTCCAGCAGATTGATCCTCTCGTAACTTTAGGATCCAATACAAAGAGTTGAGGTGTTGCAAATAGGTTGAACTTCACAAGAACTTAGATGTGTCGCAAGTTTATCAAGATTTTTGTGTAAAGAGGCAAATTGTTCATTCAAAAATTTATCTCTCGTGGGTATTGCTTTGTTTTATGCCTCTTACATCTTTGGTCAAGTCGAAGAAGTGCATACCGAGTGGAAGTAATATTGATGCAACTCGTTTCGGGTTCTCCATCTATTTTCCACCAAATTGACCAAGTCTTCAAATCTTTGTTCTTGTCTATTCAATTGAGCTCTCGGCTGTGTGATATCAACCCTCACAGCTTTCAATTCATTCAACACATGTGCTGGTACTGCACCAGCCACATCTCCAGCCATATGTCCAGCAGCATCATCAGCAGGTTCTCCAACATTGTAGTCTGCTCTGTGAGTGCTGACAACTAAGGCTCCTGTCCTGTCCCATCTAGAAGGGTCAGGACCTTCTTCAATCACATCTCCAAAGATGTTTTCCAAGATAGGGTCTTGGGCAGGTTGAGGTTCCAAAACATGTTCTTCTTCAAATATTGGTACATGTGCCTGTTGAGGTTCAGCAGCATCTTGTTCTTCCTCAGGCACTTGGAATTCCTCATCACTGAAGTCATAGTCCAAAGATCTGTTCATCACATTAACAATAGTCCGTCGACCATCTTTACCTTCAGTAGCTTTGGCCTTAGTATCGCACCGAACTACAAGAACATGCCTCTTCCACAATATTTTCAACTAGTGCGGGGATTCCTCCAATCCCATCAAAGGTTCCAACCTTTGTCCAGGTGCTGTTTGATCCTCAGCAGCCTGAACCACCTGTTCCAACCTGTATTCATGTGATGTTTGTAACTCAGCAACCTGAACCACCTCTTCAACAGGAGCATGAGGGAATAGCATCATTTTCCTCTAATGCTCCTCTAGTACCAGCAACCTTTTGCAACTCGATCCGCAACTTGTGACAAGGTTTCTTGAGTGTCAAACCACTCCCCGATACTAGTCGAATCTTCTGAACTTTCAGTAGCTTCTTCAAATACAACAACATCATCAAGAGTAAATATGATGGCCTCTTCCAAAGATGTTGCTACAGCAAGCTGGTTTTCTAAGTCTTTATTGGAAATAGCTCCCAGCTCTTCATTTAATAAGGCGACCGCCGAACCTCGTGATTTACATCAGACTCCACAAATAACAAGGTGTCAGACATACTAACCATCTTGTTGTCTCCAATTTTTATCCCATCATTGATCAAAGCTTCCAGATCATCTATGGTCAAATCCCCCATATCTTCATCCACATTACCAGTCTGTTGTCCCTCAGCGGACTTACCGCATCGCGGATCGATCTACCGTGTTGTCTTTGGATCCCTATCCTACCTCCTCAGTAGGTCTTTCCAAAGCAGCGCCACTGGATTGGCCTGGGAAAGAAGGATGATCATCATCAGAATCAGAGGATGATGTATCATCATCATCAGGTCCAGAGTGTGGTTCATTAATCAAGATGCTTGCACTCTGTTTTTCACTCTCAATCAGATCCAGCAGCCTTATTTCTAACTCGGATGTATCAATCAAACCAAGTAAGTTCTCCACACCCAACTTATTAAATGACCACTCTTCAAAGTCGGTCATTGGCTCGTACAAATTTTTCGTTTCTTATAAAAGCCAAATTTCCAAGCAAAGTAGTCCTGAATTTTCTTGATGTTGGGATCTACTTTTTCTTTTCTTGACTTCTTCTCTTTTCTTTCAAAAGGCATTGTTGGCCTTGTTGGTGTAGATTGCTCAGCCTGTTGTCCTCCAAAAGCGTTAACAAGGTGAGCCAATGTATTTATAGCAAATACAAGCAGGTCAGTAGGTTCTTCAGTTGGTACATTTGTCCCTACTACCTCCAACTGTTCCACACTAGGTTCCTCCTGACTTATGTGTATCAGCAGGGTCTGCAGCAGTGTGTTCTTCCTCCTGAGTTGTAGCATCCACAGCAGGGTCATGAACAGTTTGTTGTTCAACAACAACCTCTCTTGCCTCAGAAGGCTCATCACCTTGTACAGGTGTTTCCTCAACAACATTTTCAGCTTCCTTTTGGGCCTCCAAAACCCTTAAATCCTTTCCTTTTCCATGCCTCTTCTTTTGCACAACCTCCTTCATCCTCTTTGCAGGTTGTTCAGTTTCAATATCCTTGGCATCTTTTCTCTTCCTTGAATCTCCCTTTAACTGCTCTCTCAAAATTTCAAAGAATGCTTTTCTTTTTAACTCCAAAGTAGGCTCGCAGCCTTTATCTTCAACTCGGAACCTTAGCAGATTTAAGCAGGGTCTACCGATTGTCGCCTTGTCTTTTTAGGCTTTAACGGCTCGCAATCTTCCTTGTATCATCGCCCATTTGCTTCTCGCCACTTTCTAGGTGCAAGCAGGTTGTGCAACTTGTTTAGCCTCGCTCACCACCAAGATCATCATCTCTATCATTGTCACTTTCGCACCCTCTCAAGATCCAAATCTTCATCATCATCCAAACCAGGGATGAGATAATTGATTTCCTTTTTATATCCGGACTTATTGATTTTTTCAGTGTGCCACATCGCCAATCTTTAGATGGTTCAAAGCAGGCTCGCACCATCAAACCCAAAGGAAGTGTCTTGGACTTCCTTGTCCCCTCTCTGTCCTCTGTAATCACCTTCTTCGTATATTGGACAAAGAATCCTGCCCAATCAAACTTCATACTTTTGTATATGATTATCAGCAGGTCAATCTTGGGTCCAGACATGTATCAAGGCTTCCACTGAATCCCAGAATGTTTTTAGCAATAATCTTGCTCAGCAGATTATACTTCATCTTGATATGCTTCACATTTATACTCAGTGTTGATTTAATGGAATTGTTGGTCTTGATTGTATCAACAAACTCCGATCTTGACAGCCCCATAGATTCAGGATTGGTAGGAGCACCATTACCAGGCCCAAAGCAGGTTTGAAGAAATCTCAATCTCCTGGGCATTTACAGTAGTAGTAAATGCCTCTCAATCATCTTTAATCACTATATTTCTCCAAAATTTGTAACATTAGTAAAGAGATGCTTTCCAATCTCGCATTAAGAACATCCTCTAATCCTTCAACCCTTCTGATTCTTCGACCAATATTGATAGCTAGTTCAGTAGAGTTAGCATCAACAACGAAACCTCTGACACTTTGGCTCGTTCCAATGTGAATATCACTTTTATCCGCCATTGTAGATGAAAAAAATGAAGAGAAAGCTTTCAAATCTGTGTTCACACTGTATATCTTCAGAGAAAAATCGATCTGAGAGTTGTATGTAGCTTTTGCGTGTGTAGGTCTGTATATAAAGAGAAAAAAGTGGGTAGAAACTGATAGTCAAGTACTATACACGTACTGTAGCATTAACCACGATTAAAGTTGGAGTGAATGTGATGTTGCCACATGTCCCACTAATTGATCCCATAAAGTTGTAACCGTTGGATATTTGTAACCGCAGTTATAAAGATAAGAATAATATCCAATTACTGTTGACTTTCAATTAAGTTTGACTGTCTTGTAACATATAACTCAGTAGACTTGTTCTTCACTGACAAGAATGGCTCAGCAGCCTACTGACATGGTAACTTTGCTGATCTTCAACAAGATTAGTTTTGTCCAACTGATAATACAAAGTGAAGTTTAATACCAATGACTGATCTGTCAAGTGAGCTCACCCAACAGGACAAAGACCAATCCCTTTGGCAACTTCATTTGCTCAATTGTCCAAACTATTTAAGTACATGGAATTGTTGATACCAATGAATAATCTGCTAAGTGAGCTCACCCAACATAGCAAAGACTAATCCCCTTGGTGAATTCCAAGATTAATCGCGATTAAAGGTATATTAGTCAACCTTTATGATTCCAAGTTCAAATCTTAACTTTGCAAATCTTTCACTATCCAATGGTTTGGTGAATATATCGCAAGTTGATCTTCAAGTAGGATGTAAACAACCACCACATCTTTCTTTTCAACATGATCTCTTATAAAATGATGTCTCACATCAATATGCTTGGTTCTTGAGTGCAAAACTGGATTTTCTGTGATTGCTATTGCACTTGTGTTATCACACATTATAGGAATTTCTCTTTCCTCAATTCCATAATCCCTTAACTGTTGTCTTAACCATAGTATTTGTGCACAACAGCTTCCAGCAGCAATATATTCAGCCTTCAGCAGTGGAAGTTGATATTGAATTATGTTTCTTACTGAACCAGGAAACCACCTATTTCACATTAACCGACAGTTCTGTGGTGCTTTTTCTATCAATCTTGCATCCTGCATAATCAGAATCTGAGTAGGATATAACTTTGAAGCTTCCATCTTTTGAATACCATATCCCTACTCCCAAAGTCTCTTTTAGATACTTGAGAATCCTTTTGACTGCAGCTAAATGACTTTCCTTGGGCTTTGATTGAAATCTTGCACAAACACCTACAACAAAGGATATATCAGGTCTGCTGGCAAGTGAGGTACAACAGACTGCCTATCATCCTTCATGTATAAAGTCTGATCAACATCTTTGCCTTCTTTATCTTCATCTAATTTGATGTTAGTACTCATAGGAGTTGATACCTTGGTGCTATTTTCCATGCCAAACTTCTTCAGTAGCTCCTTGGTATATTTAGTTTGATGAATGAAGATTCCATCTTTCATTTGTTTGACTTGTAATCCCAGAAAGAAGTTCATCTCTCCCATCATACTCATTTGGAATTTACTTTTCATGATATTAGCAAATTTTTCACATAGCAATTCATTTTCAGAACCAAAAATTATGTCATCAACATAAATCTATACCAGCAGGGTGTTGTCCCCTTCATTGATTCTGAAAAGAGTCTTGTCAATGGTACATTTGGTAAAACCATTGTCCACCAAGATTTGAGATAGGGTTTCATACCATGCTCTTGGTGCTTGTTTCAAACCATAAAGTGCCTTGTTAAGTCTATACACTTTATCTTCTTGATCTTTAACTTCAAAACTAGGAGGTTGCTGAACATAAACCTCTTCTTCTAGAATGCCATTCAGAAATAATCTCTTGACATCCATCTGGTATACCTTGAAGTTTTTATAAGCAGCATATGCCAAAAATAACCTTATAGCTTCCAATCTTGCAACTGGGGCATATGTCTCATCAAAATCTATTCCTTCAGCTTGAGAATAGCCTTTTGCTACTAGTCTGCCCTTATTCCTTATAATGGTACCAGATTCATCCAATTTGTTTCTGTATACCCATTTTGTTCCAATTATATTTGCATGAGTAGGCCTTTCTACTAGTGTCCAAACTTGATTTCTTTCAAATTCATTCAACTCTTCTTGCATAGCAATTATCCAATCTGGATCAGATATAGCTTCTTCAACAACTTTAGGCTCCATTTGAGATAGAAAACAAGTAAACATTGCTTCCAATTGTCTTCTAGTCCTTACACCTTGCTGTATATTTCCAATCACTTGTTCAGCAGGGTGATCCCTTAACCATTGTAAATCATGAATTATTTGATTTACAGGAGCTTCATCTTCGCAGGGTCTCACCGTTTTCGCAGGGGTTCAGATCCTTGAACCGCTTCGCTTGTTGCATCGTAGTGTTACCAAGCAGTTCTTCAGCAGGGCGAGTCGAAACTTTTAAGTCATTTATCCTTTCCAAAACATCAACACATTCTGGATCAGTGACTTGGAGATTTTCAGCAGGTTCTGGAACATCATCTCCCATTCCAATGAACTTTGGTTCATCAAATACTACATGTATAGATTCTTCATGTTTCAATGTCCTTTTGTTCAGTACTCTGAATGCCTTACTAACAGAAGAATATCCTAAAAATATTCCTTCATCTGATTTTGGTTGGAATGTCTTCAACTGCTCCTTATGATTCAAGATAAAACATTTGCTTCCAAATGGATGGAAATAGGATATATTTGGTTTCCTTCCATTCCAAATCTCATAAGGTATCTTCAGCAGCTTCTTGTTAACTGAGGTCCTGTTTTGTGTATAGCATGCTGTATTAATTGCTTCAGCCCAATATCTTTCAGGTAATAATGCTTCACAAATCATAGTTCTCCCTGCTTCTTTCAAGGTCCTGTTTCTTCTCTCCGAAACCCCATTTTGCTGAGGTGTACCAGCAGCAGCTAATTGATGCAGTACACCACTTTGCTCACAATATTCTCTTATGACTTTATTGAGAAACTCAGTACCCTTGTCTGATCTGATCTTTACTACTGTCAAACATTTCTCTTTTTGCAATCTCTTCAAAAGCCCTTTGAAGTGTTTCACTTTTCTTGTTCATGAATACCACCCAAGTGTATCTTGAATAATCATCCACAACTACTAGAGTGTACTTCTTTCCAGTTACACTTGTTGGTGTTACTGGTCCAAATAAATCCATGTGCATTAGCTCCAAAAATCTTTTTGTTGATTGCTTAGTCTTTGACTTGAAGCTTGACTTTGTTTGTTTACCTTGCTGATAAGCATCCTTTTTGAATGTCATTTCGGGCAAACCAATCACCAATTTCTTTTTCACCAACTGATTGATGTCATCAATGTTAAGATGATTCAACTTCTTATGCCATAGCCAATTCAGTTCTGACTTAGTATGCACAATCAGGCAGGTTTCTGCAACAGCAGTAGACCAATCCACAACATACATGTTTTGTTGTCTTCTTCCAGCCAACACAACTTGTTCAAATCTCTCACAAATGAAAACACAATAGACTTTGTCAAAAGTGACCTTGTAACCCATGTCACAAAACTGTCCAGTGCTCAGTAGGTTGTAGTCCAGTCCTTCCACAAATGCAACATTTCTGATAGTTAATCCATTTCTCACAAGTGTGCCATATCCTCTTGTGTATCCTGGTGTGTTCTTGTTGCCAAAATTGACTCTTGGACCATCCTTTGCCATATAGTTTGTCAAATGGTGCTTATTCTTTGTCATATGTCTGGAACATCCACTGTCAAAGTACCAGACACCCTACAAAACAAAGTTAGTGCATTTTAGGTACCCAAAACTGTTTGGGTCCATAGTGGTAAGCATGACCCTTGGCATATTTCCATAAGGTCTCCTTTGAAAAGTATTATACTTTTGTTCATATGTGTATTCC
This sequence comes from Gentiana straminea, assembly GCA_036785695.1. Lineage (NCBI taxonomy): Eukaryota > Viridiplantae > Streptophyta > Magnoliopsida > Gentianales > Gentianaceae > Gentiana > Gentiana straminea. The sequence continues at coordinate 1,446,138 of JAVUPR010000095.1, read as the reverse complement.
ACACTTCCGTAAGATCTAACATTTGGTTGTGTAGGATTCACATATGCCTTCTGGCCTTTTGGTACATAATGATGTTTGAAGTGATTTCTGTTGTTAGAAGTACTAGCATAACTATAGGTTTGTTGTCTGTTAGGAGCAGCCCTGTAATATGGAGTCTGCTGAGGTCCCTGCTGAGGTCTTGAATAAGCCCTCTGCTGAGTCCTCTGCTGATTCCATTGCTGAGGTTTTACCCTAGCATTATAGTTATAACTATTGTTTCTTGCAGTAGGGTTAGGAATATTCCAATCATCATCAGTAGGGAATAATCTGTCTTTCTCCCTGAGATAAGTATCCCTAGAATGATTAACATTTTTGGGTTTAGGATTCTTATCCTTGGAATATTTCTGATTTTTACCCTTTTTTGGTCCAAATAGACTTAGCAAAGAAGTGTCTGCTATCGCAGGTCTAAGGTCCAAAGCAGTCCTATTTTTGGATTTACCCGTTTTGTTAGGTACTGTTGACCTTTTTGACTTCTGATTTTGCTTCTTTGAAGACTTCTCAGTAGGCTTTTCTGCCTCAGTGGCCTTTTTGGGAGTTGGATCTTGTGCAGGTACAAACTTAGGACCAATTCTAGTACTAGGTTCAGTAACCTTACTGGATCCACTCTTAGTAGATTGCTGAATTCCAAATCCAAGGCATGTTCTTTCACCATAAGGCTTTCCAGATTTGAATGCAGTAGTAGAACTAGATTGTTCAGCAGATTCAGCAGCTACTGAATGTACAGCAGCTTATGCTGATTTTGCTCAAAATCTTTTTCCTTACCTTTAAGAGTTCTTAATTCAGCTTTTAACCTTTCAACTTCTGTTTGAAGAGCTTCCTTTTTAGCCTTCATAATCTCATAACCAGGTTGTATTTTCCTTAGTTGATTAAGGATGGCATCCAAACTTTCTTCATTGTCAGAATTTTTAGGAATTGAACCACAAGTTGATTCACAATCACTTTCAGCAGGAGTGTTTATAGATACAGAATTGTATACCTCCTCTGTTTCTTCCATGTTTGCCATTAAAGCATAATCTTCCCCTTTTCTGATTCAACTTCATATCCTGATTCATCATCAGCAACCATTGCTTTCTTGCCAGGTCTTCTTTGTTGATTCTTATTCTTCGCAGGTCCGGACAATCGTGTCCGAAATGTCCAGGTTTCTTGCGATTAAAGCACGAGAAAAATCGTGTTCCTTTTTCTGCATTTTAGATCGTACGACGGAGTTTGAAGTGTCCTGGTTTCTGGCAATGAAAACACAAATAATCATTGTCTTTCTTGGATTCTTCCTTTTTCTTTTCACTTGATTTCTTTGTGAAATTCCTTGGAGAACCTATTCTTGTTTTCATCATTCTGATTTTCTTGCTCAGAAGGGCAATTTGCTCTTGCATCTCATCCAGTAGATCATCTTGAGCTTCTGATGATTCTTCTTGATGTGTTGCAGCCAATCCAGTAGTCTTTGGTTCTTCCTTTTCGCCTCGTGTGCAAGTTTTTTACCGAATTCATAAGCCTTGAGATCTGAAAATAACTTGAAGGTGTCCTCTTCATGTAGTCTTCTCATTTCTTCTAGCAGTAACCTTCATTTCCCAAACTTCTTTTATAGGTAGGGCTTCTAAGACTTTTGTATTGATTTCTTCTTTTGAGTAGTCTACATTCGCAGGGTGAGTTCATCCATGATAGCATTGAATCTTGATTCCATTTGTTCAATAGTTTCATTTGGTTTCATTTTGAAATCTTGAAACTTCTTTTTGGCTACACTGATCTTGTTTTTCTTGATAGCGTCTGTGCCTTCACAGATTAGTTGTAACTTATCCCAAAGTTCCTTTGCAGTCTTGCAATCCTTCACTTTTCATGTACATATTGCTATCCAAAGTTCTGTATATGATATCAATAGCAATATTGTTGAGGTTTGCTCTTTTTCTATCTTCAGCATTCCACTCTCTTTTTGGTTTTGGAACATACTGAGTTTGACCATCCACATTTGTGGCTTTTGTGATTTCTAGTGGTCCATCAGTCAATACATCCATCATCTCATCATGTGTTGCAGCTAGATAAGCCTTCATACGACGTTTATATTCATCAAAACGATCTAAGGAACACATCAACATAGTTCTAGCATACTGGTTGTTATCCATGATGCAAAGCTTTGAAAATCAGAAACTTGAAAAAGTTTTCAAAATATTTTCACAAGCACAACAAGTAGGATTACTTCATAACGTGCTAGATCGCTCCGATACCAATTGTTGGTCCCTTGAAAAGGCTTTGGTTAAGTTTAGAGGGGATGCAAAAACTTAACACTTAAAACTTTTAGAGTTAACAAACTCAAGCAAGGTCGCAGCCCGCCGACCGCTCGCAGTATGTCGACCACTCGCAGTCCGTCGACGGTAGATATTACTGAATTTGTTGCAGCGGAATATATTCAAATTAAGCCTTATTACTTGTTGTTGAAAAGATGATACTAAGTATTGGATACTCAGCAGTGTAAGTGTGTGATTTAGTTGCTAGTTTCAGTAAGTTGATGTGATCAGTATACTAAATGCAGAAAGTAAGTAGGCAAATTTTATAGTAGTTCCAGGTGGTGTAATCCTGTCAGTCCACTCTTCTCCTGTGATGTTGGAGGAAATTCACTAAAGATCTTTGAGGTTGAAGTTACAAAAATCCCTAAGCTGTCTGTCCTTCACCAATAACTATGGCTTCACAAACTGAATATTTGAAACAGGTAGGATTGCTGCTCCAAAGTATTCCACTGATCCTTGAAGGGTAGGATTGCCTTTTCACCAGCTCCACCACAAACAACAGTTCTTGACACTTAAGTGCTTCTCTGTCTTCGAAAGAGGTTTCTTGTAAAAGAAAGTTTGAATCAAGTGAATGATTCAATAGTCAGCAGCTTGATCAGGATGAAATGATCAGCAGCTTGAAGTCTTCAAGTGTGTATGCTTAATGTAACTTGACAGCAGGTTACACTTGAAGAGTTTTCTGGATCAGTAGCATTAAGTTCAGTATAAGTCAGCAGGGTGAATTTCTTGATAAGAACTTGATAGCTCAGAGTAGATTGCTATTTTTCATCACTTGTATCTGAATCAGGAGTCCTCTATTTATAGGTAGGAATCATGTGACTTATGTTTGAAATTCAAACATAGCCGTTTCAGATTTTTCCCCATTCTGACTTGCATTCTGTCCCTATACATAGTACTGACACCGTCGCCTGCTTTTTACAGCTTTCCGTCCACCCTTTGACTTGTGTCCATTGGTTAATCATCTGAATCTATCCAACGTTCTTTTATTCTTGGCCATTGATTTGTTGACAATATCAAAGCTTGTAATCCATCCTTATCCTTGTAATCTTCCAATGTAACCCTTGAATAAATCGAGATTTATACTCAGCAGATACCTGTGTATATTGGTCTGCTGGTACATATCAGTCAGATGTCTTAAGTCTGCTGTGTTTACAAAACACTTCAGCTGACTTCTTTTATCTAACTTTTAATTGTGAAGTTAGAGTACACCATTTTGAGCATAACCAAGTTCCAATCACCACTTAACTTAAGGAACTTAGACCTTGTACACAAGGTATATGTAATCAGGGTAGGTCATCACAGACTTCCCTAAAATCTGATTACATATCCTTGACTTTAAATACTAAGTTTGATGCCTTAGCCTTCAATAACTGAGTTTGAACCATCAGCCTTCAATCTTCAGCAGGTTCCTAACTAGTCTACTGACCTAGTTACCTTACTGACCTAGACAGGTCTGCTGATAAAGTCAGCTGACCTAATTACAATGCTTGTTTGATCAAACATATACAAAGATCAAACTCTAATAAACCTATACATTTGATCTAGACATCTTTTTGCCTTTGCTCTATAACGCTAGTCTGGCACTCATCATTAAAACTTAAAAATAAGTCCAACAATTGGACTTGTTCTGCACTCATGTTTTTTAAGGATTTAGAAATTGAATAAATAAATATTTCGTTTTGCCTTGCATTATGGATGCATGAGAGTTGTGAATTCATTTCTTGATCATGTATACATGTAACATATGAGACCCTTTATTTTGCACTTCTCTTATTTCTCCTGGATTTCTATGCCTTGTAATTGTTGTTCATTTGTAACAACCATGTAAATGAGCTTTCACTGTTAGTTTTACTTGCACAGATTTAGTGACTCTATTTTGCAGCATTTAGTTGTTTCTTAGATGTTGCGGATAGATTTGAGTGGTGTCTTGGAATAATATGTTATATTTTAGCTATATACCCTTGTTCTTCATTCAACTTTTCTAACTCCATTTTTCTTGCCCAACATTTATTCTTTTGGATCTATAGTTTAGCTATTGGAGCATTCAAGGCTGATAGTGCTGCAGCTTCTTTAATTCAGGTACTTCCATGTTACTTTTGTATGCGCTCTTCAACTGTTAATGTTTTTCACTTTTGGTTCCTCACTGTGCTGCAGTTTGTTAAACATTTTGCTTAAGCTTTGTAGTTGCTTTGGTTATGTTTAAGATTTATACTTCCCTCTTTCTATGTTGTTGATGGTGGTTTTCTTTACAACAACATGCTTCCTAAAAAACAAGCAAAATGTAGCCCTTTCTTGTTAGGTGTTAGTATATTTTATAGGATGATGAAATGGTTGTGTTTTTAGATAATCAAATAGACAATGATGTTTTCCTTCCCAGCTTAGTTCTGCAAGGTGAATTTGTTATTCCTACTCACCCTTTAACAAGCACTGCCTTTTTCCCTTCAAATTGTAGGGATGTGTCTTCAATGTGTGCCTCTACAAACAATCACCAACTATGTTAAGATGTTGTGGAGCCATTTTCTATCAAACCATTTTTTTGAGTGGTTATGTTAAGCTCCTTTAACAAACCATTTTTCCTTTATGAGATCACCTTATTTATCAAATCATTTCCTATAACATCTATGTTACGATTGTCTTCTATTACAACATATTTGATTTAGACCATTTCTTTTGTGTTGCTCTCCTTTCTACTCAAATTTCCATTCCTTGTAGCTTAAATTTCTATCTCTTGTAACTATATAGCTTTCTGATCAGTTGAATTATACTCTTTGGTGCCTGACATTGTTGTAGCTTTCATATACAAAACACTTGCATCATGCTGACTTCAAATAATTTATGTACCTCTTAAATATATTCCCTTGTTCATTGTTTGTGCTTTTTAAACTCAGTTTTGATAACTTAAAATTTCTTTTGGCAGATTGATTGAGTATGTCGTCAACTAGATGATGTATTTTCTTATATTTTAATCCCATTTCTTAAGTTTCTAGTGATATTTTCGTATCAATTATAGTAGATATTGTGATGGTACGTTTTATTTTTGTAAATAGTAGATATAATAAAATCCCACTATTTTGACATATTTATAGGCTTATCAGCCTATTTTTATTATCAGAATTACCCGTGGTTTTTCTCGTTTTGTTTTATTACGTATACCACGCGGTGGCCGTGGGGTCGTGACGTAAAAATTTAGATGGATACGAAAATATAATTATCGAATAATTATATTAAAATTTTCGTTACGATACATAAAAATTAAAAGTTAACAAGCACCGTATGGCAGGCAGGGAGAATTCCGGTCTACGCCGGAATATACAGAGATTTGGCGAGATTTGGTAAGATTTGACAAATATTGGCAAAGGGACCCACTTCAGCACTATTCATTACTATTCACCAACAGAGACAAAAAATGGAGTCATGCGTGTATATATATATATATATATATATATATATATATATATCGAAGGAAGCAAGAGGGGGGCCATCATCTTCTCCATTATTTCTTCTCGCAGGCACCACCATTTAAATGGCTTTTAGAGCCAAAATTAAATTCAATTATTAGCTAGTCATCACAACTTAAATTCTTAGAATATTTAGCTCAAGCTTATGGAAGGTTTGATTGGGAAAAAGATTAAGCTTTTGGTTCAAACTCCATGGATGCTCACCGGAGATGGAAGCAAGCTTGCCGTTGCAAACTTATCGGTTGTAATCGGTAACATAATATTCTAGTTTTATTTTGTTTTGTTAATCTTATTGCTATGAATACTAATTTCGACTTGTTAGTAATTGTAGCAATGAGTAGCTAAATTTGGTACTAGCCAAGATGATGTTGTTGTAATAGTTATTAATCTCTATTATGTTGATTAGGAATGTTAATTCATATATTTCATAGTTTTTTGTGTTGTTATCTTTTCCTATTTGCACTGTATTGCTTGTTGGTGTTGGATTGATCACTTAGCACTAGCACACACTTAGTTGAGACCGAAAGGAGATATTAGGTATGGGAGAAGGAATAGGAGAACCGGAAGGTAAAATTGACCTTAATTGGAATTCGATTTCTTATCCGGGGATTATTGACATTGTCATTGCATTCAAGATCTTAATCATGTTGAATCATTAGGTCTAGGGTTCTTAGACCAAGGAGGAGACATAGAGTAGTTTCATTCACTCGTAAGAGGGGAAACTGCTAGTTTAGGAGCGCACCGGTAACACACACTTTAACACTAACGGAAGGTTGGTAGGTAGTTCATTCCCATGATACTAGTAGAGATATACTTGATCAATGCATTGTCTTGGCTAGGCTTTTTATCATTTTATTACCCATTGTAGTAGTAGATTTTAGATAAATTTACTTCCTTGAATTATTGCGACTTAGATCAAGATAATAATAGCTTTTTGATGTTCAACCTCACAATCCTCGTGGATACGACCTTGACCACTTACTAGACTACAATTGACCTGGTACACTGCCGGTAAGATTGGACACCTAGAAAAGTCCGATCACAGATCTGTTGTTGCACTGTTGGAACATTCAAGGGTGAAAGTGTTGCGTTGTCTTCAATTCAGGTACTTCCCTGTTACTTTCATATGTGTTCTTTAGCTATTAATATTATCCTTTTTACTTTTTGCATTTCCTACTGTTTGACAAACCATTTTTCTTAATCTTTGTGCTTTCTTGGGTTATTTTAGGAATCCTGTTTTTCTCTTCATCTGTTGTTGGCTCTGCTTTTCTTTACAACACGTGTTCTAAGAAACCAGCAAAGCGTAGCCCTTTTTTGTTAGGTGATAGTGGTTTGCAGGATGATGAAATAATTGTGTCTTTACATAATGAAATAGAAAATGATGTTTCCATTCACATCCTGGCCTAACTAGGTGGATTTAGTGTTCCTACTGACCCTTCAACAAGTACTTCCATTTCTGCTTCAGCTTGCAGTCAAGTGTCTCCAATCTGTGACTTTACAAATAATCATCTATCGAAGGAACCTCATATCATACTTGCTTGTGATACCCTACTAGGATCTTCCAATTCTCATCCTACCTTCTCGCCATACCTTTCCTCACACAAAAAACAAAAACAGGATTATAGGCACCAGGCTGTTCTGAATTGGGAAAAAAAAAACAGTTCATGTGGTTCCTAGAAAGACAACCTTAAAAAAACAAAAGGCTAATACTGTTTTGCATCTCTTAAATAACATTGCTACCAGTGTTGTTGAGCTTAAACATGAAAAAGATTGTCCCCAATGTGGGGCGAAAAAAATTCCAACATGAAACTGCAAATTTTTGTTGCTCCGACGGAGATATAACATTAAAATCTAATGTTGTCCCTGATGTGATGAAATCCTTGTTGACAGAGAATGTGGTTGATGCTAAGTTATTTAGAGCTTAAATACGAACTTACAATAATCACCTAACTTTTACCTCGCTAGGCGTAAGATATGATAAAAATTTATCGAAACGAAACAAAGGTGTGTACACTTTTAGGGTGCAGGGGCAGGTCTACCATGTTCTAAATGGTTTGGTTCCTGATGTAGGCAATAAACAAAACTTGCAACTTTACTTCTATGATACCGCTTATGAGGTGGCAAGTAGGATAGAAGTCTGTTCAAGGTTGTCTGAAAGTGTATTGGAAACATTGCTAAAAATTATTGAACAGAATCCGTATGCTAGGTTTTTCCGTAGCCTAAGGCATGTTCCTGACCTAGAAACTAAGTATATCTTCTTGCATAGCAATCCCGCCCTTAATCAAAAGGTGTATAACAAACCCACAGTTGATCAGGTTAGTGTAATATTAAATGAATCCATAGATGACGAAACATCTTCTAAAAGAAATATCAGGGTTTACACCCAAAGTGGATGCTCGAAATCCAAAAACTATTATTATGCCTGTTATGACCCATTGCAGTATCCTTTGTTGTTTCCATATGGAGAAATGGGTTGGCATCAAGGCATATAAAAAAATGGTCTGAAACTTCTAAAAAAGAAAAGAAAAAGAAATAATCAGAGTACGAATATTAACCCTTCAGTTGTTTCTACTGCTGATGAACTCTTAGGCAATGAACAATCAGGTAAATTACTGCTTTCTAGGCATTTTACCTGTCCATGCCTTTTATCCACGAACAATTAATTCTCTCACTCATACTTCCTTTATTTTATCCAGTTATGACTGAATTTATAGAAGATAACACCTTCGTGTCGGTGAGGGAGTATCACTGCTACAAAATCCAAATAAGGGATAATGATGAGTCGTATATCTTACGCTTTGGCCGGTTGTTACAGCAATTTGCTGTTGACATGTATGTTAAACTAGAGACACATCATTTAGACTTTTATAGAGCACAACAAAATGAAATAAGACAAGAGTATTTACAAGGTATTGTTGATGTGATTGCATCCGGGGAAACAGATTCAGGGAAAATAGGGCAACGCATCATACTACCAGCAAGTTTTACTAATGGTCCTAGGCATATGAGGCGAAAATACATAGATGCTATGGCATTGGTACAAAAACATGGTAAACCAAATTTATTTTTAACAGTAACTTGTAACACTAATTGGCCGGAGATAAAACAACACATGCTTAGTTCAGAAGAAACACAAAATAGACCTGACCTTATTGTCCGAGTTTTTCATGCTAAAAAAGAAGAAATAAAATCTGAAATGTTTAAAAAACATTGTTTCGGTGAGGTTGCAGCGTATACATATGTTATTGAATATCAAAAAAGAGGATTACCACATGCACATTTCTTGCTTATATTAAAAGCTAAATTTAAACTTTATAAGCCAGAATGTTTCTGCAAAAATACTTGATAAGAACCTACAACCTTACCTTCATGGGTTAGTGGTTAAACATATGATGCATGGTCCGTGTGGAGACCTTAACCCATCTAACGTATGCATGAAAACTAAAACTGGTTGTAGAAACTCATATCCTAAAGAGTTCTGTGAAGAAACAACACAATCAAATAATGCATATCCTAAATATAAAGGCGTCGGGATGATGGTAGGCGAGTCAAGGTTAGGGGTGTTTATCTTGATAACAGATGGGTGGTTGTTTATCCACCTTATTTAGTTGCCAAATTTGACTGTCATATCAATCTAGAGATCTGTTCAACCGTTAAGGCAGTCAAATACATATACAAATACATATGTAAAGGTAACGACAAAATCCTTTATAGGGTGTCCGGAGAATGTAGTAATGAAACAAAAGATGAGATTGAACATTTCGTTTCAGGCCGTTGGGTTTCCGCGCCTGAAGCATTGTGGAGGATTTTTAGGTTTCCAACTAGTGACATGAAACCTAATGTCGTTAGACTTCCTCTACATTTAGAAAATTATCAACCTCTTGCATTTAAAAGAAACCAAAAATTAACATATGTATTAAACAATCCGATACAACGTAAAACAATGTTAACAGAGTTTTTTTATATGAATAAAACATCATTGGATGCAAAAAAATTATATTGTACTTACGCCGAGTTTCCTGACCACTTTGTTTGGTTATCAAATGAGAAACGGTGGAAACTTAGGGAAAAAGGTGAATCGGTAGGAAGGATAATTTGTGCGCATCCTTCCGAAGGAGAGAGATATTATATAAGGATGTTACTAAGCAACATAAGATGCCCAGAATCATATGAACACTTGATGATTCATAATGGAATTAAAAGTAATAGTTTTAGAGAGGCTGCATTAAATCGTGGTTTGTTACAGGCTGATGATAGTCAAGAAATTTGCTTAGAAGAGGCTTCTCACTTTAACATGCCATATGAATTAAGGCGACTTTTTGCTAGCATACTTGTATATTCATGCCCAAACGATCCTAAAAAAACTGTGGCTGCAATTTGAAAAACACTTATCTGAAGATTACCATAGAAATATTGAACTAACTCCACACGAAATTCGCATAAAGGTTTTGCAGCAAATAAATCGATTTCTTGAATCGATGGGTAAAAATATACGGAGTTATGGCATAATAGATGAAACATTACTTTATGACAGCTCTAATGATTTAACCAAAGAGTTCTTAACAGAGAAAAATATAAAAGTGTCCCATGATGACTTACAATCAATAAACAGATTAAATACAACAGAAAGAAATTTTCAAGATAATAATTCAGAGGATATATAATGGTGGTAATGGGGCTTTCTTTATTGACGGCCCTGGTGGTACCGGCAAAACATTCCTCTATAGAGCACTTTTGGCAGAAATTCGCTCCAAAGGCTATATAGCCTTAGCTACTGCTACCTTTGGGATTGCAGCTTCAATCCTTCCAGGTGGTCGAACCGCTCATTCGCGGTTTAAAATTCCCTTAAATTACAAGGATGGGTCAACATGTAGAGTTAGTAAACAAAGTGGTCTTGGTCTTCTTTTAAAGGAATCCAAATTAATTATTTGGGATGAAGCCCCCATGGCTATGCCCCATGCTGTTGAGGCCTTAGATGATTTATTACAAGATCTAATGGAAACAACAGAAATATTTGGTGGAAAAATAGTTGTTTTAGGAGGAGATTTTAGGCAAACGTTACCCGTGGTTAAACAGGCAACAATGAATGAAATCATCCTTTCTTCAATTATTAGTTCGAGGTTGTGGTCAAAACTAGAAAAAAAATCCAATTTACTGAAAATATGAGGGCTTTGCATGATCCTGAATTTGCAAATTATTTACTTCAGATTGGTAACGGAACACTTTAAGATAAATATAGTGCAGATGTCAACCTGCCAATGTCGATACTTCTTGATATTCAGAATGAAGACAATGCCCTTGATGAACTAATTGATGTAGTTTACCCCGACCTTAATACATGTTCAACAAATATATGCCAAAATATAAACAGAGCTTTATTAACAACAAAAAATCAGTTTGTGGATGAAATAAATGAAGTTATGATACACAAATTTCAAGGCAAAGAGACTGAATATTTAAGCTTGACAAAACTTTGAATATTAATGATCAAGGACAATATGAAGACATTATTAACAGTTTGACGCCAAATGGTTTGCCGCCACATAAACTTGTTCTTAAAGTAAATGCACCAATAATTCTTTTACGAAACCTAGATCCAACTGAAGGTTTATGCAACGGAACCCGGCTGATTTGTAAAGCATTAAAAAGAAACGTAATACATGCAGAGATTGTGGTTGGAGATTTTGCAGGAAAACAAGTCTTTATTAATAGAATTCCTTTATAGCCTCCACGTGATGATCATTACCCAGTATCATTTAAACGAACTCAGTTTCCTGTACATTTGTGCTTTGCGATGACTATAAATAAGGCTCAAGGCCGAACATTAAATTTTGTAGGAGTATATCTGAAAGAACCCGTGTTTTCACATGGTCAGTTGTATGTCGCTTTATCACGAGCGAAAACTTATGCTTGTGTTAGAGTTGTTATTAAAGATTCATGCTTTCAATTTTTACCTCTAAGGCAAACAAAAAATGTCGTGTGCAAACATGTATTGTCAAGTTATTGAATTGTAAAAATTATTGTTAAACACTTTATGCATTTAACAAAAATAATCCTAAAATCTTCTACAACTACAACTGTTGATACTAAAACATTATTAATAAACCATGTATACAATTGCATTTTTTTTATGTTTCCTACACTACTATGTATAATAACATTCTTGTTTTGATAATTAGATATTACCTGAACATTTTCTTTGCAGCTTATCAAATTTTAACTTTAGCTTATGTTTATTAAACCAAATAATTTCTTATCAATTACCAGCAATGTCAAGAGAATACTCTGATGCTGCGGGGATACATCCAGGAAACAAAAAATGGACTGTAGTTGTTGAAGTGCTTGAGAGGCATCCAGTACTCTACAAGAAGCTTGACTACTACCCCTTCCAAAAAAGATTTAGGCACCATGTCTTAACTGATATGAAGGTATATATGTTGTAATTTTTATATTTTACTTGAATTTCTTTTATCCACAATTCAATCAACCTTATGAACTAATCACCATTCTGTGATGCACTCAAATTAGGGAACCAAATTCACTGTTGTGGTATATGATAAAGACGTGGATTTCTTTGAACGGTCCCTGCAACCATTCAAAAGATATAATATCTAACGCTCTTGTGTCCGTTGCTCCTGAAAAATATCGCATTGAAGGCTTCAAGTACTCATGGACAATCACTTATAAAACACCAGTTGACCTAATCATTGACGATCAACCTCATGTGCTTCCATGCCGATATAATGTGTGTCCGTTTTCAGAACTTTACAAATTCGCAGGATCTGACTACAATATTGGTAATATTCATATCTCCACTCTATGCAGCAGTATAAAAAGCTAAATAATAGATGTTGAGTTCTTTGATAATTAAAGACACACTGTAATCTATTCATCAACTCTTTGTTCACTTGAATAGTAAACTTATTCATTTGCAGTTCTAACATAAAGTTTATATACCTTACTTTTAGCTATTAAAGCTTTGGTCATTCATCGATTTCCTATTATGGACATTGGAGTTACAAAATGTGCTAAGGATTATATGGTGGTCAATGAAGAGTAAGCACTTTTTACACTTGAATCTCAAAACAGTTTATCTGATATAGTCTTGTACTCACATGTTTCCTTTTCACTTTTTCTACTGATATAGAGGAATACCTATGGTGTTGAGGCTCTGGAAAGACTTATTGGCAAATTATGACCCTAACATTGATAACCTTGATAAAGGTCCAGTCACGATCATTGCCACAAATCTGGAAGTTAATACATTCCATGGTAAATTTACCCTATATTCTTACAATGTGCTAAAATCCAATATATATATATATATATATATATATATACGTGTGTGTGTGTGTGCGTGTGTGTATGTGTGTGTGTGTGTGTCTTGCCTCTTACTTTGGTACCTCTATATTCAAGATTGGCTTTAGCTTCAATGTACAATACTTACTTGCTACAAGATCCACCACTGTCCCCAGATATGTGCTTGAAAAAGTGGTATGTAGTTTTTACTCATTTGGGCAGCTATCAAATGGTTCCTCAGCCTATATGTTTGTTTTTTGGTTTCTTCGACTAAAGTGACCATTTCAATGTCCTAGGTATGCTGATAATAAGTCAAAGATAAACAATTGGGTGAACACAAAAGCTTACAAGGATGCTGGAAAGGTTTTTTTGTTCCTCCTGAACCAGAACAAATACTGGACATCAAAACTGCTATGTCCACCATTAACACTGTAATGTCTCTATATTTCTTTTTTAAACTTAGTAGCTATAAGACTTTCCAGATTCTTTACTTGCTTTCGATCGATTGTGCAAACGAAAACAACATGGGTGAAGGCGAAAGTCAAATTCAATTTCACACTTAATGCTCTGTACACTGTGTCGTGTTCTAATTGCTCAAAAATAACAGAAGCAAACAATGAATGGAATTTAACATGTCTTGTTTATAACACTCGCTCTCCGATGGATATAAGGTAATTCATAAGAATATATATTCTATTTTTTTCTGGTAACTTTTGGACAAAACATGTTGTTCGTCTGAATTGTTAAATTCATTTATTCTTTTTCTACAGCATTAAACTACCAGTTGTTTTGTTTGACGAATCAGACAAATTCAACACCGTTATAAACTCACCTGATGCAGAAAAAATTTGACCGTTTACCGCTGCCCAACTACAACAAATTCTATAGCCCACTGAAAGCCCTCAGACATTCTAATTTTGGGCTCATATAATGTACTGTCCGAATAATAATTAATCTTCTACTCTTTTATAAGTAAAATATGAAATCCATGTACAACTACATGTAAGCAACAAACAACATTGTAAATAAGTAGTAAACTAAAATATTCAGCTATTTTGATGTTTCATGGATGTTGCAAGCTCTGATTGAAACAAGTATTGGATATGCAATTTAATCTAGTAAGATAGTGTTATACCTTTTCATAAATGCTGCAATATTAATTGTTTTGACACATGCATATGTCAATGAGTGGTTATGAAATCATATGTCTCTATTATTTCTCTTTTGTTCTGATATCTTTGATTTTATAAGTTTCCTTTCTTTTACATGATTATTTACTTGTCTTAGTGTACGATATAGTTCTTCTATGATTTATGTCTATTGAAGGTTTCACAAAAAGGTCAGGGGTTCCTTGGGTTTATGTGGACACAGATTGCTCACTGCACAACACATCAATCTAACATATTAAACTTGTTAAATGATATTGCAGGGTGAAAAAGTCTTGGACCAAATTTCGTTTGCAATGGACAACACAGATGTTATCTGCTTCATTAAGTGGTATGACAAAAAAAATAAATGGTGAGATGGTTGAAGGTATCCTGTTCTAAAGATGTATACAAAATCAGAACTGAACACTTTGGCAGAAGAAAAGCATAAGGCTCTTTCCGAACATGTTGATGTTTTGGATGAACCTTCTATACAGAAAGAAGTTCTTCCTACTGAACAAACAGAAGAAGCTGTTGATCCAAACATGTTCACTCCATCCACGAAGACAGTCATTGAGGGAATTGCGCTACAGACTGGCACTGCAGAAAGCAGCAAAGAACAGCCTGCAAGTTCAAAAACGAGCAATTAATTTTGGAAGTTTAACTGATGAGGACATTGCAGGGCTACAGTTGCTTCCACCTGAAGTTGAAGTTGACCATATGTTGAAGAGTCCATCCAAGAAGGCTAAGAGCAAGAATAAAGTTGTTTAAGTTGCCTTCATTTCATGCTTAAGAATTATCCTTTTGTTAATGTAGTTTACCTCAGCTGAAGGTTTGACTATTACTTATTTCAAATCTTGCATTTGAAACCATCACATTCTTTAGTAAAAGAAGTTGATGGAGTTCTGATAACCTGTTAATCTTGCTTATCAGATCATTTTGTGGTTATCAAGGTAGTATTTCAATATTGTTATGAACTTTTATGTATAATATATAAATCTGATGCTTTTAAGATGTTCTTTTTACCCCATTTTCCTTTATTAGATTGTTCTTTAACTGTTTACAGACCTGGTTTGTTTGGGGCTTAGGAGGTCGCATGTTTTTTTTGGAAACCATTTGTTTAAAGGATGATATTCTTTTCTGATTTTTGAGATGCTTGCTGTGAATATGAGTGTTATTTTGCTTGTGTTTGGCGGCTGTGAAAATGTTGGAGCCAACTTTAGCTGCTGCATTTGGTTTTTTTAGCTATTGTACTAATGTTTAGCTGTTGAGAATTGATCATAGTGCACTTGGTTGTTGGGGCCTATTCTTTTTACATGATGATGAACTCTCAAGTCTTGTTTTACCCTTGCACTTGTGATGAAGCCTATATGTGTTCTCATTACATCTGTGAAACTCTTCTTTAGTTTGTTTGTTTCAACCAAAACTTCTACAAATTATTTCTGAATGTTATTATTAAAAGGGTCTTGCATTGCAAGGCCAAAACCCCGCTAGCATATATACTAAACTTAGCTAATATCAAAGTATGTAAGAGTATACTAAAATAAAAAAAATAAAAATAAAAATGTAAGAATATACCAGTAATTTCATAAAAACCGAGAGACACACGGACCTCCTCGGGTGCTCCGCCACTGCAAACACGCAACATTCACCAATATTGATTCTCGTTGCTTATCTTATCCATGCAGGCAAAACCATCTTCCTCCAACCATTTCTAAACCCCTTCCCAAAAAACACAGTAAAGAAACACCTCTGTGCCTTGACGGTTTCCATCATCATTCACTCCCCTCCAAGAAATCTTCGTTATGAATCTTCAAGTACCACCCAATTCACACAGACCCCCTTTCTCCATACCATTTTCTAGACCCCTTTTCAGCACCGGTATCCAAATTTCCAACATTAAAAGACTTTTACACACCTCTTCTTTTAGGCCTTTTGCTTACCCGTTTTGCACTTTCCTTCGTTGGCATACAAATAAAGGTTTTAATAAGGTTCTTTAACTAATAATATTGCTCATTTTTTGGGGGGGTTTAATTTTAACTGTTTTGTTTGGGTTTTTGTTACTCACTATTGTCTGTGTCTTTAGGTGATTAAATGTTCATTTCAAGAAGAAAAGGTGTTAGAGCTTGAAGATGCTGCATTGTTGGTTTCAAGGTGCATTACGCGGACTTTGCCCCCGGCTTTGAGCTTAGAGCAGGGGTTGGATACGATTCAAGAAGCTGTTCAGGAGTTAAAATCAAAGCCTCCTTGTACCTCAAGTGGGATGTTCAGATTTCAGGTGTAATTTGTAGTGTAGTGAGTTATTATGTTGTGTGCATTTTTTTCATGCCCAAAAAGAAGAAGAAAAACAGAGTTTTCTTTTCTTTTCTCTATTTAAAGTGGTTCAAATATGTGGAATGGCAAATACGGAAGTTTTATATGTCAACTGACTGATGCCACGCTTTACTTTGATTAATTTGTTGGTGATATGGTGGGAATTCAGTGTTGCAATAGCGATTTTTTCTTTTTTTTGATTGAATTGGAAAAATTAAAAGGAAAGTCTTGGTGCTTGTTTTGACGATTTGAATTACTGAATGGAATCTAATTTGATTTCTTCCTTGGATAAAGTTCCCACTTGTTGAGAAATATGGGCTTTCTTTTGGATTTTCAGGTTGCAGTTCCCCCAAGTGCAAAAGCGTTGAGTTTGTTTTGTAGTCAACATGATTCGACAGGAGTCTATCCTCTGTTTTTCGTTTCCAAAGAGGAGAATCCAACTGACAAATCCCTAGCTTTAGGTAGAACACGTGGTATTTTCGGAATTGGTGCAGCAGCCTTTTTCAAGACCACCTATTCTCATGCCCATTCAGATTATAGAGAAAGAAAGAGGTAATAATGTTTTCCTCAATGCTGCTTGTGCATTTCACTATTTAAAGCTTTCTCAATCATGGTCATTAGATATTCTTCATTTAATATCTTCTAAAGATTCTTCTAACATCATTTATTTTGTGATAGAATTCTACCCCAACAATCAAAACCAAGATTGAGTAAACCGTAAAAATTGAAACTTGGAAACAAGGACAACATTGTTTCCTATATCAATGATACGTAGGGAGATCATGTCTCAGCATTCTTTATATAGTTCTCCCTGATACCAAAATGTAAACTCCTTGTGTGTAGCTTGATATTTAATGTCTTGAAAACGTATTTTTGAACACATGATCAAGTTTAAAACAGACAAACAAAAAACAAGCTAGATTCACGCATCGCCTAGGTGCAGTGTATCAATCACTTAAGGTATTCTTTATGGCTTATGCATTGCATGAAGTGATCGTGCTTTACTCCCGTGTCTCTAAATGCTTTGCATATCAGTATCTTGAAAATGTTTACAACACATCTTATTCATCCTGTATGTTAGTTGGTGGCATACATGGATTCTAGACTGTTTCTGTAGGTTCTGTAGAGGTAGAGGTTTGTTGTTATGTAGGTTTCTGGTTATGATAGCTCTGCTATTTTGTAAATATTTTCTCATATATCACTTAATTCATAACTGAATTGAGGGAAAAAGACAAGAAATTGTACTTTTTTTGTACAGAAGAATTTGCTTATAGTTTTAGTTCATCGCATTGACTTCTTATTGTTTTCTCATCAGGTATCCTGCATCACAATCAACCTTTCCGATGGCTTATGGTTTTCTAGATGTCAATATTGACTTAACGACATCTTCCATGAAGCATGAAACTGGTTCATTTTACTTCTTCATCCCCCAGGTATTGCATCATTTTACTGCTGTTTGATGTTTTTCCTGTATGCTTTTTTGTCTTAACTTCTTTCTGGATTTCTTCAAGGCTTTATGGGCATGTACGTTTATTTGTGCAATGTTTCAACAGATTGAGTTAGATGAATTGAATGAAGTTCCCGTCTTGATTGCTACACTAGCATGGAACTGCTCTTCATTTTACTTCTTCAAGGATGCCACTCAAGCTTATGAGTTCTGTCTCTACCAGGTACCCTAAGGTTGTTCTCTTTGACCTGATAT
The DNA here is from genome assembly GCA_036785695.1 of Gentiana straminea. Taxonomy (NCBI): domain Eukaryota; kingdom Viridiplantae; phylum Streptophyta; class Magnoliopsida; order Gentianales; family Gentianaceae; genus Gentiana; species Gentiana straminea. The sequence continues at coordinate 1,427,906 of JAVUPR010000095.1, read as the reverse complement.
TTCTTCTTAATTTCATGTGGTATCTTGCTTTTCTTTAGTGAGAATGTTATTTACATACTCCGGTTTTTGTTTGACTTGCCACATTGTGTTGTACCTGGAGAAAAGCCTGATTAATGCAAGATGTTGAAGCAAATTGCTACTGAATAGAAACCCAATTGTGACTAATATCTTTGCAATAAAATGACTTGAGAGTGTCTTTAGCCAGCATGGTGAAGTAATACTTTGCTTAATACTGGCCTTCTAATTTCTAAATAATCAAAAAACTTTACCATGCTAATATCTTTGAGATCCAATGTATTTAACTGTAATTTTTATTCAGAGGGACTTTTCCTTAAGTTTCTTTACTTTTTGTTGAAGTAATTTGCTATGATCAAACCATTCATTTATCGAAGTATTTAGCTGTGTTGGCTCTTGCTCTTGTGAGTTTTCTTTGAATAATTTTACCAATGGATATTTACTGAAGTCCAAACTTCTATTACAATTAGTTAAACAACCCTGAGTGAGATTTTCCTCTGTGTATACTGCACCATTTACTTTAAAATTTACTTGCAAACATCAAGAAGCTGGTAAATACTATACCTATGTGGAGATAATTTAGAAATTGCTTCAGAATTTCTTGTACATAATAGAATCATTGGCAAGGGATTTTTCTGACATTTCAGCTGATGATACATAAAGTTCATATGTTGCTCGTTAGGTACTTCTGTTTGACCTAGTAGACATATGGCTGTATTTCCATTGAAGTGAAATAATTGTTCTTTCCCTTATGCCTCTTCCAGATCAGAAATCATTTTCCATCATTTACAGATGAGTGCAGCAAAAACCACATCAGATATGCATTGAAAGACTTTACTGTCAAGCAGGGTGAAAATCTCCAGCTGGTAAGTAACCAAATATAACTTTGATCCCGAATTATGTCAATGGTAAAGAACCTACTTTTTGTTTTTGTTTTTTTGAGTGACTTCTGAGTATTGTCAGAAAATATAAATGTATGCTTCAAGCGCTATTTTTGTGATGTTGGGTTGTCAAGGTCTAACCTTGACTCTTAATTTTACATGTTGTCTTTAAAAGGAAGGACTTTGAAGCCTTTTCTTTTGAAGGTGTATGTACGAGCTTTCCTGCAGTAATACAAGTCCCAAGAAAGACACTGCCTATTTCTGATGGGGGATATTTGTTTCACTGACTTGTAGGTTTGCATGAGTGCTGCTCGGCTTGGAAGAATCTTTTTGGAGGAGGGCACTCTGGAACTGGTATCCCCTTTATCCCGGTAAATTTCTTTCTCAGATTATTCTGCTTGAAATATTCACTTGGTAGTAACACCACTACTCTTGTGTGAGATATAGATGTTTTCTTGTTCTTAGTTTGCTTGACTGGAGGAGACTTAAAAGCTTCAAGTTTTGAATCTCACAGAAAGACGCTTCATTTCGTTCCAGTCAATTCTCTGCCCTTCTTTCACGTGATTTATTGATCGCCAACAATATAGTAAGCAACCACTTCTGTCCAACCCTTTCTTTATTGAACTTCTACTTAAATGATTTAATCTATAAAAGATGATACTCTTTCGTTGTAATTTGTTAAACACAACTTATCTATTGGATGTCACCTTGTTTTGGCCAATGGTTCTTGAGTAGATAAAGAGTATTTTTCCATTCCCATTTTGAGCACCTAGAGAGAGAACTTTTCATTGAAAGTTGAAACACACGATTACCTGACATTGGCCAATTGTTATTACTTGATACACCATAAAATTTCTTTCCTGGATTTGGTCAATTAGTTATTTGGGGTTCATAGTAGAAGCCCTTGTCTGTGATTATGTAGTGCTGTGGACGGGATGAATCCTTTTTGCTTGGTTCAGTTCCGAACCAAGTCCATCCTCATTATTGTGTCATATGTCTACATTCTTATGTTTATCTGATCGTCATGCTGTTATGAATATTTGTGTTGCTTCTCTTAATAAATGTTTCAGTCAACATTTACTTATATTCAGGTTAGTCATGTTTGGATGTTTCAAATAAACAATATTCTTATTCTCTCGTGTGATGTCTTTTGCAGAATCAGAGTGATCATATTCTCCAGCTACGTCAGTCCATTCTCAAATGTGCCAACATTAACACTGTTTGGGCTTCACTTATAATTGAAGAATGCACTCGACTTGGTTTGACGGTGAGCATTTTTATCAACGAATTTGTTGCATAATATTGTATGTTCGTGCTTCTAATTTATTCTTCATCTAGTATATTTGTGTAGCTCCAGGGTCAAGATCATCTCCTCTTGCAATTGCTGCTTCAACTCATCCCCTTACTACATGCATGGTGTGCATTGATGAACGCTCACTTGCTTTCCATGCTGTGGGTTATGCTCGAGGTTCTCGAAAATCAGCAGTTATTATTACATCGTCTGGCACAGCAGCCTCCAATCTCCTACCTGCTGTAAGTACTTCAGTTCTTTCCATCCTTCCGAGTCTTTGATTCAAAATGACTCGGCATATTTTGTGACAGAGTTCATGATTCAATTCAAATTTTTCTGTCTGAGATCTATAGGTTGTGGAGGCCAGTCAGGATTTTCTACCTCTATTAATACTCACTGCAGATCGTCCCCCAGAGCTGCAAGATGTCGGAGCAAACCAAGCAATAAATCAGGTAGATTCCACTGCTGCTTGACACTATCGGGTTATCTTTGCTAAAATAATGGAAACTGATTTGTACACACTGTCTTTGCTTTCATCATCCATTTACTGCTTTGTGCTTAGTTTGACCTGTATTTTTTGTTTTTCTGTTTACTATTACATTTCACTGATCGAGCTCAATCCTTCCTCCTCCTCTTCTTTCTTTGGCGTTGGTATCGAAATGTCATCCCTCGACTTTATGCAAAAGATCAATCATTTTGGTCCTTTTGTGAGGCACTTTTTTGGTCTACCTGCACCTTCTGATGAGGTTTCTGCTAGGATGGTACTTACTACGATCGATTCTGCCATTAATATAGCAACATCTTCCCCCTATGGTCCTGTTCACATAAATTGTCCCTTCCGCGAACCACTGGAGAACATTCCAAAAGCTTGGGGAAGCAACTGTTTAAAAGGTCTGGATTTGTGGATGTCCTCTGCTGAACCATATACCACCTATATCCAAGGGCAGCATAGTAATCTAACTTATCAAATGAATGAGGTTGTAAAACTTATTCAAGCGGCACAGAAAGGCCTTCTAATTATTGGAGCTATTCAGACAGAAGATGAAATATGGGCAGCTCTTCTTCTTGCCAAACATCTGTCCTGGCCTGTAGCAGTGGACATACTGTCTGGCTTACGAATGAGGAAGCATACGGATTCCTTCACGAATAGCAAAAAGAACATCTTCTTTATCGATCACCTTGATTATTTGCTGCTCTCAGAAGAGGTCAAGGACTGGATGCAGCCTGATGTGGTGATTCAGGTATCTATCATTTCTCTCTGGTTTAGTTCCTCAGGTCCTTGAGGGTTGCCATTATAAGGAAAACTATTTCATTTATACGCTTTGTGGCAGATTGGAAGCCGAATAACAAGCGTGCGTATTTCTGAGATGCTAGATCGTTCGCTCCCTCATTATGTGATGGTTGAAAGACATCCAAGCCGACATGATCCCTTGCACATTGTCACACATCGGGTCAAATGTAAAATTTCTGAGTTCACCGAGTATATGATTAAGGTGAATGTGCCATGTCTCTCCAGCAAGTGGAATATATATCTACAAGCATTGGAGATGATGGTATGTCATTCTTGCCTGTTATAAATTTCATCACCCCTATGATTTATTTCTGAAGAAGAAATAGATATTAAGTTGTAATAGTTGTAATTACTTTTAATTTCTGAATTTATGTTCTAATCTGTAATTATGCTGTTTTAGCCGTTTGATTAGATTAGTTGTTAGCTGTTAGTTAGCTATCTCCCTAACCCTAAGCTGCCTCAATTATTACACAGCTGTATGGCTGTTGTTTGTAAGTATTTATATTCTTTTTCATGGAATAATACAATAACAAGTTGTAAGAAATATTGGGGAAAAACTTCTGTATTTTATTACTCAACACTGATGGTCTTTTATAACACATCGAAACCCCTTTCCCAAGTAACCTAGCCGCTTAGGAGTTTTAGGCATTTGCCTCTTACTCCCCAATCTAACTAGGAAACCCAAAATTGCCCCTTCACCTATACTAATAGGCTTCGGCCTTTACAATAAATAATAATAAAATAAACAGCATAATTATATTAACATAATACACACTTTCCAACACTCCCCCTCAAGATGGTGCATAGATTTTAATCATGCCCAACTTGCTCACGAAGTCATCAAACTGTCTCTTCTCAAGAGGTTTTGTCAATCCATCAGCCGTTTGTTTGGAGTTCGGTAAAAATGTAATACACACTTCTCCACTTTCAAGCTTCTCTGTGATAAAATGTCAATCAATCTCCACATGTTTTGTACGATCATTGTGAACTGGATCATTTGCAATGTCTATTCCTGCTTTATTGTCATGGAACAACTTCATCGGAAGAACATTCTCCATTTTCAGCTCGCTCAAGACACTTTAATCCACAAAATCCCACACACTCCTTGAGCCATAGCCCTAATCCTTGCCTCAGTTGAACTCTTAGAAACCGCATGTTGTTTCTTGCTCCTCCATGTCACCAAGTTCCCTTACATAATAAACATACAATAACTAGTCATCGACCGTCTAGTCATATTACATGCACACCAATCTGCATCAGTAAACACCTCAACATATCGTTTCTCAGATTTCTTGAAGTACAACCCTCGACCTGGAGTGGACTTAAGAAACCTGAGTATCTGGTTGACCACATCCAAATGCTTCTGCACAGGGGAGTGCATAAACTGACTCAGAGAACCCACAGCAAAAGCGATATCAGACCTAGTGTGGGAAAGATAAATTAACTTCCCTACAAGCTTCGGTATCTCTTCATATCAACGACTTTATCTTCGAACCCGACTTCAACTTTAAATTCAACTCCATAGGTGTCCCACTCGAACGAGCACCCATCATCCCGCCTCGGACAATAAGTCGAGAGTGTACTTTCTCTCGTGATACTTGACATACCGTCTTTGGTTCGAGAAATCTCCATACCCATAAAATATTTGAGAGGACCCAAATCTTTAATCTCAAACTCCCTGGCCAAACGCTTTTTCACTCTCTCGGCCTCATCTTCATCATCACCTGTGAGAATAATATCGTCAACATAAACAATCAAGACAATTAATTTAACCCTTCTACTGCACCTACCATTGATGATAGACCTGTAGCATTGAGGAAAGGTGTCAGGGCTTGTATCAAACACCCTATTTACATATTTATGTCTTATGATAAACCGTAACCCAGTTCTGTAAGTTTACCACCACACTTGATAAAGAAAAACTTCTTGTTACTATTGATGAAGCTCTTAAGATTCCAGAATGGCATTCATCTCTCCAAGAGGAAATGAATGCTCTTCAAAAGAATAACACTTGGCATTGTAAGATTTAAAGCAATGAGGAAAGTATTCTTGTTTATTAGAATAGAAAGCTCATTAGAAACTAATACAAAGAGACTTCTCCTTTATAGAAATAGGAGAGGCCTTGCAACGGTCATAAAGTGTCCGAAAGCAATCGTTCCAACGGCTAGTTGGACGGTGGGACACTTGGAGAAAAAGCGAGGAAAGAGAGGGAGAAAAAAGGCCCTCTTTACACCAATATTAAACATTAAACTTAGGATTAATTATCTTATAAATAACCCTAATTAAGGACTTAACTAGGAGATTATAAATAAGGCCATAAATTCTAACACTCCCCCTCAAGTTGGTGAATGGATATCTATCATTCCCAACTTGCTGAGGAGATAATTAAAGGCCTTTTTAGGTAATCCCTTGGTTAAACAATCAGCAACTTGTTCTTGAGAGTTGATGAAGGAGATCTTGATTAGGTTTGAGTCTAGTTTTTCTTTGATGAAGTGTCTGTCAACTTCCACATGCTTTGTTCTATCATGTTGAACTGGATTGTGAGAGATATCAATGGCAGATTGATTGTCACAATGTAGGATCATAGGAGAGATCCTTTCTATCTTGAGATCATCTAGGACAATTTTAAGCCACAGTAGTTCACAGACACCAATAGCCAAAGCTCTAAACTCTGCCTCAGCACTAGATCTTGATACAACACCCTGTTTCTTGCTCCTCCATGATATAGGATTCCCAAAGAGGAACACACAGTGGCCAGAAGTTGATCTTCTGTCATCAATGCAGCCTTCATAGTCAGAGTCAGTGTAAGCTTCAAGAGTCAAGTGGTCCCCCTTTTTAAAGAGAATCCCTTTGCCTGGACAACTCTTTAGGTAGTAGACTATCCTCTCTGCAGCCCTTTGATGACACCTTCTTGGATCATGCATATATCTGCTCACTATATTGACAGCAAAGGCAATATCTGGTCTTGTATGGGACAGATATATCAACCTCCCTACCAATCTTTGATAAGCTTGTTTGTCCACAGTTTCATCATCTGGGGCGAGACTAATGCCATGATTAAGTTCAATGGGAGTATCCAAAGGTTTGCACCCCGTTTTCCCACAATCCTTTAATAGATCCAAGATGTATTTCGTTGGGGAGATAAAGATTCCCCGTTTTGAGTACATAACCTCAATACCAAGGAAATACTTTAGCTTGCCAAGCTCTTTTATGTCAAATTCTTTGCATAAGAAATCTTTCAAGTTCGATTTCCTTCAACATCATCCCCAAGTGATGATAATATCATCAACATAAACAAGTAGTATAGATCTTTTCCCGAAATTGTTAAGTTTGATGAACAACGTAGAGTGTGGTCCCCTTGGCTTTGTTTATAGCCAAGAGATGTCATGGCATTGGTGAACCTCCCAAACCAGGCCCTAGGTGATTTTTTAGGCCATATAAGGCCTTTTTCGGTCTATGAGACCTTTCCTTTCTCGGCTTGGAATCCTGGAGGAGCATCCATAAAGATGATCTCTTCCAGATCCCCTTGAAGAAAAGCATTCTTAACATCATATTGGTAAAGATTCCAGTCAAGATTTGCTGCCAAGGACAGAAGAATCTTGACAGTATTCATTTTGGCTACAGGGGCAAATGTGTCAAAGAAGTCAATCCCATAGGTTTGGGTATAACCTTTGGCTACAAGTCTTGCCTTATACCTTTCCACAGTTCCATCAGACCTGTACTTGATGGTAAAAACCCATCTACACCCCACTGTTTTAGCCCCTTTAGGAAGGTTGACAAGATCCCATGTCTTGTTCCTTTCTAGGGCCTCCATTTCATCTTTCATTGCTTTTACCCATCTTGTATCCAAGAGGGCCTCAGATAACCCTTTTGGTACAGAGTCATCTAGGAGCTTCTTCATAAATTTCCTTTGTTTTTGAGAAATTCTATTATATGAGAGAAAGTTTTTCATAGGATAAAGAGGTTGCAGAGTGCAAGCTCTCACACTCTTCCTTTTTGCAATTGGCAATTCCTGTGATTCAGGGGAGTCAATTCCCTGATTTTCAGCAGGAGGACTAGTACAATGCTCTTGATCAGATATGAGATTTTGGGAATCCACATTTCCAGTGTTAGTATTCTCCATAGTAGGAGCAACATCTCCAAGTTTTCTCCAGTTTTTTCTGGTGTAAATAATGGGAGATGGTCCCTTAGACTTGCCAACATCTGACAGGTCCTCACTGACCTCATTAGTGGGAAAATTGATCTGTGAATCCTTTCCTTCACCTGTATTTTCAACAGGTAAATCCAAGAGAAACATGTCTCTTTCAACATCAGATGATGGAAGCTCCCCCTGACTGGTTTGCCCAGAAAAATAGGGATTAGACTCATAGAAAGTTACATCTTTCGAGATGATAACTTTCCTTGTTGGAGGGTGATAGCATTTGTAGCCCTTTTGGGTATTGGAATACCCAATAAACACACATTTGATTGCCCTTGGGTCTAGTTTACCCCTGTTCTGTTGATAAATGTGAGCAAAAGCCTCACAACCAAACACTTTAGGAGGTAATCCTTCAGATGTTAAGAAGGAAGGAAAGAACTTTGTTAATGTTTCCATAGGACTCCTTTTTTCCAGAACCCCGGTAGGAAGCCTATTGATGAGATGGGCGAAAGAGTGAAGAACTGCCTCTCCCCAATAGCTTTTAGGTAGGTTCATCTGGAAAAGGAGAGCCCTAGCAGTATCAAGTAGGTGTCTGTTTTTCCTTTCTGCCACCCCATTTTGTTGGGGTGTATAGGTACAAGAGGATTCATGAATAATCCCCTTTTCATCCAGGAAAGGATTAAGGACTTTATTGAAGTAATCCCTTGCATTATCTGTTCTAAACCTTTTTATTTTAACCTCAAACTGGGTTAGAATCATGTTGTAGAATAAAGGAAAAATATGACCAAGATCAGATTTATGCTTCATGAGATAAATCCAAGTAGTCCTAGTACAGTCATCTATAAAAGATACAAACCAATGAGCACCATTCACATTAGAGATAGTAGATGGACCCCATATATCACTATGAATAAGATTAAAAGGAATCACGAGATTTGTTAGAATGAGCGGGATAAGAAACTCTCTTGTGTTTAGCAAATTCACATTCATTGCATTTAAAATTTTTCACATCCGAATCCTTACATAAAACAGGAAACAAATGTTTCAAAATTTGAAATGAGGGGTGTCCCAACCTCCTATGATACAAAAGAATTTTTTCACTACTTTCATTCTTAGTTAAAAAAGAAGAATTTTGACACTTTGAATCTTTCTTGTCAATCTCTTTAAGCTTCAAAAAATAGAGTCCTTCTTTAGCTCTAGCAAGACCAATCTTCTTCATTGTGGTTAGGTCCTGGATAACACAGAAATTAGTAGAGAAAATAACATAACAGTTACAATCCCTAGTCAACTTTCTGATAGAGACCAGATTAGCAGAAAGATCAGGAACATGTAAGACCTCTTTAAGGGTCAAACTGTCATTTATAATAATATTCCCAATGCCTGCAACCTTAATAGAAGAGCCATTAGCAACTGTAATGCTCTTATAGGTTAGGCAGGGGACATAAGAAGAGAAAAGATCCCTGTTATATGACATATGGTCAGTGGCCCCAGAATCAACTACCCAATCTTTGGTAACTTTCTGATTAAGAAGATTAAGTGAAGCCATACCTGAAAACACCATAGAAGTAGAGGGGTTCTCCAAGGTATCCAAAAACTTCCTTAACTTCTCAATTTCGATACGATCCTAAGATTGGATTTTGATTCAAGGGAGTGTGATTGGCCTTGTTGCTCATCGCTTTGTTAGAGCCGACGCATGAGCCATAGTCTCATTTTTGCCCTTGCCGGCCTACCATTCGGTTTCCAACGAACTCTTTGGTATGCCTACTCTTTTTGCGGTGAGTGCAAAAGAGTTCATCTTTGTCGATTTTAGCATTGTTCTTGTAAGTAGGTGGTTTCTTTTCTTGATACCCCTTAGACTCATTGGTCTTTGGATACCCGGACTTATTAAAACCGGTGGCTGTGGCCGAGCCTTCAACGAGAGATAGTGTCAAGCATGACACCTCTTCTCGCCTTCCTCACCCCTAACAATAGACATTGTTTCATTCAAAGTAGGGAGATCATCTTTTCCCGAATTTGAACTCGACAGGGGTCAAAGTCCCGGTTCAAACCGATAAGAAAGGCAAAAATCCTCTCTTTTTCCATCATCCTTCTCAATATGGCAGCATCTTCACTATCTTTCATTTTGATGCATTGATAGTGATCAAGCTCTTGCCACATGCTTTGGAGAAGTCCAGAATATTCAGTGATAGATTTGTTACCTTGCTTTGTGTTTTGAATCCTTGCCCTTATCTCATAGATTTGAGCAGCATCATTCATCTTAGAGTGAGTTTGCCTGACATGATCCCAGATTGCCTTAGCAGATTCCAGGAACATACAAGTATCACTGATTTCTGGAACCATTGAGCTCCAGAGCGAAGACATAACCATAGAGTCCTTCTCGTCCCAGTTAGCAAATTTGGGATCATCCACAGCAGGACCAGTCCCTAGCAGATGGCTCAGTTTGCCTCTACCTTTCAAGAAGGTTCTGACAAATTGAGACCACTTAAGATAATTTTTTCCATTCAGCTTATATGCAGGCTGAATGTTTTGAAGCTCTCCAGAAGGTATGGAGTTTTCAGAAGTGATAGGATCAGAGGCCATACTAGTGGCTGAGGATTCAGTCATTAGAGAGATGAATTTTTTTTGAAAAAAACAGAAAAGAGCCTAAAGCTCCGATACCATGTAAGATTTAAAGCAATGAGGAAAGTATTCTTGTTTATTAGAATAGAAAGCTCATTAGAAACTAATACAAAGAGACTTCTCCTTTATAGAAATAGGAGAGGCCTTGCAACGGTCATAAAGTGTCCAGAAAGCACTGTTCCAACGGCTAGTTGGACAGTGGGACACTTGGAGAAAAAGCAGGAAAGAGAGGGAGAAAAAAGGCCCTCTTTACACCAATATTAAACATTAAACTTAGGATTAATTATCTTATAAATAACCCTAATTAAGGACTTAACTAGGAGATTATAAATAAGGCCATAAATTCTAACAGGCATCTTACCGATTTTCCTAAAGGGAAAAAAACAGTAGGTTGTAAGTGGATATTCAGTCTTAACTCTTAAGTAAAGTCTGATGGCTCTTTTAATAAATATAAGGCTAGATTAGTTGCTAGAGGCTTTACACAATCCTATGGGGTGGACTATATACTGAATTTTTTGCACCAATTGCAAAGTTAAACACCATCAGGATTCTGTTCTCTCTAGCAGTCAATCTAGACTGGTCACTTCATCAATTAGATGTAAAAACGCTTTCTTGAATGGGGATTTAACTGAAAAGGTGTATATGAGAATACCCCTGGATTCCCGTTAACATCCAAAAATAAAGTGTGTAAACTCAACAAGGCTCTTTATGGGTTGAAGCAGTCCCCCAAGTATATATGAGATTTCCCTTGGGTTAGGGTACTCAATTAGGGGTTTGGGTTCTTAATTTAGGGATTGGGGCTCTTCAATTAGGGTTATGGGTTCTTCAATTTCAATTAGGGATAGGAATTAGGGTTAGAGTTTTTCAGGGTTCCACAATTAGGGGGATGAAGGGTATTATAGGTATAAGAATGTTGTTTGATGAAGACAAGTCTATTTAGACAAACAAAAAAAAAATTTGTAGGAAACCTATTTAAATAAGAGAACTTCTACATAAGCCTATTTAAATAAATTTCCCAGTGCATGTATCGTGTCAAATCCCTGTCTGAATCAAATACTTCACCATATACATGATCAGCGTCACATGATTAGTAGAGACAAGGAGTTTGTTTCTTTTGATACCTTGTTTACTTTCTCTGTTGTAGCCTCTTGGTTCTTCCTTTAACTTTCAGAAGAATATTTTGGGTCAAAATTATACTGCTTGAGTCACAAATTACAAACAATGATGGATTATAAGATAAGATGATTAACACTGTGACTTGTGGAAGTTTAACTGCTTAGCGAAATCATCATAACATGGTTACCACCTAGTGGTAATAAGGCTTTAGAGTTGTTATTGCCTCGCAAATCCTTAGGTGTATAGAGAAATGAACAGCTATTTTCCAGATGATCCTAGTCTTAGCTATTTTCCGCCACATTCAGACACATGATCTGGGGAGAGTTATGCTGGAATGGCCTCTTGTTCCTTTTCAACCAACTCATGTAGATGATCTCCAAGATACGTAGCCTTAGCCATTTAAACTATAACTGGTTTCGAATCTGGAAGAGCACCACCATTTCACCGCATCCTTCTGATGAATCCATCTTCAATCTAATTCTATTTTCTTGAACAAACCAAGCCAAATCCTCTGCACAAAAGGGCAAGCAATGGAAAGGTGATTGTGGAATTCCTCTCTATGCAGTTATACAACACAATCACTAGTTTTCTAGATCATCCTAACTGATCATTTGCATAGGAGTCAGATGTTGCAAATACTTATACAGTTCATGTGTCATCAAGGTTAACTGTTAGGAAAAACAAACCCGAGCGATAGCCTTAAAGACAATAACAGATAATATAGACGGAAATAGAAAATATCGAACTAAGACGAGACACCAAATTTACGTGATTCGGTCAACTGACCTACGTCCACAGGCAAAAGTGAGACAATATTACTGAAGTGGAGAATACAAAAGACAACTCTCCTTAAGCCATTATTGACTAATGTCAACGCAATAGGCTATAGTTGTAAGAGTTGAACTTATACCAAAAGGTTATGTAAACAAAATAGCCAAAGGCTATATTTATAGCTGCCAAGGTCGGCAACTCTTTTCCACACTAACAGTGGGATTTTTGGAACACACAACTTTAACATTAACGATTATACTTTTCTTTCCTGATACTTCTCATGATGACTTATTTACTGTCCTTGCACTGAGTGGCTTTCCAATTTCAATTTTGTAGGCTGCTTGGGAGACTTCATTTTCAATTAATTCAGAGTACTCCTTGACCGAGCCTTATGTTGCTCATGTGATTCCTGATAATCTCCTTGCTGAATCTTCCATCTTTGTGGGAAACAGCATGCCAATACGTGATGCAGACATGTATGCGTCTAACCAATCTCATTATGTTCACAGTAATGCTGTGACCTCGAGATTGGGATTGCCATGCCACTGGATACAGGTTGTTGGCAACAGAGGAGCTAGTGGGATTGATGGTCTGCTCAGTACAGCTGTTGGTTTTTCTGCCGGAAGCAATAAAAATGTGAGTGGTGGCATGTTCAAGCTCAGTTCTTTTTTCTTCTACTTCTTACCTATTTATTTTTATTCTACTGTTGCCACAACTATGTATAGGATTTGCATCTTCACTTAGAACTTGTTCATCCTTGAAATGCCTCGTACTTGTGAATGCATCCTGGAAAAATTGCAAATATATCATGAAATGATGATAGCTAACCATTTCAATTTTTTTTATGTTCAAAACCTGCTTGTCTGTGTATAATTTCAATCCTATCTCGGATCAATTCCAATGAGGATGATGATGTATAAATAGTTTCCCTTTACAAAGTGCAACTAGCTTAGTATCATCTTTGCTTGAAACTTTACTTCCTTTATCAGTTCCCGTGAAAACAATTTACATATCAAGTGGTCCTTTGTATGTTTGAAAGTGAAATTCACAAGGTTTCAGTCTCAGAGGGGGGGGGGGGGGGAGGGACATATTCAGTATTTGTAAATGTTGAAGATTTTTCTCTGAGTTTTAACGATATCTTGTCGGAAGATGAAGTATTGAAGTATTATTCAAGTGTAACAGATAACATGAGACATATCATATAATAGAGGTCGAACTGCTAGTACAATGGCCTGCTTTTTTTTCCTTTACTCTTTGAAGAGCTTCGAAGGTTAAGCTGCTCACCATTTCTGGAAATTATATTCATTTTTCTGTTTTGTAGTATGAGCAAAAAAATAATATCGACCAGGCTATATATATAGCATTAAACAGAGGTTTTCTTGGTTTTTATTTTATCCTCTAATTATATATGTGAAAGTGGTAGAGTATTCTGATTTTTGGTTGTTACTTTAATCAAATAGCATGAGACAGTCCTTTTTTGCATGTGTGTAGTTTTCATCTATTAAATAGAGTGGTACTTTCTGTGTGATTATTGGTGCTTATTTATGAAACATATACATTGAAATGCATGTCCAGGTTATGTGCATAGTTGGAGATGTTTCATTTCTGCATGATGCAAATGGACTGGCGCTCCTTGGACAAGGGTAAGGACCTCTGCCTTGTAATGACGCTGCTCTCTCTCTATATTTGTTGTCTCTGCTTGCCAGTGGAAGACACAGAATATGTCTTCTATATGGGGTACATTACATTTTTCAGGGAAATAAAAGCAGAAAGCATTTTTTTGCCTTTAATATTTTCTGTATTCTTTGTTTTCTTCTGTATTAAAAATAAATAATAAATGGCAATGCCATATTCTACCTGGAAGTGTAAATGCTAATCGAATTCATTCTTTATTCCCAGAAAAAGTTCATACATTCCGAGAAAGCCAATGATCATACTGGTAATTAACAACCATGGTGGTGCAATCTTCAGCCTTCTCCCAATCGCAAATACGACGGAACGAAGAATTTTGGATCAGTTCTTTTACACTTCTCACAGTGTTTCAATCAGTAGCCTTTGCCAAGCACATAGGTATTCCATTCGATTCATCTGAAAGTTTCACTAATCCAATTTGATGTTTTTCTGTTCTCCCTCTTATCATTTGATGCATGTTGCTTTCTACTTTCAGATTAGCCTTAATGTTTTAATTGATTTTCAAAAATGTTATGAATCACTTTTTTCTGTTATCACCTGCGTTGATCACTTAAAAAGAGTTGATTTAAGGCCAATGCATAGTTAGTCACTGTTCATATACTTCATTTTTGGTTAATGATAAGAATCCTTATGCAGTGTGAAGCATGTACACGTGCAGACCAAAATGGAATTGCTTGATGCTTTATTCACTTCTCAGCAGGATAAAATTGATTGTGTCATAGAAGCTGAGAGCAGCATTGATTCCACCTCTGCCTTCCACAGGTACTCTAGTCTTCAGCAATTTCAATGAAATTCGTACTGGACTGCTCCTGATCTTTGACTATACGCTTACATTTGTTACAGTAACTTGATAAAATTCGGAAGCCATGCAGCAGATTGTGCCATGCATGTTCTTTCACACCTTTCGCTTGCAGAAACTTCCTTAGGGAGCTTGATTGCTTATAGAATCGCTAAAATGGAATGTTCTCTCTACAGGTATGCTTTTTAAGTGGAGAATTTCAAATTTTTGTTGAAGTGCAAAACTCATCGTTTAAGTCATATTCTTCTAATGGTCAATGGCAGGATTAAGCTGTGTACTCCACCTACTTCCAGTTCATTGAATTATAAATCTGTGACATTCTACAGAGAAGGTTTTTTGGTTACCTTGACTCTAGATGATGGAAGTACTGGCCACGGAGAGGTATGGCTAAATTATTGATCAGAATTGATGAAATTTTCTTTGCATTAAAAAAAGCCCTTAAAAGGATCATCAAGTTTACATGTTGTTTAGTAATTTAGCCTGCAGTAATAATAATTTCATGAGGATAGCATGTAGCACCATTTTATTCCTCTTTGGCCCTTGTAAGTATGAAGAGATACGATGATCGATTTGGTAGGATAAAACTTGAATAAATAAGGAAATTTTTGACGGATTGATATCAAATTTATTCTTTTCTACTTATGTATGATCTTGATTTATCAGGAGTTACTTTTTCTCCTATATAAAAGAGCCTCGTACTATTGATAATACCACATTTTCTCTACACCATGTGCATTTCAAACAATAAGGACGCTGGCCGTTTAAGGGGGATGGCCCGTAAAACCGGCATTCAAATAAGTTCAAAGATGATATGTTGGAAAAACACAAATTTTATGTTATTATCTTAATTTACTCCTTAAAATGTTTTAGATTAGAGGCTGAAGCTTGTTTACCCCTTCTCTCTCTTACAACGACTATAATGTTGTGTTTAGTGTAGTGTTGTCTGTCAAATCAGTGTGTAACGGCTAGTTTCTCCTGTATCCTATATTAAGCATCTTGAGTTGAGAATATATGAAAGAGAGCATTATACTTCATTTCTTCCAACTTTTCACATGATATTTTATATTGACAGGACTCTGCTGTCAACCTCATTGTTAGGCAAGCAAAGGCGATCCTTAAAGTAGTTGGCGTAGAGTCCTTTTAGGCCCATGTTAGCTTTACTTATTAGTGTTTTGTGCTTTCATGCAAGGGAAACCATGACGAGCAAGGTGTTTGCTTTTGTACCTTGAATTTTGCTGACATAAGTTTTCGAGCAAGTGATAGAACTAACTCCTCTAATAGTGCAATAAGCAGTTGGTTTTAGAAAAATATTTTAGTTAGATATTAATTCCTAGGTCTAAGCTACCAATAAATATTGCATAATATACGCTTTATTAGAGGTCTCCATCCCTATCTCATGTGGAATTTTTCTTCCCCGTGTGCATTTTGCTCGTACAAGGTATCAAGGCCATTAGACCATTCATGTATAGGACCTCCTTTGTCTTCACATGTCATCAGAATCTTAATTGTTTTAACAGGTAGCACCCATTGAAATCCATGAGGAAAGCTTGCAAGATGTTGAAGAACAGCTCCGGTTCCTCGCTCATGTTTTACAGGGAGCTAATGTTGACATTTTTCTTCCTCTGCTTAAGGGTTCATTTTCTTCATGGATATGGAACACTTTGGGAATCTCAGTAAGTTACGACATCTTCATCGTGCACTGATGCAAGAATGCTTAATTAGCTCAATTAACAACCTTGACTTGTTTATTTTTCATTGTTTTCTTTTCATGGTGTTCTCTCATCTTCTTTGCCGCTGCATTATCAATACTGTAAAGCCAGATAGCCTCTTTCCTAGTGTTCGTTGTGGTTTGGAGATGGCTGTTCTTAGTGCGATTGCTGCTAGAGAAGGTTCTAGTATATTGAATATACTCCTTCCAAGAAGCAAAGACTTGAGTACTGTTAATTTGCAAGCAGTAAGAATGTGCGCCCTCATTGACTCTGCTGGAAGTCCTGAAACCGTAGCAGATGTTGCAAACACTCTTGTTGAGGAAGGTTTTACTGCTTTAAAGATAAAGGTCAGGACATGGATATGACATTGTTAGGTGTCGGGAACATTAACATTTCATAGATGACCTTGTGTTTTGCTACCATGATAATTGCCATCTCTTCTATAAGCTTAATCCCTCTAGGGAGGAGTGAAGTTCAAACATAATCTAACAATAGGAACTGTACTACATCTTTCATATGCAGGTTGCTCGCCGAGCAGATCCAATTGAAGATATAGCTGTTGTGCAACAAGTAAGAAGGAAGGTGGGACCTGAGATTGAACTGCGAGTGGATGCAAATAGAAATTGGACTTATGAAGTAGCAGTTCAATTTGCCAAAGCTGTGAAATACTGTGGCTTGCAGTACATAGAGGTGCGTTCTTTTCCCCTGTTCTGAGTAGAGTATGTTGTATTTAATAATATTCAAGTGTAAATGTCAGAATATAGTGTCAGAATATATTTACCTTTTGGTATTAGTCTTGTATTAATATCCTTATTTTTCCCGTTTAAATGACAGCTTAAAGAGACACCTAATACCCTCCTAACTAATAAGAATACTAGAAACAGATCTGGAAGTATACCTTTTAGTATACTGATAATTACAAAATATATAACAACAATTAATAAACTTTCTAGTACTTCTACAGTAAACAATCTCCCAAGCCCCCGCCTTCTAAGAAAACAGATGTTCTTAACGCAAAGAGAGCAAAGTCGAATTTTCTTTTCTCTACTTCTGCTGATCGTTTTAAAGTTTCCTTTTTAATGTCTACTTCTGCTGATCGTTTTAATGTTTCCTTTTTAATGTCTTCATCATGTTGTGCATACTAATTTTTCCAATCAAATTTGCTCCTTTGTCTTCCATCACATCTCAATAACGTACTCGTTCTCAGTTTCATTTACCAACTATGATTCTATTGTTTGCAGTATCCCCTTGACTTAGATTGATTGAAATTTACTTTCAGGAACCTGTCAAGGATGTAGACGACTTAATAAGATTCTATGAAGAGACAGGATGTCCTGTGGCTTTGGATGAAACTATATACTCTATTCAAGAGAACCCCATCGAACTCCTTAAGAAATATGCTCATCCAGGAGTTGTGGCCCTGGTTTGTTCTTTACCTCGTCTCTCTGAATACGTGGAAATGTGTTTTCTTGTGAAAAACTGTAGTAAACCCAGGCTTTTTTCGTGTAAAACATATCTGTTCAGTGTGTGTGTGTGTGTGTGTTGGAGACTGGCTTCATTATGAACCATTATATTGCTAAATTAGGATTACTTCTGTGTGTGTGTGTGTGTGTGTGTTCTATCATATGAAGCAGAGGATTTCATTGAATTAGTACATTATTTATGCGAGAACTAGGAAAGATTATTGTCTTGTACCTTCTTTGATATTCTTCATTGACGCGTATAGGTAATGAAGCCCAGTGCAATAGGGGGGTTTGAAAATACAGCTTTGTTTGCACAATGGGCTCAGCAACGAGGGAAGATGGCAATTGTCAGTGCTACATTTGAAAGCAGCCTTGGATTATCAGGATTTGTTCAACTATCAAGTTATCTTGATTTACAAAATACAAATTCATGTGGTCCCATTAACAAGGAGAGATCCGCGTTTCCAGCCCATGGTCTTGGAACATATAAATGGCTTAAAGAAGACGTGACCATGGAGCCTTTAAATATTTGTTGCAGCTCAGAAACTGGCTTTGTAGAGGCATCGGCTGCTGAAGCTGGTCAATTCATGACGCAGTTTCACATGAATCAAAACGTGGTGGTTCGAAAATTTGGTGAAGAAAATGTCTATAAGTACCAGCTGGAAGTTGAATTAGATGGAATCTTGTTTTATATCAATATCTCAGAGACTGGGCAAAGCAATGCTGTAAGTAGTACATTTGCAGAGTTGTTAAATTTCTTATACTCCTGCATGTGATCTTTCTCCATATTCATTTTATGCAGGACAACATCGTCGTATTTCTTCATGGATTTCTTGGCACCGGGGAAGACTGGATTCCTATTATGAAGTCTATTGCAGGATCAGCAAGATGCGTTGCAATTGACCTTCCTGGACATGGCGGATCCAACTTAAAGCATCAAGCTAGTAATGATTTCACGCCACAACCAAGTTTGTCTATGGATGTCATTTCAAAGCTACTGTGCAAGACATTTTCCTGTATAAGTGCAAAAAAGGTTATACTTGTTGGTTACTCCATGGGAGCAAGGATTGCACTGTACATGGCCCTAAAATACAGTGATAAGGTAGTCTCAAATGAATTGTTACTGAATTCTATTAATCTTTTAAGGTAAAAGCAATCACATATCACAGGAGAGGATCTTCTCTTGTGTAGACTATCCCCAAAGTGCACATTTCTTATAAATGAAAGAATCTTATGTATCAAACTGTAGGTTGAGAGAGCGGTCTTGATTTCGGGAAGCCCCGGATTGGTTGATCCATTAGAAAGAATGGTTCGTAGAGCTGCAGATGATTTCAAAGCCAGTTCCATTGTTTCGTATGGCCTAGAATTTTTCCTAGATTCATGGTATGCTGAAGATTTGTGGAGCAGGTATATAGGCGGCAGCTTCGTTGCATATATCTGAAGTTTGAGTTTGAGTAGTTATTATTTCAGTATATTCTAATTAATGTTTGTTTCCCATTATTTGTTCATGCAGCTTAAGAAGCCACCCTCGTTTCCAGGCAGTATGTGACAAACGCTTGCAACATGAAGACTTGCAGAATCTTGCAAAAGTTTTGTCTGATTTAAGTATTGGGAGGCAACCGTAAGTCTTTAGTTCTCTCAAGTCTCTCATCCATAAAATGTAAATTGACTTGAACCTTTAACATTGTTTCTTTTCATTCACCATTGGTTCAAAGTGTTTATTATGTGCATGTTATTTTCTTCTTTGTAACAACAGAGCATTGTGGGTAGACTTGAAGCATTGTAAAGTACCGCTTATGCTCATCGTTGGGGAGAAAGATGCAAAGTTCAAGAAAATTGCGAGGGAGATGCTCCATGAAATCAGCTGTAATAGAATTGGTGGACATTGTGCAGCAGAAATTGTTGAGATTTCAAATTCCGGGCATGCTCCCCATCTGGAAAATCCCTTACCTGTTATCTCTGCAGTAAGGCAATTCTTAAAGAGAAAACGATCAGTTCAACACTCAACCGTAGATGATATTGATCTAAAGGTTCCTCCTAGCCAGAAGATGGGTTGTTAGGTGATTTACGTTTGTAATAATAATATATCCATGAAAATACAAGAAATTCTTGTGTGGAGTTCCTCCATTGCATTGCATTGCTTTGCATCACACTGTTGGATAAGTGGCACGTGTCATTTTGTGCAAATGACACTAATCTGACGGTCCATTGTATTCGAACCTTAGCTTCATTGTCTACCTTAGAATCTTTACAGCAAGGGGTTTTGGCCATGGGACACAGATACTATGATTGTTGTGAGCAACATATGTGGTTGAAGTGAAACCCGAAACTTGCAGATAAGATATAAAACAATGTGTGCGAGCAAGTTCAGTAAGACCGATCAAGATTTAAGGCCGAATTACTAAGGATTTATCAAGACAATTCTATGCAGTGACATGTTTGTGATTTTGTGCTCTAATTCAAATTACTTTGGCATACAAGTTGCAAAAGGCAATTCAAATTTGTTCTTTAATATTATAGCATAAGTGTGAATAACAATTCAAGCAAGATTATCAGCACAGGCAGGCAATCAATGTATGCAAAAGTAAAGACAAAAATAAAGAACATAACTATGCATAGTGGTTCAGCCAGAAGACCAACCTCCACTACCAATGGGTGATATCCACTTGGATTTTAAAAATTCAATGTAACTCAATCTAGAAAACAAGTATTTCTTGTTCAATTTGAACCATAAATGGACTGAAACATAATATAATTGAGATTGATTGTTTAGCAATGAAGATTTAGATGCACAAAAGAGCAACAACTGCCCATTAACCATAGACTATCGTAAGTAACATTCAAACAGTTGCCTATTCTAGGGATCATTGTGCCATAGTAGCTCAAAAACAGATGACTTAAGATATGCATCGATAGTTCAAATAATATTTCTCCCCGTTATTTGGAAAATGTAATGGAGTCAAATTCTACTTATCTCTCAAACTTTCAATAAGATTGAGGCAAGGGTTTAGTAAATATATCATCTGTTTGAACCTCAGTAGGTACATCTTTAGTGTGAATGTTTCAGTTCTGAACATGATCCCTCATAAAATAATATCTTATATCAATATGTTTAGCCCTTGAAAATGACATTCTTTGAAAGATCTATCGCTTGATTGTTATCACAATAGACTTTGACAAAGTACGTATGTGATAAGAGTCAAATTTTCACTATATTTACCATAAATATTACAAGGTTTATGAGCTTAACTGGACTTTTCTTATTATGAATTACGAGTTTTTTGGGGTTAATTACATGTTTAGATACTCATGATTCTTATAGTTGGTTTGTATAATTTATCCTAGGAATCAGTGTTACTTCTCCATACTTTGTCTATTTGACACTTTATAGAGGAACCGAGCATTAAGAAAAGATATTTGGAGTGGAGGTGTTAGCGGATTGGGCCAAGATAGAGAACATAAGAGTCCAAGATTGATTCTAGAGAGAATGGGCCAGAATAGTCCGCGCCCCTGCTGACCCATCCCATGTTGCAGCGGGCCTCAGGAAGCGTGTTATCTGCCTTGCAAGACACGTTGAGGTATTTTGAGTGAAGTATGGACCCAAAACTATGATTGGTGGACTTTCAACATTATTTCTAAGGCCTTGCATGTAGAATTGGGCTTTTACTCCTTCATGAATGTTTTAGGTATCTAAACAAGGTTTCCAACGCATTTTGAATCACGTAAGTCAAGTTGTGATCAAAATACCAAAGAACAGTCCAGTGGGCTCGCCTTAGGAAGCCCATGGTGCGCTACAGCAGATCCACTTGAAATTTCGCCGATTTCGCGTTTTCTTGTCCTACAAATATTAGGTATTCCATTAGGTGGGCGAATACACTTTGTATAAGGCCATTAAGTCTGAATTTTGACATATACCATCATGAATACATGATATACCAATCTCATATACAATGTAGCCTTTTGGCAATAAAATATTTTTTCCTTCGCAATTTAATGTTAGATCTTTCAATTATTTCTTGTGTTTTATTCTTCATTCATCACGGATCAATACAAGTCGCTGGTGAGGGAGCGAATGAAGGAGTGGAAACAATGTTCTTCGTCACGGGTGACGACCTATTCCGATGTTTAATTTCATAACGACCTATCATGATGAATATGAATTAATATCGCAATTAACCAAACTATGTAGTAATTAAACGAACCTTAATCCTAATTATTATGTGATTTGTTAAGCATGAGAAACACAAACTTGCGATATGCGCCGCTCATGTTGCGGCGTGGCACTTAGTAGGTTGGGGTTCTGTGTGTTCAACGTCAACTACATCTGTTATCCGCTTTAATTTACGTGTAATAAATCTGGCCAATTCGTTACGCTTTCGTAACTTAATTAGAAGGAAGTCTGGTTGAAGAATTAAGTAGGACAAAGATAATTAGATCATCTTAGTTAACTAGACCGTCCATGGTGGTTACTTAGGTGAGGTTTATGGTGTATTCCGGCGTTTCTAGTTCTTTATGCACGTTTAATTATTAAGTTCTAACCCATCCACGGTAGACACTTAATTGGACATAGGGTTCCATTGTCTTGCATAGGAAGTAGTAACCAATTTAGGGAATTGCACCCGTAGCTACAATGAATCGGAGTTTGTTGGATAATTAACGAATCAGATATAATTATGGATTAGGGGGAAGTTAATTACGAATAATCTGGTTGATGTCTTGTTGATAATTGGTTGTTTTGGTTTGAATTATGTTCTCTTCCTACATAACATTTGATTTAATTTGCTTAAATGAATGTTCGTTGGATGATACTTGTTTCCTGAAAATCTCAAGTTTTTTATATAATTTTGCGAGGCATTAAGCCGAGCAAGCAATAGTAAACAAAAGTGTTACTGAGAGGCAACATGTTCTTAATTAATAAATGCTTTCGTTGTTTGTGGAAAAAAAAATTATATATAATTGCTGGAAAAAGAAGTGTTTGAAAAGATGTTTGTCATCAGAATTTTAAAGATAAAGTCAATCTTAAGTCAATGTATAAGGTTTATACAATGCAACACTTATACTTAAGATTTCTTTATTCTATCAATCTTTTATTATAAAATTTGATTCAGAAGTCATAATAGTAATGGACATGGAATATATCTCCAGCAATTACTTATTGTGACGAGTACTTGATCTGATTCATTTTCGATCATTCAAGAAAACCTAAACCGGGAGATTTTAGGAAAACATCATCATTTAAAATGTTGTCTAACTCTGAGTAAAAGAATTTTCACTTCATTTTTTTTTTACCATTATCAAACATGGTGAATTTATCGGATCATCAACATCTTTTCTACATGTAATGAAGAACTACTAAAATGAATGTGCTCACAATTCCTTCTATTTTCATTGATGCCTATTTTTAGATGGAAAAAACTGATTTTTTTTTTTCCTTTTTCCAAAAGACGAAAGTTATATTAGAACTGAAAAACTAACATTAAAGGCGTGGCCAGAGGCCGCACTACCACACGGCCAAAGCCGTACTACAATTTGGTTTTTTTAGGGCTGCTATTGACATCATAATAACGTTCCAAGCACCACAATCACTATGCATGTTGTTTCAACTATTACATGAAACCACATTTTTATAGACTTTTTTCCAAGAGAAGGAACGCAATTACTTAGAAATACCTTTTGTGCTACGGCCCTTCCATTCCTTGAATGCCCATTTCCTAAATTGTAAAAACACAACATTAGCATCACTCACAGTCAGAGGCGTATCTACCTTTGCTTATATGGGGTCTGCGGACCCCGCTAAAAATAGGATACTCTATATTTTACCTATAGAAAAATATTTCGAACCCTGTAAAAAAAATTATATACTTTGTTAAATGTTTACGGACCCCGCTGAATAAAATTTATGGATCCCACCACTGGTCACGGTTCTTTATATAGTGAATGTCATTTAGGACGATGTTTATGCTATTTATTTACTGAATGGAGTGTGCTAAAATTAATTTTGTAGTGTATGTAGTAAATAAATTAATAAAGTTGTGTATAAAGCATTTTTGTGGTGTCAATTAAACCTCATTTATTTATTGTATGAAATTGAGATTCTAAGTTGTGAATGAAATTTGATATCCATGAAAATTCATAGATTCATGGATATCCACAGAGAGATGATACATATTTTAAATTTCTACCCGTGCAGTTGACATGGGTGTAACGTGAAGATTATTAACTTTGGACGTTTTGGGTCTAAATCCGGTCAAAATGGTCAAGTGGATCAGATTAGTACAAGCCCATGGTTGGGCCTTTAACTATCAGAAGTTCAATACGCGATAAGCTGACCTCGGGAAGATAGCTCTTAGTGATCTATCAATCTCATCCTGAGTATCAAGAAGCCGACCCAGTCATCCAGCTCGCTCCTCAGCAGAACAGGACGCCCCCAACCTTCAGAGACGGCTACCGAGCATTATTGGGCATGATCTCCGCGAGTGATCTCCATTAACTGCCTCAGACAACGTTTGAGCGCATCCCGTAATCTTAGCCTCATTGAGCCATGACTGCCCCACGTCTGACATCACACAGGCCCCCAATCGCAGGCTTTAAGAAAAGGAGTTCGTACCATAACTCCCACGTCGGAGCTCTATATAAGGATCTTTATCCTCACAAATCCATAACTACGTAACATTGGCTTGATCCCTTACAATACAATGGTATGTAAGCAGTCTCAAATGACGCAACCATAATCAAACACTAAAATCACCCATTTATGTTATTGGATTTCTCTGAAAAGAATATGATTACCTACTCAAATCACCCGACGATATTGTCGTATCGGCAATAGGTAATGGGTAGGGTATGAGTAAATAAATTCGGTGATTGGTAGGGTATGAGTAAATAAATTCGGTGATTGGTAGGGTATGGATAATGTCATACTCGTACTCATCTGTACCCATTAACATCCCTAATTCCAATATCATATTATACTTATCAATATCATTCAATAGCAATCCATTGAAAGCAAACCGACCAGCTATTACCATATTTAGTTGGACCCGCAAGTGGGCACTCATAACTGACCTAACATTCATCTGTTAATTTGTACGACCCCCGGGCAAGGGCACCGGTGTAAGGATATTGAGGGTTCTCGAGAATTCATAGGTAAAATAAGCGGATCTACCTAACCAAGACTTATTTGGCATACGTAATGCATATAGCCCTATAATGCATCTAACAAAACTACATGACATAAAATTAAATAAACTAAAATAATCCGCATATAGTAAAGTACAAGTGGATTGAACCATACATGATAGCGTAGTGTGTACTATGCATAATTGACAATATGTAGATAGAACTGGAAACTGTCTCTACCGCAGATCCGACAACTGGCCTGTAGATCCAAGAGTCTCAACATCTATAATTTCTACGGATTGCTTTAAACTTCTCCCAATAAAGTATCCACTTGAAAATTCATGAACTAACTAATTAATTGCATATTTTTAAATTTCGTAAATTAAATAAAAAAAATATAAAAGTAATCATAGCCATTTTATTATATAATCCTTAGCTCTATTGGGCATAAACTACAAAGTACATGAAGATTCGATTACGACTGTTGGAAATGAAAGATCACCTAGATTAAATAAAAATCTATGATTAAACCAAACAAAAGGCTACAATTTTTTTTATTTATAGAAAATCGATAAAATGAAAAAGGTGGATCATCTTACTAAGAAACCGCTGATACATGCGATGATTACTCGTCTAGATCGTCATAACCCACATGTGGCTGATCAACTGCGAAAAAACAAAGAGTATATCTCGAAGATGCACTTTTTGAAAGAAAAATGCTCAGAGTTTCGTTGTTGCTACTTTTATGGTTAGGAAAAAGATGTTCTATGATGTCAATTTGTGGAATTAGCAACTTTTAAGCTCTTTTAGGGATTCGGGCCTGCCGACTTTGTGGCATATAAGCTGCAAGTCCGGCCGCTTTTTTTTAAAGATCAAAAGCCTTTACTTACTAATCTAGGACATTACAAGCTCGTGTTCGGCTCGTTAGTGTTCGTGATCGTTTGTTCGTTTAGCTTAACGAGCCGAGCTCGAACATGATTGTAGGCTCGTTTGCTTAACGAGCCGAGCTCGAGCTTGGTTCGCGAACGTTCGATTATGTTCGCGAACATGCTTATTATGTTCGCGAACATGCTTATTGTTCGCGAACATACTTATATAATGTTCGCGAACATGCTTATATGCTTGTAATATATGTCTAACGAACCGAACTCGAGCCGAATTCGAGCCGAATTCGAGCCAAAGTCGAGCCAAAAGACAAAAAATATGTCTAACGAGCCGAGCTCGAACGAGCTCGAACAGTTCATGTTTTAAACGAGCCGAGCTCGAACATAATTTTTTGTTCGTTTAACAAACGAACGAGCTCGAACGAGCTCATGAGCTTAACGAGCTCGAGTTCGAACGACCAATACTCGGCTCGGCTCGGCTCGGCTCATTAACGACTCTTTACAAGATGGCTACATGAGTGTGGTGGCAGGGTGAGTCAGTTAAGCGGGTGATGATAGGTGGGTTGACGATAACGGGTGGTGGAGGGTTGGGTTGACGACATGCGATGGTAGGGTGGTTTGACGGCAGCATGGAAAGTTGGTGAGACGGGTGGTGGTGAGGTGAGTCGGTCGCGGCAAGTTGTGGTGACAAGATAAGATGGGTGGTGGACGGATGGGCGACGGTGGATGGGGTTAAGGTAGGTCAACGGTGGTGGGTGGTGAAGGGTTGGGTTGTCCCTAGCAGCAAGTAGTGGTGATAATGTATGGCGGCCGGGAGAGCGGTGGTGGGTGGTGGTGGGGTGGGACGGTGGCGATGGGCAGTCGAGGGTTAGGTTAACGATGGGTGATTGTAGTGTGAATCAATGACGGCATGGTGGGTAGACGACGATGTGTGGTGGCGAAAAATATCAGCGATTATGGGTGGAGGCAACGAGTGGATTACCGATAGTGGGTGGTGATGTGGCGGAGGTCTGTTTTGGTTGTATCGGGATGGTTCAGTGAAGAGAATGGTGGGTGGGTGGATAATGTGGGTCGGTGACGACAAGTGGTGGTGGTAGGGTGAAGTATGTGGTGTTTGAGTAGGTAGTGACAAGTGGTGGCGGGTGAGCAATAGAAGTTGGTAGGGTAAGCGGTAATGGGGTGTATAATTACGGGTGGGTAGTGACAGCTAGGATGGTAGGTTAGGTGAAGACACCGATGATGACATGGTTGTCGGTAACATTGCAAAGGTAAGTGATGGAGGTGTCGTTGGTTGTCGGGTAATTTACGTTAAGAAAATGTCTAGGAGAATGACTTATTTTCTCTTTCTTTCTTTGTTATTTTTTCTTTTTTTGGACTCGAACTAAGAATTAAAGCCTAGAAGAAAAAAATGAAAAAAGACGCTCTCTAAAAAAAATCTCTGCCTTCTCCCTACTCATAAACCCCTCCACCCTTTGTTTCTTTACCAATTCTATATTAGTCATGGACCAAATCCTAGTTGGCGGTCCATAACCAATAAAAATACATAAAAGTTTTGGTGGTCCCTTGTTTCTGAAAAAAAAAACCTACCATAAAATTAGTGTTCTTTCTTTTCGTTTTTCTGGTGGTGTTGTAATGATAGTTACAAAACCATGTGTGCCACAACAATAAAACAACAGGTCATTGATAAGGCACACTTGGTCTTAAGTAGTACTACAAAACAATAAAGTAATGAACCTACGACCATAAGCTAAGGAAAAACACACTCCCAATTTCTGAAATTCTGCAAATGCAACAATCTTTCATGACAACGTCGGCTTTTTTCTATCAACCCAAAACGTTGAAAATGGGAAGATATTCATCAAACAACAATGTTGCCAGCAGCGACAGAACTAAGATGAATCCAGCCAAATAAATGTACAGTCGGTTATTACTCTGGCGTGCCTGAACAACCACCTCAGGCTCTGGCTCATGAACCAAATTGCTCACGGGATCTGTGGACATGGAAGACTTTTCTATCTCAACTGCAGATGGGTTGCTAAAGGATTCATTCCCCTGGTGAAATGAATTAGATACGGTCAAGAGTAATTGAATCACAACAATAAACAAGGTTTAGCAGATAAATTCCAATGTACATTTTAAAGATGAATCCTCCACAGATATATATATATATATATAAGCCAAATATTTAAGGTCCTCAAGAGATTAATAATGTATAGAGCTTTAGCTGGTCATTACCTAGACTCCTATACAAAATTAATGAGTTTAAACCAACAATGTAAGTTGGGACCCTTTTAATACACCAGATGCAATTTACTGTAACACCACATCTACCCAAACACCATGCTGAAAATCAATTTTCATAAAGTCAGGTATGTATGTACACACGATTTCATTAAAGTGTTGAATATAGACCCCAGAATCGAATTTTTAAAAATCGATACTCAATGTGATATCATGACAGGTGTGGTGCCACAATACGTAGGTTGTTTGTGATGCATTTAAAGACCCTATAGGCTATAAGTTTGAATCAGTTGTATCTGAGATCACTCAGAAGACTGAAATAAGAGTTAATATTCAATAGATGAATAACCGAGTATTGATCAAATAAAATTCTTATGTGAACAGAATAACTTCATGGTAAATGAGTAAATGCCCTCAATCCCACCATGTGACTCATCCGGCGAATTTCATGCTTTGTGCCGACTGCCCACTTAACAATGCCAGACAAAAAAAATCTGAAATGAAAATGAAAAGAACCTGCCTGCAAGTTTGTGGACGAGGATTCAACTGTGTTTACATGTGTAGTTGCTTCGTAGGATTTAGCCGTCAAATCATGTAAAGATGAAGGAGAGGCTTCCGGAATGCCGACGTTTAACTTTTCTTGCATAATAGAAGAAGCATCCTTTCTTGCTTTTGTTAGCTTATCCATAAGAAAGCTGTTTGCTTTTGCTTGAGCACAAAACTGTCATTGTCAGTCAGTTTCAGTTCAGCTGTGTTTCTTCTCAAGTACTCAAATTCAACTTCTAGTTAGACAAAAGGTAAAGACACAACAGGATTGCAAAATATTGCACGAAGACTACAACGTCAATCTGTTAAAAGAACATGGGTTACATTTGAAAAAAACAACAAAAAGCAAAACCAGAAGTCACCTTTTGTTGTATCCGTTCCCGTTCTGTCACCAGTTGGAAGACCATGTCCATGACAACATTGGCCTTAATATTTATGTCTTTTGCACTTGCCGTCTTTTGAGCTGTAAATTGAGTCAGTGATGCTTCCAAGACTTCCACTTTAGACCTCAGAAATTCCACCTCTTTGTTGAGTTCTAAGTTAGCTTCAGAGAGTATAACGCAGTGCTCCTCAGCGTGCTCGGTCTTATTTTCAGCTATAGAAACCTTCTGTTTCAGTTCATCGATTAAAGTTTCCATATCCCAAATAGCCGAGTACAGCATATTTTGTTGCTCCTGACTTGCTTCTGATGATGTCTTGGCATGCTGTAATTGAACTTCAAAGCCTCTCAACTGACTTTCAAGTAAACTAACCTTTTTTGTGTCACTTTCATGGTTTCCTTTCAAAAAACCAACTTCTTCAGTTAATTCCATGTTTGTCTCCGTTAACTGAGCAACCTTGGCCTCTGCACTGTCAGCTCTAGTCTCGGCTTCATAAATCGTATCTTTCATTGTTTCTATCATGTTTTCCATTTCTGCCAGCTGTTCCTGACTGTTTTCATTTGATGCATTTGCCTCCTTCAAGCGCAGCAATGATTCTCTTAGCTCTTCTTCCAAAAATGTAACTCTATCCTTGAGAACAACTATTTGTGCATTGTCAGCAGAACGTAGAGTGCTAAACTTTTCCATGGCCTCTCCTTTTGATCTAATTTGTCTTGCGTACTCTTGAAGTTCAAGATTCAGCTGTTGTTCTCGATTTTTTTGACTGTCTAGACTTAAAAGAACAGCTTGAAGTCGACCTACCATTTCTTTTGATATTCCCGTAAGCACTTCTGCTTCGTTTTCTGCCTCCAAGAACCTACCCCATGTAACCTCTGCTCCCTCTTCCATGCAGACTGCTACTTGTTCAGTTAACCTTAACTTCAACCTTAGATCCTCTTCGTTTTGTTTCATTTCCGTCAACTTCTTCTCAAGATCGAGTTCCCTAGCTAGAGATTTTTCCAACATTCTCAAAATCTGTCTTTCTTCAAATGACTGAAGCTCCGATTTTTGAGGTGTGTCTGAAACTAGCAAATTCTCGGCAGAACCAACATTAGCAATAGATCCCCCTGTTAGAAAGAAAAAATTAAAATGTGCAACATAATAGATTTTCTTTGATGCTTCTGATATGTATTAATATTTTTACCTTTATTTTGGATGAAAGCAGAAGAAGTTATCTGCACCTTGGTTAGCTGCATCTTCATATCAAGGATCTGTTCTTGCAACAGTCTCAAAGATTCCTCAGCATCATGCAACTTACTTTTGATGAAAATTATTGATTCATCGGATTCTCGATTAGCATCAATCTTATGATGAGAATTATTAAGCAGGGCAGGAATTGTACGGATGAATTTGTCCAGTTCCTTTACCCCAGAACTCAAGATCACACGCAAGAGATCGAATTCCATTGCCTTTTCAGTTGAGTCAATGGAAGTCTCATATTCAAAAGCAGCTTCAAAATCATTTCCCATTATCAAAACACGCATCAAGAGGTTATCCAGGTTCATCAATTTCTCAGAACCATATGCCAGGTCCAGGTCCACCATAGTCAAAATTTCTGTACAACTTCTTTCTTCTTCCATACCTTTCAGATCAATTAAGTGACCTTCAGACTAAGTTATGTAAGGTTCAGGCTCATCAGCTTCATATTTCAGGCCGGCCATAGGCATTCATAACAATGTTACGCTATAGTCTCCGGTATATGCGAAGGTGACATGAAAATGACTAAACCGTTGCAAACGAAATTAGGTTGGAAAGCCTGGGGGCAATATGGTAAATATCAATTGAGCGGTTTTCAGCACACAAAATTTTATTAAGGATGAGTACTAAGAGTTTTATGTTCTATAACATACACTTCACTCATATAAGAAAGCCTCAGTTCTCTATCCCTATTTGCTAAATCAGCTTTCTAAAAGACAGATTCAGCATCCACTCCCATCCAAAGATAATTGAG
The DNA here is from genome assembly GCA_036785695.1 of Gentiana straminea. NCBI lineage: Eukaryota > Viridiplantae > Streptophyta > Magnoliopsida > Gentianales > Gentianaceae > Gentiana > Gentiana straminea. The sequence goes on along the minus strand of JAVUPR010000095.1, from coordinate 1,396,961 downwards.
TTTTCTTTTTTCCGTAGAATATTTGAGCATCTCTGAAGCTGAGCCTTGTTTTTTCCACTCCCTGTTTCATCATTTGTTATAAAAGTGAATTCATAAGAAAAAGACGAGAATAAAACATTTGAACCTTTCCACACAGAAAAAGAAATATTAACACTGGAAGAAAATAGGAAGAAACAACAAGGTAGAGTGAAGAGAATAAAAATCAAGCATCATTTGTTAGCTGCAAAACTGCCAAATCAGCAACATGTATAGTCTTTGTTAATTATCTCCGGAAGACCACCAAAACTTTGCAAGTGTCCGAGAATAAAATCAGATGTAGATTTTATAAATGCGTTTGACCATCACAAGCTAGAGAGTTCCTGTGAGAATGACTGAAGACCAGAGCACTACTTTGCTTCATTGATTATAGTTATACGTCGGAGGATGATATTCATGATTACAAATGGTTGTATGTAGTACAAAACATATTCCATAGGATTATGCATGTGATTACGAAAAATGGGAAACCGCAAAATACAGAACCTACAACATACAGACGAATTTTAAGACAGCCCTCATGCAGAAGTTAAAAAACAAATATGACCCAAAATGCAACCACTTGCAGTATACTTTTGATTCAGCATAACAGTATCCATAACTCTATCATGAATCTCAAGTATTTCACCTTCAAACGAGACAGTTCATTTTGGTGTACAAGTAAAAAGGAAGCTATTTGAAAGTATTGAGTCATAAAATACAGGTGTTTTCCAAAGTTAGCTTTACTAGTTTTCCTCAATAGTGAAAGTTGAAACTAAGAAATCTGACATAAAGGTGGAAGGTCTTTGCTATTGTAGGTCTCCCTTTTACTTTCTGATTTTATCAAGTAATTCTAGAAGGAATGCACAAATGGGAAGACCAAATCATAGCAACATTATGTTACAACTGGATAGACAGGATTCAAAATTTCATGTAAAGCCCATAATGTGAAAAAAGCAAAAAAATCAGCACCACCACAATGATATTACCAGTATTTACCAGAAAAGCACATAAATCAACATTAATCAGATTGATATACCCATGCCAGTCAAGAGTAAAAAAATTGAAATATATGAGATAAACCATCATCAATTGCAAAGAGAAATACACTCACTACAGGTCTGTAACTGAGGGGGAAAAAAAAAACACAATGAACTTACTTGGGGTATATGAGCATTTCATGTGGGACATGATCCTCATGTTATCACACATATTAAAAGACTTATAGCCCATATGTGAAATATTTAACTCATGACTGTATAGTTCTTTCACACAATGCATAGCTTATTCACACAATTTTGGTTAATGTTCGTCATGGCCTCTTTCTTCAAGAACTTAACGAGACCTATGATATTTGCCTCATTTATGCAATTTCCAAACAATCTACCACAACTGTTCAAATGCTTCTATCGAAAACAGTTTCTTGAAGCCAAACAACTCTAAACAGAAGTTCCATAAATATCATTGAAGTAGACGACTCCCTATATTGTGAAATCCTTAGACAGTAAATCATTGCTTCACGGCTAATGAAAACGAAAATATTATTTGCATGATAAAACGGAACTGTCATTTTTGTACAAAGAGTAAATCCTTGTTTCACGGCTAACGTTCAGGTGGAATGGCGACTGCCTGCATATAAATTATCCCTAGTAATTCAAGGGTTTCAACCACGCCTTAATCAAAGGAATAACTAAGTTTACATCACAACAAAGCTACTCGCTACCAGTTACAATAGCTTTGTCAACATTGAAGTCCACAAATTGCTTAGAAGCTGAAAATCAATGATATTACAAATCAAGCTAACGGCAATTGATTCACTAAAGTCATCCAAACATGTAATTAACTGGGAAAAATAAACGGTGACAAAGAGCACAGAATCAAAACACAAAAAGGAACATACCATAATCAAAGCTGCGGAAAGCAAATTCTCAACCTAATGGAAAATTTTTCTACACAAAATTGGAGGGAAAGTAAATAAAGTAGAGAATTTTACCATACCTGATGTAGATTGTGAAATGCCGAAGGAAAATGAGTAAGAAATGTCTTTGGGTTTTACTAGAATTTATCCCAATGGTAATAGAGGAGAAATATACGGAAGTTATTGGATGGTTTATCCATTTGTATGGATTGTACACTTAATCAAATTTGAACCGCACAATTTGAATTTAATTTAAAAATAAAATGTGTATATTTATGGATGCATCTCGCATATAACGGGTGCACCTAATAACTTTCCGAATATATGAGGTAGAGGTAGTCCAGAGCCCTCCCTAAAAAGCAGGCGAACAGCGCGCGCCTTTAGCCTACGCCGAAACTTGCAATTTTAGGGCTCACGTTTCATATAATAGAAGTGTATTTTTTCGTCAATTTTTATTTTCTATTCATGTAATATCCCGATTTTTGAAAAAGCGCGATTCGATTAACTTTTAAAGAAAATCGAATATTATGTTATTTTTTAATTAAAGGATTTTCAAAAAAAAAAAGAAAAGAAAAAGGATAAACAAGGATTTTCTTTTTTAAGGAAAATAATTAAATAATTAGGTAATTGGGATTATAAAAGGAAAACTAATCCTAATTTTAACCTAGTTGTTTTGACAAAAAAAAAGAGAGAGGGACGCAGAGAGGAAAAAGGGGCGCAGCTTTTGAGAAAAAAAGGGAGAAGAGGCTTTCGATTTTCGAGGCTAATCCGTTGTTCTTTTCATCAGACTCATCAAGAGAGAAAGGATCACCGCGAGACGAGGATCGTTTTGATATCAACAATCCCTAGATCGCTTAACGTTTGATTAAGGTAACGTGGTTTTCTTATCGTATGATTAGGGTTTCGTAAAGTGATAGGGCAATTAGCATCATTGTTTTCATGGTTTAATTCGTTTAAGTCGATGTCGGGTTGAATTTGAGTAGAAAAACGCAGCGCGAAAAAACCGTAACGATGTTGAAAAAAAAAAAAAAATATATATATATATTTGGCTCGGTCGACCGAACCAAGCCTTCCGGTCGACCGAGTGTCATGAAATCGTATAGATAGATTTTGTGACTGTACTGCTATTTTTCCCAGTATCGGACAGTAGGTTTGTCTGGACAGGGGCTATTACAGTACTGTTTTTCTTTCCTTTTTATGTGTTTCAAGCTTTATAATAGTGTGTTTAATGCATAACCTTACGTGACAAAGCTCTGAACTAGCTTCTGGTGCGTTTAGTTCCGGCACCACATGGATTCCCTAAAAGATGAAGTGTGGGACCCCCGGAAGCTTCGGATTTGCCTTGTGCTTCGATAAGCTAGGGTTTATCGATGTCCGTGTAATTGCTAGGGCTTGTCCGTGTCTGCAGAGGTCTAAGTACGAGGGTAGGAAGTGTGAGGGAGCTTACCTGAAAACACTTAGGTGGCTAGTTAAACATCTAATTAAACATATGTGCTAGATTAATAAGCTTAAACATCATGCAATGCTTGGTGAGGCATAGTACAATATCGCGATGTGTTCTCTGACCAGACAAAGTAGATTGTACCCACGCCGGTCAATCGATTGGCCAGATAAAGCGTCTGGTGCACTCTGCCGGTCATCACACTATCGGGACTCAGATATTCCCGGGGCTACTAGAGCGAGTCTCTAAGTAGGTTGCACCCAGTTGTCCTAGTACATCCTATTACTAGGCGTAGTGCCCTTGTTATTCATGATGTAACAAACTTGAGCTAAGCTAGATACCTTTGGAACCTCATGTTATGCAATGAACATAATATGATAGTTAGCTAGGGCCAATAACGGAAATGAATTAATAAAAGACGGCGTTGCTTTTATTTCTTTATGAGGCCAGAGTTGTACGATCTTCTACGCGTTACTGAGTACTTATGTACTTACCCCGTTACTTTATGTTTGTCTTTCCCTTTCCCCAAAGAAGATGAACAGGTTGTTACGGTGATGAGTTCTTTGACGAGGATGTGTGAGATGGAGCTCTTGAAGACTTAGTTCCTTTGGTTTTGCTTTCTTTCAATAATGTTGTTGATTCAAGTTCAAACAATGTTGTCTTTCTTTTGGATTAGTTCGGTTAAGTTCTTTTGAGGTCCTTTGGGAATTTAATGGTGGGTGGTTAGTTTTCTTTATTGGATTTAGTTTCACAAAGATTGAAAACCGTGTGTTCGATCTTTTGTCTTTTGTTTTTCCCGGGTCGTTTTATCTTCCGTGTCGTTTTAGTTCGATGTATGACGTAAGGCTTACATATATTATTGAATTTATTTGATAATATATGTGCCGAGCGCTCTTTCCGGAGAAGGACTCGGTGTCCGGGAACGGGGCGTTACGGCTTGGTATCGAGAGAAAGGTTTTCCTTGCTTGTGTAGGACTTGATTTTTCTCTAAGATAAGGTTAGAGCTTTAGTAACCCCTCTTTCTCTTGGCTACAGGATGGTGCTTACTAGAGGAGGAGCTAGTTCGTATAACGCTGAGGCAGATAATACCCAGACAAGTAACGCAGAGACGGATTTTACTGAGGTTGTGGTTCCAAGAAGGAGGAGGAGTGGGCCAGCTACTCAGGTTCCTCCGGTCACTCAAGTGAACAACCCCAGTCATGGTGGAAATCAAGGACCAAGTAATTCTGTTAGAGGTCGAGTGGAACAAGCAGGTCCTTCAAGGTTTAGCACCCGCGTACCAATTTCTACATCAGCCCCAAGGACCACCACTTGGACCGGGTTGGGACTTTCTAACCCACCGGCCAGTCAGTTTTTCAGTTATCCACAGGTATCCATGTTTCCGTCTACACCGTTGAGTTTCACTCCTCAGCCGACAATTCGACCTCCACCACCACCTAGATCGAGTTCTTTCGTAGCACCCGGCTACACCCACCGCGCGAGTTATCGAATGCCCCACCGGTACAAAGCGAGCCAAAGATTCGGCATCGGCGGTTTGGGGGTTATGATAGACCAATAGATTGGTATGAGAAAGTGAAGAAGCATAGGGTACCGAGTTCTTCGGTAATGTTGAGCCGGCGACGGCAGACTTGTGGCTACGTCGGTTTGAAAAGTCTTGTAGAAACATGAGGGCCCCGTAATCCGAATGGGCTCGGTTGGCGCATCTTTGTTGGCGGTAATGCGAGAGAGTTGGATGGAGTCTTATGAGCAAGCTAATCCTAGAATCACGATTGGGCGGTATTCAAGGATTTGTTCTACAAGGAATACTTCCCTAGAACGGCACAAAATGCAAAGGCCAACGAGTTTCGAGTTTGAAACAGGGGAAGAAATACTACGGTGACACGGACTCGCAGAAGTTTCACGAGCCGGCGATTCTACCCCGAGATTATGAAGAGTGAAGAGAAAAAGATTGACAAGTTCATGGAAGGATTGTCACACGAAGTGGCTAAGGGCATGCTAGGAGATAGACCTACTAGCATGGCAAGCGTCATGGATAGAGCATTGACAATGAAAGGTTTGCCAACAGCCGACAAGTTGTAGTTGGGGACAAGAGGCCATTCTCAAATTTTCAAGGAGGTAATAGAGGGCGCCACAAACGAATGTAAAGAAGACGGGGAGTTTAGCAATGAAGAGTTCGACAAGTGGGACGCCACCGGTTGTGCTAAGTGTAACAAGGCACACACAGAGAGATTGCATGGCCGGTAGCTTGAATTGTTTCCACTCGCGGGAAGCGGGACACTACTCGAGGGCGTGTCCTAAGAAGCTATCACGGGGCAATCGGGCAGGGGGGGCGAAGTAACCAGCAGGGTAGTCGTCCTACAGGGTAGCGACCGCTTCGTGTTTTTGCAACGATGCGGAGCCGTAGGAGTTAGATGACTTTGTGGTGACAGTACTTTTCGGTGTTTGTGTTTCTTATAAATATTTAATATGATATAGCGCGCATATGATATTACATATTTATACGTAAATTGATTCACTTTTAGGTACCATAATCATAGATAATCTAGCGCTTTCGGCTCTGTTTGATACCGGAGCTTCGGGAACTTTTGTTTCTTCAAACATAGTTAAGAAGTTAAACCTACCGCTTAAGGAGTTGGAGAGACCCTTGAGTATATCCACCCCTTTGGGCCGAGTCACCAGTGTGCTCAAGTCACACCCTCGGTCGACATTAGAGTTGGGACTTACAAGTGCCGCATGCCCCGACGGTGTTGGATTTCTCGGACTTTGATGTTATCCTAGGTATGGACCGGTTGTCTAAGAACCATGTCTATTTGGATTGCAAAGGCAAGAGAGTAATCTTTAAAGTTCCAGGAAAATCACTAAGACTTTTCGGGGTACCGTATACAAGCCTAGCAAGAAACAGCGTCCGATCATCTCAGCAGTTAAAGCTTTAAAAGCCTTGAGGCAGGGTTGCCAAGGTTTTGTGGTGTACGCGCTAGATAAGGAAAAGCTCAAACCCGAGTTAGGAGAGACTCGTGTAGCTAAGGACTTTCCTGAAGTTTTCCCGGAAGATTTGCCAGGACACATGCCTGATAGGGCCATAGAGTTTGAGATCGAGTTGATCGCAGGAGCTTCACCGGTAGCTAAAGCACCATACAGGATGGCACCAGCTGAGTTGAAAGAGTTGAAGATTCAGCTTAAGGAGATGTTAGAGAAAAACATCATCCAGCCAAGTACATCACCGTGGGGAGCACCGGTTTTGTTTGTAAAGAAGAAAGATGGGAGTATGCGTTTGTGCATCGACTACAGAGAGTTAAATAAACTGACGGTCAAGAATAAGTATCCTTTACCAAGGATTGATGATCTGTTCAGTCAGTTGCAAGGTAAGAAGGTGTTCTCTAAGATTGATCTTAGGTCCGGTTATCATCAGTTGAAGATCAAGGTGTCAGATATACCTAAGACAGCCTTCAGTACGAGGTATGGACATTATGAGTTTTTGGTCATGCCGTTTGGACTCACTAATGCTCCATCGAAATTCATGGATTTGATGCAAAGAGTTTTCATGCCTTATCTCGACAAGTTTGTGATTGTCTTCATAGACGACATTTTGGTATACTCTAAAGACGAGGAAGAGCATGAAGAACACCTAAGGATAGTGCTACAAACCTTAAAAGAGAACAAGCTGTATGCCAAGTTTTCCAAGTGCGAGTTTTGGTTGGATCAAGTCAGTTTCCTTGGGCATATAGTTTCTGGAGAAGGTATTAAAGTGGATCCAGCAAAGATAGAAGCTGTCTCTAAGTGGCCTAGACCGACATCAGTAACAGAGATAAGGAGTTTCTTGGGTCTAGCAGGGTATTACCGGAAGTTTGTAAAGGATTTCTCGAAGATAGCTACACCTCTTACGAGACTTACTCAGAAGAACGTCAAGTATGAGTGGACTGACGAATGTGAGGAAGCCTTTCAGACTTTGAAAGAAAAGTTGACCACAGCTCCTGTGTTGGCGTTACCGGAGGTTTTTGATAATTATGATGTTTATACAGATGCATCGGGTCAAGGTTTGGGTTGTGTTTTGATGCGCTCGGAAAGGTGATTGCTTATGCATCTAGGCAGCTAAAAGTGCATGAGAAAAATTACCCTACACACGACTTGGAGTTGGCAGCAGTGGTGTTTGCTCTGAAGCTTTGGAGACACTATTTGTATGGTGTCAAGACAAGGATCTTCACGGATCATAAGAGCCTTAAGTTCTTCTTTACTCGGGAGAATCGAACACGAGACAAAGAAGATGGTTAGAGTTTGTGAAAGACTACGACTTGGACATTCAATACCACCCGGGTAAGGCGAATGTCGTAGCCGATGCACTTAGCCGGAGAGCGAAATGCTATCACCACCTTACAAGAAGTTGTGGATCGGTTGGATAGAATGCGATTGAAGTGGTTGAGCGAAGGATGAAGACCGAGTTTATGGCGCCATTGATGGCGAGGTCGGATCTATAGATGAAATACGGTTTAAACAAGATAAGGACCCGTGATGGTTAATTTGAAGCGTGTGGCCCGAGAAAAACCCACAAGTGGGTTATCGGTTGGACAAGAGTAGTTATCTTTGGTATGGAGACCGTTTGTGTGTACCGGATGTGGATGGTCTAAGAGAGAAGGTTATGGATGAGGCTCACAAGATTGCTTTTGCGGTTCATCCCGGAGCCACTAAGATGTATAGAGATCTCAAGGAAAGATACCGGTGGCCGGTATGAAGTTAGGGATCGCAGTTCGTGGCGAGATGCGATACATGTCGAGGGTGAAAGCGAACATAAAAGGCCGGGAGGTTTGCTTTGAAACCTTTGGAGATACCGGAATGGAAATGGGAGAATATCACGATGGATTTCATCACCGGTTTGCCTAAGACGAAGGGCGGTCATGACATGATTTGGGTGATTGTGGATAGACTTACCAAATCAGCCCATTTCTTGCCATGTAAAGTGGACATGCCTATAAAGAAGTTCGCTACCATGTATATCGACAATATAGTGAGGCTTCATGGAGTGCCCTTATCTATTGTATCCGACAGGGATAGTAGATTTATCAGTCGCTTCTGGAAGGGTTTACAGAAAGCTTTTGGAACGAAGACTGATTTGAGCACCGCGTTTCATCCTCAGACGGATGGGCAGTCCGAGAGAACGATTCAGACTCTTGAGGATATGCTTAGAGCTTGTGTTTTGGATGCCGGAGGTTCATGGATAGATTACCTCAACTTAGCGGAGTTTGCTTACAATAACAGTTACCACGCAAGTTTGGGAATGCCACCTTTTGAGGCCTTGTATGGTAGGAAGTGCGGACTCCACTTTATTGGGATGAAGTAGGAGAGAAACACATCACGGGGCCGGAGATGGTTCGGCAAGCCAAGGAGAAGATCGAGTTGATAAGGAAGAATCGAAAGCGACTCAAGACCGTCAAAAGAGTTGGGCCGACGTTAGAAGAAGACCGCTAGAGTTTGAGGTCGGGGATAGAGTTTACCTTCGAGCGTCTCCAATGAAGGGTGTCAAGAGGTTCGGACGAAAGGAAAGCTAAGTCCAAGGTACGTAGGACCTTTTGACGTCATTGAAAGAATTGGGAAGTTGGCTTATAGACTACGGTTACCGAATCGATGTCTAGAGTCCACAATGTTTTTCATGTATCTATGCTTCGGAAATGTCTATCTAAAGTGGACGTGGAATCTGAGATTGATCCGGAAGTGTTGCAAGATAATCTATCATACGTGGAGAAGCCGATTAAGATTTTGGATAGGAAGGAAAAGATGATAAAGAGGCGAGTGATCCCGTTAGTGTTAGTGCAATGGAGCAATCATGCACCGACGGAAGCCACTTGGGAAGTGGAAGCGGACATGATCGACGAGTTTCCAGAGTTCCCTCATCTACCAGTACGATCTAGTTTCGAGGACGAAACTCCTCTTAAGGGGGGAGGAATGTAATATCCCGATTTTTGAAAAAGGGCAATTCGGTCTTTTAGCAAAAATCAGAATATTATGTTATTTTTTAATTAAAGGATTTTCAAAAAAAAAAAGAAAAGAAAAAGGGATAAACAAGGATTTTCTTTTTAAGGAAAATAATTAAATAATTAGGTAATTGGGATTATAAAAGGAAAACTAATCCTAATTTTAACCTAGTTGTTTTGACAAAAAAAAGAGAGAGGGACGCAGAGAGGAAAAAGGGGCGCTGCTTTTGAGAAAAAAAGGGAGAAGAGGCTTTCGATTTTCGAGGCTAATCCGTTGTTCTTTTCATCAGACTCATCAAGAGAGAAAGGATCACCGCGAGACGAGGATCGTTTTGATATCAACAATCCCTAGATCAGTTAACGTTTGATTAAGGTAACGTGGTTTTCTTATCGTATGATTAGGGTTTCGTAAAGTGATAGGGCAATTAGCATCATTGTTTTCATGGTTTAATTCGTTTAAGTCGATGTCGGGTTGAATTTGAGTAGAAAAACGCAGAGCGCAGAAAAACCGTAACGATGTTGAAAAAAAAAAAAAAAAAATATATAATTTGGCTCGGTCGACCGAACCAAGCCTTCCGGTCGACCGAGTGTCATGAAATCTGTATAGATAGATTTTGTGACTGTCCTGCTATTTTTCCCAGTATCGGACAGTAGGTTTGTCTGGACAGGGGCTATTACAGTACTGTTTTTCTTTCCTTTTTATGTGTTTCAAGCTTTATAATAGTGTGTTTAATGCATAACCTTACGTGACAAAGCTCTGAACTAGCTTCTGGTGCGTTTAGTTCCGGCACCACATGGATTCCCTAAAAAGATGAAGTGTGGGACCCCTGGAAGCTTCGGATTTGCCTTGTGCTTCGATAAGCTAGGGTTTATCGATGTCCGTGTAATTGCTAGGGCTTGTCCGTGTCTCAGAGGTCTAAGTACGAGGGTAGGAAGTGTGAGGGAGCTTACCTGAAAACACTTAGGTGGCTAGTTAAACATCTAATTAAACATATGTGCTAGATTAATAAGCTTAAACATCATGCAATGCTTGGTGAGGCATAGTACAATATCGCGATGTGTTCTCTGACCAGACAAAGTAGATTGTACCCACGCCGGTCAATCGATTGGCCAGATAAAGCGTCTGGTGCACTCTGCCGGTCATCACACTATCGGGACTCAGATATTCCCGGGGCTACTAGAGCGAGTCTCTAAGTAGGTTGCACCCAGTTGTCCTAGTACATCCTATTACTAGGCGTAGTGCCCTTGTTATTCATGATGTAACAAACTTGAGCTAAGCTAGATACCTTTGGAACCTCATGTTATGCAATGAACATAATATGATAGTTAGCTAGGGCCAATAACGGAAATGAATTAATAAAAGACGGCGTTGCTTTTATTTCTTTATGAGGCCAGAGTTGTACGATCTTCTACGCGTTGCGAGTACTTATGTACTTACCCCGTTACTTTATGTTTGTCTTTCCCTTTCCCCAAAGAAGATGAACAGGTTGTTACGGCTGATGAGTTCTTTGACGAGGATGTGTGAGATGGAGCTCTTGAAGACTTAGTTCCTTTGGTTTTGCTTTCTTTCAATAATGTTGTTGATTCAAGTTCAAACAATGTTGTCTTTCTTTTGGATTAGTTCTGGTTAAGTTCTTTTGAGATCTTTTGGGATTTGAATGTTGGATGATTAGTTTTCTTTATTGGATTTAGTTTCACAGCATTGAAAACCGTGTGTTCGATCTTTTGTCTTTTGTTTTTCCCGGGTCGTTTTATCTTCCGTGTCGTTTTAGTTCTGATGTATGACGTAAGGCTTACATATATTATTGAATTTATTTGATAATATATGTGCCGAGCGCTCTTTCCGGAGAAGGACTCGGTGTCCGGGAACGGGGCGTTACAATTCAAGCTAAAAACCTTGTAAAGACCCAAATTTATAGCCGTATTCAGTAAAAAGAAAGTTTAATTAAATTCTGCTACATTTTTTATAACGCTTATCAACATAGTATACCTCAAAATAATTGTGATATATTAATTTTTTTTAAAGTGTTAGGGCCCAATTTTTTCGTTTTGGCTTAGGGTCAGCGATTACACAGGGACGGCCCTGAGGTAGACCACAATACGAGTCTACGAGAGTGGAGACATGCGTGAAATTTGGTCACTTGCACGTCACATAAGTACACGTTTTGGTTAAATTTAAAGATAATATATATATATACTAATAGGAAACCCGTGCGATGCACAGAATTATGTAAACTTTAGACGCGTTATTAAAAAAAATCGGTATGAAGATGATGATACCTAATGATGACTTGAGATGAATAAAGAAAAATATCAGCGTATGAGATTTGAAATAAATCATAAATTTTAGGAATAAAGACAAAAGGCGCAACGGAATCTGAAAATGATAAGGCATAGCACTCCCAGGTATTACGATGAAGCATACTTTCAAGATGTTCAAACCGATTGAAAAGACTTATTTTGATTAGGTTGTTACATAAAACATTGCAAGACTGTAGACAAAATATTTTATGACTGAAAGAAATGACTTCGAAGAAAAACACAAAAAATGAAATACCAACTTTGATAAATGAAAAATAAAATGAGTGATTGATTCTTTTTGACCTGCAGACAAACAGATCCAAATTGAATTGAAAAATAAAAAAATCCCAAATTAGATGAAGCTAAATTCTATAAATTAGCAAAAAACATGAAATTAGATTGAACGTTACATAACCCTCATTGGATGGAGCATTCAACTGGTGCAACAAAGGCCATTGAATCCAGGACCAGTTCAGCGGAAAAATTGTTCTTCGGGGCATTCTGCATCAAATTTGTCTCATGGATTATAATTATTATTATTATTATTATTATTTTACATAAAATTGATGACATAACATTCTTGCTCAAAGATAATTTGCTGAAGAAAGAAGATAACAAACTTTGCTCACCACACATTGGCTGTAAACCACATATATTATATTATATATACATCAACACAAATCGAGTTGGCATATCACCAAGCTGGCACAACTGTATATATTGAAACCATAGAACCACGTTAACATTCAACAGCTTTGAATATAACATGAACGTCTAAGTATGAAAAATAACTTAGCAAATTTAACCAACATACCATTGCGAGAGAAAAAACACAAAACCAAGCAAACAAAAACCGCCAATCAAGAACTACAAATATTGTGAAAGAAACATATGACATCGAAGCAAATCAGTAAATAAAGAAAGAAATGAATCTGCCTTGAGATCTTCTTAAACGATTCTTCCCCAGTTTCTTTACTCCCTTCTCTGTCACAATTGAGTAAAATCTTATCTGGACCATAAATCTTATAATACGAAAGCACTCAATCTTGCAATACAAACCACCGAGGTTGCCACCCTTTCCCATAATTTACCCATTTATGCAACATACCTGAAACGCCATTTCCGACAATATCATTGATGTTTTCTACACCTGCTGCCGATCCTGGTACTAGCCGTCAAATGCGGTAACTCCCTCCTCGACAAAACAGCAGAAAGATGACAGACGGTTGAAAACCGACACTTATCTAAATCAAATGAATAGACAAAAACAGATGCATAAAAATGAGAAACAATATTCAATAAAAAAAAACCACAACTACCATCAACTATGTAATGTCCCACATAGGAAAAATAGTAGAATGATCACCCCCATATAAGTGTGAGACATAAAGGTCTTGTCAACTCGGGTTAGCCCTTTTAGACCAAGCGAGGACGGCGGTCTAAGCAGTTGACCGGATATTTATGACTCATTTAACGCTACCAGGCCCGGGGTCTGGGGGCGTTACAAACTATGTATTTTTAAAGACGGGAATTACGACCTGGAAAAGGCGTACCTTTTCATACACAACAAATCCTTGATAGGGTGTAGCAGGCATTCAGATTCCATTTTGGAATGGGTGGGAAGATGATGACACAATCATCTTGAGATGAAATTAGTTCGTTAATTGAAATAAATGTGTTGTTCATAATCATGGAAGATGGCAATTTGAGAGTGATGAGAAGTTATTACGCATAAGCAGAACGTGGAAGGAAGGGATCGCGTGGAAGTTGCCGGCTGAGGGTTGTGTTGTTGTTTTTTTCTTTTTTCTTTTTGTGTGGAAAAACCCGGGTTTGGGTCGGGTAATTGTGAAGAAATGGGTCAATTTGTAGTTATTTTCTCTTAAATATAAATATAGATATTTTTTCAAAATAAATAAATAAATATAGATATAGATATATATATATAGACAGTAGCATATACCTAATTAGTGAAATGGAGGGCATAAATTATTATGTGTTGTTGTATAATAACTGCTATATATATTTAATTCGTGAACTTGGAAAATATAATTTGGAATGGTACTGCATATGTATATCTAAAGCAGAGAAAGGGATTCGTATATTTATCAAGGTAGTTCATCCTTATTACTTAACACACAAATATATAATGGAGAGTATGGGGAGTTGGCAAAAGCCTCCATAGCTAGTAGGTTACCAAAGTGTAATCACGTGATCGCAGCTGTTGTATAATTATTTCGGATAATTATTTTATGCGGTATTGTTTAATAAAACCCTGACATATCACATGTGATTTTACAGTGTAATAACATCTGTCGATCTTATCGAAGATTCATGTTGTATATATCTAATAAATATCCACACATTACATGTTATATTTATAACACAAGTTATAACACGTAATATTTATAACGCTCCCCCTCGGATGTCCATTCCACAAAGAATCTGCATCGTTAAAACATTCATTATGAAAAAACCCTGTGGAAAAAAACATAATCATGGAAAAATAGTACAGCCTTTATTTGTGTTTTACTCCCCATGAACCGTACATCGCTTCAAATCTTTAAGCTAGGAGCATTCCGACCTTCTTCGGTAATTTCTCAAATGTGGTAGTAGCCAGTGCTTTAGTGAACAAATCTGCGAGATTGTCACATGATCTGATCTGTTGAACATCAATATCACCCTTCTTCTGGAGATCATGCGTGCAGAAGAATTTCGGTGATATATGCTTTGTCTGGTCGCCTCTTATGTAGCCTCCCTTCAATGCTACACACGCTGCATTGTCTTCAAACAATGTGGTTGCTTTATCTTTGTCAACGGATAAACCACAATTATCCCGGATGTAATGTATCAACGATCGCAACCAAACACATTCTCAATAGGCTTCATGAATAGCTATTATCTCGGCATGATTCGAGGATGTCGCCGTCAAAGATTGTTTAGTTGAACACCATGAGATTTTCGTACCACCACTAAGAAACAAGTATCCCGTTTGCGATTTCGCTTTATGAGGATCTGACAAATATCCCGCATATGCGTAACCTATGATCTATGGACTTGATTCGTTTGAGTAGAATAACCCAAGATCTATCGTCCCTTACAAATATCGGAATAATTGTTTGATTCTGTTCCAATTTCGCTTTGTTGGAGCAGAGCTAAACCTGGCCAATAAGTTCACAGAGAAAAAGATACCTGGACTAGTATTATTGGGTGGGTGAGGTATAGAACTTCAGGACCAAGCACCTCTTCATTCTCTTCACATGGTCGAAAAGGACCTTTATTGACATCAAGAGATATAACGACCATGTGGGTACTCAATGGATATGATTTGTCCATATAAAATCGTTTCAAGATTTTCTCTGTATAAGTTGACTGATGCACAAAGATCCTATCTTCTAGATGTTCAATTTGTAAACCAAGACAAAACCTCATTTGTCCAAAGTCTTTAACATCAAATTCTCTTTTGAGGTGATCAACTGCTTTTGAAACTTCTCCAGGAGTTCCAACTATATTTAAATCATCTACATATACAGTGATTATTGCAAATTGTTATTCACATTTCCTAATAAAAACACGTGGACAAACCATATCATTTTTATAACCCTCTTTAATCAAGCTTTCATTAAGATGATTATACCACATTCATCCAGACTGCTTCAATTCATACATGGACTTTTGTAACTTGACTGAATAAATCTGTCGAGGAATTGTTTACATGCCCTAGGCATTCTAAATCCTTCAGGGGTTTTCATATAAATATCAGTGTCAAGTTTCCCGTATAGATAAGTGATGGAGACTTTCTAGGTGTCCAATCTTACTGGCAGTGTACCGGGTCAATTGTAGTCTAGTAAGTGGTCAAGGTCGTATCCATGAGGATTGTGAGGTTGAACACCAAAAAGCTATTATTATCTTGATCTAAGTCGCAACATTACAAGAAGGTAAATTTATCTAAAATCTACTACTACAAAGGGTGATAAATGATAAAAAGCCTAGCCAAGACAATGTATTGATCAAATATATCTCTACTAGTATCATGGGAATTAACTACCTACCAACCTTCCATTAGTGTTCAAGTGTGTGTTATCGGTGCACTCCTAAGCAAGTAATTTCCCCTCATACGAGTGAATGAAACTACTCTATGTCTCCTCTTTGGTCTAAGAACCCTAGACCTAATGATTCAACATGATTAAGATCTTGAATGTAATAACAATGTCAAAAATCCCCGGATAAGAAATCGAATTCCAATTAAGGTCAATTTTACCTTCCGGTTCTCCTATTCCTTCTCTCACACCTAATATCTCCTTTCGGTCTCAACTAAGTGTGTGTATGCTAGTGCCAGGTGATCAATCCAACACCAACAAGCAATACGGTGTAAATAGGAAAAGATAACAACAACACAAAAAGCTATGAAATATACGAATTAACATTCCCAATCAACATAATAGAGATTAATAACTATCACAACAACACCATCTTGGCTAGTTACAAATTTAGCTACTCATTACTACAATTACTAACACGTTGAAATTAGTATTCATAGCAAAAAGATTATCAAAACAAAAATAAAACTAGAATATTTCCGATTACAACCGTTGAATTGTAAAAGAGAAAGCTTGCATTTTCCTTCTAGAGCTTCAATGGAGAAACCCATCAAGATGTTGAATTCCTTCCAACGGCAAGCTTTCTTCCATCTCTGGTGAGATTCAATGGAGGTGGCACCAATTTGTTGAGCTTCTTCCACGTAAGATACACCAAGAAATTAGACTAACATTCTAGGATTATATTTGTGATGAAATTAGCTAAATATTGTAACTAATTTTGGCTTGGAGAGCCCCTTGGGGCGTGGGTGTGTGCCTGCAAGAGTTGGAGAAGAGGGGGGAAGAAGATGAAGTTTTTTGGGGTTGAAAGAATTGGGGAAAATAAGATCCAGAATGAGTTTTTATGCTGAAAACTGCTTCTGTGGCGTTCCGGCGTGCGCCGGTATAACTAACTCTGACACAGCAGTCTGACAGCTTTCTGTGACGATTCGGCGCGCGCGCCGTAAAAAGTCCGGTCTGCGCCGGTTCTCGGTAAAATGATCATAACTTGAGTTGTAGACCTCCGATTGATGTGATTCAAAGTGCGTTGGAAAGCTCGTTTCTTGATCTACAACTCTCATGAAGAAGTATTCCCCAGAAAATGCCTTTAAGTGGGTTCAAATGTCCGTTGAAGAGAGGCTATGGTAGAAGCATGCACTAAGGACAATTGATCCGTTTGAACTCGTAAGCTTATGGCACACTCTTCTAGCCCTCAAAAGACGTGTTTTAGGCTCAACATGTGTCGTCACTCGGGGTCTTGTTCAACCTATAATCCTACAATAAATTACCAAAATACCAAGCGTAAACCCGACACGACGCTCCGGTTACTAAACCGGTACAAAACCTATCAAAATATGATATTTTATATAATAATTACTGCCTACACATTTGGATGAAACTAAGCAATTAATGACTTGAATTGGTACAATAATGCTCAACGTGGTATCAGAAATGGGGTAAAATGTCATAAATGAGCGACAATTTGTCTCTCATCACAACTCACCACTTAGCTTTTGGTCATCCTCGAGCAAAACAAGCGATAAAACAAAATGAATGAGGGACAAATGCATGAAGATATAAGATGTAAGAGACAACCGGACGATGCAACCATTCAATCCATAACCACGCGTTAACCTCAATTTAAGTGTGTAACAGAGTGTGTGTGAATAGTCTCTCAAAATTGTTATCAAGCAATTAATTATGAAATCATGTATTCATGACTGGTACAATTCAATCCATAGGCTTAAGAATGATACCAATCTCCACTAATCGAGGCATTCGGAGTCAAGAAGATAGATCGGGTAGGACTTGCAAGCTTGTAATGTTAGGCCCGGGTAGTTGGCTAAGCGAAGGGTAAAAAGGATATATCAAAGAGAACAATTGCAAGGTAGCAAGCCTCTACACCTTCACTTATAAAAATGTCAAATTGGTATCTCTTCTTCTTCTTTGGCAAAAATCGTCGAGGTGGCCACTTCAACAAAGAACAAAAGAGATAAACAATGCAATTCCCCAAAGCTTGAGTAACATGACATCGATAAACTGGTCCTCTTCTTGACTAACCATTTATTGAACTTAATTCACAACTTCATTGAGCTTTATTACTTTTTGGAAACTTTTTGGATTTTTGATTTTCTTCTCTTTTTTTTTAATTTTTAAACTCCAATGAAACATATATACACCAATGGACTCCGAACTTGATAGATATCATCTCAACTTTGTGCCAAATAATGTCATTCAACTCTTGCCCAACTTCTAATGTCGTCACCACAACAATACTTAAAAACTTTCTAAACTTGCGGGACATCAAGGGAACGTAGACCAAAATTAGGATAAGGGTCGGATTATGTTAAGGGTGTTTTTCTATGTTTTATAAGGCTATATTTAATGATAATTTCCCCCGTATTTGTATTATTTGCATAAAGAAATAAGTGTTTAGACGAAATATTGAGCATGTAGTGTTTTTAATAAGTTAATCACAAAATTAGTCAATTTATGCGTTTTATTGATGAATTTATATTTAATTGGACATTATTACATTTTGCGATATTTTTATGTGTTATAGATGCACAAATTCGAGCTCAAGAGGTGATTCAAAGATGATCAAGTCGGATTTAATTAAAGAGGAAGAGATAATGGTGATTGGATTTGATTGAAAAAAGATAGATATGAGAAAATCAAGTTTTCGCGTCTCTGAACTGGCGTCCAGATTATTGAACGGCCGTCCAGTTAGACGGGCGTCTGAAGATAGTGGACGAGCGTCCAGGATGATATTTTTGATTCAGGAAGTTTGGACGCTAGAGTGGACGCTGGCTAGACGTGCGTCCAATCCCAGCTCGGCCTGACTCAAATAAGTTTTGAACTCTGGACGGACGTTCACCATACTTAGACGGGCGTCCACCGCCGATTTTAACCCTAGCCGACTTACTTTTCTATAAATAGGCGTGTTGTCTCAACCCTAAAGGACATGAGACATAGCCGCACAATACATCCTTGGAGGAGCCGCACCAAAGCCCTAGAATTATGAGTTTCTTTCATTCAACCGTGGCGTGGATCATCACAAGGATGCAAGGCTAAGCGCATAGCGGTGGAATAGCTTGAGGATATCACATCAACATCACCACAACCATGAATTGTTAGGTTATCTTTTGTTTATGAATTCGAATACTGAATTTTATTTATCGATTGTTATTTGGATTATTTGTTAAGAGTTTTGTTAGATAGGAATATCAATGAAACCACGTGTTGATTTGAATCTGTATGAAATATAATTCAATAATAGAACATTTTCAATCGATACAATTAATAATATTTTGAGGAATCATTTGTTGTTAATTGGGTTATCTAATTTGGGAACAAATTTATGATCTTGTGCTTTATGTTAAATTGTTTTGCTTGGAAAAGAAAACGAAACCCTAGGAATTGAGTTAAAGGAATTTAATCAATTTCGAGATTGATCATACCAATAAAATCATATTCGAAGCATAAAATGGTTGTGTGATTGTTGTGTGGTTGAATCTAGTTATTCTACTGTTCTTTTAATTATTTGTTAAATCAATTCGTGTTAATTATACGATTAGTTATTTTCAGAGCTTTAGTTATTGTTTTCTGCATATTTCCGTTCCCAGCACGATATTAGACGCCCGTCCACTTGCAGTGAACGCTCGTCCAGTATCGAATTTCTGGTTCCTGTTTTAGTTTAGTCATTATTCGTCGTTGTTATTTTATAGTTAATATATACCTTAGTTTTAGATAATATTTAGTGACATAATCCGATAAACATTCGACTCCCTTAGGACGACCCGTAAACACCCTATACTACGATCCTTATACTTGAGGTGTTTCGGTTTATAAATTTTAGAACTAGTTTTTACCGAACAAGTTTTTGGCGCCGTTGCCGGGGAGTCGGTAACGGTTGTCGGATTCTTCGTAGTGCAGTTTTCTGTGTCAAAAGGGATCGCTTTTAGCACGCAGTAGTATTTTGGCCGTAACTTTCGGCTCGAGTGTCCGTTTGGCGCGCAGGACCCCAATTCGGAAAGCTCGTTCCGACGCCGATGACGTGGTGAACGGCCGTTCAGTGCCGTTTTCGAGGTCAAAATCCACTGTTTTCCCCTCCATTTGGCCCTAGAAGATTTCAACACGTTTTTTCTTACCGTCTTAGTGTTTTTCTTGTTTTAAACTTTTCGTAGGTAGGTTTCTTTTCCAGTTTCTGTTTCTATATATTTTCTAAAAAAAATAATAATAAATAAATAGAAACCTTCTGAACGGGCGTCCAGATTCTGAACGCCCGTCTGCCCCCAAATTGTCTTCTGAACGCCAGTTCAGTCACCTAAACGAGCGTTCACCTCCAGAGCCCCCCCTGAACCAGCGTTCACTCATACTGGACGCCGGTTCAATCTTTTCTCTCTTCTCTCTTTCTAAACCTCTAAACCCTCTACTCATCTCTACATTCCTTTCTCATCAACCCTAAGGTTGATTTCTTCCTGTTCTGCTTTTCTGGTTTATGCAAACCAGGAGTAAGAAGGGAAATCTTGTCTTTAACCCCGAACCCGAGCGAGACATTGTCAGAAGAAGACTTTTCCCAACCCTTGACAACATGAGCCAACACGGTTCTAGTGATGACGAACCGGAGAACCAAGGGAATAATAACCAAGATCCCGCTCAATTAAACCAAATTCTGATGCAAATGTTGCGGAACCAACAACGACGGCAAGCCCGGATAAACCGGCGGATGCAACAACAACCTCGGAATGTTCAACGAAGAACGAAGAATACGGCCTGGCGGCTGCAAAATTGTGTCAAAGTGCGACCCTTATGTGCCATATCTTGATCAAGACTTCTTGGAAGGGCATAGACCAATTCGGCCTCCGGAGATGGGAGAAATGCATTTTGATCTAAAGAATGGAGTTGTGGGGATGGTCCAAAATAGCTCATTCCATGGCTGATGTTAAAAGAGCCTTTGCTCTGAAATTCGTTTCACCTGGAACGATAATGGACCGTAAAAGAGATATAGCTACCTTCGAGCAACTAGAAGGAGAGAGTGTGGGAAAGGCCTGGGAGCGGTTGAACCTGTTAATGAGGAAATGCCCTAACCATGGATACACTCGACATGAACTTCTAGAATTATTCTATCAGGGTGTTACTCAACCCAATAGAGATTACCTAGATTCCACAGCTCATGGATCGTTTTTAGGAGGAGGAGATGATGCTTCCTATAGGGTAGCAGAAACAATAGCTAAGAATAACATGTGGGCTATGATGTATTATTTTTATATGATTAAAAATATGTTATATTATTATGTTTTATCAACGAATTTTATGTAAAATATATGAAATTATGGTATAAATAGTATGAAATGTTAATCTTTATAATTTAGAGTAGTTAGTAGTAAAAATAGTAAAAAGTTGTAATTTTGTACCGATTTTAGTAAATCGGAGTGTCGTGTCAGATTTACGTGGGTATTTGTGGTATCTTATTGCAGATTTATAAACCGAGACCCCGAGAATCGACATATTGAAGTTTAATCATATCTCTGGAATGATTTAGAGAGTGCCACGAGCTTAAATGGTCAATTGAATAGCTTAAGTGGACAAGTGGCCAACCAATCTGGTTAAGTAATAATCGAGAAATGTCTCCGACAAACGAATGGCTCATCAAAATGACATTATCTGAAAAAGTGTTCTTCACGAAAGTTGTAGATTTTTCCGAAAGCTTTCCAATGCAATTTAAATTATGAAGATTGGAGGTCTACAACTTAAACAAAGGTGATCAAGTGGCTAATCGATTTGGGTTAAGAAAATCCCGTAAAAGCTTCGGAGGAACACGAGGTTATCAAGAAGGCGTTATCTGGAAAAGAGTCCTTCATGAAAGTTGTAGAGTTTCTCGAGACCTTAATTTTGGCATTTCGTTTGCAATTTTTGGAGGTCCGTAACTCGAGATATGAATTTTAGAAGTTTAATAATTATATATATAAATATATATAATCACCGCACATGCTTGGAGTGATCAAGTTAGTGGATGTAATCATTATACCGGACCGAGCCGGCCTAATACCGGACTGGTCCGGCCAAGGATCCAATTTCTATAAATAGGAGCCTCATTTCAACAGTCGAGTGTACCATATATATATACATCATATATATATATATATATATATATATATATATATATATATATATATATATATCTCTCTCTCTTTTCTTTTCTTTTCTTTTTTTTATTTTGTAGTTTGTAAATAAGGCCTTACGCCGTAATAATGTAGTTTTAGTATCGTTGTAATGCTCGGGAAAATCTCGGAAGTCGGTTTTGCTGAAGAAGTTGTAATGTCCGGAAAATACGATTTCGAATCAACTCGCCGTATTCGGGTAACTTTTCTTAAGTATTTATGTTTGTTTTTATATTTTTCGTTGTTATAATGTTTTTAGGCTAAATATAATACTGGCCAAAACTATGTAATCGGTTTTATTTCGATCTTTTCGTTAAAGAAATGTTGTTAAGTTAAAATTATTAAAATTGAGTTAATTGAATCTTTTTCTATTTTAATCGTATTCGTATTGACATATTTAATCGATCTGAGGAATTCATAATCTAATTATGAATTGACGCCTCGTAGTCAGGATTCGAGATAAAAGATAGAAAAACCGGAGGGTAAAATTGGCCGTGTGAATAACGTGATAACGGAATCCGATTTCCTACCCGGGGGTAAATTTGTTTTGGGAGAAATGAATTTTATTATAATTTGTACTCGAGATCGTAATAATGTTAAATCATCGCTTAAGCGAAACTTAAACCGGAAAGTTAAATCGTCCGGCTTTGACAACCGGAGCCTTTAAAATAAAATTGACCGTTTGACGAACGGAATGACTCCTTTTTATCTAAGGGTAGATTTGTACTCGGGACCCGTTCGTAAAAACCGTAACAAGCTTGTGGACCTTGGACCGATGCAATGGACATATGACAATTTCATACGCTCGTGTGAGGAGGAATTGTTTACCTCGGAGTGCACCGTTTCATTTACTCAATTGGACCTAAAATAAAAGGAGAGATCGAACACATTTCATTTATTCGAAAAGATCGTATAAACGAATTATATAAGTTTTGGCCGCTTCTCTAAAATTATCTGTTTAATATATTGGTACCTATATATTTATATATATATATATACTTTGCAATTTATGTACATCTATATATATTTATATATCTATATATATTATATTAGAATAACATTTAAATTACGTATTTATTTTATGTTGACTAGAATAGTAGTGATCTGTGTTATAAAATTGCGATTTAGATCGAGTTAATAACAGCTCTTTGGTGTTTAACCACACGTAAAAGAAATTACCAAGTTCCCTGAGGATTCGACACTCTGACTCACCATACTAGCACCACAATTTGACCCGGTACACTGCCGGTTAGAATCGTTTAACCCGGGAATTGTCTGTCAGATTTCTGGCACCATTCTCGTGGACAAAGTTAGGCGGGGTCGGCTTTTTTGGCGCCGTTTCCGGGGAACGTCGCTAATTTCTTTTTTTTTTTGTGTCTATGGTTACTACTTGTATTAGCTCAAAATTCTCGAGAATAAGTCAACACTTTTCTTATCCCATTTCTATTTTATTTTTCGTTGGTTGTTACCTTATAGGTAAATTACCAATTTTTACTACTATCAATTTCTAGTTATTTTCTATTTTCGTTAGTTGATGACCAGAAGTGGTAAGGCCCCGCTCACTCCTTATAAGCCTGACATAAACACTTACGAAAGGCAGTTAAGAGTAGAGAGTAAACGCGGTCATACTAGTCAGGGAAATCCTGATCAAGAATCGTCTTCTAATAAAAATACGAGAATGGCTGAAATCAGTGATGAAACACCTGAACAAGGGCTGGAACATGCTCTAGGGCATGGACAGAACCCTATTAACCCTAATAATAATAATAATAATAATAATAGAAATAATCAAAATCGGAACTAGAATAATCGTAATAATCCGCCAAACCCGAGGCCTATCTGTGATCAAACCGTGAGAAGAAACCAGACTAATAATCCCATACTTTTACCTAATGAAGGAGCGAATAATTTCGAAATTAAATCTCATCTTTTTGGTTTAATTGACGCAAGAGCCCAATTCCTAGGAGAGGATGATGAAGATCCACATCATCATCTCTATCTTTTTGAAGAACTGTGCAATACAGCCAAAAGTCAAGGTGCTCATAAGGAATTAACGAGGATGACTATGTTTCCTTTTTCTCTAAAAGGACGAGCCCGAGATTGGTTTATGTCTCTTCCACACCACTCACTAACAAGTTGGGAGGAGATTCAAACTGAATTTCTGAAACAATATTTCACTCCAGGAAGAAATTTGGAATTAAAAGTCGAGGTTGCTAATTTTAGACAAGGATCTGAAGAAACACTCGGGAATGCGTGGGAAAGGTTTAAAAAACTGTTAAGAGCTTGTCCCGATCATGGTTATTCCTTAGATATGCAAATTCAACTCTTCTCGTCGTAAATTGAGAAAAGATTCACGTACGGATGTAGATCATGCATGTGGTGGTTCGTTAATGATGAGTGAAGCTCAAACGCTTTACGATGCTATAGAAAAGATTTCCAAAAATAACGTAATGTGGGAAACCGGTTCTAGCACCGTAAAAGTAGCTTTTGCGGGAGAATGTACGTCTAATACGGAAGTTCTAGCACATTTAGAAAATTTGAGTAGGAAATTTGATGGCCTACAAAACAAGAACCAAAGTTCAGAAAATAGTACACCAACTGAATACTCAAATCAGGATAATATGTCATTAGGGAGTGAAGAACCACCAGGATACTCAAGAGAGGAGGTGAGTTTTCTTCAGCAGCATAGGAATTTGAACAATGCATATTCAAACTCGTTTAATGCTATTAGAAGAGATCATCCTACTTATCGATGGTCTGAAAACCCTAGTAAGCCAGGACAACCGCCATATCCAGTTCAATATAGGAATAATAACCAAGTTTATCAAGAAAATACATCTAATCGAAATTTACAATCATTACCTAGATCCTATCCTCAACATACCACTCAAAGTATACCAAGAACTCGTAGTTCAACTCAACCTGCAAAGGAGTTGAAAAATGGGAAAAACTAATGGAAAATATGATGGGTGTAGTATCTACTTAAGCTAAGAATATGGAAACAATGATGACTTCTATTGGTACAAGTCTACTAAAGATATGAGTACAATGAAAACATCTATGAGTGGACATGATACCAGAATGAGAACGATAGAAGCCTCATTGAGAAATATGGAAGATCATTTGAGTAGGTAAGGTGCACGTAACAACAGTAGACCCCCAGGAGGATTACCAAGCAACACTGAAAGGAACCCAAGAGAGGTAAATGTTGTAGTTACGAGAAGTAGAAAGCTCTGTGGTAGTAATGGAGTTGAAAACTTTGGGAATAATGAAGTAGAAAATGATTTAGATGGTAAGAATGATGAAACTAAAGATGAAATTGAATTCACTGATGAGGAAGAAGAAATTATAGAGAATTTCTTGAAAAGGAATAGAAGTTTGGAATCTGAAAATGAAGGTGAAAAATGGGTAAAAATCCCTAGGATTTTGAAAGACCCTATGGATAAAGATTTAAGGACTTTATTCAAGGAACATGTTAGAATAGATGAAACTGGAAACAAGGATGAAAAACAGGAAGAACCGAAAGAATCTGAAGTAGAGATTGATTCAGGGAACAATTTAAAAGAAAAAATTCAAGAACCTGAAACATGGCGACTAAGTAATACTGAAAGGTTTAAGGAAAAAGGAAAAGAGAAATTGACTAGGGAGCCAAAGGTTATAGATTTAGAATCTTTACCTTACCCTCCTAAAGATCAAATCAAAAAGGCAAAAATTGATAAGAAGTATGCTCGTTTCCTTGACACTTTTCGTCATCTTCATGTTAATATCCCTGTTATTGAAGCTCGATAAGTATACCGCCTATGGAAAGTTTCGAAAGATATACTATCAAATAAGAAAAAATTAGAGGACTATGAGAATATATGCCCGAATGAAGAATGTTCTCAGTTCGCAAAGATAAGTTACCACCTAAACCGAAAGATCCCGGAAGTTTTACCATTCCATGTGAAATTGGAGGATTTCGTTTAAGAAGGTCTTATGTGATCTAGAGCTAGTATAAATCTCATGTCTTATGAGGATTATAAAAAGCTAGGCATAGGAAAGCTTACTAAGATCGAAATGACTCGCAAATGGCGATAGATCGATTAAGTACCCTAAAGGAATGATTAAGGACGTATTGGTTAAAGTAGACAAATTCTATTTTCCAAGAGACTTTGTAGTTATGGAAATGGAAGAAGGATATTCGCGCCACTTATTCTAGGTCGTCCATTTCTAGCTACGGAAGAACTTTAATCGATGTTCGAAAGGAGAATTAGTTTTGAGAGTCAATGAAGATGAAGTTGCTTTCAATATTTTCAAAGCTTTGAACCATCCATATACATCATCGAAATCATGTTCTTTTATAGAAGATATTCATTCCGTCTATGATAATCGCTTACCAACTTTTGAAGACAGATTAGAAGAATGCTTAACTCGTCTATCTATAAAGAAGATGAGGAAGACATTGAAATGAAAGAGATAATCCTTTCTCTAGATAAAGGAAGCTTTACTTTTAAGCCACCATGGCATAAGTATTTGGAGTTAGAACTAGAAGGACCGGTTCTTAAATCATCAATAGAAGATCCGCCGAAGAATCCGGAATTGAAACCGTTACCTTTAAATCTCGAAATATGCTTTTCTTGAAACCGATAATCTATTACCGATTATTATTTCATCAACTTTAACCGAGCAACAAGAAGATCAATTACTTAGAATGTTAAGAAAGCATAAGAAAGCTTTTGGATGGACAAATGCCGATATTCGAGGTATTAGCCCCGAGATTTGTGTTCATAAGATAATTCGAAAGAAAATGCTAAACCTTGTATTCAACCGCAACGCCGCCTCAACCCGAATTTACGCTTAATCGTTAAGAAAGAGGTGATTAAGCTATTAGAAATGGGGATAATCTTTCCTATATCGATAGTGAATGGGTAAGTCCAACTCAAGTTGTACCAAAGAAAGGAGGTTTCACGGTGAAAGAGAATGATAAGAATGAATGGATTCCAACAAGGGAAATTACAAAGGTTATCGAATGTGCATTGATTTTAGAAAGCTAAATGATCATACTAAGAAAGATCATCATCCGCTTCCATTCATAGTTCGGATGTTGGAACGTTTAAGTGGACATAAGTATTACTCGTTTCTTAGATGGTTATTCGGATATTTACGATTTTCATTGCGGCGGGAGATAGGGAAAAAACTACTTTCACTTGTCCTTATGGAACTTTTGCGTATAAAAGAATGCCGTTTGGTTTATGTAATGCTCCCGCTACGTTTCAAAGATGTATGATGTCTATATTTTCTCGATATGGTTGAGAAATTCTTAGAAATTTTTATGGACGACTTTAGTGTTTACGGAGATTCTTTTGGTAAATGTTTATCGCACTTAGAAAGAGTGTTACAACGCTCGAGGATACCAATTTAGTGCTTAACTCGGGAAAAATGTCATTTAATGGTATCGAAGGAATTGTTCTAGGTCATAGAATCTCGAAATAGGAATTGAAGTTGATAAAGCTAAAGTCGAGGTGATTGAAAAATTACCACCACCAAAGTGAATCTAAGGACTCTAAGAGGATTTCTTGGACATGCAGGATTTTATAGAAGATTTATTGCGATTTTTCGAAGATAGCAAAGCCTCTAAGTCATTTACTTGAAAAAGAAGTACCTTTTAACTTTGATAGTAAATGTATGGAAGCTTTTCGGACCTTGAAAGCGAAGTTGATTACCGCACCGTTGTTGGTAGCACCGGACCGGGATTTGCCTTTTGAGATTATGTGTGATGCTAGCGATTTAGTCAGTAGGAGCTCGTTTTAGGTCAAAGGTATAACAAAATTCTCAAAGCTATCTACTATGCTTCTCACACATTAAACGCAATTCAACTTAATTATGCAACTACGTAAAAAGAACTGTTGGTCGTAATTTTTGCCTTAGATAAGTTTAGATCATATATTGTTGGTTCTAAGGTAATAATCTACACGTACCATTCACTTTCTAAAGTATTTACCGAGTAAGAAGGATGCGAAACCACGTCTTCTTAGATGGATTCTCCTACTTCAAGAATTTGATATTGAAATTAAAGATAAAAAAGGAAGTGAGAATGTAGTAGCAGATCATCTAAGTAGAATGGAGACTGAGGAAGAAATAGGGAATGAAATTAAAGATTCATTTCCTGATGAACAACTATTTAGAATAGATACTCCTTCAACCATGCAGTTATTAAAGAATAGAATTCCTTCTAAGGAAAATTCACCTTGGTTTGGAGATATCATTAATTACTTAACCTGTGATTATATTCCGTCTCATTGGACTTGGCAAATGTAAAAAAAATTCTTTTACGACTTAAAATTTTATTACCGGGAGGAACCGTACCTTTTCCGTACATGTTCGGATGGGATAATCGAAAATGTGTGCCTGATAATGAAATTTTAAGTATTTTATCGTTTTGTCATGATCGTGAGGCAGGAGGTCATCATGGAGGATGGAAAACTGCTTTTAAAGTTTTACAATGTGGTTTTTTTGGCCTACACTATATATAGATGCTTATAAGTATGTTAAATCTTGTGAATCTTGTCAAAAATGGGGAAATGTATCTAAAAAACATGAAATGCCTATGCAACCTATTTTAGAATGTGAACTTTTTGATGTTTGGGGCATAGATTTCATGGGACCTTTTCCTATATCTTTTGGAAAAAGATTTATTCTTGTAATGGTAGATTATGTTTCAAAATGGGTAGAAGCTAAAGCTCTTCCCACTAATGATACCAAAGTTGTCATACGATTTCTTAAAAAGAATATATTTACTAGATATGGCATTCCGAGGGCAATCATTAGTGATAGAGGTTCACACTTTTGTAATAGACCATTTACTAAGATAGTTGAGAAATATGGTGTAACGCATAAACTAGGAACACCCTATCATCCGCAAACTAGTGGACAGGTAGAGGTATCGAATAGAGAGATTAAAAGAATCGTGGAAAAAACAGCTTGATTCAAATCGTAAAATCTGGCGCTTAAATTAGATGATGCATTATGGGCATACGAATGGCTTTTAAAACACCAATTGGTTGTTCTCCCTATAAGCTAGTCTTTGGTAAGTCTTGTCATCTCCCGGTTGAGTTAGAACACCGAGCCTTCGGGCTATTAGATTTCTAAATTTCGATCCTAAGGTCGTCGGTGATCATAGATTGCTTCAATTGACGTAACTAGAAGAATTTCGTCTCGATTCTTATGAAAACGCTCGAATCTACAAGGAACGCACGAAATCCTTCCATGATAAGAGAATCTTTAAGCGTGAGTTCCATGTAGGTGATCGAGTGCTTTTGTACAATTCACGTTTAAAGTTGTTTCCAGTAAGCTTAAGTCAAGATGGACAGGACCATTTAAAGTAACACGGGTTTACAAAACTGGAGCTGTTGAACTAACTGATGGAAATACAACTTTTATAGCCAATGGCCACAGAGTAAAGTTATTTGTGGAGGAGAAGGAATCACACTGAAAGAAGAAATAATGCTACTGATTGATCCCCCGACAAATTGAAAAAGCGAGAGGAAAAATGAAAAACTGAAAAGCAGAAAAACTGGAATCAGCCGAAAACCAGGTTCTATCTATCTTTACTTTTCTGTATTTTTTTATGTTTAAACTCTTTTCGTCTTTTACCGGATAGACGTAAAAGAACTTGATGCCTTTTTTAGATAGAATAGGAGTTTTTATTTTACTTTTGAAATTAGGCCTTGATAAAGATGTCGCGTTTTCTATAGAAGCTTTAGTTTTTGAACAAAACAAGAAATTGTTGAGAGAGATCGATTGAGGGAAGTATGTAATGGAACATCAAGAAGTGCGATAAAAAGAAGGGCAAAGTTTCTAATGAGATGCGAATCTGTGGAAAAAGTGAACATGTTGGACGCTCGTGGGAAAAACACAACCAAATCCCAGGATGAGTGTTTGAATATTGTTAGGAAGGGAACGATTAGGTGGTTATCCGAAAATCCCGATGGAATTCCGAGAGATAATTCAAATGCCTCGTTTTTAGGAGTTAGGTTGATCGAGCGTTATATCAGAACTTTGGAAGATTTAGAAATCGAAGAATCAGGAACCCCTTGAGTTTTGAGTCTTTTATTTTATTTTATTTTATAAAATTTTCGCATAACTTCTGAAAATTTTATAAAATTGGATCTTTATAAAATTTGAGGAGTTTTATGAAAGTTTTATAAAAGTTTTTTTTAGTTTTAATTTAAATGTTTTATAAGGGTTGATATAAATTTATTAAATTTTTATAAGCTTTTTATTAAAGTGTTATAAAGATTTTATTAAATTTTTAGAAATTGTTATAAAATTATAAAATTTCCTTCAAATTTTATTTTTAGTAAGTTTTAAATTTTATAAAATTATTTTTAAGGTTTTAATTAAGTTTTATTAGAATTTTTATAAGTTTTCATGAAAAATCATAAAAAGTAAAAAAAAATCGAAAAAATGGAAAAATTTGGGCACGGACCGATCCGGCCTTAATCCGGACCGGTCCGGGGTCTAAAAACATAAAAAAGGACGGGGACCCTTCTTTTCTTCTTCTTCTTCCCTAATTCTTCTAACAGCCTACCTCGCACCCCACACACCAAACCCCACCATTACGAATTTTTTTACTTTTCTACAACAAAACTTCATCTCACACTACACCATTACTTAATTTCTTCTCATTATCATCTCCTCTCTTCAACACAAATTGAAAAATTCAAAAAGGGTCAAAAACAAGCTCCATTTCATTCCGGCGACTTTTGAACTTTTCCGGCCTACTTTTCAATGTTTTCTACATATTAAGGTATAATTTAGTTTATCTAGTTATCAATTTCGTATTTTTCATGATTTTTTAGAGTAATTTCAACTGTTTTGATTTTTGAGTGTGTTGTGACATTTTTATTGTTTTTGTTGTTGATTGGCTTTATCAATATCGTAGAATGGCTGAGTCGAGTAGGAGAGTCTCTAAAAAGCGTAAATCAAACATTCCTATATCAACTCCCCGTCGTAGGCACAAGAATTTTATCATCCGAGGAAGAAGCCGTAAGCTTTGAAAAAACCGCATCACCCGAGGCTAAGAAAGCGTATGAGAACATTTATAGTAAATGTGATGTGTTGGTTGAAAAAGGATTAGACTTGGATGATTTAGGTGATGAAGTTAAGGATATCTTTCGAAGACGTCGTGGTTAGATTTAGTAGCCGTAAGGGAAGGGGAGATTAACACGACAATAGTAGCCGAGTTTTATTCGGTTTTATCTACTTTGTCGAAGAGCGACTTACGCAAGCCGCAAACCGTACCCTTACGAACCGTAAATATTCCTTTTAACCCCGCCGTCATAAATGCAATTTTAGGAGTTGAGGTTTTTCCCGAGGAGGAGGATTACGGGGTAGTTTATAATTTAGATGGTCCCGCTAGCTTTGAGCGATCGCCCCGAGAGCTCGATCGTTTTTGACCCGACCGCTGTGTGGGTTGAAAATCGGTTTAATTACGGAAACTGTTTTAGAGGTTTAAGGGCAATTAAAAGATTCATTAGCCATAATCTCTATCCTTCTCGTAAACACACCGCTTTTGGAAAGGAAGATGTTTGTATCGCTTGGGCGATGGTGAACGATGTTAGAGTGGATGTTGGAAAGGTCATGTTTAAAAGAATTTTTGAGAGTATTGTCATCGCCGCACCAGGGGAGTCATCTATACTTCCCTTGTTTTATCTCTGATTTATGTCGTAGGTTGGGAGTACCATTCCTGCCTAATGACAAGTTATCTCTGGCTGATGGAAATCTGATTGGACCTAGTTTGACTAGTCTTCCGGATGGTAGTATTA
Source organism: Gentiana straminea (assembly GCA_036785695.1). Classification (NCBI taxonomy): domain Eukaryota; kingdom Viridiplantae; phylum Streptophyta; class Magnoliopsida; order Gentianales; family Gentianaceae; genus Gentiana; species Gentiana straminea. Next base: position 1,365,280 of record JAVUPR010000095.1, on the reverse strand, counting down.
GATCTTTGCTTAGAAGACGTCAAACTCGGCCTACCTCCACCGCTTTTACATCATCTTCCTCTTTTCCATCTTTTTCTAGTCGGCCTCAACAAACTCCTTTCTCCAACACTATCACATATGACATGTTTCAATCTTTAGTGACGACGTTGCACGTGGTCAAGCCAATGTGGCTTATTATGCCGAGAGTACTAGGCGGGGTGTGATGATCTTCGTAGAGGTTTAAGAAGGAACGAGCGCTTGCTTCGTAATCCTACTTTTGATGATCCCGCCTATCCACCTTGTCGATCGATCCTTATACCTTACCGAGTGGGTAACACCTATTCCACCACCTTCGAGCTTTCATCCATCGTCATATCCTTTTGGAAGCCAATCTAGTGGGACAGTGTGTATTTTCGACAGTGTTCGAGAGACCAAAGCAATGTCGAGTTGGGGAGGATTCACCGAGTTTGCACATGTCACGACCGGCATGAGTTCGATGGGTCTTGATAGTTCGGTCGGGACCACGACTACGGCTTCGGCCGCCACTTCTCGCCGTTTCCGAGTTCGAGTTTTCAAGTTGATCCTGAGGAAGACTACGATGAAGATTGAATTTAATAATTTTGATTAAACATTTTTATTGCACTTTTTATTCGACATTTGTCATTTAGATATTGGTTTGTTTTCATTTTTCGTTTAGTTTGATTTTACAATCGTTTTTATCAAAATTTGGTTTGCATTTTAAATCGGTTTAGTTTTTATAAAAACTATAAAATATCACAAAAATAATTTTTGTAGAATTACTACGTCGTTTTACAAGAATATAATGTGTCGTTTTATCCGTTCGTATCAAAAATAAATTACTCTTTGTAAAATATCTTCAAAGGCTTATGAAATGTTTCACACGTGAAGTAAAAAAACAAAACACAAGTTGTCTTTCACCTCTGGTCCCTCGTAAAAGTAAGATGAGGCCGGACCGATCCGGCACATTCTCGGACCGGGCCGTGAAGAACAGAAGGCTGAGTCATTTTAGAATCTGTCTAATGCAGCCACATACGTATAATTTTACCATCTATTTAAAGAAGTAAAGGCAGGAGCAACAATTGCTCATTCTTTCACTGTCTATCTACCTTCAACTTTATTTCTTTTACTTTTTATCAAGTTTTAAAAATGTCGAACCACTCTTCACCATCGGTTAATTCTTACGAGCCTAATACACCGGATCATCCGGAATCTCAAGCTTCCAATGAGAGTATCATTTTACACAATCGTTTTGCAAATTCTCCAATCCTATTGGAGAAAGGTTTAAATTTAGATAAGCTTGATCAATGGGGAAAAACTATCATTCGAAGTTTTGGTTGGAAAAAATTTGTCAGTACACCGAGAGGACGGATAAATGTCTCGATAGTGCGAGAATTTTATTCGCGCTTATGACGACATCTATGATCGATATCACTCGATTGTTCTAGTAAGAGGAGTGACTCGTTCCCTTCTCTTCATCTCGTTATCAATCAAATCTTTGAAATTCCACCGCTTACGATGCCACATTTTGAAATGCAATGGGGACTACAAAATCCCTCTAATCATTTGAATAAAGTACACGAGTCATTCCAATGTCTCGTTCCCGCTTTTTGATACAAATCACGACATGTCAACACGAGCTTTACTTCCACATCTAAAGGCGTGGAAGCATTTTATAAATTCTCGAGTTTATCCCACCTCGGGATTTTGGAAGTTTGGCCGAGAATGAAATGCTTCTACTTTTTGCTTTGGCATTCGGTGTATTTGTTGATTGGGGTATATTGATTCAAAGGACGTGTTGGAGTTTGCGATCACGAGAGGTAGTAGGGGAAGCCTATGCCTAATTCATGGATGATATCACGTTTATGTATTCTTCGAATGGAGTAGAAGAGCTTGAGACGGATGAAATTTTTCCGTCTGAGATAGTCGAGTTGGGTTGTTACCGGTTGATACACCGGGATGTTCGTCTACCATCTAGAGAATTGTTAGTGGTTTGTTAGTAATATTTAAGTTTTAATAAGTTAAATTAAGTTAAGTTTGAAGTTTCTTTAGTTAAGTTTATGTTTTTCTTTTAAGTTTGTATCTTGTTTAATATATATGTCTTAGTTTTTTAAGTTTGTTTGTTTCTTTTTCATATAATTAGTATACGCTAAAATAAAATCAGAAAAATAACGTTAATAGATAATTTTAATTTTATTTTCGAACCTACTTCTTTACTACTCATTGAACATCGGGACGATGCCACTTCGTAAGTGGGGAGTAGAGTTAGGTTAGAAAATTCATTAAAATTTTCGAAAAATAGTCAAAAATAATTATATTATATGTCTAATTTAGATTTTAATAAGATTTTAAGTTTATATAATTGAGTAATATTAGATATCGTTTTTATGAAATTATATAAGTATGTTGATATTTATAAGTAAAATTTTTTAGAATTATTTTCAATATGAATTATGAGTTTGGAATTGGACTAAGTATGTTGATTTTTGGCACCACAAAAATATAACTATAGCCAAATAACCTACCTCAGCCTTGATTAGAGTGATCAAGACCTCACTCGAAATTGTCAATTGTAATTAAATAACCAAGCTATAGCTAATTTTGGTCTACATTTCTTTGAAATTCCGCAAGTTTGTACGTACTTATGAAAAGAAATGGAGACATAAAAGCTAAGTTTTGGTATATGCTGAGATTGGAAAAATTAGATAAGTATTAGTATATTCGATCTTACCTCATGACACTTGCAAGATAGTCGATTTTGGTAATAAGCTCGGATATATTAATATTCTATAAAAGAATTAAGAACAAAGCACCATATTTACACGAATTAATCAAATATCGTGTATCTTCCTTATCTCGTGATTAACAACTTAAAAATAAAAAGAAATGATCGGTTGTAGCTACCAATGATTGGAGTGAGTAGGGTATTATCACGAAATGTCCTATATCACTATGAGGTAATTAAGCTCCCGATTGCCTCGATGATAGTAGTCCACGGCTAGGGTATTATCTCGAAATGTCCTATTGCGGGAATGAAGGCACAAGATAAAATGAAAAAGGAAAAGTTGAATCATAAGATCTCGTGAATTATTACAAGTTTAAGGAAACCGGACTTGTAATTTTCGATCGAAAGAGTAGTACTCCGATCAATCTTGATGAAGCAATGCCTGTAAGTTTGATTTTCTACACACACTCACGCTTTTAGTTCTTAATCTTAAAATAAAAAAAATAAAAAAAGAAGAGAGAAAATCTGAAAAAGAAGAGATGTTAGTAATCGATCAAGAATATGAAGATGTAGGTACGTACGACTTGCCTCTGTCTCTTTTTGATTTCCCTTTTTTCCGATTAACCAACATCTTGAACCTAAACTCTATAAGCCATTTTTGTCGACTACCTGACCGAAGTTTCCGATTCCAAAAGTTCATAATAGTTGCGATTAAAAATAATTCTGATATTTTATTTATACTTATTAAGTGTTACATGTACAATTTCATCTAAATAATATTTAATGTTTTAGTTATATACTCGTTTCGTCTTCTTTATAATTTTAAATTAGCATAAGTAATATATTTGACAATATAAATTACATTAAAAATTATAATATTATCTTTTATTACCGCTTATTTTTGCTCGAGGACGATCAAAAGCTTTAAGTGGGGAGTAATTTGATGTATTATTTTTATATGATTAAAAATATGTTATATTATTATGTTTTATCAACGAATTTTATGTAAAATATATGAAATTATGGTATAAATAGTATGAAATGTTAATCTTTATAATTTAGAGTAGTTAGTAGTAAAAATAGTAAAAAGTTGTAATTTTGTACCGATTTTAGTAAATCGGAGTGTCGTGTCAGATTTACGTGGGTATTTGTGGTATCTTATTGCGTATTTATAAACCGAGACCCCGAGAATCGACATATTGAAGTTTAATCATATCTCCGGAATGATTTAGAGAGAGTGCCACGAGCTTAAATGGTCAATTGAATAGCTTAAGTGACAAGTGGCCAACCAATCTGGTTAAGTAATAATCGAGAAATGTCTCCGACAAACGAATGGCTCATCAAAATGACATTATCCGAAAAAGTGTTCTTCACGAAAGTTGTAGATTTTTCCGAAAGCTTTCCAATGCAATTTAAATTATGAAGATTGGAGGTCTACAACTTAAACAGTGATCAAGTGGCTAATCGATTTGGGTTAAGAAAATCCCGTAAAAGCTTCGGAGGAACACGAGGTTATCAAGAAGGCGTTATCTGGAAAAGAGTCCTTCATGAAAGTTGTAGAGTTTCTCGAGACCTTAATTTTGGCATTTCGTTTGCAATTTTTGGAGGTCCAGAACTCGAGATATGAATTTTAGAAGTTTAATAATTATATATATAAATATATATAATCACCGCACATGCTGGAGTGATCAAGTTAGTGGATGTAATCATTATACCGGACCGAGCCGGCCTAATACCGGACCGGTCCGGCCAAGGATCCAATTTCTATAAATAGGAGCCTCATTTCAACAGAGTCGAGTGTACCATATATATATACATCCTATATATATATATATATATATATATCTCCTCTCTCTTTTCTTTTCTTTTCTTTTTTTATTTTGTAGTTTGTAAATAAGGCCTTACGCCGTAATAATGTAGTTTTAGTATCGTTGTAATGCTCGGGAAAATCTCGGAAGTCGGTTTTTCTGAAGAAGTTGTAATGTCCGGAAAATACGATTTCTGAATCAACTGCCGTATTCGGGTAACTTTTCTTAAGTATTTATGTTTGTTTTATATTTTTCGTTGTTATAATGTTTTTAGGCTAAATATAATACTGGCCAAAACTATGTAATCGGTTTTATTTCGATCTTTTCGTTAAAGAAATGTTGTTAAGTTAAAATTATTAAAATTGAGTTAATTGAATCTTTTTCTATTTTAATCGTATTCGTATTGACATATTTAATCGATCTGAGGAATTCATAATCTAATTATGAATTGACGCCTCGTAGTCGATTCGAGATAAAAGATAGAAAAACCGGAGGGTAAAATTGGCCGTGTGAATAACGTGATAACGGAATCCGATTTCCTACCCGGGGGTAAATTTGTTTTGGGAGAAATGAATTTTATTATAATTTGTACTCGAGATCGTAATAATGTTAAATCATCGCTTAAGCGAAACTTAAACCGGAAAGTTAAATCGTCCGGCTTTGACAACCGGAGCCTTTAAAATAAAATTGACCGTTTGACGAACGGAATGACTCCTTTTTATCTAAGGGTAGATTTGTACTCGGGACTGTTCGTAAAAACCGTAACAGCTTGTGGACCTTGGACCGATGCAATGGACATATGACAATTTCATACGCTCGTGTGAGGAGGAATTGTTTACCTCGGGAGTGCACCGTTTCATTTACTCAATTGGACCTAAAATAAAAGGAGAGATCGAACACATTTCATTTATTCGAAAAGATCGTATAAACCAATTATATAAGTTTTGGCCAGCTTCTCTAAAATTATCTCGTTTAATATATTGGTACCTATATATTTATATATATATATATATATATATATATATATATATATATATATATATATATATATATATATATATATATATTTATACTTTGCAATTTATGTACATCTATATATATTTATATATCTATATATATTATATTAGAATAACATTTAAATTACGTATTTATTTTATGTTGACTAGAATAGTAGTGATCCGTGTTATAAAATTGCGATTTAGATCGAGTTAATAACGACTCTTTGGTGTTTAACCACACGTAAAAGAAATTACCAAGTTCCTTGAGGATTCGACACTCTGACTCACCATACTAGCACCACAATTTGACCCGGTACACTGCCGGTTAGAATCGTTTAACCCGGGAATTGTCTGTCAGATTTCTGGCACCATTCTCAGGGACAGGTTAGGCGGGGTCAGGCTACTCAAAAGAGGGCCCATGCTGGTGGAAGCAGAAAGGAGGCTGCTGCAAGTGACTCAGAGACAAAGATGCTAGTTGCTCAAATGGAAATAATGAACAAACAACTAGCCAATCTACAAATGAAGCGACAAGAAGGGCCGGCGGATGTGAATCACTCGGGCATACGGCCGGGAATGTGATGAATGAGGAAGTACAAGCCATGGAAAACCGTAATCAACCTTTCGGAGGCTTCACCAAAATTCGGTCAATCGAGTCAAACTCAAAACCGCAACTTTTCGGGAAATCCGCGGAATAGTTATTATACACCGCCCGGTGCATCCAATAACCAAAGACCTCAAGGTAACTGGGCTCAAACGCAAAATCAACAGCCCACCTATGTCTCTCAGAAGAAATTCGATGAGCTAGTTGACATGGTGAAAACACTAGCCACCGGTCAAAAGACGATGGAGATACAGATTAGTCAGATGGCCGATCAACAAGCAAGCGGACCTCAAGGAAGACCGCCGAGTTATACGAGATAAAAACCCTAAGGCGTATATCAATGCTTGCACCGCCATCACACCTCAATGGGAGTATGGAGAGGAGGAGTTGAATGCAGTCACCCTCAGAAGCGGTAAGACAACTGGACCCGAAAAGATGTCGGGAAACGAGTAGCCCCTCCTGACGCCATAAGTTTAGGAGGGGGTAAACAGGATAAAAATGCCAAAGAAAGCAACAGTGAGGAAGAGCTGAGTGATGATGATTTTTCGGGGGATAGTGATGAGGATGTTGAGAAGAGAAGTCAGGTATCTGAACCCCTGACTAAAAAGAAAACGAGAAGTTCGTCGATGGAAGGATAAGGAGGATGAAGCCATTAAAAGTCAACCTATGATTAATCATTCGAAAACCCTTCCTTATCCGGCAAAGAAAAGAGAGAATATCCTAAACTCTGACAAACAGTATGACGGAGTGAGGAAGATGCTTAGAGATACTATGGTGACTATGCCACTTGCGAGGTATTAACCGAGATGCCTAAGTGCCGTAAGTATCTTAAGGATGCCCGTGGAAGTAAAAAGAAGCTAAAGGAAATGGCGAGAGGAAGTGTTAAGAGAAGAGTGTTCAACGGTTTCACGAGCGTTGCAATCAAGCGAGGTGACCCCGGACGACCTTCAATCTCTTGCATGATTGAAGGCCACACGTTCCACAATGTCTTATGCGATTCGGGGGCCTCTCGTTAATGTGATGCCATTGAACGTCTGCAAGAGTCTCGGGCTGGACAAAAGGCTAAAGGAGCGTCCCGTCTCTCTTCGCTTAGTGGACCGAACTAGCCGTTTAGCAGCTGGTTGTGTTAACAACGTCCTTATCCATGTTAAACATCTAGTTTTTCCAACTGACTGGGTTATACTGGATTACCGGTCTGACAAGGAGATGCCCCTGATTCTGGGCCGGCCTTTCTTAAACACTTCGCCTCCACCATTGACTTCCAAACTGGTCAAATCACTCTGAGGATAGAGGACACTTCTGTTACTCTCGGGCAAGGAAAAAGTTCTGCGGAAGCCCCAACCCAGGAGGTTTCATTCATTGAAGCAATTTATGGAGATGAATCCGACCCTGAGGAAGAGCTCACGGAGATAGGAGCCCTGGATGTTATAACTCAACAACTTGCGCATACTGAGCCTATGAGTGAACGGAAAATCTGGGACATTCCAGGGATGAGCAGCGATGTTTTGAAAGAGCTCAACCAGCGAGACTTTAACCTTGCAGAGGAGGAAGCTTTAATGGGTAGTTGGGACGAAATAGATTTCTGGAGAGAAACTACCAATTGGGAGTTGGATGATTGGGAACAGCTTGCAGAAGAGCTTGAAGAAGAAGAACTTAAAAAGATGGTTAAGCATAAGAAAGAGAAAACGGAAGCCGACAGAAGATTCCTCTGATGATGTCATTCAATACCTTTCGGGGTTACACCTCAGGAAGATGAGGTGTTTTTCAGTCAACCGGTCCAAGATCACAAGGAGAAAGGTGGTCCCTTAAAATCTAGTATAGAGCAACCACCTGCTGACTTAGAGTTGAAACCACTTCCGCAACCTAAAATACATCTTCCTTAAAGACGGTGATAAGTTGCCCTTAATCATCTCGTCTAAACTCGAGCCGGAGCAAGAAGCAGAATTAATCAAGGTGCTTGAGAAACATATTCTCGCGTTCGGATGGCAAGTGGGCGATATCAGAGGAATCATCCCAGACGTGTGCATGCATAAGATTCGAACGGAGGAAGGAGCAAAGAAGGTTAGACAACCTCAAAGGAGGCTAAATCCGCACGCGGGAGGTTGTCAAAAAGGAGATCATCAAATGGCTTGACATGGGGATTATCTACGCCATCGCCGATAGTGAGTGGGTCAGTCCTACTCAAGTTGTGCCAAAGAAGGGAGGCATTACTGTGGAGAAGAACGAAAAAGGGGAAGAAGTTGCCTTACGCCTTGTGACTGGCTATAGAGTTTGCATTGATTATCGCAGGTTAAATGAAGTCACCGCTAAGGATCATTTCCCCCTGCCCTTCATTGACCAACTTCTAGAAAGACTGAGTGGTCATAAGTATTATTGTTTCCTCGATGGATATTCTGGTTATTTCCAGATAGCCATCGACCCTAATGACCAGGAGAAGACAACTTTTACGTGTCCATCTGGCACTTTTGCTTTTCGCAGAATGCCTTTCGGTTTATGCAATGCACCCGCGACCTTTCAACGGTGCATGTTGGCCATTTTTGATGGACTTGTGGAGCGAGTGCATGGAGGTCTTCATGGACGATTTCTCGCCCATGGCGACAGCTTTGATGAAATCTTAAAGAATCTAGATATGGTACTCCGGCGTTGTGTTGAGAAAAATCTGGTGTCGAACCGGGAGAAGTGCCATTTTCTAGTCGAGGAAGGGATTGTTTTGGGACACAAGGTGTCCGGTGATGGTATTCGGTGGATAAGGCTAAGGTAGAAGCCATTGAGAAAATGTCGTACCCGAAGACAAAGAAGGAGGTACGAGGATTTCTAGACATGTAGGCTTCTATCGGCGTTTCATTAAAGACTTTTCGACGATAGCAAAGCCGTTATCTAACCCGCTTAAAGAGGAAGTGGAGTTCTTGTTTGATGAGAAATGTAAGACAAGCTTTTAATATCTTAAAGGATAAGCTTACCGGTGCCCCTATTTTAATCGCGCCCGACCGGACTAAACCTTTTGAATTAATGTGCGATGCCTCTAACTACGCAAAGGGCGCAGCTTCTAGGGCGTAGAATTGACAAAAAGTTCGGGCCGATTTACTATGCGAGCCGAACTTTGAACCCGGCTCAATGCAATTACGCCACTACCGAGAAGGAATTCTTGGCGCCGTTTTTGCTATTGACAAATTCGAAGTTATCTTTTAGGGTCCAAAGTGGTGGTGCGGACGGATCACGCAAAGACTACGCTACCTTATGGGCAAAGCGTACGCTAAACCAAGGTTGCTCGGATGGATTCGATACTACGGAATTTGACCTTGAAATTAAGGACAAGAAAGGTAGTGATAATGTTGTGGCTGACCACTTATCTCGCCTAGTGAACGAGGGTGGCGAAGTCCCTAAGGAGATAGGCATTGACTTTCCGACTGAGCAATTGATGAAGCTAGAGACTGTGAGGTCGTGGTATGCTGATTACGTTAACTACTTAGCAAGTGGGCATTTAGAAGATATGACGTATCAGGAGAAGAAGAAATTTTTCAGCGATTTAAAGTATCTTGTATGGGAGGATCCTTATCTGTTCAAAGTCTGCAAGGACGGGTTGCTTAGAAGATGCGTTCCGGAACATGAACAATTGGATATTCTGGAGCAATGTCATAGTGGTCCCGCCGGTGGACACTACGGAGCACCTAAGACTGTCACAAAAATCCTTCAAGCTGGTTTTTACTGGCCTACTCTGTTTAAAGATGTTGAAGCCTTTTGCAAAGGCTGTGATAGATGCCAAAGAGTAGGGAGACTCAGTAATAGGATGGAGATGCCTTTGAGACCTATCTTGGAATGTGAAGTTTTCGACGTCTGGGGCATTGATTTTATGGGACCTTTCCCATCATCATGCTCTAACAAATATATTCTGGTCTGTGTAGACTACGTGTCCAAGTGGGTAGAGGCCATTGCCACCCAAACCAATGATCACAAAGTTGTAAAGAAATTCTTACAAAAGAATATCTTTACTAGATTTGGTCATCCTGAGCCCTTATCGGTGATGAAGGTTCGCATTTCGTAATGCACCACCGGATAAAATTCTTGAGAAATATGGTGTCAAACATAGAATTGGTACACCATATCACCCCCAAACCAAAGGGCCAAGTCGAGGTAAGCAACCGGAGCCTTAAGCGGATCTTGGAGAAAACGGTGAATTCAAATAGATCCAACTGGAGTCTGAAGTTGGACGACGCACTTTGGGCTTATCGCACTGCGTTCAAGACCCCTATGGGTACGTCACCCTTCCAAATGGTCTATGGCAAGGCTTGCCATCTACCAGTCGAGTGGAGCACGTAGCTTCGGGCTATTAAATTCTTAAACTTCGATAGCCAACTCGTGTGGGAGAAAAGATTATTGCAACTACATGAGCTCGATGAATTCAGACTCAGGGCCTACGAGAACGCCAAGCTGAGCAAGGAAAGAACGAAGGCGCTCCATGATGCTAAGATTAAAGATCGAGAATTCAAGGTGGGAGACATGGCTTTGCTGTATAACACCAGGCTCCATCTTTTTGCTGGTAAGCTTAAATCTAGATGGTCTGGCCCCTTTGAGATTCTTGATGTTCACCCTGGTGGAGCCATTACGTTGAAAGGGTATGGTGATCAACCGTTCAAAGTCAATGGTCACAGGATTAAGAAGTACTTTGGGCAACCCAAGGAAAATCCTGAAGTACTATACTTTCAAAAGAGAAATGAAACGATTGAGTCGTTTATTTGTGAAGAGATTCCATCCGAATTCTTTGGAGTGGATGAGGACATTAATACCCCTATCCTTGCAGATCTTTCTGTCAATGCTTCTGAGCCTGTTAGCATACCTCAGCCACATCTGAGAAACAAGAACAAGAAGAAAAGAGTCAGTGTTGTCTGGAGAGAAAAATTTCATGTTCTACTCGCGCACTTGACTTGTCGTTGTGGCGAAAACCATTTCAGTCCTAGTCATTCTGAGTCTGACAGAGAAGTGGTTAGCCTTAAACCCAAGTGGCCTGATCCAGGTTGACTTGGTTTACTCTGTCAAGCTAATGACATAAAAGAAGCGCTCCTGGAGGCGGCTAGTCTTTTAAGTATTTCTTTTTAGTTAAGTTTTTAGGTTAGTAGGAATAAAACTTTGGTGAGTTGTGTGTTGGTTATCCTTGTCCTATTTGTGGTTGTTTTATGTGTATACATGTTTACTCGTATACCCCGTATACCCCGAGATTATCTGTTATGTCAAGTGTTGCAGATACGTTTAAGCAGGTTTGCAAGTTATTGCTTTCAATGTTGTCTGTTCCTGATACAAGTGCAGCAGTTTATTCATGCTCCGGCCTGACCACTGCCAATCTACCGCCCGACAACCATCTTTGGAACCAAACTAAGTATTCTTTTCTTTTATTTGCACATTCGAGGACATAATGTGATTTAAGTGTGGGGGGGTGCAATTCATGCTTTATTTTTGACAGTATGAGTAAATATTTGTGATCTTTGATAAATGGTGAAATTTTAAAATTTTTACACTTGGGTAGTTGTAAATCTTGAGCATGTAATTGAAACAAATGCTTGCTAGTTGTAGTTTCCTGACAATGATTGTATGTGACTTTGAGAGATAATTATAGCATGTTTTTACTGATTTGAGATAGTATTCAATTTCACACTCACGAAAGCCTTTGATATTGAAGCAATAATTTTGAACTTTATTCTTTCATTATTTTAGTGATTTATCTTAGAGAGATTTGTTCTTAATAGTAACACTGAAGTAACACCTAAGTTCAGTACGTGCACTGTGAATATCTGAAGGTTTGAATGTGATAAGTGAAGCGTAACTAATGTTTTTTTTGAAAAAAAGTTGAGTTAATAATAAATAAATGGGTGTGTCGGAAGCTAGTCGATGATTGGAGTGAGGTAGGGCATTATCTCGAAATGTCCTATACCACTATGATGACTAAAAGCTCACGACAGTTAGAAGAAGCTACCCTATGATTTGAGTAAGGTAGGGTGTTATCACGAAACATCCTATTCTACTATGACGGGTAAGAGCTCATTCTAATATGCGTATCAAAGTGAAAAAAATAATAAAGACTTGGTTATCGTTAATCTTATCCCCAGTATAAACCCATGATATGCCGTAGGGATTATCCTACTGAGTGCGCGGGAAGACTTTGGGTGGAGCAATTACTGCCTGTACCTAGGATAGTCATTAAACTATTTGAAGGGGTATTTGTTTGAGAGGATTGTGGAGATGGAAAAGGGCTTGTCACACACACACCGAATCTATCTCTATGTTGGTATTACTTGCTATAGTTGTTGTATCTTTTGTTACGTGAGTTAGGGATCTATGTGGATTGCATATAAAGTGAGCTAGTTTTGATTGTTTTGCTCGGGACGAGCAAAAGTTTAAGTGTGGGGGAGTTGTTAAGGGTGTTTTTCTATGTTTTATAAGGCTATATTTAATGATAATTTCCCCCGTATTTGTATTATTTGCATAAAGAAATAAGTGTTTAGACGAAATATTGAGCATGTGGTGTTTTTAATAAGTTAATCACAAAATTAGTCAATTTATGCGTTTTATTGATGAATTTATATTTAATTGGACATTATTACATTTTGCGATATTTTTATGTGTTATAGATGCACAAATTCGAGCTCAAGAGGTGATTCAAAGATGATCAAATCGGATTTAATTAAAGAGGAAGAGATAATGGTGATTGGATTTGATTGAAAAGAGATAAATATGAGAAAATCAAGTTTTCGCGTCTCTGAACTGGCGTCCAGATTATTGAACGGCCGTCCAAAGGACGGGCGTCTGAAGATAGTGGACGAGCGTCCAGGATGATATTTTTGATTCAGGAAGTTTGGACGCTGGAGTGGACGCTGGCTAGACGTGCGTCCAATCCCAGCTCGGCCCGACTCAAATAAGTTTTGCACTCTGGACGGACGTTCACCATACTTAGACGGGCGTCCACCGCCAATTTTAACCCTAGCCGACTTACTTTTCTATAAATAGGCGTGTTGTCTCAACCCTAAAGGACATGAGACATAGCCGCACAATACATCCTTGGAGGAGCCGCACCAAAGCCCTAGAATTATGAGTTTCTTTCATTCAACCATGGCGTGGATCATCACAAGGATGCAAGGCTAAGCGCATAGCGGTGGAATAGCTGGAGGATATCACATCAACATCACCACAACCATGAATTGTTAGGTTATCTTTTGTTTATGAATTCGAATACTGAATTTTATTTATCGATTGTTATTTGGATTATTTGTTAAGAGTTTTGTTAGATAGGAATATCAATGAAACCACGTGTTGATTTGAATCTGTATGAAATATAATTCAATAATAGAACCTTTTCAATCGATACAATTAATAATATTTTGAGGAATCATTTGTTGTTAATTGGGTTATCTAATTTGGGAACAAATTTATGATCTTGTGCTTTATGTTAAATTGTTTTGCTTGGAAAAGAAAACGAAACCCTAGGAATTGAGTTAAAGGAATTTAATCAATTTCGAGATTGATCATACCAATAAAATCATATTCGAAGCATAAAATGGTTGTGTGATTGTTGTGTGGTTGAATCTAGTTATTCTACTGTTCTTTTAATTATTTGTTAAATCAATTCGTTCGTGTTAATTATACGATTAGTTATTTTCAGAGCTTTAGTTATTGTTTTCTGCATATTTCCGTTCCCGAAACGATATTAGACGCCCGTCCACTTGCAGTGAACGCCCGTCCAGTATCGAATTTCTGGTTCCTGTTTTAGTTTAGTCATTATTCGTCGTTGTTATTTTATAGTTAATATATACCTTAGTTTTAGATAATATTTAGTGACATAATCCAATAAACATTCGACTCCCTTAGGACGACCCGTAAACACCCTATACTACGATCCTTATACTTGGGGTGTTTCGGTTTATAAATTTTAGAACTAGTTTTTACCGAACAGATTATAATGAGACAAATCACGAAAGGCTAGTTTCGAGTGGGGTCTCACCACTCTACAAAGGCTGAGATGGGGACAGGTGGAAAATATGTTCGGGAAGGCCATTTGGCTATGGTCGAGTCAAAGAAATGCCATAACCGTCATCCCTAACTTTGACTCCAAACACCTTTCTATTTCGCCTCGAAAGGATATCAAGCCTAAGTTCTAGTTGCGATGGAAGCGTGCTTACATGATATCATACAAAAGTTGCATGTTAACAAAAGATTGAGACTATACGTGCACACGGAATTCATGTTACACAAATAGATTTGGGGTTAAAATGCACTTACGGTTCACATTGGTTATACACATCCAAATTGATCATTACATCTTCATCCATGAAATATATACCTTGTACAGTTTATTTTAATCAACTAAATAATGCTCGAAAAAGATCGAAAACTAAGGGATTTTATGATACAAAATAAGCACTATTGCCATTGCTAGACCAACCACGACTCCACTCCCCACTTACGAATTTGCATTGTCCCCAATGTAAAATGAGGGTAAAGAAGTGGTTGGGAAAACAATGGTGCACCAAAACAAGTCAAAACAAATACCGGGATGCAATAAAAAGGTGGGTGGGCATGAACAAGAAAGACAACCAATGAAATGACAAGCAATCCCAAGTATCAACCAAAATGTAAAGACAAAAAGATCATTGGCAACCCGGCCTTACAAAAGAGCAAAAATATTGTACCAAACTTGACGGGCTGCCTCCTAGTAGCGTTTTCGTTTAACGTCGTTTGCTCAAAAGAATTAAACGACCGAAATAATGATCAATTAATATACTAAACAAAAGGGGATACTTCTAACAATTACTCACCAAGGCACGTAGCAATTAAGTACAAAAGACAACCAGAAAATGATGCTTAAGGAATAATAAGAAAGATAGTACCCGTTGTTGCTATATTTATAGTCTATAGCTAGACTTTACCTTACATAGATCTCTAATGCACCGGTGGTGGGTCATCCTCGCGCACCACATCCGTCTTTTTCATCAATAGCGGTCTCCAACATAATGTAGACGAATTCCACCAATCCCAACGGTTCTTGACCTTTTCCTTTGATTTTCGAGTTTTTGGTTTGCGAGCCTTCGCTTTATCGCTCACGTGTTCTTCAACTACCTGCAAGTTAGTACAATCCACAACAAGGGGACACGAAGTGTCCACAAAAGAACAAGATTCTAGTGTAGTGTGTGGATATTTCGATGATGAGTAAATGTTGAAGACAACGCGCTCATCATTAACTCCCAAACTAAGCTCTCCCTTACGAACATCAATCACAGCTTCCACCGTTGCTAAAAATGGTCTACCGAGGATAAGGGGTGTAGTGTACCCTTCCTCCATATCCATAACAACAAAATCTACGGGGAAGTAAAACTTATCAACTTTCACTAGTACATCCTCAATGACTCCCATTGGACGTTTTATAAATGTATCCATCAGTTGGAGAGTCATCTCCGTACGCTTGAGCTTGCATATGCCAAGTTTCATGAAATCATTGCAGACATGAGGTTTATGCTCGCACCGAGATCACATAGCGCTTTCTCAAAGAAAAATTCTCCAATCTCACATGGGATAGTAAAACTCCCGGGGTCTTTAAGTTTATGAGGAAGCTTGTGTTGAAGCACGGCGGAAAACTCCTCACTTAGACACACTGTCTCATACTCTTCCAACCGTTTCTTTTTGGATAGTATGTCTTTAAGAAACTTACCATACGCCGGCATATTAGTGAGTGCTTCGATGAAAGGGATATTAATGGTTAAGTGCCGAAAAGTGTCAAGAAAACGTGCATACTTCTTATCCAACTTCATCTTTTTGATTTCTTTTCTCAGGGGATACGGAAGTGGTTCAAGATCAATTAAAGTAGGGTTAGAATATATACCTCCCTTACCTTTGTCATTTGATGAAGATGGTGAAGCTTCTTTGAATGTTTGTGCATTTGGTGGACGCCACGTGTCATCATTGTACACCTTTTTCTTCAAAATCCGCTCTGGATGTTGTGCTACCCTGTCGGTTTGAACCGAGATGAGTTTGGGTTGAGCCGGATGAGGTTCGGTTTGAACCGGCCCATCCAAACTTGATTCCTTTCCAACATGCTCATTGAACAAGGTCCTCAAATCACTCAATCTTGGATTTTTCAATAGTCTTGGCACCTTCACTTTTTCTTCTTCTTTCTCCACCTCAACATAGCCATCATTTCCCAAGAAATCATCAACAATTTCTTCCTCCTCTTCACTCAAATCCTCCAAGTCCTTTTCAACCTCATTCCTTTCACACATTCTTCCACTCCGGGTGATTATTGCATCTACCCTTCTCGGGTTCCTCTCGGTGTTGCTCGGTAATCCACCCGGTGGTCTACTACTATTTCTCTCACCTTCCCTAGTCAAAAGGTCTTCAATACCTCACATTGATGCTTCCATCGTTCTCATTCTTGTATTTAATCCCACAACGGAGGTTTTCAAATTGCCAACATCTTGGTACATCACACCAATAGAAGTCATCATTGTTTGCATATTGGCGGCTTGAGTAGCCACAACTCCCATCAATTTTTCCATCAAAACTTTCAAATGGGAGACAACCTCCGTTGATTGAGAACTTTGTTGAACATGGGCTTGTTGGGTAGGGACTTGTTGGTAAAAAGGATGTGGTTCAAAAACATTGGTGTGAGTGTTATTCAAATCCCGATGTTGTCTCAATAAACTCATTTCTTCTTGTGTAGGTACATCGGAGTTTGATAATTCTTCGATATGAAAAACACCAAATGTCACACCATCACATTTTCTACGCTTCAACTCTCTCTTCCCCGTTTGTAATTCATTCATCTTCTTATTTATCACCGCCATTTCTCTCAAAATTTCTTCCTCATTCAAAATCTTCTCATCCCCAATGGCAACTTCCGTTTCACTTGTACCAGGATCCCACAATTTCTCATTTCGTGTCACTCTTTCAATAGCCTTATAAACATCTTGGGCCGTGCTCATCATAAGTGATCCATGGCATGCCGAATCAATTTTTTTCCTTGACAATTTGTGCAAGCCCCTATAGAATAATTGGACTTGCATTTCTAACGTATAATCGTGATTTGGACATGCCCTCAAAAGCTTCTTAAAACGGTCCCAAGCATTGTCCAAAGATTCACTTAAATTTTGCTTGAAAGTAGTAACTCTTACCTTCAACTCCAAATATCTACCCGGTGGAAAGTATTGCTTCAAAAACTCAGTTTGTATGTCATCCCATGATTGCAGGTGATGGTGGGGAAGTGACATAAGCCATTCCTTTGCTTGACCCTTCAAAGAAAAAGGAAATAATGCAAGGCGGGTTAATTCTTGACAAGCACTACTTTGGAATCCCGTATTGCATATTTCTTCAAAGTTATAAAGATGTGAATGCAGGTCATCATGGGCCTTTCCATGGAATTGAGCTCTACTCTCCACTAGACCGAACATATAAGACTTGATTGAAATTTTTTTAGCATCAATGTGAGTTAGCCGAATAGGATTATGAACTTGATTTATCTTTGAATGGCTTGCTCACAAAGCGGTCTATTTTGGTAGAGGATTTAGGGGTGGATATGGTTCTTGGGGTGGTGGAGGAGTTGGTGGTGGTGGTTCGAGTGGGGGTGGTGGACTTTGTGGATATGGTTCTTGTGGTGGTGGTGGAGGATAGTCATTTGGATTTAAGGGATTTTGTTCAAAAAGGGTATTTTCATGGTTATGCCATCCTTGTGCATTACCTTGCACCTCGTCCATTTCCTCTTCTTGGTGTGATGTCTCTTGTGAAGATGTTTCACCAAGATCCAATTCACTACGAGCTTGGCCAACCTTTATCTCGAAAAAACCATCCGTAATATAAGTGTTGATATCCGGGATGTATGGAGTATCGGGGGCCTTACAGCGTAGAGAACGGTTCACCTACTACAAGATAGAAAACAACAAGAACACAATTAATAGCACAACAAGAACAAGAAAAGTTGAATTTTCTTTTATTTTTCATATTCGTTGTTTGCAGATCATCATAAGACTATGGAATTGAGTGATTTGGAAATGGTGCAAATTTCTGTTTGTTTATTGTGAAATGAGCTTACCTTTTGTTTACTGTAAGTCGAAATCTTCTGCTATAATGGTTTGTGAAGAATGTTTTTTTTCCCAAGAAGAAGAGAATGTTTTTATTTTTTTAGAAAAATCTTTTTTTTTAAGGAGTACTATTCCTGCCTTTTCTTTACATAGTATGATCCATACAAAGCTTAATAATGAAGCTCAATTGATTTTTATTGGATTAAAGCTAAATTTGTGTACTATTAATAGGTTTAATTGCAGCAGAAATTGGATTATTTGGAGCCCCAGCACGTTAAAAGAAATGCCTTCCATTCGATCCATTGGGTGTCCAATATATAGATGAGCGGTCTATGATTGTGTTAAAGAGACACAAATCTGTCTATTGTTTCCTACATAATATGAATATATGTTTATTAATGCTTTTTTTTGGGTGTTTTGTTTCAAAATTTGTTCACAAATGTTCATAGTACCTACAGAGCAGACAAAGAGATATGATTAACAATAGCTTGAATTAAGCGGATTGTCTACAGAGCAGACAAAGAGATTAACATTAGCTTTGCTGGATTAATCTTCTGCACATCAGTTATGCACATTTCAATGGTTTCTTAATATATAGTTGACAGCCCCTAAATATTTTCTTCACAAATGATGTAATCGTAAGGGGCTAGCTAGCTATTTGTTCTTTCATATTGTCATAGGTTTCAAATTAATCCACAGACTATATCATGAAATTTATCTTTATTTTTGTTATTTTTTTTGTTGTCATTTTCATTTATCAGCAAGTTAATTTTGTTGAGCAATTAAGCTTAACAAAGTGCTAGCTGCCCAAAAAAAAAAAAAAGTGTTGCTTCTTTAAGCGATGACATGGGGTCCTCTCATTTGCATGGTTGGTGTATGTCATGTGAAAAAATAAGTGTTGCTTCTCATTTGGTGTATTTGCATGCTGCTTCTCAATTGCACTTTATTTTCTTGAAAAAGAAGTGATCGACTCATGAACTACTCTGCATCTATAGATGTTTTATATTCCGCTATATATTAATTTTTGTTTGCAAACTATTATATGCTAATAGGGATGGTTAAGATTGGGAAAAATATTCGACACATCACATATAGATGGCATGAAAATTGGCCTCCTTTTGGAAATGCACGGTCGGCAAATTCGTTGTTATCATTCACCAACTCAAAGGCCATCGAAGATATTCACAGTATATGCATTCTGGATTCTATGACGTCATGATATTCTTTCTTAATTTATAGAAAGCAAATTTTATCTCAACTTTTAAAATAGTGTCCTAAACCCAATCATGTTGGACCGGATCTGACTAGGTCGGATCATTTCTACTATTTCTTTATGTTTATACATATATTAAATGGTTATTCTGTTGTCATATGTTTGTGCTTTTAAAGAACCAATTATGAATTGTTATATGATAACGTTCTTAGTATTAAACTGTGATAGAGAAACCATGATAGGCGATTATGATTGATGAGATCTCTAATCACTTTAATAAGTTTGAAACTTAAATGTCTTTAGGCTAATGTACTATTAAACAGGGCATTGATAGTACGAACATGCTAGCACGTATTAGATATCTTATGTCTTTAAGGGCAGGGATAGATCTCGTCTATCGAAGTGTAGAGACACTTGGACTGTACATGGGCGTATATTAGAGAATACGTACGTTAGACTGACCCACTTATACTGTTAAGTGTCACAGTATGTGGCGGTTGTATAATTATCCTTAGGACCGGAATCTACATGGCATCACAGTGTGGATTGTCATGCTTTGACACTATTGAGGTTTCTCCTAGCCATGGGGCGATCATGCGGTAGTGATTGGGTGTGATACTGAAGAATGCGGAGT
Organism: Gentiana straminea; assembly: GCA_036785695.1. Lineage (NCBI taxonomy): Eukaryota > Viridiplantae > Streptophyta > Magnoliopsida > Gentianales > Gentianaceae > Gentiana > Gentiana straminea. The sequence goes on along the minus strand of JAVUPR010000095.1, from coordinate 1,345,251 downwards.
ATACATGTTTGGTCGTCCGGAAATTGTGTACCCTATCAGTAGGGGTGAATATCCGAAAGGCCTTCTTATAAGGAATGTCTTACTCTCGTGAATCTTTGCAAAGTTGAAGTAAATGAGTTACTTCGAGAGAGCATGATATCCAGATTATAAGATACGGTCGTTGATGTTTGACACTCGACAAACGACCGTATGGATATTATTACAGCGATAGAATTCTATTTACACGTACGGTAACTGTTTCACATGAAAGGTAGTAGTCATTGCATTTGACTATTCCGATTATTAGGGGTCACGGTGTGTTTCTAGACGCTATCCCGTGATCGTTAAGCATGAAGGACATTTTCGTAATTTACACTTTGTGTCTTCGGCCAACATATTCGGAAGCCTATCGGGTCACACACATAAGAACATCTAGCCATATTAAAATGTGGTTATAGTTGATAACCAAATAAGGAAAGAATTTATCTCATACTATAAATGTTATAGTGGTAAATTAATATAGTGGTATTTATTTATTATGAATAATTATAATACAAGCTATTAATTATAATGATTAATTAAAAATATATATATATATATATATATATATATATATATATATATATATATATATATATATATATATATATATATATATATATATATATATATATGAGTATTTTGTGAATAATTAATCATAGCATTATAATAATTAAAGAATATTCCGGATGCCAATTAATTTGGATAAGGGGCGAATGTTTCTTGTGTATAAGATACACTTGGATTGTGTAATTTAATTAATAAGATTACTATAATATTAATATTAGATACTAATTGATTTTTGGAAAATTGATTTATGGTAATAAGATAAAGATATATTACTTATAAGATATTGTCAATATATATCTTGGAAATATATTTAATATAAGATATTGAATATTAAATGAGATAAATCAATCAAAAGTATTTTCCTTATTTTATTAGGAAAAATGTTTTCTTTCTCCTCAATTTACTAGGAAGCTAATCTCAATCAGTTTGGGAGACACATAGGGCGCCCCACCCTCTATATAAGAGAAGGGTTGACTAGCTCTTTTGTACAACACAGTTCCAAGAGCTAATAATTCTTGTGAAAATTAGAGAGCTTCTTAGAGAGAGATTTATGAGAGAGAAAATATCGGTCTAGCAACCGAGTTTTTCTGGTAGCAATCCATGATGGGATTCCGGCGAGGTGTTCGTGTGGATCACCGGTAGAGGCCGAACAATTGAGCGGCTTCATGCAGAAACTACAACCGTAGACAAAGCGTTGATCCAATTGGATCAATCAATGTATTCTTTTGTCTACTTTTTTATGCTTGTTGCTTAAACGAAGTCGATCTTGGGAAAAAAGGAAATCAAATTTTTTGAATTCCGCTGCGTTCCCGCGTTGATTTCCTAACATCAACTAGGCAACAAGGTCACAAGCTACAAGCGAAGAGTCCGCAGCAGTTGAGATGAATGTCAGCCCGCACGCACGGAGTTGACCCGCATTATTATATTATTTTCGTACATGTTAGCTGCATGTACTCTTTATATTCGCCACGTAGGCACCGACTATGTAAGCCCTAAGAATAGAGGCACCTTAAACCCTAACAAAAGAGGCATAATATAAAATATAGTCGAAGCCCTTTCAATTTGTCGACCGTCTTGATGTTTTTGAGTATTCTTCATATCTTCATATATTTTATGAGCTAAAACACTACAAAATTCCATAAAATACACCTTCAATCCAGATATCCACCCAAATCAACCGCCAAATCTTGTTTGTGATATTTTCGACAATATCACTTACGGTTCATGGTCATAACCAAAACTGAACCGAAACTGATTCGTTTGTTTCAGGTAACCGAACCAAAATATATGCTTTGGTCCGGTTCGGTTCGGTTAACCCGAAAACCGAAATAATTTTTTACATTTCTATTCATTGGTTATAAATGGTTAAAAAATTTATTCGGTTATTTCATTTGGTAATAAACAGTTCGGATAACGGTTCGGTTATAAGCAATATTTTATAAAAATAATTATAATATATTGGTTATAAGAAGTAGTTATAGATGTTGGATATAAATAGTTGGTTTATGGTTTTTTATTTGGCACGGTTTTGGTTTGGATTTTTCTTTTGTTCGGTTATGGATATTTTGTAAAGTGAACCGCAACGGAACCGAAAACAATTATTAACTTGTATCCAAACTATTTTGTGTATTTTTTTACATGTGAAGACATATTGGTTTCTTAAAAAATAAAATATTAAATACACCAAATAACAATGCTTGAAGGCATATTGGTTTCTTAAAAAAAGAAATAAATATAAAATTATTTCGTGTTTTTTTTACATGTGAAGACATATTGATATCTAAAAAAGAAGAAATAAATATACTTTTTGCGTATTCTTCATATCTTCATATATTTTTTGAGCCGAAACACTACAAAACTCCATAAAATACACCTTTAATCCAGATATCCACACAAATCAACCGCTAAATCTCGTTTGAGATATTTCCGACAATATCAGTTACAGATCATGGCCGTAACCAAAACTGAGTCGTTTGTTTTAGGTAACCGAACCGAAATATATGCTTTGGTTCGGTTCGGTTAACCCGAAAACCGAAATAAAATTTTACATTTCCATTCATTGGTTATAAATGGTTAAAAAAATTATTCGGTTCTTTCATTTGGTAAGAAACAGCTCAGATAACGGTTCGGTTATAAGCAATATTTAATAAAAATAATTATAATATATTGGTTTTAAGAAGTAGTTATAAACGTTTGATATAAATAGTTGGTTTATTGTTTTTTATTTGGCACGGTTGTGGTTTGGTTTTTTCTTTGGTTCGGTTATGGATATTTTGTAAAGTGAACCGCAACGGAACCGAAAACAATTATTAACTTGTATACAAACTATTTTGTGTATTTTTTTCCATGTGAAGACATATTGGTTTCTTAAATAAAAAAAATATTATATACACCAAATAACAATGCTTGAAGACATATTTGTTTCTTAAAAAAAGAAATAAATATAAAATTAAAATACACCAAATAATAATACTTGAAGACATATTGGTTTCTTCAAAAGAAAAGAAGAGACTCGAACCGACAACCTACCCAAGATTATTATGTAAGCCCAACCAACTCTGCTTATTATTCAAGATTATTTGCAGAAATTTTTGTTTTATTTTATACAACATTTTAATTATTCATACATTTTGCTTAATAAAAAGGCTATAAAGGGCATCCTGGAATTGAGTGGGGAATTTAGGACTTTTGTGTCACGAATTGAACAATTAACCGGATAAAATTAACAGAAATTGGAGGTAGAGGAGAAGAAATTGGGGACGAAGGAGAAGAAGTTTTATTGATAAAAGAGAAGATCAGACTATTACATTCAACATGATCCCAATGACATCCCTTTTACACCCTTATATAGCTAACGATTTAGCCGACGTCACTTTATAGTTAAATGACATCATAAACCGCCAAATACATAAATTCGAAAATACATATAATAATTATAATAAAAGGCAATATCGTGACATTTTCCTTCAATTAGTCTTTCACCGCAACAGAGAGGCGAGAGCTGCAAAATCCCTGCGGATTCCTTCTCTGCGAATTCCTCTTTCAGGTTAAGGTGAGATTTTTGGTTTTAGTTTATGATTCTCTATTATGGTGCAATGTATTATGTCACATTTTGAAAGTTTTGATAGCATTAGATAGTAGTGTGAGTGGGTTGTTCCTGAATTTGAAGTATAAAAGGTTAAGTTTTATCTAAGTTGGTTAGGGGCATTAAGCCTACTTAGGGGCTAGGGCTGTAAATTACCGATTTGAAGTTTCAATATGCTCTCAGCTGATAATCTCTCATTTGAATGTTCATAAACAAGCAGCAATTTATTTTCTGAAAATTCATTTGCTAGCTTTCTGGAAATTCCTGTTTAATTTATGTAGTGTCATCTCTAATGTAAAGATTTCACTCATTTCGTCAGGATTCTCAATTCAATTCTAAGTTTCATTTTCTGGAAATTCTGGGTGGCTTCCTTTGAGAGCTTTAGTGGTTTTAGTTTATCTTGTTTAATTTATGTAGTATCGTCTCTAATGTAGAGATTTTGCTCATTTTGTTAGGATTCTCCTTTGTTTTCTCATCATGTTAGCTTTACTTTCAACATGGCTTTAGTTTCCACAGATTCTGGAATCATGTTAGCTTTATTGGTTTACAGGTTTAGTGATAAGTTATGTACAGAAATTGCTCATTTTGTCAATGCTAAGATATGTATGTTGTCTAATACAAGTAAGTTTCTTTTTGCTGAGTTTGTCTTCTTTTCCTGTCTCATGTGTCTTTTTTGTTTTTTCGTGTGTGTGTGTGTTTTAAAAAGGGATGGTTGCGTACATGAAACTTATGAGGGCTGCATTGGCTGCGAAGACACCATCCATCTCATCTCCAAAGAAGTTTGACTTCATCACTAAAGCTTTCAATGAAATTATACAACAACTTAGCCGAGAGCTGCTCACTGAAATGAGCAAACTGAAGGAAACTATTCACGAAGCTCAAAAGGAACTGAAGGAAACTGTTCTTGAAGCTCAAAAGGAGATAAGGATGAAGTTGGAAGACATTGGGTACCTATCTACCATGAGCCATAGGGTTTTTTTTCTTTCTTTTATAATATTACTATAATAATATTAAACTAATATAGTTTGATGTTTCAGATGTTGCTCGATAGGGAGATCAAGAAAAGGCTTCCTTTCAAGGGGAAGAGCTTGAAGGGCAAAGTGAAACACTTCTCCAAGATTATATACTATGGAAGAGGTAGTCGAGCTCGTAGTAGGGCACATCAACGTCACCCTTGCTGGAAGGTGGAGTGTTCATGATATGAATATGAATATTCTGTTGGTGGGACTGTCTGACGAAGTGAACCATTTTCAATTCATTCTATTAGGAAAGAACCCAAATTTCTGCATGTAGCGAATGAGGTTGGGGAAAATGTAGCATGTAACCAGATGTAGAGAGATAAATGTCTTTTTGAACGGTGCATCACAAAGGTTACCGTGTATAAATTCCGGCTCAATATGGTTGAAGACTATGAAGATGACAGGATTTTCTCCATAAACGAGAAAGAAACACCGATGTAAACTGAAATATAAGATAAATTATATTTGTTGAATTTATCAACATGCCATACTTTTTTAATATTACTAACGAGGTTGGATCTCGTCGAGAAGTAAATATGGGCCAAATAAACCCTAGTGACAATGAACAAGATTAAAACCCTAGAACAAAACCTAAAAACGGGGGTGGTGTTTGATTATTTCTAGACTGAGTCTAGAATAAGTGCTATCCCAAGTTACCTACATATCCTGTAATTATCGAGGAATCAAGTCTCTTATAGTTCCTTGGGATTGTTTATATAGAGGACATCATGTTCTGGCAAGCCTATGCCGTGTCCATCAAGGGTTCTTCGCGTGTTACCCTTTAATTTTGGTGATAATCACGGATAGTTTAAATCTTAGGATCAGATTCCTAACGGGTAAAGAATCTTCCCTTAATTATATTGTAATATATGCACGTGTGCTAATATCGGATAAGGGAGGCTCTGGCCGACCTACGTCGAGCCCCTTAGGCCATCTCGGCCCAAACTGCGCTGACCCCACTTCATAACGACCTGACCGCCCTGCGGTGGTCTGATGGAGAGAACATGACAGATCTCCCACCTGGGGCTTAGATCTGTTATTAGGTACGAAATGGACTCCTGACCCTTAATATTATATTTCTCTGTCTATATTTAATGTTCAATCAATAAGGAGATGACACGTGGCGATGGCTAGCTCGACCCGCATCAATTACTATTTCCAATATGCATATAATTTTTTTTTTAAAAAAAACTCATTTTTCCCTTAAAAAATATATGTTTGGAATTCAAATACAAAGATAAAACTAATGCTTTTTATGCGGTCCATAGGATATTTAATGAAATTATATCGAAGATAATCCAATTTTGTCCTCAATAATGAATAAAAAATATAGATTTTTGTCGAGAAGGACAAAATTATCAAAAAATCGGGATAGAAGGAAACTGTAATTTAATAATGACAAAAGTAACAATTATGAAGTAACAAATATTAAGTAACAAATGTGGAATAGAGTAAATATGAAGTAACAATTGTGAAACACAAAATAACATTAACACGTGAAGTAACAATTTTAAAGTAACAATTGTGATTTTTGTCCTTTATAATCATGAAAATGTTACTTTTGTCCTTCCAGACCCATTTATAAATTTTTTTGTCCTTGTGGCCCCTTCCCCCTGAAAAATATTTGATGACGTTATATTTAAGATCAACATACGACAAATAGATTAGATTATTTCAAATTTTAATTTAAACAACGTGTCACCGCACAAATACATTTTACGGATTAAATTTGACACTTAAAACTTTTTCTAAGAGTTGATAACTCTTCTTGTCTGCTGACTATTCTTATCTGCTGACTTATCTGCAACAGATTAAACTTAAAGCCTTTTAATTTGTTGTTTGTTATAAAACGGATGGAGATAACTTCAGATGCAAGAAACAGAAACAGAAGCAATCAAACATAAACAATCAAAGGAGATAACAGAAACAAGAAGAACACATATTTAACGTGGAAAACCTCTCAGTGGGAGAGGTAAAAAACCACGGGCAGAAAAGAGATATTTTATTATGCACTGAATTTTACAGATTTCAACACCCTCGGATAATGAGACAACAACTGTATTTATAGGCACAAATCCCTAAACCCTAGCCGCCGGGAATCTTTGTCGATGCACCATAAATACCCCTACACGTGTCCTCCTTTTAATGACACCGTATAGGCGTCACATAACGGGAATTAGCGGATGTGGGACCTGCCGTATTCCGGGACTCGACGGACTATCACCCCGCGATAGTCACCCTGTCGACGAAGCTCGGTGACTCCACCCTGCCGATGCACGTAATTGAATACACTTCTCGGTGACCATCACTCGGTGAGTCTTCGATTGGTTCCACCAAAATGTAGAGTTTAAGTCACCTTCGACAAATCTCCACCTTGACTTCAACTCTCCCTCGAGTCAAACAGTTTGCATAACCGGATGTACTTGTACCGGATGCATTCGTCAATGCCGGATGTACTTGTACCGGACTATCTCCACGAGATCCACTCCACCGATCCGCCTCGGTAAAGTTTCCGAAACATATTATAAGCTTTGAATATTCGGTAAGTCCGAGCAAAGCCGGAACTTACTCGTTTGAACCGGTTTAGTGAACATATCGAGCGGGGATTCTCCTTTGTGCCAATCTTCTTCACCACAACCCTCTTCTCATTCCTCAAGAAATGATACCGACATCAATATGCTTGGTTCTCTCATGATGAACACGATCCTTGGCTAAACAAATTGCACTTAGATCGTCACAATAAATCTCGGCCGATCTGATGCAACCCCAAATCAGCGACTAGCCCCTTCAACCGGATACCCTCCTTAGTGCTTCGATAAGAGCCATATATTCGCTTCAAAGTAGTTGATAAGGCTACGTAGCCTTTGAAGAGTAGCTTTCCGGTGACTACTTTGCATTTCCCAATGTAAACACATAACCGATCATTGATTTTCTACCGTCAACATCACCGCAAAATCGGCATCACGGTAACTCCGTGACCGGACCGATATCACCTCCATAAATGAGACCAACATCGACCGTACCTCTCGGGTATCCGAATATCCTTTTAACGACTTTCCGGTGTTCCTTTCCGGGTTGAGCCATAAACCCGCGACAACACCGACCGCCCGAGCCGATCGGGCCTAGTGCACACCATGGCATACATCGGATCGCCAACCGCACTAGCATAGGGAACTTTTGACATATACTCCTTCTCTTCGGTGGCCGTGAAGCATAAACGACAAATGAACATTTGATGCCATAGGAGTATCTATTGGTTTTGCACGACATCCCAAACTTGGCCAATATCTTACGCACATAACCTGCCGAGACAAGAACAACTTCTTCCGACTCCTATCTCTCCCGGATCTCCATCCCCAAGATTTTCTTGGTTGCACCTAAATCCTTCATTTCAAATTCAAGACCGAGAAGGTTCTTCGATTTTGAACATCGACTTCCTTGCGGATATCGGCATGTCATCCACATACGGACAAGATAGATATATGATCCATCTTTCAACGGATCGAAGTAAACACAACAATCATATGGACTTCGTTGTAACCCCGTGAAGCATGAAACTGTCAAACCTTTTATACCACCCTTGGAGCTTGCTTCAAACCATACAATGATTTCTTCAACTTGCAAACATAATTTTCCTTTCCGGGAACTTGAAAACCCTCGGGTTGTGTCATGTATATCTCCTTATCCACCTCACCATGTAGAAAAGCGCGTTTTCACATCTAATTGCTCAAGTTCCGGATCCCGTGTGCCACCATTGCTAGTAACACCCCGATTGAAGTGTGTCGACCACCGGTGAAAATATTTCATCAAAGTCAACCCCTTCCTTTTGATTGAATCCTCTTACAACCAAACGTGCCTTATATCCGACCCCTTCGCCTTTGTTATTCCTTCCTTTTTCTTGAAAATCCATTTACAAGTCACAACTCCCTTGTCGGTAGGTTTGTTTGACTAATTCCCAAGTCGATTCTTCAATAATGACTCCATTTCATCTCCCATGGCCGCATGTCACCGAGATGCTTCTATACATGTCATTTCTTCCCTGTAAGTAGTAGGTTCAAAGCAACCTCTACCTCTTCGCAACTTGGAGTGCATATCCGGCCAAATCATCATATCCATATCTCCTTGGAGGTATCCCAACATTAGATCTTCTAGGCTCCGCCGGCGCCTAGACTCTGCCGATCAATGTTTGTATGATGCCCCGCGAGGTCTCGACGGTGGCTTGGATCGGTCGGTTCATTATCCGGATTAGTATAGTGTTGATTTGGATCCACCGATCGTTGCACATCGATGGACTCCACCCGAAGCTCCACTGTTTCTCAACACTATCGGATTCGAAGACGGTTTCGGACTCAGTAGACCTCCCCACTGATGAGTTTAACATAGAATTTTCATCAAACACAACGTCCCTGCTGAGGATTACTCTGGACTCTGCTGATGACCAAATCCTATATCCTTTCACTCCATCACCGTACCCCACAAACACTCCCTTCTTGGCTCTTGGCTCCAACTTCCTTCACTAACATGATAGTAAGATGTACTTCCAAAAACCCTTAGAACTGAGTAGTCAGCGGGCTTGCACGACCACATCTCAAATGGTGTCTTGAGATTGATTCTGTGTGAGGACTCACTGTTGATTAAGTAGCAAGGCGTCTTAACGACCTACGCCCAAAATCTCCTTGATAAACCAAACTTGAGAAAGCATACATCTTGCCCTCTCCAAGTAGAGTTTGATTCATCCTTTCGCCTACACCATTCCGCTTGAGGTGTATTCCTTACGATGTGATGTCTGGCAATACCCTCAGCTGCACAAAATGAATCAAAATCCGTCCAGCAGAATTCTAGACCATTATTTGTACGAAGCTTCTTGATTTTCTTGCCTAACTGATTCTCCACTAGGGCCTTCCACTGCTTGAAGTTATTGAATGCATCACTTTTGTTCTTCATCATCACCACCCAAGTCATCCTTGAATAGTCATCTATGAATGACACAAAATATCTGTGACCACCCAATGACTCAACTTTTGATGGACCCCAGTGATCTGAATGGATATAATCAAGTGTTGCCTTTGTATTGTGCAACCCCGCTTTGAGAATTTACTTCATGCAACTTCCCAAACACACAATGTTCACAAAAGTCCAGATTCTTGACCTTATATCCCCCAAGAAAACCTGCTGAAGAAAGAACCTGCATACCCCTTTCACCCATGTGACCAAGTCTCATGTGCCACAGCTGAGTCTGCTGAGACTGGTGAACTGCTGAGGATGCAACATCAGCAATGCCAGATACAGTAGATCCTTGTAATATATACAAGGTTCCCTCTTGATGCCTTTGAGGACTACAAGCTTTGAATCTTTGAAGACATTCATTGTCCACCTTCACCCTTGAAATTGAACCCCTTGTCGTCCAGGTGGACGAGAGATACCAAATTCTTGGTCATCGTGGAACATGTCTTACATCTTTCGGTGTACAAAATTTACCATCCTCTCGTCCTTAACTTTACTTGAGCCAATTCCCACAACTTTGCAAACCTTGTTGTTGGCCATATAAATTTGACCACCATCTATCTGCTCGCTCATAAGTAGAAAACCACTCCCCGTTTGGACAAATATGGTAGGATGCTCCGAATCAAGTATCCACACATCATTATGGTGTGTAGAGTCCCCTGCAACTAGAACCGATCCTCATCGATTGCTCGGTAGCCAAGGCTGCCGTGCCGAAATTGCCTTCCTCGTTTCTTCTTCCTTGGACAATTGGACTTCCAATGTCCCCGCTCCTTACGATAATTACGGACATCGGTAGACTTAGGACCTTTGGACAACGACTTCTTTTTCTTCTTCTCGTCCATATCCTTTTCCACTATTGCTTTGTGGCTACTAGCCCGTGAACCGACTGATCTGTCTGTACCCGGCGACCTTGTGTCTAAGCTCCCCGGCATGTAAGGTAGACCTTACATCCTCCAAAGCTACTTGTATCCTTTCCAACTATGAAAGAGCGCACAAAGTTTTCATATGATGCCGGTAGTGACACCAACGGGATTAGGGCTGCATCTTCATCTTCAATTTTAACATCAATATTTCTTAAATCAAGCAATATTGTGTTCGGTGTCCGGATGTTCCACTCGGTGGACTCCCTTCATGCATCTTCAAACTGAACAACCTCTGTTTCAATAATAACTTGTTGGTCAGTGACTTGGTCATATACAGGCTTTCAAGCTTTTTCCACAACTTGGCTGCGGTGTCTTCCTCAGCAACCTCAGTGATAACATCATCAGATAAGCACAACATGATGGTTGAATGTGCTTTCTCTTCTAGACTGGCATAATCTGCTGCACTTGTATTTGGTTTGTCAGATAAAGGATTCTACAAACCCTGCTATTTCAACAGTGCACGCATCTTGATTTGCCACAGACCAAAACTGTTCCTTCCTGTAAATTTATCGATTTTTACGTTTACTGCTGACATCTTTTCTTACTAAAGATCACACCTTTATCACAGATCCTAGCACCTTGGCGAAGGCCTTGGTGAAGATGAAGTTGATCGTACGGATTGTTTTCTCCGTAACCCGGCTCGATACCACTTGTTATAAAACGGATGGAGATAACTTCAGATGCAAGAAACAGAAACAGAAGCAATCAAACATAAACAATCAAAGGAGATAATAGAAACAAGAAGAATACAGATTTAACGTGGAAAACCTCTCAGTGGGAGAGGCAAAAAACCACGGGCAGAAAAGAGATATTTTATTATGCACTGAATTTTACAGATTTCAACACCCTCGGATAATGAGACAACAACTGTATTTATAGGCACAAATCCACTAAACCCTAGCCGCCGGGAATCTTTGTCCGATGCACCATAAATACACCTACACGTGTCCTCCTTTTAATGACACCGTATAGGCCGTCACATAACGAGAATTAGCGGATGTGGGACCTGCGCGTATTCCGGGACTCGACGGACTATCACCCCGCGATAGTCACCCCTGGCGACGAAGCTCGCAGACTCCACCCTGCGATGCACGAAATTGAATACACTTCTCAGCTGACCATCACTCAGCTGAGTCTTCAGATTGGTTCCACCAAAATGTAGAGTTTAAGTCACCTTACTGACATTGTTCTTGAAACTTGATTGCTCAAAATTGCTCAATACTTTGTGTTCTCTAGGCTTTCAAGGTACCCTCTTCAGTTTGGTAAGTTCTCTATTTATAGGTGAATATCCAACGTTTAAATTTTGAATTTTGTATTCGTTCCTTAGATTTTTCTAAATATTCTCCCGACATGCTCTGTTACACGATCTTGTGTTAGAACGTCTGTCTTCGCGGGGAGATTGGAAAAGGAGTCTTAAATTTCTTGTAATGCCTTCCCGAGAAAAAATCTCTTCCATGAGATTAAAAAATTAAAAAGCGATGCTTCCTTGGCCGTGTCGGTGTCGGTGTCCTCCTAAAACGTCGGTGTATCAACAAATGATAATGCTCCATTTGATGTGGTCCCGAAATCCTCGGAACGATGTTTTAACCTTAGCAATTGATTGACCCGCTTGATCATACGATCATTATTGATTCTTATCTTCAATCTTGCTCCCAAAGTAACATTAAAATCATTTGGTAGGATATTTACGAAAACTTTAGGCCTTTACCCTTGTCGTGTTGCGGGTTCTATCAAATTATACGTACTCAAATGTGCTCGGGCCACCTTTACAATCATTTGGTAAGATATTAATGAGAATGCCAGATCGATCGGTTACTTAAAATGAAAAAATGTAATATCTCGTATTAAAAAAAGAGTAGAAGAAACGTATTAAGATATAGTGTTTAGATATATTGAAATTAGTAATTTGAGTTAACCATTTCACATCAAACGAGAACAATATTTCTATCTAGTTATTAGATTCATCACGACTTAAAATAACGTCATTAGACCTGAGTATCATATTAGACTATCAAACTTAATTGTCTATACGAAATGAGAAATGTATAAACACAGAAACTTATGAACTAAGAGGAATGCAACACACCGACTACGTGTTTAATTACGACTTGCAATACCTTATGTTCTAAACGACACTTCACCAGAATCATAAAATAGACGAACCGATCTTGTTCTGATATCTCTTCTTCTTCACTCGAAATGCACAGAGACGAAGAAACAAACGAATTGTATTTCTAAAGTATGTTTTTAAAATTGTATTAAAAATGGTATGTTTTTAAAATCTTTTACGATGTTTGCTCTATTTCGTATTTAAAAAGAATTATCGACCCCAAAACAATACTCCTATGTTTCAATTTATCTGATGCATCTGCTAAAATCACACATATTTAGAATGTGAAATAATGTATTTCCTTTTACGAAATATATGGTTCGGTTTGTTTAACGGAAAACCGAAATACCATGTAACAGTTCTATTTGGTCATAAATGGTTCAGATAACGGTTTGGTTATAAGCAGTTTTTATAAATAAATATAATATTTTTTTTATAAAAACTAATTATACATGTTGGATATAAACGGTTCGGTTACGGTTTTTGTTTGGTACGGTTTCGGTTCGGTTAATTGTTCGGTTTTTAATTCAGTTTGGTTTTCAGATCCGTTACGGATAATTTGTACCGTGAACTGTAACCGAACCGAACCGAACCGAAAATTTCTGTTTCTCTCAATTATTAACCGAAACCAAACCGAAAACAAGTATTAACCAAATCGAACCGAAAGTAAGTATTAACGGAACCGAACCGAATGATCTCTGATCGGTTCGGTTTTCGGGAAAACTGTATCCGTGTACGTCCCTAAATAGCAACTGTAAATAGCAACTGTCATTTAAATCCTATATTTACTATACAATAAAACCTTGAGAAGGATTGTTATATTGATGCTCTTCTTGATATTGTGCAAGAGATCTGTTACCTGATTTGAACGTAGAAAAGTGCTATCTTCTCAATAAAATGAATATAATACGGCTTACATTATTTATTATGATGATGCTTTATCTATTAATATGTTTTATATCATAATCAGTTGTGTAAGAAATATGTCATTTTGTTGTATCCATATATGTCTTACAACATAATCAACGGTGTTAGAAATGTGTGTGTTTTTGTATCCATTTTCTTCTGGACACAATATTACATGTGAATGTACGAGAATATTTAAACAATTCGCCACTTATGTTGGTTTTATTGTTTGTTGAGAAATAATTTGTGATACATCGATATAAACCGAAATGAGGTAATACATGTCTTTTGTAATTCACCTTTTTGGATTTCAGGTTTGATTTGTTGATATTTTTGGAAGTCTTTCAATGAATGACTCGGGCAACGGTGCTTGACATCGTGATTGAATTTGAAAGGTTAGTGAAGAATTTTGAGATGATTGAGAGGTACCAGATTAGCATTAACGCATAATGGTTTTTTACATATTCAAACCAAGGTCGGATGTATATATGTTAAGGTGGGTCTCGTGACCCTACTGTGGTCTGAGATATATATTTTTAATATTAAAATGATGTAGTTTTGTTATTAAAAATGCCGTGTTGTTGTTAAAAAAATGTTGTTTTAAGCTTTGGTGAGTATATATATTGGAACAAATTTATAAATCAAAATATAATTTTAAGCCCCGGTGATTACGCTGGAACAAATTCCCGGAATCGCCCCATTCAAAGTTCATTTTTGTCCCCTGGGTTCTTTTGTTGGCGTTTGCATTTTCATGTGATGTGTTAGTTGTCAAAGCAATATTTTATTATTATGTTCCGAATCCCTCGCAATTATTTATGGTGGAAAGCGAAAGAGATGATGACGGAAATATACGGAAAAAATAAAAATGGGGTCACGTTTGACTACAAATAATAATGAAAAGGGCAAAATGTGCTTTGACGTTATTAAAATGATTTCATCTTTATAAGCAAAACAACCAATCTAGAACAAAAAAACCAGTTTCGTCCAAATGACATTTACTTGTTTCAATTGTTAAAATGAAAGTCTGTGGTGTGCATTTGTAGTAAAACTAATTCACAACGCATTGAGAGTTCTGCTCCTAGGTTGTCGAAGCTAAAGTTATTTAAGACAAGGGTATGGGTAAATCAATGCACCATGAATTCATTGAGTTCAAAACTCGTAATGATGCCGAGAAGTATTGCATAGATATCATGGTACATTGATGCTCGATTCTACTCATCGGTTTAATATGAATTGGACAGAGGCGGTCAAAAGACGTGTGGGAAAAACATGCTCACGATTGTTTCATAGGAACGCTTGTGTAAAAGCGAGCATCTTTGATTTAGTTATTACATGTAAACTATCATTATTTTATAGAAACAAAAGCCCACTAATTACAAATGAATTACACATGGCTTTGAAACCAAGGGCCCTTAATAACGTAATCAAGGGCCCTAAAATCAAGGTCCCCCTAATTACACAGGAATGCTCGTGTATTAGAAGAGTATCTTTGATTTAGAATAAACAACTTGCATGTAAACTATCATTACTTTGTATGAAATTCCGAATCTGCTCTGTTCCCATCACTATTGCTCTAGCTTGCAATAGTGCGTCAAAGGCCCCCTATTAAGATAATAACGCCCGTGTCAAAGATATAATAATCAACGATCATACTTTGTAAACTATCATTACTTTGTATGGAATATTTGCTATGTTTCGATCACTTTTACTTAAATTATTGAATGATGTGCAGTATTAATATAATCCTGTCACAACACAAATATAATAACTGTCATACTCTATTGTAGAGAAATGTTTTAAGTATTTCATTTTGAAATATGATTATTTGTAATGGATAAATAATGGCGGGAATTTTTGTTGTAGTGAAAATTTTCAAATATTTGAATTGAAATGTTAAAAGAAATAGTGGAAAATTTATTAAAATTTGAAAATTTGAATTTTTTTAGTAATTGGGCGGGAAAATAAAGTTTATTTATATCTCACAAAAAGTCCCATTTCCACATCAAATTTTAACATTTTCACCTCAAATCAATCATAATAAAAAAAAACCATTTGTATTCGTGTGGATTCCATTAAAACCCATTCATTTCCCCTCCAACAGTAGCTGCCAAACTTCAATTGAATTGAAGGAAGAGACCGATTCTACAGACATCTTTGAGGTTAGTTTTGTGATTATGATAATTTGTAAAAAAAATCTTGCTCCATCTTTGTTAATTACCTCTAATTTATTCTCAAGATTTTATTTTGTTGGTCATTTCTGAACTTGACAAACTCTTGATTAGCTCAAAGTATTCTTTAATCTAGTTTAGTTTTTTCTACTTGTGTCTGTTCTGGCAAATAGATCTGTATGTTTTAATTGATTTTAAGTGAATGAATCGCATTTGTTTTTGTAATTTTTGTTTTGCTCGAAAAGCTTTGGTGATATGCTTAATAGATAGATATTCACGGGGATTCTGAATTAATTCAAGCTGGATAGTATCTATGTAGATCAAGATTTCTTATTCGGGTTCTCTCCAAAGAATGAAGAGATTTGATCTCTGTATTTTTTATTTATTTATTATTATTATTATTATTATTTTAATTTGATCTATGAAGAATTTATTTTTTGATCTCTGCTAAACCAAAACATTTCGGATATACAGTATGAAAATTTTGTGGTGTGCTGCACTTTTGAGTCCTTTAATTTGGAATGTGCAAAGTGGCTCTAATCATAGAAATATTGTGGTGTTATATAATGCTTCGGGTTGATGCTTTTCTTCAAATTATTGTTGAGAAATGGTTGAATCCTAAATTTGGTACATTTATCTGGTCTATTAAAGGCTACTATTGTGAAACATGCATTGAATCATGAAATATAAAATCGGTTTCACCCGCCTTGTAACTCTGATTTGTTTGTGTAGCTTTTATGAACTTGTGTAATAATGTTTGTTTGCTGTGATTCGATCAAGGTTGACGTGGAGTTATGTTCATTCTTTCTTTGATCGACATTGCAGGTCTTTTGACCAGTCTCATTTATGTTAACAAAATTGAATATCTGTAGCATCTCAAAGGTCACCGTCAATAAATTCCGACACTCTTTGGTTGAAGGTTATGGAGATGAGTACGGTGAAGGAATTTACACTTCAACGGGAAATAAACATCGACGTAATCCGAAATATAAGGTAATTTATATTTGTTAAATTTATCAACATGTATAATTTTTTAATATTACTATTTCTAATATGCATAAATCCCCAACCTATAAATTCAAATTGTTTATGCCCAATTAGTTACATTTTTTTCTTCTCAATATAAGTAGTTTAGCTTCGTATGAGGTCATGAGTGATGGTTAGTTGCCCTTAATTTGATCTGTGATTGATGTGGTACCATTAGTATCATGTTATTTGATGTTTTCCTTGTTTATTTAGCAAGATTGAAATCAATGTTGTGTTGTCTGTGTTGTTTAGTTGTGGCATATAGTTTTACGTCTAAAATGGTACGATGAAAGCGATTTCTTAACATCATGATATCGTACTATCTTTCAAGTTTTAGTACATAATCTTAGGCATAATAAGTGTTATTTTTTTCAAAGAAGACAGGATGAGTGTTTAGCCTCACCATTTTGTGATGCTGAATTGTTACTTTTGTGTAGTTGAATTGCAGATTGATGGAACATCATCTGAAACATCATCCGGACAGATAAATCCGTTGTTGTTTTTTCCCCTCTCATAATTGATTTTTTTTTTTAATTGCCCCCTCTAGGTCGTTGTTGATTTTGTTCTTGCCACCATCATCATATGTGCCACCTTTCTTTAAAAAAAAGAAATAAATATAAAACACACCAAATAACAATGCTTGAAGACATATTGGTTTCTTAAGAAGTAGAAAAAAAAAACGTCAAATAATCCTAAATTAATATGTAAACCCAACAAACTCTGCTACGCAGCGATCTTTGTTTTATTTTATACAATATTTTAATTATTTATACACTTTGCTTACTAAAAAGACTATAATAGTAATTGCAAAATAAAATTTGAGAGACATACAGAATCGAGTAGGTCACATTTTGAAAGCAAAAATCTCACCTTAACCTTATTTCAGAAAGAGGAATTCGCAGGGGAGGAATTCGCAGCTCTCGCCTCTCTGTCGCGGTGAGACTGTGAAAATTGGCTTCGCAAAAGTCCTAATATCCCTACTCGATTCTGGACGCCCCTCAAATTTTATTTTGCAATTATTGTTATAGTCTTTTTATCAAGCAAAATGTATGAATAATTAAAATGTTGTATAAAATAAAACAAAGATCGCTTTGTAGCGAGTTTGTTGGGCTCACATATTAATTTAGGATTATTTGACGTATTTTTTTCTTCTTAAGAAACAATATGTCTTCAAGCATTATTATTTGGTGTGTTTTATATTTATTTCTTTTTTTTTTTAAGAAACGTGGCACCTATGATGATGGTGGCAAGAACAACGTCAATAACGTCCGAGAGGTGGCAATTAAAAAAAATCAATTATGAGAGGGAAAAACAACAATAGATTTACCTGTCCAATGCTCCAGATGATGTTCCAACAATCGCAATTCAATTACATAAAAGTAACAATTCAGCATCACAAAATGGTGTGGCTCAACACTTATTCGCCTAAGATTATGTACTAAAACTTGAAAGATAGTACGCATATCATGATGTTAAGAAATCGCTTTCATCGTACCATTTTAGACCTAAAACTGTATGCCACAACACAACATTGATTTCAATCTTGCTAAATAAACAAGGAAAACATCAAATAACATGATGCTAATGGTACCACATCAATCACGAGATCAAATTAAGGGCAACTAACCATCACTCATGAGAGCTCATACGCTACCTATATTGATAAGGGAAAAAAATGTAACCAATTGGGCATAGACAAATTGAATTTATAGGTTGGGGAAAGATTCACAGAATCATCCTATTGGGCATATAATTATTCATCAATAAATTTGACCATACAACTTATACTGACTTTCGAAATTTACCAATATCCAAGATGCATTGAAAACCCAAACATCTCTTATTTAAGATTTTAAGAATATTGGAAATAGTTATATTATGACATGTTGATTATTTAACAAATATAAATTACCTTATATTTCGGACTACATCGATGTTTCTTTCCCGTTCAAGTGCAAATTCATTCACCGTGGATCTCATGGCCTTCAACCAAATGGTGCCGGAATTTATACATGGGGACCTTTGAGATGGTACGGATATTCAATCTTTTTAACATGAATGAGACCAAAGACCTGCAATGTCAACGAAAGAATGAACATAACTCCACATCAAACTTGATCGAATCGAGCAAACAAACCTTTTTACACAAGTTTGTAAAAGCTACGCAAACAAATCAGAGTTACAAGGCGGCTGAAACAAATTTTATTTTTCATGATTCAATGTCTGTTCCACGGTAGTAGCCTTTAATAGACCAGATAAATTTACCATATTTAGGATTCAACCACTTCTCAACAATGACTGAAGAAAAGCATCACCCAGAAACATTATATATTACCACAAAATTTTCATACTTAGGGCATCTCCAACGGGACCATGACCCAGGAGCATACCCCTATTTTGGTGGAATAGTGTTGCTCCAACGGTTCACCATCTTCAACACCATTTTGGTACAAAAGCTTTCTCTCACACCAAATATGGTGTTGGGTCGACCCGACACCAAATATCCGTTTAACCTCTTCTTTATTTTTTTTTCTTTTTTTCCTCTTTCTATCACAAAACCAAATATCTTGACAACACCTTTTTTGTTTAAAAAAAAAATTGATTTTATTTGTTCATTTTATTATAAAAAAATGTGGTATTCTTTTTGGTGTAAGATGGATGTAGATGGTAGAAAAAAAAATGTTGAACCCCAACATTAAGGGTCCCCCCACCCCCGATCCCACAGGAATGTGGGGAGATGTTAATCAGGTAACCTAGTAGCTCCAACATGGGCTGCATTTACAACCATTGCACTGAAGGATGTAGATGGTAGAAGATATTTGGTGAAATGGTGTATACTATTTTGGTGAAATGGTGTAAATCTTAGCTGAGTTGGTTAGGGGCATTAAGCCTAATTAGGGCTGTAAATTACCGATTAGAAGTTTCAATATGCTCTCGCTTGATAATCTCTCATTTGAATGTTAATAAACAAGCGGCAATTCATTTTACGAAAATTCATTTGTTAGCATTAAAATTCCCGGTTAATTTATGCGTGTCATCTCTAATGTAGAGATTTTGCTATATATTATTTTGGTGAAATGGTGTAAATTTTAGCTGAGTTGGTTAGGGGCATTAAGCCTAATTAGGGCTGTAAATTACCGATTAGAAGTTTCAATATGCTCTCAGTTGATAATCTCTCATTTGAATGTTAATAAACAAGCAGCAATTCATTTTCTGAAAATTCATTTGTTAGCATTCTCGGAAATTCCCGGGTTAATTTATGCAGTGTCATCTCTAATGTAGAGATTTTACTAATTTTGTCAGGATTCTCAATTTCAATTCTAAGTTTCATTTTCTGGAAATTCTGGGTGGCTTCGAATACACCATCTTAGCTTCATGAAACTTATAAAGGCTGCATTGGCCGCGAATACACCATCCATCTCAACTGCAAAGAAGTTTAACTTCAGCACTAAAGCTTTCAATGTGAGTAAACAACAATTTAGCCAAGAGCTATTCACCGAAATAAGCAAACTGAAGGAAACTGTTCATGAAGCTCAAACGGAACTGAAGGAAAGTGTTCATGAAGCTCAAAAGGAGATAAGGATGAAGCTGGAAGACATTGGTTACCTATCTACCATGAGCCATAGGGTACCCACAACAAAAAAAAATTCTTTATTTTATAATATTACTATAATAATATTAAACTATATTAGTTTGATGATTCAGATGTTGCTCGATAGGGAGATCAAGAAAAGGCTTTGTTTCAAGGGGAAGAGCTTGGAGGGCAAAGTGAAACACTTCTCCAAGAGTATATACGGCATACTCCTCAAGCCGTCCGTGACAATTGTTGCTGCCATTAATTATGGAGACCATTATGGAAGAAAGATAAAAGATGAAAGCCTATCCATTCTGAAGAAGCTAATGGTGGAAAACGATCGCAACAAACTGGATCCGAGCGAGGAAAAGAACTGATTTTTGCCACTGCCATTGCCAACTGTAATATGGCAAGAATCAGTTCTTTTCCTCGCTCGGATCCAGTTTGTTGCGATTGTTTTCCGCCTTTAGCTTCTTCAGAGCGGATAGGCTTTTATCTTTTTGCTCCATAATGCTCTCTATAATTAATGGCAGCCACAATTGTCACGAAATACACGAGGAGTAGGCCACATATACTCTTGCAGAAGTGTTTCACTTTGCCCCCAAGCTCTTCCCCGGCCCTTGAAAAGAAGCCTTTTCTTGATCTCCCTATCGAGCAAAAACCCAACCCAAACGAACCCAAGCTCAGGCCTAGTCTGCTAGCTGCCATATGTCCACTACGCACTTTAACTACTTTTTTTTTCTGACTACTACTTGATTCTGTTGTGGTTGTGCCACTTAAACTACTTTTGTTTCTGTTTACTACTTTATCATGATTATGCGCTTCATCTGTAGTTGTGATTATATATCATTTATCTTAATTCTTTTATAAGTCTTCCTATCCTTAAACTTTTCAAATATATCCTAAGTGATAATTAACTAATATATATGTATGTATTATTTATTATTTTACCAAACTACTCAAAGTAATTGTGATAAGGCCTGATGGGGATGGCCATTGCATTTTAAAGCCATTATAAATTGTATTTTGTGTCACATTCACATTCCCAGTGTGAGCACCATCTGTTTCTTGATCAAGAAAACATTTCTTTAAGCCCTTAAAAATTAATTTAAAAGGGTCGATCGTCATTTCCGAAAAGAGGAGCCATAGTTACACGAAATAAATAGTTCCGCTTCTTCCTCTCGTCGAGCATTAAATCCTCTCCCTCTCACATACTAAGAGTGACTTCGTACCTCTCCCGTAGGTCGAGTGGCTTCGCTTCTCTAAAAAAAAAAAAAAAAAAAAAAAAAAAAAAAAAAAAAAAAAAAAAAGACTTGTCGAAATCGCCGGTTGGGTTGGTCCGACCAAGAAAGGCCTGGGAGTCTTTGGGCATTACAGCTCCGAAGAGCATTCTTTTCGATCTTGTACTAAGTTAGACTGAACATTATCCGTCACCACACCCCACCGTGCCACCGGTCAACTCCGACGGTGCCACAGATTCTGATTGGGCAGGTTGTGTAGAATCCAGAAGATATGGATATTCCTTATTTCTGGGCAGCTCCTTGGTCTTATGGAAAGCAAAGAATACTACTGTTTCTAGAAGCTCATCTAAGAGTGAAGATAGGGTTACTCAGAAGTTCAATGGTTCAAGTACCTTGCCTATCTCCATGTATTGTGATAATCAAAGTGCCTAACACATTGTTTCTAATCCGGTGTTTCACAAGCGCATCAAACACATTGAAGTAGATTGCCATGTTGTTCTTCGAGAAAAACTTCAACTCGGGTTGGTCAAACTATTTCCCATCTCTTCATTCCAAAGGCGGTTGCATATTTCTTTACCAAACCACTAGATGGTCCGGCACTTCAATGAGCTCTTCAATGCTTTCAGACCAATGATCTTTCTGATTCCCCTCCCAGCTTGCGGGGGGTGTTGAAGTTAGATAGTTAAGTAGTGCAACTATTATATACAGTAAATAATTTGGCAGTTAATTAGGTAGGAGGTTAGTTATGTAACGCCCCGCACCCGGGCCTGGTAGCGCTAAATGAGTCATAAATAGTCTGGTCAACTGCTTAGACCGCCGTCCTCGCTTGGTCTAAAAGGGCTAACCCGAGTTGACAAGACCTTTATGTCTCACACGTATATAGGGGTGAGCACTTACTTTACCGATGTAGGATATCACATTCTCCCCCCCCCCCCTTATAAGGGACTGGCGTCCTCGCCAGGACGGCCAAGACTTGTCTCGGATCGTCCCTACCAGAGATAACTAGAGGCCATCCTTACATCGTCTTCTTGTACGGTGCAGCCATAGTTCCGTCTGATAGTCGGCTCTGATACCATTCTGTAACGCCCCCAGACCCCGGGCCTGGTAACGCTAAATGAGTCATAAATGGTACGGTCAACTGTTTAGACCGCCGTTCTCGCTTGGTCTAAAAGGGCTAACCGAATTGACAAGACATTTATGTCTCACACTTATATGTGGTGAGCTTTCATCTACTTTACCGATGTGGAATATCACGAGTTAGTTAACCAACTAGTTAACTTCCATATGTTAGCTAACTAGTTTATAAGGCTAGATTCTTGGGGGAAGGGGCCACAAAGACAAAAAAATTAATAAATGGGTCCGGAAGGACAAAAGTAACATTTTCACGATTATAAAGGACAAAAATCACAATTGTTACTTTAAAATTGTTACTTCACGTGTTAATGTTACTTTATGTTTCACAGTTGTTACTTCATATTTACTCTATTCCACATTTGTTACTTCATATTTATTACTTCATAATTATTACTTTTGTCCTTATTAAATTACAGTTTCCTTCTATCCCGATTTTTTGATAATTTTGTCCTTCTGGACAAAAATCTATAGATTCTTTAGTTGACGATATTATTCCTTTTTAGCTTACTTCTTTGTAAAATGAAAATGCACTTACGTAAAATAATGTAAAAAACGATAAATTAATCACCAAAGTGAATTATTTGTAATGAAAGACAATCAACATGAATGGATACGATATTACACTCATGTGTGTATAAACCTGAGAGATTCCCTGATCCAATTGGATCGAATAAATCAGTTTTATTCATCTTGGATAAATAAGTTTTTCCTTACATTTTTCTTCACAATACATCACATCCATTTTATTTCACATTTATTTCACATGAAATCCGGTAGAAACCAAAAAATATTTCATCCATAATTTAATTTAACCCTTAAATTCAAATCGAGCGTAAGTATCTGGTCTCCAAATATATCGTTAAAATCTTCCCATATGCATCGATTTAAAAAGATGGAGCATTTAAAGGCATCACATCAAATCTACTTGGACATCCAAATTGACGGACACCACACTTTCAAAGGTTATTCTACTTAAGGCACCATAGTGGTTTTTCACATATTCTCATTGCACCACAAAATTGCCATTTATACCTAAGGAACCACATCTATACAACCCATGAACTTTTAATTTTTACAAATTGATCCTTCTACCCTTAGGCACCACACTTTTTCCTTCCCAAATCATTCATCACCAATTCACCATCGACTCTTCTTCTTCTCCATGTCCAATCCCGTAGAATCGCACCTCCAACGAATCACCGCCAACAAAACATAAAAAATCCTACGTTATGATAAAGAAAATCAGCAATCGAAAACTATAATGGCAGCTAACTTCATGTTAAGCGCGCCATGTTTTCCAAAATTCAACCAAATACTCCCCTCTGCATTTTACTAAAAGGAATTAAAGAATCTAGATTAACCAGCACCCAACTTTGTCAACCACACAACCTTTCCAAAAAAAAAAAATTTGAATTTAGCGATTACACAACCAGAGTGCTTGTATGAGTGAAGGTTAAACAGATTGCTAGGCTCCTTAGTGAACCTGACAATTGCGGTTCCATTTCCGAACTCCTTCACAAGAAAGAAGTCGTTTTTCTTCATGATCTCCCATATCAACTGTCCCGGCACAGTCACCATGTCAATACCCTAGTGTAAATGCACCCTTCACTTGATTATGAAGAATGTTGTAGTTAATGAAGAAGAAGAAGATTGTGAAATTATGCGATGGAATAGAGAGGGGTCTAAATGCAATATTGATTTTTGTGGAGCATAATTGAAAAACAAAACAACAATGGCAATAGTAAATATAATCAGGAAATAAAAAAATTGGATTTTTTTAGTTGTGTGGTGCCTTTGGCAAATTCGTCATTTAAAGAATCAATGTGTGGTGCCTGAGGTAAGCGAGTTTTTTAAGCAGTGTTGTGGTGTCCGGAGTATAAAAAGTGTGGTGCGCTTTAAAGACACCATTAAAAAAAAGGGATTCGATCGGCACCTCCAGGTTTTACCATCGGCACCCTTTATTTGATTATTTTTTTCTACTTTTCGATATCAACGTCAGTGGACTGACGTTTTTAAGTTGTGACACTTTTATAACGTAAACGTCGGTGCCATCGACTTTCGTTTTTGAACAAAGAACGTCGGTGTTGTTGACTTTGGTTTTCAATAGCGATGTCGGTGTCATTGCGACGTCATGTTCATTAAAAATAATCGTGGTGTCGAAATATTTTTTTATGATGCCGAAAGTAATAGGATATCAATAAGTAAAAATGAGGGTGTCGAATAACCCAAAAAAAGGAATGGGAATGTTTATGGACAGCACACTGAACAAGTTTCACACCCGATTTGATGTCACCATAAATGTTTTAATTAAATGCTTCTTAAGAAGATCATCTATCACTAAGAAATAAAAAATCACCTTCTGATGGGAAGATTAGTGTATGGTGTCTCTATTAATAAAGATTTAACCTGTAATCAAACTTGTACCAAATAGTTTAAATTTAAAAAGAGACGTCATGACACATTACTTAACTGTTAACTCTACGGAGGATGGACACATGCATCGGTGGTAACACAATAATTGTCTTGTATTGTCAATTTGTGATCAATTCTTAATCATCCATATATTTACTATAGGTGAATATCCAACGTTTAAATTTTGAATTTTGTATTCGTTCCTTAGATTTTTCTAAATATTCTCCCGACATGCTCTGTTACACGATCTTGTGTTAGAACGTCTGTCTTCGCGGGGCGATTGGAAAAGGAGTCTTAAATTTCTTGTAATGCCTTTCCGAGAAAAAATCTCTTCGATGAGATTAAAAAATTAAAAAGCGATGCTTCCTTGGCCGTGTCAGTGTCGGTGTCCTCCTAAAACATCAGTGTATCAACAAATGATAATGCTCCATTTGATGTGGTCCTGAAATCCTCAGAACGATGTTTTAACCTTAGCAATTGATTGACCCCTTGATCATACGATCATTATTGATTCTTATCTTCAATCTTGCTCCCAAAGTAACATTAAAATCATTTGGTAGGATATTTACAAAAACGTTAGGCCTTTACCCTTGTCGTGTTGCGGGTTCTATCAAATTATACGTACTCAAATGTGCTCGGGCCACCTTTACAATCATTTGGTAAGATATTAATGAGAATGCCAGATCGATCGGTTACTTAAAATGAAAAAAAATGTAATATCTCGTATTAAAAAAAGAGTAGAAGAAACGTATTAAGATATAGTGTTTAGATATATTGAAATTAGTAATTTGAGTTAACCATTTCACATCAAACGAGAACAATATTTCAATCTAGTTATTAGATTCATCACGACTTAAAATAACGTCATTAGACCTGAGTATCATATTAGACTATCAAACTTAATTGTCTATACGAAATGTGAAATGGATAAACACAGAAACTTATGAACTAAGAGGAATGCAACACACCGACTACGTGTTTAATTACGACTTGCAATACCTTATGTTCTAAACGACACTTCATCAGAATCATAAAATAGACGAACCGATCTTGTTCTGATATCTCTTCTTCTTCACTCGAAATGCACAGAGACGAAGAAACAAACGAATTGTATTTCTAAAGTATGTTTTTAAAATTGTATTAAAAATGGTATGTTTTTAAAATCTTTTACGATGTTTGCTCTATTTCGTATTTAAAAAGAATTATCGACCCTAAAACAATACTCCTATGTTTCAATTTATCTGATGCATCTGCTAAAATCACACATATTTAGAATGTGAATTAATGTATTTCCTTTTACGAATATATGGTTCGGTTTGTTTAACGGAAAACCGAAATAAAATGTAACAGTTCTATTTGGTCATAAATGGTTTGGATAACGGTTTGGTTATAAGCAGTTTTTATAAATAAATATAATATTTTTGTTATAAAAACTAATTATACATGTTGGATATAAACGGTTCGGTTACGGTTTTTTGTTTGGTACGGTTTCGGTTCGGTTAATTGTTCGGTTTTTAATTCGATTTGGTTTTCAGATCCGTTACGGATAATTTGTACCGTGAACCGTAACCGAACCGAACCGAAAATTTCGTTTCTCTCAATTATTAACCGAAACCAAACCGGAAACAAGTATTAACCAAATCGAACCGAAAGTAAGTATTAACGGAACCGAACCGAATGATCTCTGATCGGTTCGGTTTTCGGGAAAACTGTATCCGTGTACGTCCCTAAATAGCAACTGTAAATAGCAACTGTCATTTAAATCCTATATTTACTATACAATAAAACCTTGAGAAGGATTGTTATATTGATGCTCTTCTTGATATTGTGCAAGAGATCTGTTATCTGATTTGAACGTAGAAAAGTGCTATCTTCTCAATAAAATAAATATAATACGGCTTACATTATTTATTATGATGATGCTTTATCTATTAATATGTTTTATATCATAATCAGTTGTGTAAGAAATATGTCATTTTGATGTATCCATATATGTCTTACAACATAATCAACGGTGTTAGAAATATGTGTGTTTTTGTATCCATTTTCTTCTGGACACAATATTACTTGTGAATGTACGAGAATATTTAAACAATTCACCACTTATGTTGGTTTTAGTCTTAACTGTGATATGGTGTGGCATTATGTTCATTGTTTGTTGAGAAATAATTTGTGATACATCGATATAAACCGAAATGAGGTAATACATGTCTTTTGTAATTCACCTTTTTGGATTTCAGGTTTGATTTGTTGATATTTTTGGAAGTCTTTCAATGAATGACTCGGGCAACGGTGCTTGACATCGTGATTGAATTTGAAAGGTTAGTGAAGAATTTTGAGATGATTGAGAGGTACCAGATTAGCATTAACGCATAATGGTTTTTTACATATTCAAACCAAGGTCGGATGTATATATGTTAAGGTGGGTCGTGGCCTCTTACGTGGTCTAAGATATATATTTTTAATATTAAAAAGATGTAGTTTTGTTATTAAAAATCGCCGTTTTTTGTTAAAAAAATGTTGTTTTAAGGCTTTGGTGAGTATATTGGACAAATTTATAAATCAAAATATAATTTTAAGTTCGGTGATTCCGCTGAAACAAATTCCCGAAATCGCCCCATTCAAAGTTCATTTTTGTCCCCTGGGTTCTTTTGTTGGCGTTTGCATTTTCATGTGATGTGTTAGTTGTCAAAGCAATATTTTATTATTATGTTCCGAATCCCTCGCAATTATTTATGGTGGAAAGCGAAAGAGATGATGATGGAAATATACGGAAAAAATAAAAATGGGGTCACGTTTGACTACAAATAATAATGAAAAGGGCAAAATGTGCTTTGACGTTATTAAAATGATTTCATCTTTATAAGCAAAACAACCAATCTAGAACAAAAAAACTAGTTTCGTTCAAATGACATTTACTTGTTTCAATTGTTAAAATGAAAGTCTGTGGTGTGCATTTGTAGTAAAACTAATTCACAACACATTGAGAGTTAGCCTGCTCCAGGTTGTCGAAGTTTAAAGTTATTTAAGACAAGGGTATGAGTAAATCAATGCACCTTGAATTCATTGAGTTCAAAACTCGTAATGATGCCGAGAAGTATTGCATAGATATCATGGTACATTGATGCTCGATTCTACTCATCGGTTTAATATGAATTGGACAGAGGCGGTCAAAAAACGTGTGGAAAAACATGCTCACGATTGTTTCATAGGAACGCTTGTGTAAAAACGTTAAAGCATCTTTGATTTAGTTAAGCAAGTTACATGTAAACTATCATTATTTTATAGAAACAAAAGCCCACTAATTACAAATGAATTACACATGGCTTTGAAACCAAGGGCCCTTAATAACGTAATCAAGGGCCCTAAAATCAAGGCCCCTAATTACACGGAATGCTCGTGTATTAGAAGAGTATCTTTGATTTAGAATAAACAACTTGCATGTAAACTATCATTACTTTGTGTGAAATCCCGAATCAGCTTCTGTTCCCATCACTTTTGCTCTAACTTGAAGTGCGCTTGCGTATTAAGATAATCCCGTCACAACACGTATATAATAATCAACGGTCATACTTTGTCTTTGGTGTAATGATAGTCTTGTACATTGTCGCGCACAACACATTTTTAAATTATTGATTATGATGTGGGCTATTGATTTGAATGGGTCACAAGAAAAATCAATAGTGACACTTTGTTGTGGTATAAACATTTCCCTTGTAGGAAAATTTTTCAAATATTTGAATTTGAAATATGAAATTATAATAACGGGAATTTTTCTTGTAGTGAAATGTGTCAAATATTTAAATTAGAAAAATGAAATTATAATGGGGGGGAATTTTTTTTAAAATTTGAATTTTTTTAATCAATTGGGCGGGAACTTGAAGAAAGAAAGTCTATTTATATCTTCCAACAAAAAGTTTTATTTCCACACAAATTTTAAACATTTTCACCTCAAATCAACTAATAATAAAAAAAATGGGTATTTGTTTATAAGGACTGATTTGGAGACTTAATTAGGCACTTAGGACACCAAAAAAAGACATTTGTTTATAAGGACATATTATTCCTATCTTTCCTAAAGTACCCCTGTTTTACAAACCCAGCATTAATCCGATCCCCTTTAAACCATTTTCTTGTTTTCCAGAGAAAACAAACCACAAGAACAACTCAGCTCGTCCATTGATGGCAACTTCCATGGCTGATTTTGGCCGGCTTGAGACAACTGCCACCGCTGATCTGAGTTCCGACCTGAACTCCTGTGATTTCAGCCATCTCTGACGAGCCCCCAACCATCTCTGCAAAATCTATTGCCTCAATACAGGTGACATTTTTTTTTCTAAGTTCAGTTCAGATCTTTTGTTTTTTTATTGTCTTCTTTTTCTTTCTTTCTAAATCCAGTTAGCAGTCAACCTGATTCCGCCATCAGTCCGGCCAACTATAGTCTTCAGTTTCATCGTTTTTGAATACTTAGAAATGGGC
This sequence comes from Gentiana straminea, assembly GCA_036785695.1. Lineage (NCBI taxonomy): Eukaryota > Viridiplantae > Streptophyta > Magnoliopsida > Gentianales > Gentianaceae > Gentiana > Gentiana straminea. Next base: position 1,315,582 of record JAVUPR010000095.1, on the reverse strand, counting down.
ACCGAGGAGAGGCAGGGGCATGTTCATGGACCTTCGGGGCTTGTTCTGGGTCCATAATAATAAATTTGAAGAAATGTTGGGGTGCTGTGGTTTTCCTTTTATGTTTTCAGTTGCTCAATGTTACACATTGATTGGGAATTTGGGATAACTGATGGCTCTCTTCCCTGACTATGTATTGGGAGCTAAATGGAGGTCAAAAAGCAATTGCAGCAGGTCCCATGGTTCTTTTTTGGTTATGACTTCTGCTTAATTCATTGCTGTTGCTTTATGGAGAGTTGCTGCAGTCACGCCTATCTCTTTTTTGTGGTTTTCATATAGGCTGTTTTTGTTTTGTTTGACTGGGGTTGTGCCCCCTTTTTTTGGCTTTTTTTTTTTTTTTTTGAAAGAATCGGTGATTAAATGGTCAAAAACTAAATTATCCTTGTAATTGCTTGATGAAATGTTGCTGAGAAATGGGTGGGGGTTTGAGGTAGTTTTATATGGGGGAGAAGGATGTTTAGCTTGAGAAGACATTGGAAGGATTAAATTAAGGGAAGAAAAGGAAGAAAATAGGAGAAGGAAAGGGATTGTTTGGGAGTGGGTGCTATGTGCTGTTGAGTACTAGTAAGTATTGAGATGTAATTTTTGGAATTCTATTTTGAAATATAACTTCACGTTGAAATCTATCTTTTTTATTGAACGATTGAACTGCTTTTCTGTTATGCTACGCAATATATGTCTCTACGGATGGATGGACGTGTCCGGGGAAGTGATGTTGGTCCCTCCTTGGAATAAAATGTCGGTGTCATTGAGTGTCACTACATAGTGTGTCACATCATAAAATGTTTTTGTCATTGGGTGTTATTTTATAAAATGTTGGTTATAAGGACATAAAATTAGTAACTAGACAAAACTATCCCTATTTTTTTCATTTTCGTTTTCTGGACGGTATTTTTTTTCGGACGCTAAAAATGTAGTTTTTTTCTGGACGCTAAAGAGACACCGCGATGCATCGGGGGTGGTCTCGCGGTGTCTCTGCATCGGAGGTGGTCACTGCATCACGGTATCTCTGCATCGGGGTGGCCACTGCATCGCGGTGGTAAAAGATCAGGGGTGGTCAATGCATCGAGATGGTCACTGCATCGAGGTGCTCAATGCATTGCAGTGGTCAATGAATCGCGGTGGTGAATACATCATAAACCTGATACGATAACAAAGCAAGAAGTCATATATTATGATGATAAGATGCTTAAGGTCTTTAAATCATTGGTTTGCATCGGTAAACTTTAACTTGCTATAGTTGACATTATAATTTGGGTAATTTGTTATGCTGGCTCTTTTATCAGTTATGTGCATTGCACTGCAGATAAAATGTTGATGTCACTGCATATTTGATTACCGATCTCACTGCATAAATTGTTGATGTCATGCATATTTGATTGCCGATGTCACTGCCATATTTGATTGCCGATGTCACTGCATAAATTGTTGATGTCACGCATATATGATTGCCGATGTCACTGCATAAAATGTTGATATCACTGCATATATGATTGTGGATGTCACTGCATAAATTGTTGATATCACGGGTCTCTTTTGCTTAAAAGTTTGGTAACTTTGTAAAATAAGTATATTTTCTCACAAATCCAATTAAGGAGAAAATATACTAACACTTAATGGTGAATATACGACTATTTTGATTGCATTCACATTGAATACGATGGTGTCACTGCATAGGGTGTCACTTCATAAAATATTGTTGTCATTGAGTGTCACTTCATAAAATGTTCATGTCATTGAGTATCACTGCATAAGGTGTCACTTCATAAAACGATATATCAAAATAAAGAGACCGAAAAAAATATGAATTAGGGTGAAAGAATTATGTTGATCGTAGTTTTATATCAAAAGATAGCCATTTGAAGTCTATCTTATGAAGAAAAGAAATCGATTTTATGAAATTAAATCGGAAAAATATCAAATGTCATCGTGGTGTTGCTTCATCAAATGTCACCGCATCCTGATGATCACTGCATCCCGATGGTCTGCATCGCGGTGTCTCTGCATCGGGGGTGGTCACCGCATCGAGGATGGTCGCCGCATCGCGGTGTCTCTGTATCGGGGGTGGTCACTGTATCACGGTGTCTCTGCATCGGAGGTGGCCACTATATCGCGGTGGTCAATAGACCTGGGGTGGTCAATGCATCGTGATGTCACTTCATCGCGGCGTCTCTGTATCGTGGTGTCTCTACATCACGGTGTCTCTGCATCGGAGTGGTCACTGCATAGGGATGATCATTGCATCGCAGTGTCACTTCATCACGGTATCTCTACATCGGGGGTGGTCACTGTATCGCGGTGTCTCTGCATCGGAGGTGGTCACTGCATCACAGTGTGACTTCATCGAGGCATCTCTGCATCGCGGAGTCTCTGCATCAGGGGTGTCACTGCATCGCGATGGTCAAAGCATCATGGTGGTCACTGCATCGGGGGTGGTCACTGCATCGTTGTGTCTCTGCATCGGGGGTGGTCACTCCATCGCGGTGTCTCTGCATCGGAGGTGGTCACTACATCATGGTGAGACTTCATCGAGGCATCTCTGCATCGCGGCGTCTCTGCATAGGGGTGTCACTGCATCGCGATGGTCAAAGCATCGTGGTGGTCACTGCATCACGATGTCTCTGCATCGGGGTGCTCTGCATCACGGTATCTCTTCATCACGGTGTCTCAACCTCGGGGGTGTCTCTGCATCGGGGGTGGTCACTTCATCGCGGTGTCTCTGCAATGCGGTGTAACTTCATCGCGGTGTCTCTACATCACGGTGTCACTTCATCGCGGTGTCTCTACATTTTGGTGTCTCTACATCGCGGTGTCTTTGCATCATCAAATGTTATAACATCGCGATGTCTCTGCATCGCAGTGTCTCTGCATCACGGTGTCATTTCATCGTGGTGTCTCTGCATCGGGGGTGATCACTGCATCGCGTGTCTCTGCATCGGGTGGCACTGTATCGCGGTGGTCAATAGATTGAGGGTGATCAATGCATTGCGGTGGTCACTGCATTGGAGGTGTCTCTGCATCGCGGCGTCTCTACATCGAGGCGTCTCTGTATCGGGGGTGGTCACTGCATCGTGGTGTCTCTACATCGGTGGTGGTCACTGCATCGCGGTGTCTCTGCATCGGGGTGGTCACTGCATCGGGGTGGACACTGTATCGCGGTGATCAATAGATTGATGGTGGTCAATGCATCGCGATGGTCACTGCATTGGAGGTGTCTCTGCATCGCGGCGTCTCTGTATCGGGGGTGGTCACTGCATCGTGGTGTCTCTGCATCGGGGGTGGTAATTGCATCGCGGTGGTCAATCCATCGGGGTGGTCACTGCATCGCAGTGGTCAATGCATCGCGGTGTCACTGCTTCGCGGTTGTTAGAGCATTGCGGTGTCACTTCATCGCGGTGTCTCGCGTAAGCGGTGGTCGACTTCGTCGTGGTGGTCGATGCGTCGCGTTTGTTAGTGCATCGGGGTGGTTATTGCGTCGCGGTGTCGACTTTATCACGCGGTGGTCGATGCGTCGGAGTGGTCAATAAAAAAAGGAAAAAATAAATTTTCACGGTCCAGAAACAAAATTAAATTTACAACCTCAAAAAAAAAAAAACAAAAAAAACAAAAAAAAAAACATTCAACGTTTGTTTCATCAGAAAAAAAAAAAAAAAAAAAAAAAAAAAAAACAAAACAACTACTTCCTGCGTGTGTTTAAAAAAAAAAAAAAAAAAAAAAAAAAAAAAAAAAAAATAAAGCCACCCCATTTAGCGTATCCCCAGCCTCCCCCCCCTTTTTTTTTTCCCTCCCTTCATTAAGGGTATTTGAGTCTATCTATCTAATTTGTGTCCTTATAACCAAATAAGATTCTTTAGTGTCCTATTTGCCTAATTAAGTCTATTTTGTGTCCTTTTGGACCATTGCCCCTAAAAAAAAACCATTTTATTCCGCTAACAGCCATTAATAACCCATTCATTTCCCCTCCAACGCGTTAGTAGCTGCCAAACTTCAATTGAACTAAAGGAAGAGACTTATTCTAGAGACATCTTTGAGGTTAGTTTTGTGATTATGATAATTTGTAAAGAAAGTTGCTCCATCTTTGTTAATTACCTGTAATTTATTCTCAAGATTTGCTTTTGTTGGCCATTTCTGAACTTGACAAACTCTTGATTAGCTCAAAGTATTCTTTAATCTAGTTTAGTTTTTGCTACTTGTGTCTGTTCTGGCAAATTGATCTGTAATTTTGAATTGGTTTTTGAGTGAATGAATCTGATTTGCTTTTGTAATTTTTGTTTTGCTCGAAAAGCTTTGGTGATATGCTTAATAGATATTCACTAGGATTCAGAATTAATTCAAGCTGGATAGTATCTATAAAGATCAAGATTTCTTATTCGGGTTCTCTGTGACGAATGAAGAGATTTGATCTCTGTTTTATTTATTATATTATTATTATTTTTTTATCAAGTCTAGTAGCTAAAACAAAACATTTCGGATATATAAGTATGAAAATTTTGTGGTGTGCTGCACTTTGGAGCTCTTCTTTAATTTAAAATGTGCAAAGTGGCTCTAATGTTCCTCGGTGAAAATTTTGTGGTGTTATATAATGTTCCTGGGTGATGCTTTTCTTCAGTCATTGTTGAGAAGTGGTTGAATCCTAAACTTGGTACATTTATCTGGTCTATTAAAGGCTACTACTGTGGAACTGGCATTGAATCATGAAAAGTAAAATTGGTTTCAGCCGCCTTGTAACTCTGATTTGTTTGTGTAGCTTTTACAAACTTGTGTAAAAATGTTTGTTTGCTCTGATTCGATCAAGTTTGATGTGGAGTTATGTTCATTCTTTCGTTGACATTGCAGGTCTTTGGTCTCATTCATGTTAAGAAGATTGAATACCATTTCCAAGTTCCCCGTGTATAAATTCCGGCACCATTTGGTTGAAGGCCATGAGATCCACGGTGAAGGAATTTACACTTGAACGGAAAAGAAACATCGATGTAGTCCGAGATATAAGGTAATTTATATTTGTTAAATTATCAACATGTCATAATTTTATAATATTACTATTTCCAATATGCTTAAAAGAGATGTTAGGTTTTCGATGCATCTTGGATATCGGTAAAGATTTGAAAGTCGGTATAAGTTGTATGGTCAAATTTATTGGTGAATAATTATATGCCCAATAGGATGATTCTGTGAATCTTTCCCCAACCTATAAATTCAGCTGTTTATGCCCAATTGGTTACATTTTTTTCTTCTCAATATAGGTAGTTTAGCTTCGTATGAGCTCATGAGTGATGGTTAGTTGCCCTTAATTTGATCTGTGATTGATGTGGTACCAATTGAAATCAATGTTGTGTTGTCTGTGTTTTAGTTGTGGCATACAGTTTTAGATCTAAAATGGTACGATGAAAGCGATTTCTTAACATCATGATATGCGTACTATCTTTCAAATTTTAGTACATAATCTTAGGCAGAATAAGTGTTTGTTGTTTTTTTTTTTTTTTGAAAGAAAGGCAGAAATTCTGGGTGGCTTCCTTTGAGAGCTTTGGTGGCTTTAGTTTATCTTGTTTAATTTATGCAGTATCATCTCTAACGTAGAGATTTTGCTCATTTTGTCAGGATTCTCCTTTGTTTTCTCATCATGTTAGCTTTACCTTCAACATGGCTTTAGTTTCAACAGATTCTGGAATCATGTTAGCTTTAGTGGTTTACGGGTTTAGTGATAATTTATGTAGTGTCATCTGTAATGTACAGAAGTTGCTCATTTTGTCAATGCTAAGACATGTCTGCTGCCTAATACATGAATGTTTTTTTTTTTGCTGAGTTTGTCTTCTTTTGTTGTCTCATGAGTTTTTTTTTGTTTTTTCTTGTCTTTTAGAAAGCTGATATAGCAAATAGGGATAGAGAACCGAGGCTTTCTTATATGAGTGAAGTGTATGTTACAGAACATAAAATTCTTAGTACTCATCCTTAATCAAATTTTGTGTGTTGAAAACCGCTCAATCGATATTTACCATATTCCCCCCATGCTTTCCAACCTAATTTCGTTTACCATGGTTCAGTCATTTTCATGACACATTCGCATATACTAGAGACTATAGCGTAACATTGTTATGAATGCCTAGGGCCTGCTCGAAATATGAAGTGATGAGCTTGAACCTTACATAACTTAGTTTGAAGGTCACTTAATTGATCCGAAAGGTATGGAAGAAGAATGCCTCATGAGTTTTTTTGTTTCTTAAAGGCGATGGCGGCTTATACGAAATTTATCCAAAACATGTGGGCTGCATTGACAATGGCTGCAAAGACAACAGCTGCCAAGAAGTTTAACACAGGTGGAGCTTGCAATGAGGGTAAACAACAACTTGGCAAAGATCTGCTCACTAAAATGAGCAAGCTAAAAGAAATTGTTCATGAGTACAAGCAACTTGCTAAAGATGGTCAAATGGAGATAATGAGCAAGCTTGAAGATGTTGGAAAAAAAATCTACAATGAGCTATTGGGTACCCACAACAAATTTTTTTTCATTCTTTTATAATATTACTATTATACTATTAAACTAATATAGTTTGATGATCTAGATGTTGCTCGACGTGGAGAACAAGAAAAGGATGTCATTCATGAAGAAGGACTTCGACGGCAAAGTGAAACATGTCATGGTACCTTGATGCCCGATTCTACTCAAATGTTTAATATGAATTGGATAGAGGCGGTCAAAAGACGTGCAGGGAAAACGTGCTCACGATTGTTTCACAGGAACGCTCGTGTAAAAGCAGAGCATCTTTGATTTAGATTAAGCAAGTTACATGTAAACTATCATTACTTTATAGAAACAAGAGCCCACTAATTACAAATGAATTACACATGGCTTTGAAACCAAATAACGTAATCAAGGGCCCTAGAATCAAGGCCCCCTAGTTACACAGGAATGCCCGTGTATTAGAAGAGCATATTTGATTTAGAATAAGCCACTTGCATGTAAACGATCATTACTTTGTGTGAGATCCAGAATCTACTCTGTTCTGATCACTTTTGCTCTAACTTGAAGTGCAGTTGCAGTATTTCCAGAATGCTAAACAAGCAGCAATTCATTTTCTGAAAATTCTTTTCTTAGCTTCGTATTATGTCACATTTTGAAAGTTTAATTTGAAGTATAAAAGGTTAAATCTTAGATGAGTTGGTTAGGGGCATTAAGCCTAATTAGGGCTGTAAATTACAGATTAGAAGTTTCAATATGCTCTCAGCTGATAATCTCTCATTTGAATGTTCATAAACAAGCACCAATTCATTTTCTGAAAATTCATTTGTTAGCATTCTGGAAATTCCTGTTTAATTTATGCGGTGTCATCTCTAATGTAGAGATTTTGCTCATTTTGTTAGGATTCTCAATTCAATTCTAAGTTTCATTTTCTGCAAATTTTGGGTGGCTTTGAATACATCATCTCAGCTTCATGAAACTTATGAGGGCTGCATTGGCCACGAATACACCATCCATCTCAGCTGCAAAGAAGTTTAGCTTCAGCACTGAAGCTTTCAATGAGAGTAAACAACAACTTAGCCAAGAGCTGTTCACTGAAATGAGCAAACTGAAGGAAACTATTCATGAAGCTCAAAAGGAACTGAAGGAAACTGTTCATGAAGCTCAAAAGGAGATAAGAATGAAGCTGGAAGACATTGGCTACCTATCTACTATGAGCCATAGGGTACCCACAACAATTTTTTTTTCTTTCTTTTATAATATTACTATAATAATATTAAACTATACTCCCTCCGTTCCAATTTATCTGAGGCAGTTGTTAAAATCACACATATTAAGAATGTGAGTTAATGCATTAACTTTTACAATGAAATGACTAGAATGTCCTTGGATGTAATTAATGTGGTCTTCTTTTTTATATCTCCTAGTGTAATAAATAAGGGTAAATCAAGTAAAAACACAATAAATGTGGCATTGGAAATTGTACTGCCTCACATAAAATGAAACAAAATATTTTGGCAAATGCCTCAGTTATTGTGGAACGGAGGGAGTATTAGTTTGATGTTTCAGATGTTGCTCGATAAGGAGATCAAGAAAAGGCTTCCTTTCAAAGGGAAGAGCTTGGAGGGCAAAGTGAAACACTTCTCCAAGAGTATATATGGCCTACTCCTCAAGCCGTCCGTGACAATTGTGGCTGCCATTAATTATGGAGACCATTATGGAAGAAAGATAAAATATGAAAGCCTATCCACTCTGAAGAAGCTAATGGTGGAAAACGATTGCAACAAACAGGATCCGAGCGAGGAAAAGAACTGATTTTTGCCACTGCCATTGCCAGCTGTCATATGGCAAGAATCAGTTCTTTTCCTCGCCCGGATCCAGTTTGTTGCCATTGTTTTCCGCCTTTAGCTTCTTTAGAGCGGATAGGCTTTCATCTTTTATCTTTGCTCCATAATGCTCTCCATAATTAATGGCAGCCACAATTGTCACGAAATGCACGAGGAGTAGCCCCATATACTCTTGGAGAAGTGTTTCACTTTGCCCCCAAGCTCTTCCCCTTGAAAAGAAGTCTTTTCTTAATCGTCCTATCGAGCAAAAACCCAACCCAAACGAATCCAAGCTCAGGCCTAGTCTGCTAGCCGCCATATGTCCACTACGCACTTTAACTACTTTTTTTCTTTTACTCGTCTACTACTTGATTCTGCCGCTGTGGTTGTGCCACTTCAACTACTTTTGTTTATGTCTACTACTTTATCATGATTCTGCGCTTCATCTGTGGTTGTGATTATATCATTTATCTTAAATCTTTTTTATAAGTCTTCTTATCCTTAATCTTTTCAAATATGTCCTAAGTGATAATTAACTAATATATGTATATATTATTTATTATTTTACCAAACTATTCAAAGTAATTGTGATAAGGCCTGACGGGATGGCCATTGCATTTTAAAGCCATTATTATCCGTCACCACACCCCACTGTGCCACCGGTCAACTCCGACGGTGCCACATATTCTGATTAGGCATGTTGTGTAGAATCTAGAAGATATGGATATTGCTTATTTCTGGGGAGCTCCTTGGTCTCATGGAAAGCGAAGAAATATACTACTGTTTCTAGAAGCTCAGCTAAGAGTGAATATAGGGTTACTCAGAAGTTCAATGGTTCAAGTACCTTTTGGAAGATTTGCAAATTGCTTTTCATCAGCCTATCTCCATGTATTGTGATAATCAAAGTGCCTAACACATGGTTTCTTATCTGGTGTTTCACGAGCGCATCAAACACATTGAAGTAGATTGTCATACTGTTCGAGAAAAAACATCAACCTGGGTTGGTCAAACTATTTCCCATCTCTTCATTCCAGCAGTTGCATATTGCTTTACCAAACCACTAGATAGTCCGGCACTTCAAAGAGCTCTTCAATCCTTTCAGACCAATTAATGATCTTTCTGATTCCCCTCCCAGCTTGCGGGGGTGTTGAAGTGAGATAGTTAAGTAGTGCAACTATAATATACAGTAAATAATTTGGCAGTTAATTAAGAGGTTAGTTAGTTAACCAACTAGTTTTTTTTTTTATAATTTTTTTTAACCTGTAATATTTTATTAATTGAGAAAAGATATTACAAGGTTTATGCCATCCCGGCATCTCCTCAAAAAAATGTCATCAACCTACATCTCCTTAAAACCCTAATCCGTAAAACCCAGGATGAGAAACCGGATGTTAGGGAAAGAGTGTGAGCTTCTATAGGTTGGAATAAAACTACAAAAAAGGAGTGCAACCCCAAAACACCAGGGATCTAATGACTAGCTAAAAACAAAAAAGCAACAGCTAACTATCAAACTACAGTCTTTTGCTCAAGAGGATGACAGCACAGCACCAGTGTGTTGCAGCCAAAACAAGCAAGAGTTTCATGGAGTAGATTTTTGAAATTGATCCTTAATTGCTTAGAATGACAGCAGCAAAATTCTTGCAAGCTATTGCAGCAAGCACCATCCAGCAGCTTGCAAACACCCAGCATGGCCAAAAAAAGCATCTAAAAACAAGAGAGCTTGAATCATGGTCAAGCCCCAACTTGAGAGCTCATCTAATTGCAGGAACCATCTCCCAAACAGCAAAACAAGCCCAACACCTGACATCATCAAGGCAAGACCAGCAACAGGAAGTTAACCAACTTCCATATGTTAGCTAACTAGTATGTAAGGTTAGATTCTTTAGATCTGCATTTGACGAGATTATTCCTTTTTAGCTTACTTCTTTGTAAAATGAAAATGCACATATTTAAAATAATGTAAAAAACGATAAATTAATGACCAAAGTGAATTTATTTGTAATGAAAGACAATCAACATGAATGGATACGATATTACACTCATGTGTGTATAAACCTGAGAGATTCCCTTATCTAATTGGATCGAATAAATCACTTTCATTCATCTTGAATAAATAAGTTTTTCCTTACATTTTTCCTCACAATACATCACAACCACTTTATTTCACATGAAATCCGATAGAAACCAAATAATATTTCATCCATAATTTAATTTAACCCTTAAATTCAAAACGAGCGTAAATATTTGGTCTCCAAATATATCGTTAAATCGATCTTTTCATATGCATCGATTTAAAAAGAGGGAGCCTTTAGAGGCACCACACCAAATCTACTTGGACACCCAAATTGACGGGCACCACACTTTCATAGGTTATTCTACTTAATGCACCATAGTGTGGTTATTTACATATACTCATTGCACCACATTTTTATTACAAAATTGTCATTTATACCCAAGACACCACATCTGGAAATAAAATTCCGATCTCATCAAAATAACTACAATACAACCCATGAACTTTTAATTTTTACAAATTGATCCTTCTACCCTTAGGCACCACACTTTTTCCTTCCCAAATCATTCATCACCAATTCACCATCGACTCTTCTTCTTCTCCATCTCCAATCCCGTAGAATCACACCTCCAACCAATCACCGCCAACAAAACACAAAAAATCCTACGTTATGATAAAGAAAATCAGCAATCGAAAACTATAATGACAGCTAACTTCATGTTAAGCGCGCCATGTTTTCCAAAATTCAACCAAATACTCCCCTCTGCATTTTACTAAAAGGAATTAAAGAATCTAGATTAACCAGCACCCAACTTTGTCAACCACACAACCTTTCCATAAAATAAAATAAAAAATTGAATTTAGCGATTACACAACCAGAGTGCTTGTATGAGTGAAGGTTAAACAGATTGCTATGCTCCTTAGTGAACCTGACAATTGCGGTTCCATTTCCGAACTCCTTCACAAGAAAGAAGTTGTTTTTCTTCATGATCTCCCATATCAACTGTCCCAGCACAGTCACCATGTCAATACCCTAGTGTAAAGGCACCCTTCACTTGATTATGAAGAATGTTGTAGTTAATGAAGAAGAAGAAGAGATTGTGAAATTATGCGATGGAATAGAGAGGGGTCTAAATGCAATATTGATTTTTGTGGAGCATAATTGAAAAACAAAAAACAATGGCAATAATAAATATAATCAGAAAATAAAAAATTTGGATTTTTTTAGTTGTGTGGTGCCTTTGGTAAATTCGTCATTTAAAGAATCAATGTGTGGTGCCTGAGGTAAGCGAGTTTTTTAAGCGGTGTTCGGTGTCCGGAGTATAAAAAGTGTGGTGCGCTTTAAAGACACCATTAAAAAAGGGATTCTATCGGCACCTCCAGTTTTACTAACGGCACCTTTTATTTGATTATTTTTTTCTACTTTTCGATATCAACGTCGGTGCCACTGACTTTCGTTTTTGAACAGCAACGTCAGCGTTGTTGACTTTGGTTTTCAATAGCGACGTCAGTGTCACTGACGTCATGTTCATTAAAAATAATCGTGGTATCGAAATATTTTTTTATAATGCCGAAAGTATAGTAAAAATAGGGGTGTCAATAGAAAAAAAAAAAAAAAAAAAAAGGGAATGTTTATGGACAGCACGGTGAACAAGTTTCACACCCAATGTGATGTCACCATAAATGTTTTAATTAAATGCTTCTTAAGAAGATCATCTATCACTAAGAAATAAAAAATCACCTTCTGATGGGAAGATTAGTGTGTATGATGTCTCTATTAGTAAAGATATAACCTCTAATCAAATTTGTACCAAATAGTTTAAATTTAAAAATAGACGTCATGACACATTACTTAACTCTTAACTCTACGGAGGATGGACACATGCATCGGTGGTAACACAATAATCGTCTTGTATTGTCAATTTATCATCACATAAATAATTATATGTATACAGATCAATTCTTAATCATCCATATAAAAATTGAGTTTGATGGTCATCTAATACCATAAAATTTGTCATTGTCATTATACGTGGAAATTTCAATCTATCAATTACTACAACGACTACAAACACTAGTGCATAAAGATTGGCTGTGAATAATCATCAACATCACTCGTTTTTATGCAAGCGTGTATGCCTTCCTCTGTTTCGTTTCTCACTTTACTTCGAAATGCCAACCCTTCTTCTCTCTCCTTAGATTTTGGTCCTTTGCCTTCTCTTTTTGGTCAACCTTTATTTATTACCTGGGTGCTTGTTTTTGAAGAGCAAAATGTAATCATTAAAGACAGCAAAACCCATAAATATATAATGTGGAAAAGGGAAAATTCATTAGTGAAAAAAACGTGGTACAGAGACTATAGTACCAAAAAGTAGCTGATTCCCAGAATCTAAAAAGGGTATCTTTCTTTTACTTTTGGTTTGGGTCTTTATCTGTTTCAGAACTCTGTATTATTCTGACTTGGGTTTTCTCTTTAAGGTACTGCTAGTATTTATGATGCCACGATCCATGTTACTGTCCAATTAACCGATTCTGTAAACATTTTTAAGGTTTTTACTTAGTGGGTTTTCCTATGCTCCCCTAAATTTTTGAACAGTTTCTTGAATCATTTTGTCAAATTTTGCATAGGTACTGCAATTCAGTGTTTGTTTTCTTATTTACGTGGTCTTTGTGGTTTGACTAAAAGTTTTCCTTATTCATAATTGTAAGGTACTGTTGGTTACTAGCTCAGTTAAGTTGCTTTCTTTCCATTTTTTTTTAGTACTTCTGGTTGAACAAATTTCTATCTTTCTTCTATTTTTGGGTAACTTAATTAGAATTTGATCTTTCATCATTAATGCATTAATTTCTATATTTGGAATAGATATGATTAACATTGAATAGTTCTACATATGCATGTGGTTTCCTGTGGAAATCTTGTAAATAAAATAATTCTTTTGATTGATGACTTGAAAGTGTTTCTTTGTTGAACCATGAGCACCTTAAATTCACATGCATAATGCAATAGCCTCTGCATTTTGATGTATTGATCTTTGATTACTATTCGATTTTTTTTGAATTAATAAGATTTTAAAAATAAAATTTGAATATTAACTACCTATGCATATTGTTTTTCGATGAGGAGTGAGTTTTATTGTATGCCTAAGTAAGAATAGTGTTTCTAGGTTATATCTCAAATTAGAGGGGATCTGCAACAGAGCTGCTTTATCTTGGTGAATTTCTGCAATTCTTTAAGGAAAAGTGGATATGGCTGACGAGGATAATGCAGCGTCCAACAAGCGGAAGGAGAATCTTATGCGATATAAATCGTCAATTATTTCACCAGATGGTCAATTTAGCGCGAGCAATATGACCAGTTCATCAATGGGAAGGATGTCCTTAAGCAATGCAATGTGGGACAAGCTGCCTGGCACACAACATTTCGGCTTCAATGATATGGGTGTTCATCATGGTACAAGTATGCCAAATGTAGTAGGAACAAGACCAATTGATGTTGGTTGGACCCCACCAAATACCATGTTGAAAGGTGACATTTTTGCTCAGGATGCTGATGATGGATTTCTCCATCCGAGTTTGGCTCATATTCCTACCGATTCCGGTTTCATTGAGAGGGCAACAAGATACTCGTGCTTCAGTGGTGGAAATTTCAGCGATATAGGGAACCCTCTTAGCATACCTGAATCTGCGTATCTAAACATGGCAGGAAGCTCAAACTGTGTTGGTTTGCTCGGGGAATGTAAGGGAACCCGACATAAGAATGATAAAGCTAGTGAAAACATGGAAAGGTCTATTGATGAACCAAAGTTATGTGGTAGTGATGCAAGCAATGACTCTGATGAAGCTGAGTATAGTAGCCCGGGTGGTCAAGAGGAGTTGAAGATTGCAGATAAAGGCGATTCTTCCAAGGGCGTAGTAGCCTCAAAGAAGAGGAAAAGGTCCGGTCAGGTAAACGGATTTGCTTACTTTCCTTGGATAAAAAAAAGACCCGTCTACTTGTATGCTGCCTTGCCTTATTGTTTTGTGTACAGGATGCTGAAATGGATCAAGGTCGTGTAGTATCAGATAAACTTGTTGAAGATGTGAAGGACCATACTAAACTAAAGCAGAAGGGAAAGCAAATTCCAACTTCAACTTGTGGAAAGCCTGGTGAAGAGAATGCTAAGAAGTATGGGCCTGGTGCTTCTGATAAAGTTGAATACGTTCATGTTAGGGCACCAAGAGGCCAGGCAACAAACAGCCACAGTTTGGCTGAAAGGGTAAGGCATTTTTTCTCGTGTTTGTATGTGTTGAAGTGTATGTAATAAAAAGATCAGTTTCATGCAATTTGAGGAGACTGAAAGTTTTCTTTGTAGATAAGGAGGGAAAAGATCAGTGAAAGGATGAAGTTTCTTCAGGATATTGTCCCAGGGTGTAGCAAGGTATAGGTATTTTCATCTTTTTTTTTATCGGCTTTTTCATCTTTGTTTGATTTACGTTGAAATTTATTGCATTTTCAGGTCACTGGCAAAGCGGTTATGCTTGATGAAATTATCAACTACGTCCAGTCCTTACAACTCCAGATTGAGGTCGGTGATTAAGAAACTCTTATCTTGTTTCGAAAATTCTAAAGTTTTTCAAGCTCATGGGGTGGTTTGACTGATTTCAAACTAATTTCTCTATATAAATATGAAGTCTAACGGTGTTTGATTCAATATGTCGTAGAGGGCTAAACAATTTATTTTATGTGTATTTATTTTGCTTCAGTTCCTGTCAATGAAGCTTGCAACACTAAATCCTCGGGTGGATACCAATGCAGAAAGGCTTGTTCTTACTGAAGACGTGAGTCATAAACATTTATGATCAAACCTTTTGGATAATCTCTCTGAATTATTGGAATTTACATCATAAATGTAACCTCCCCACAGATCCTACAATGTAGAGGCACTCCATCTCCGTTGGCGTTCCCACCAATTATGTCAATGGGGTACCCGACACTACATCAATCACAAGGGATTGTTCAAACCTTAGGCAGTTCCTGGGATGTGCTACGAAGATCCATGAATTCATCATTAACAGCCATGGACGGAGGCTACAACAAGGAACATTCATCTCACGTACTACGCTTCATTCGTTCTATATGCTGCTATATTTCCTTGTTTTGTTTTTCGCTTCATTCATTCAAATAATTAGCCTGCATTTGTTGCAATTACTAGCCATCTTGACAAAATCATCATCTGCAGGTAAGCACCACGTGGGAGGATGAACTGCATAATGTAGTACATATGGGCTCAAGTTCAACAGCTCCTCTTAGCAGCCAAGATATAAGTGGTAATTGATCTTCCCTTTGTTCTCTCTGTTTCAATACGAGTAGGCACAGATTTCATGCGGCGCAGCTCTTTTTTTGTGTAAAATTCCTATGTAAATGTGCGGATCAGATCAGTTTATGTGTCGGGTGTACCAAATTCGGTACTGTTGAGGAGTAGGTGACCTTAAAAGGGCAGTATGGTGTGTCAAAGCATTCTCTAATATCTATACGTATACGGCGGGGGTTGGAAGAAGGGTCATTGAATTGAATGATAAAAAAGTTGAATCTTCATTTAAGCAGGGTCCCTGCCACCTGGGCCTATGAAAGCAAAGCCTTGATCTTTTGTTGGAGCTTTTTGATATACAACCCCTGGATATTTTTTGGAAAAAAGTCAACTTTTTGAAGGTACAATACACACCCTTCACCAATTCATTTATTTGTCAATAGAAAACAGTATCCCGGCATTTCTGACATCTTCGATTTTGTTTTGAAGATATTTTGGTTGTTCAAACCGGCCTTCTCATCGGAGTAGCAGTTAGATAAAATAATGTACATGTACAGAGATTAGAGAAGCAAATGGGCACCTAAGCAAAGGACTAGGTTTTAATTTTCATAGTAAGTAATAGGGGAGGGCTGCAATATCAAAACCTTTTGTTGCTTCTGGTTTTGTTGAATATGTGTTTTCGAAAATGGAGCTGGTTGTACCGGTTGTGGAGGAGGGTTATTATTGACACATGGAAATGATAAAATGCATTCGTATAGTTTTTTTATAAAATCGTACAACATTTCTTATGACAAAATCGCAAGTTTCTTGATAATTGTGTGTGCGCGCGTGTAATAAGGCTAAATACCGAAATTTGTTAGTGAATGAAACACAAAGGGTAGTACTTTCTCTTTTTCCATTTGACATATAGTGTGGAGAGTCTAAAGACACCTAGGAACATACAGTGAAAAGAAAATCAGAACTCAAACCATCAAAACAAGGACAACAAGGTGGTTCTTTTTGCAAAGGAATTTAACATGTAGTTTTAACTGTCATCTTCTTAATCTGATGGTAGTAAAGCAGCTCGGATATATATATATGATGTCTGATGCACCGTGCCAATATGTTTCTGATGATCCTTAATCGATCTTTTGAACAAAACATGGTTCATGCCATTATCACCTGAAAAAGAACCTTATTATAGGGGGGTCCCCGAAAACCTTTGTTCTTGTCCCAATTGTGCTACTTTTCTGGTATAAAGTGCTGGATTCATGCATGCCCATGTTCCTTCTTTACAAGTAACTGAGTTTAGGAAATGCCTTAGTGATGTAAAGCCCAATTCAGTCTTTTCTTCAATTTTTCATTACCTGGAGTCTCCTACAGATTTCAAGAACTTCAGAAAGAGGTGCCCAATCTCCAAAGTTTCTTTCTACAAACTGATAAGCAATCCCACTCTTTCCTTTGCCAACTATGAAAAGTCCACCTTTTACCTCACATTCTCCATTGGAACTTCGTCCTGTTCCCATAGTCTTTGATATACTGTAATTAGCAATAGCTCTAGGACTTAACAGCAACCCTGATTTTAATCTCTCTTTCAGAAGCTTTCCTCCACCTAATGCTTTGAAAAACTTCATATCTTTATCATGCAAAACAACACCGCCCCAGTAACGAGGCCAAAAATCTTTTACCTGTTACCAATAATTGGTTAGGCTTAGGCAGGCAGCCATTGAAGTAGAATCACCTTCACCACAAAATAAAATAAACAATAAAAAGGTGGAAATTTACCTCTTCTTCTATGTACTCATGAATAACTGCTAGTAACTGAACACCAAGGGCATCAAACAAAGGTTTTCTTGAATACAGATGATGAGCTTCGGCTTTGAACATGATGCACCTGTTTTATCACTGCAAGGTCAGTTTCTGGCAATCCTAATGCAATGGAAATCTTATAGTATTTAGGTAGCGGGGCATTACCCAGGATAACGAATGCAGAGGATAACAGCTGGTTTATCGCGCCATAGTTCTGAAGCCTTCATAGGAGGTGTTTTTGTTTTCACCAATGGCTGAGATCCAACTTGATAAGGCAAAGTTAGTTTTTGAACTGAAATTTTCTCGATAGCCGACAATGGAGCAACATTCTCAATGCCTGCCATAGGTTTCATCATGCAACCCCACCCTCTAGGCTGAACAGGCATTGAAGCTACAATTCCCTTGAAAATATGCCCATCTTTGAGCTTTAGTTCAGATATGGATTGTTCAATGGATCTATTAGAAGAAACTGAACTAGATCTTCTAGCAGATATTGTCATACTCGGCATCTTATTGTACCTAACAGATAAAAGATCTCTGCTGTAAACAGTATTACTTCTTGAAGCTACATAATTTTGCCTCCTTGTTTGGAAATTGTTTGCAGTTGCCACGGGATCTAATGGACACGAATGTGTTCTATTCGTGAATCGAGCAAAATGGCCTCTTTTCATTCCGAAACTCGTTGAAATATCTGCAATGCCCATGTTTAGAAGATGAGGAAGAGATTTCTTGGACCCCTCAAGCTTGTCTGCATATTCCATTAGTTCATGATCATGCAGGTATGACCTGATCTCTAGTGCATCCTACAGAATCCAGAAACATTTTTCACTTACTACTAACAGTTTAAAATGGGCACCACACTTCGCAAAAACTTCGACTTTACAGAGGTCGAAATTTGCTTTCAAACCTCTCCAGAGTCGAGATTTATGCATAAATTCGACTCTGGAGAGGTCGAATTTCACTGTGGTACCCCAGAGCTCAAACGGAATTTCAGAAAAACCACATGATGACAATGTACTAACCTTCTGATCCTGAGTCATGTTAAGGGCATTCATATCATCTGAATTCATAAGCTTCAAAGTAGGTACATCATCCCACCCATCTTCTATTAGCTTTGGTAGTAGTGATTTCAAACATCCATTCCCAATAAATTCCTCTACTGAAATAGAAGCCATTTGCTTTAATAATCTTTTCTGATGGGCTTGAACATCCAAATTCACAAAAAAAAAAAAGGAAACAAAGATGATGAAAGCGAAAGAAAGTTCCACACGCTCATGAAATCTGGATAAAAAATTGCATTTTGTTCTTTTATTTATAATTGACCTGGATTTTACCTTCTTTAGCCATTCATCAAGATTGATTCTTGTCTTTTGGGATGATTTTTAAATTTATTCACGAACATTTCTGCCGATATTTCGACAAGCATCAAATGGAGATCACTTTTCCTGCAGGCCATTGACTGCATGAGATTTGCTCGAAAGATGTAGGCTAGTATGTTGTTTTTCTTGACATAAAATAAATACTACTAGGTCTCTATCTTTCAAAATATTCCTTCCCTCTGAAAACATAAGTTATTTTAATTGTTTTCAAATCAAAAAGCTTAATAAAGTAGTTGAATGCCATAAAGCTTAATAAAATATCATTTGATTATCGTGAATAAATTAATTGTGATTATAAAATATTAAAAAGTAGTTGAATTGTTACTAAATTATAAAGTAAGATAGAGAAAAGAGTAATATATGATTAATTGGTAATGTAGAATTACTTATATTCTGATCAAACAAAAAGTGATAGAATTACTTATATTCTGAAACGGATGGAGTATGTAAAATCCTATATTGATAAAGTAAAGTCTTGTTCACCCCCCATATAAGTGTGAGACATAAATGTCTTGTCAACTCGGGTTAGCCCTTTTAGACTAAGCGAGGACGGCGGCCTGTTAGCTGATTGATCGGATCATTTATGACTCATTTAATATGTCGATAACCGAAGTCCTGAGGCGTTACAGAGTATTATCGTTAGTTTGGATATGGATCCATTTGGAGTTACACTTTTGCAGCATGTGTGCTTTGTGTATTGGGGAGGAGTAAAATGAGAATTTCAATCCAAAACTAAAAAAGAAAAAATATATGACAAATGGTTCTGCTGTGAACAAAGCAGACGATCCCGAGTCGATTTGATTGCTTTAATTTTAATTTAGAGAATGAATATAGGTTGAAATTTTATTTTGATTTCATTGAGTTTTGTGTCAAATAAAATGGACCCAAGTAATTTGTAATCCGAATGAAATCACTGTGTTTTTGTTTTGAGTTCAAAACAAGTATCACAAAAACCTTCACTTGAGGGATCCATATTCTTTATATAAATAAATAACCTGAAACAATGTCATAATTGTAAACAAATAGCCCCTCCGTTTTTATGTATATGTCGCAGAGAGAAGAATCATATAAATTAAAAAAGTAATTAATATGTGTATTGAAAATGTATTTATTTATTGGAGATGTAAATGTTTTGTTGGTAAAGGAGTTTTTAGTATTGGAATTGTGTTTTTTATTGGAGATGTAAATATTTTGTTGGTAAAGGAGGAAAAAATAATAAATGATGTATTGGAAATGTAAACTGACAGATAAATAAAAAAATGGCAAAAACTGAAATGTGACAGATAAATAAAAACGGAGGGAGTATTAAATTAGAATTTAAAACAAAAGTCGAAATAAAAAATTGATCGACTTTCTCAACCAAAAAAAAAATAAAATTGATTGACCCCCTCAAAAAAAATTTAAAAAAATTGATTGACATATTCAAAAAAAACAATACAGTAATAATAATTGTCTAAGCAGCGTTCCTTACGCGTATATATCTGTAAGGATGACCGTCTTTTATACGGCATTGCACGTTTATTTCATGAACAACAAGGAGGTACTACCAACAAAAACAAAAAAGCAAAAAAAAAATAAATATATATATATATATATATATATATATATATATATATATATATATATATATATATATATATATATATATGAAATATGAACAACAAGGAGGTACTCATTCTTTCCTTGTGATAGTTGTATTTGATACATACAGATATAGTTACGTAATATGAAATGTTCTGAATTTCACAATAGATTGGACTATTCAGTGGAGTCTCCTTTGGCCCTAATAATCGACCTCGGCCCTTTGCATGGTTGTGTGTGACGCTCTGTTTTCCGTGTTTTTATCTGAAAATAAATACCCGACACGTATGTAATTTAAAACTTAATTCAATTATATACGTAAGTTTTTTTTCAAAAAAGAAAAAATTATATACGTAACCGAAAATTGCGAATAAATTTTCCTGATGGCGAAACACGAGTGTTCTGTGGCTCCATCCCTCATGGCAAATATCCCCGTTTTTAGGGCGAAATCTCCGGTCTCCGGCAGGGGCGGATCTATGTGGTTGGGGGGTTACGTGAACCCACTGGGATGCGAGGAAATTCTTTTAGTATTAAAATGATGTAGTTTTGATGTTAAAAATGTCCTTTTGTTATTTAAAATATTGTTTTAGACTCCGGTGACCCACTGAAACAAATATTTCGATAAAAAAATATAGTTTTACGGTCCGGTTACAAGGGCGCCCCTGTGGGGGGGCAAGGGGGCCATGGCCCGGAGCCCCCCCGAAAATCAATGAGTCTAAGGGCCCCACGAAATTTTGACCTAATATTATATATGTACTGTATTTATATGAACAAGGAATGCATTATTTTAATGGTTAGCACTCAAGTATACTAGGCATTAGACTTGGTTTCAATTCTTGCAAGCTACAATAATTTTTGTTTTTTTAAACTAGGACTAGGAGCCAAATAAGTAGGTTTTTTTCCTTCAAAACCCATGACTATCACACGCAGTTTTTTTGTTTTATTTTTTTATATATATTTTGGTTACTGTGTTTTTTTTGAAGGGCGAGGGCCTAATTTTTTTTTTTTCGCCCCGAGCCTAAATTTGGACAGGAACGCTCCTGCGGTTACCCACTGAAAAATATAGTTTTACGGTCCGGCATACACTCTGTTCATTCGGCTTGTCCCTGGTCCTCCAGCAGATCTTGTTTTTCCCCTTCCATCTTCTATTTTAAATATTCTTTGTCGTCAGCACAATGCAAATTTTGGCGTGGAATTGTCGCGAGTTAAGGAAATCTACCGCAAAAAAAAAAAAAAAAAAAAAAAAAAAAAAAAAAGAAAGAAAGAAAGAAAGAACTCTTAGTCGTTTAATTGCAGAATTTAAGCCCTCAATTGTTTTCCTGCCAGAGACGAAAGCTCCCACGAATCGTATGAACATGATCAAGGCTCGCATAGGGTTTTAGAATGATGTCTATATGGATGCGGTTGGCAGAAGTGGCGGGTTGGCACTGCTATGGTCTAATAAATGAGATAACCCAACCACGAGGGTTTAAGCTAGTTGGGATTCTAGTATGCAGTTCAGTTATTCATGATATAGTTTGACAACATTTATTTCTAGCTAAGTAGTTGTCATTAAACCCTGAGGGTCAATCTCCCGAGTCTTTTGTTTGTCTGTCTTCCGCATTTTTCATTAATTACTCTGATGTTACGTAAGGCTTACGTGAGATTTAGGTTTTTCTCTAAATGTCACGTGCCTAGACATGACCGGATCCCGGCCGGTTCCGGGTCCATGGCACGACCCTCCGGTTCCGGGTCCAAAATGGAACCGGAACCGCCGGTTCCATTTTCTAGCCGGTTCTGCCGGTTCCTGGGAACCGGCGGGTTTGGCGGTTCCCCAGTCCGGGTCTGGGTCTCGGCGGTTCCCGGGTCAGACGGTTCAGATCACGGTTCCGATTACGGTTCCGATCACGGTTCCAATCACGGTTCCAATCCCGGTTCCAAAAAAATCAATTTTTTTTTACAAAATTTTTATAACTTACGTTAAAATTAATACTAAATTCTAATTGGTTATTAAACTATATATAATATTTAATTTCATAAGTATGTTTTAAAAAAAAAAAACACACGGCTTCTATAATATTTAATTTCAACCAATCTATATATAATATTTAATTTCATAACTTATATTCTAGATAATTTGTAAGTAAATTAAATATTATAGTTTTCTAATTGTTTATTTTTTATGATTGATTTGTAAGTAAATTAAACTTATATTTCATATATTGATTACGATAATTTATGCTTATAATATTATTTATACTTATAATATTATGTATATAAGTTGATATTATATCTTAATGAATCGAGGCAATGCAGACGATGGTTATATTTTCTTTCCATTTCTTATCACCGCTTTTGCTAGAGAATTCAGGGTACCGCAATATGATACGGACAACATTTCTAGACCTAATGAACCTATTTTATACGAATAAAAGAGTATGATGTAGTTTATTAATATTTTGTAACATTTAAATTTAATTTGATTAGTCAAAGTGTAACATTTAAATTTAATTTAATTTTGTGCTCTTCCTTGTCACAATAATTTAAATACTAGTAGTATTTGATTATTTGATTAGTCAAAGTGTTACGATATATTTCGGTCAAAAAGTAATAATAATAAGAAATATATTAGTATGTTGTGGCACTAGTAAAAACTAAAAAACAACATTTTATGGTATATTAAAATAAAATCAAAAATTTTGAATATATATCTATTGCCAACTGTTGGTCAAATTGGAAATTGGAATTTTGGGCAAATTTTAAAGGAAAAAGGAAAAAAAGGAAAAAAGAAAACGAAAAATCAATATATATATATATATATATATATATATATATATATATATATATATATATATATATATATATATATAAAACCGACGGTTCCGGGTCCTCCGGGCCGGTTCCGGCCTGTTCAACCGCCGATTTTTCGGCCGGTTCCTTGAACCGCCGGTTCCGGGCCGGGCCGGGTCCGTTGGAACCTAAAACCGGGTAGGAACCGTGGAACCGCCGGTTCCGTGGACCCGCCGGGTTGGACCCGGGAACCGGCGGGTCCGAACCGGATTTGGAACCGGAACCGCCCACGTCTACACGTGCCGAATATCTCATGTTCAGATAAGGACTCGGTATTCCGTGTTGGTCAAAAATATAGTTTTACGGTCCGGCATACACTCTGTTCATTCGGCTTGTCCCTGGTCCTCCAGCAGATCTTGTTTTTCCCCTTCCATCTTCTATTTTAAATATTCTTTGTCGACAACACAATGCAAAATTTGGCGTGGAATTGTCGCGAGTTAAGGAAATCTACCGCAAAAAAAAAAAAAGAAAAAAGAAAAAAAGAACTCTTAGTCGTTTAATTGCAGAATTTAAGCCCTCAATTGTTTTCCTGCCAGAGACGAAAGCTCCCACGAATCGTATGAACATGATCAAGGCTCGCATAGGGTTTTAGAATGATGTCTATATGGATGCAGTTGGCAGAAGTGGCGGGTTGGCACTGCTATGGTCTAATAAATGAGATAACCCAACCATGAGGGTTTAAGCTAGTTGGGATTCTAGTATGCAGTTCAGTTATTCATGATATAGTTTGACAACATTTATTTCTAGCTAAGTAGTTGTCATTAGACCCTGAGGGTCAATCTCCCGAGTCTTTTGTTTGTCTGTCTTCTGCATTTTTCATTAATTACTCTGATGTTACGTAAGGCTTACGTGCCGAATAGCTCATGTTCAGATAAGGACTCGGTATTCAGGAGATGGGCATGATAGCTTTTGAGTGCCGAATAGGGGAGGTGGTGTATTGGTTGACGGCGGCAGAGATGAGTTGAGACTAGCGAGGAAGATGATAGATTAAAAGACAAAATCACCCTTAATTTAAGAATTGTTTTAGCTAGGTTGGGTATGGATAGAGGGGGTAAATCGAGTAAACTAATTGTTTAAGATGGTAAATCGATTAGACAATAAAATGAGATTGTAAATTTTACATATATCTTCTATCACACCAAAGTACTTGAGTGCATATAATCTTGAAGAGTAATGCCCTTCTTGTTTCCCTTTTTTGTGTTTCCCTTTGAAATGATGAAAAATGGCTACGTCATTTGTGTAAACAAAGCAGGATTTCTGTCCTAGTTTCCATATTTCATCGACTCTGATCCGCTCGGATTTTGGTTCTGCATACATAATGAATTATTGAGCAAGACAATTAAGTTTGAAAAAGCCAAGAGTTTGCACTTAATTGGAAGAAAATATGTAAAGAAATCATCGAAATATATATACCTGCTGCAATCTGCTACAGATTTCAACAACTTCAGAAAGAGGTGCCCAATCTCCAAAGTTTCTTTCTACAAACTGATAAGCAATTCCACTCTTTCCTTTACCAACTATGAAAAGTCCACCTTTTATCTCACCTTCTCCATTGAAGTTTTGCTGTATTCCCAATTCCATAGCCTTCGTTCTTCGGTAATTAGCAATAGCTCTAGGATTTAACAAGAACCCTGTTATGAATTTGTCTTTTAGAACCTTCCCTCCACCTAATGCTTTAAAAAAATCCATATCTCTATCATGGAGGACAACACCACCCCAGTAACTGGGCCAAAAATCTCTCACCTGTTTTAGTTAGTAATTGGATTAACAAATCATACACCAACTAAACTGGAGGGAACCACCATTAAAAAGTTGAAAATTACCTCAGATTCTATATACTCATGAATAACTGCAAATAACTGAACCCCAAGTGCATCAAACAGGGGTTTTCTTGAATACAGTTGATGGGCTTCTGCTCTGCACATGATGCACCTGTTTTCATATTGATTGATAACAAAGAAAGTTAGTTTATTATCATTAATATTGTCTTTTGGTGAAAACCCTTTTGACAATCAGTTAATGATTGTAGTATTATTCAGGAAACTTATATTACCCGGGACGCCGTATACAGAGGATAACAGCTGGTTTGTTGCGCCATAGTTCTGAAGCCTTCATAGGAGGTGTTTTTGTTTTTACCAATGGCTGCTTTCCGATGTTATACGGCGGAGTTAGTTTCTGCACTGAAATTTTCTCAATACTTGACAATGGAGCAACATCGTCAGTAACCGGGGGAGGTTGTACACAACCACAAGCTCTAGTCTCAGCAGGCATTGAAGATATAATTCCTTTGAAAACATGCCCATCTTTAATCTTCAATTCAGATATGGATTGTTCAATGGATACATCAGAAGAAGCTGAATTATTAGATGATCTTCCGACGGATATTGTCCTACTAGGCATTTTTTTGTAGTTACCAGATGAAAATTCTCTTCTGTAAATACTATTATTTCTTGAAGCTACATCATTTTGCCTCCTTGTTTGGAAAGAGTATGTATTTACCAGAGGATCTGTTTTACACGTACGTGTTCTATCCATGAAACGAGCAATATGGCCTCTTTTCATTCCGAAATTGCTTGAAATATCTGCAATGCTCATGTTTAGAAGATGAGGAAGAGATTTCTTGGATCCCTCAAGCTTGTCTGCATATTCCATTAGTGCACGATCATGCAAGTATGTCCTCATCTCTAGTGCCTCCTTCATTCAAAGGCCATTAAATATGTCTGTTAGAGATAACAAATACTGGCCCCTTCTTTGTGTCATTGAAAAGGGACATAGAAGAAAAAGAAAAGAAAAGAAAACATGGGGTTGCTTTTAGGACCACAAGGGCAATAATAAGTAAAAATAGTATAATCTGGGTATTTTTAGAGTTTTCTATATACTGTTTCAGCCTTCTAATTAGAAACATGCCCTAAGGAAGGGCTGGGCCATCTCTAAGCCTAATTCTTGGACCCTTACCTTATTTAATAGTATGTTGTTTCCTAAGCTTGAACTTGTGCCCATAACTTTTACACACCTTCATACTACCACATAAGATTAAGATCTGAAAAGTTTTCATGGCCTTATACACAAGTGGAACAAGAACCTACCTGTACTAACAAAAAATTACAAAGGAAACTTGAGGAGTGAATATATATACTAACCTTGTGATCCTGAGTAATGTTAAGGGCATTCATGTCATCTGAATTCATAAGCTTCAAAGTAGGTACATCATCCCATCCATCTTCTATTAGCTTTGGTAGTAGTGATTTCAAACATCCATTCCCAATAAATTCCTCTACTGAAAAAGAAGCCATTTTGCTTTACCCTCTTGGATAATCTTTTCAACTGGGCTAGAAAATGTAGAGAGAATTCGAGAAAAAAAATTTGATCAAAGCAGAAGAATGCTCAACTCCCTCATAAAATCTTGAAAAAAAAATGCATTTGTTCTTTACTTGATTTGACTAGATTTTTTTTTTTTTTTCAGGGGGGATTATTTGATTTTAAATATGCCTACAAAAAGTTGAGCAAGCATCACAAGGGGGTCAAATTATCATGCAGGCAGGCCATTGGCTCCATCTCCTCCATATCGGTTTGATAGATGTCAAACTCAAATAGGCTTTTATGTTTTATGTTTTTTATTTTTCCTAATTAAAAAATGGTGGCAGCTAAAGAGGAACAAGGTCAATTCATTAACTCTATTCTTAAATGCTTTTATTGCTGGCCATAGCCATTGTTGGAAATCTGATATGTGTCACATACTATTAAATTCATTCATTGCAGTGTGTGTGTGGACATTCATTTCATCAATGAGATATAACATACACATTTAATATCAGAGGAGTAACCAAAATGATAAATAAATACTTCCTTAGTTTTTTTTAATCGTCGGAGAGAGAAGTATGAAAAGAAGTGTAAAATAACACAATTACCCTTCATTCCTTGAGTATGGACAAATGTACCTAAATTTGGGTTATTGAAATGAAGGGTAAAGGTGGGAAAAAAGATAAAGGTAAAATGACAGATAAATAAAAAAAAAATCAAATTCTGAAAAGTGACAGTTAAAAAAAACAGAGAGAGTATCTAATAAAATAAACTTTTAGTGCTTTTAGAAGGCTTGAGTCATCAGTCATCTATCTATGTAGGAAACTGAATTATCAAAATTCTTCTTGATTGTGGCGTATGTCATCTATATATAAAATTACCTTTTTTTTTTGTTTTTTTGTTCTTGTAAAAAAGATACGGTACAACAAGGGAAAAACAAAACAGGCTAATATGGATGTTTATATGTCAAGATAAATAATAAAGGCCGGTTGAATAAATATTTGTTGCATAAGTTGTATCAACTTATATTGAGCGGGTTTATCAATAACAATAAATTTTTGAAGTAATGCATAAAACGAGGTTGGCGTGCAAGCAGGGACGGATTCAGAAATATGTTTCAGTTGGTCATCGGAGGCTAAAACTACATTTTTGCTCTGAAAATTTGTTTCAGTGGGTTCACCAAAGCCTAAAACTACATTTTTTTTTTACTACAAAACGATATTTTTTAACAATAAAACTACATTGTTTTAATACTAAATTTTTTTTTCAGATCTCAGTAGGATCACGTGACCCCACGTTGATATACATATATCATATACATACATCCGCTCAGGCGTGCAAGCCGGACAGGACTTGTGCGTGTAAACCAATCATGCAATTGTCTACGTTATAATGTGGGGCCAAAGGTAGAAAAGGAAATGTTGCCCTAGCAATACCAGGCGCCTATCCACAATTATAAAACTCAGGTTCACTCAACAAACCGGCCAAAAAAAATCAACGGCAAAAATGCTGTATATTAAGAAACTTTATAGTGTAAAATGACCTACACTATTTTTTATTTTCGTGAAAAAACAAATGATTACAAGATGAATCAATGAAAAAACATATATATATATATATATATATATATATATATATATATATATATATATATATATATATATATATATATATATATATATCCTGCTCTCGATTGAACCTAACCAATAACCAGGAAAACAAACATACTGCAGAATAGTAGCACTGCAATGTGGTACCTTGGCTCGCAGTGTTGAACATAACAGCAGCAATGGTTGTCCCCAGAGGCTCGATGGCTGCAGCTTAGGTTTCAACTCTTGCAATTTTTTGTGCAATTCTCAAAATGTCCTTTTTGCCAACTGCCTTATGCAGAAAGGAATGCCAATGGTGATTTAATATCTCTTAAGATCATGCTTCAACTGTTCTTGCCATCATCTCATCATAGCTTTTGTTGCCCCCACCTCTGCTGGACTGTTGCAGCTGCAAGATATGGAGAAAATCAACAATTGGATGAAATAATCAGAAGAAAAAAAAAAACCCAACTCAATTATAAAGCTTAAGTTGTTAAAGAAAGAGAAGTATATTTTGTGCATTTATATCTAACACGCCTCCTCATGTGTGTATGTGTGTGTGTGTGTGTGGGGGGGGGGGGGGGGGGGGGTTTCCAACATGTTAACAAGAGTAGACATGTTATAACATAGTTCACATGCCCAACAATGGGGCAACAAGATTTGAACATCCTGCTGTGATATCATGTTAAATAACCATAATATCCCAAAAAATCTTTTAACTGGTAAGCAGAAGTTGTTATTAAACCATTTATATCTAACAAAGATCAACCCGCTTATTCAAAAATTTCTAGTTAGCCACCCAAATGTTGCACCGGAAGAAAGGGAAGAACATTTCGGTGCCTACTGTGAAACTATGGGAGAAGACCAATGCTAGGTCAGAGCTCTCTCTCACTCAGCATGGTGGTCCTTATCTTCAGCACTCTCACAAGCTACCTGCAAACCACATGGCCGGCCAACTGCATTTTAGAAACAAAGAAATAACTAATTATGAGAGTTCAGAAAAAATATATATATATATCGATACAAACCTTATTGGTTTGAATATGCATCATTCATTGCCTTTGCCAGCAAATATGATACCCTGTTCATTTCTTCACTCCATGCTAGTAGGTTTCAATCAGTATCCAAACCATACTTGATCATCCAAGAAAACAATTGGGCAATGGAATTGAAATCATGAATCTGGTAGAACGAGTCGAGGATCGACTCACAAATCTGTCGATCCAGGGGAATTCCTATATACAAGATCATACGAAAGAAAACTTTTGCATCGTGTACACGGCCTCTTTTGCACAACCTGTCGATCACAGCACTACAATCTTTAACAGAGATTTCAAATTCCATCTCTACCATCTGATAGAAGAGCAGCATTACTCTATGCATCTGACCTTTTACGCAATGAGCTTTTATCAATGTAGTATAAGCAACTTTTGACAATTGAAAATTTTGATCTTGAAGAGATGACATCAGCTTATCAGCAAAATGTAAGTCACCATGAACACATAAACCATTCATCAGAATGTTATATGTCGCGTGTGTAGGGTGAATACTATGCTTTAACATTTCAAGGTGCAACTGGTATGCGATTCTAATATTTCCAGATTTACACAAACACTGAATAACGGTGTTATATGAAACTGCATCAAGGGATACACCCCTAATCAACAAGCTCTGGAGTAGTTGAATTGCTTGTTTTACCTTTCCTTGTTTACAGTATCTCTTTAACAGCACCGTATATGTAACATGAGTAGCCTCTATAGCTCTTGAATCCATTTCCGAAAGCAATTTTCTCATAGCTTTTATATCCCCTCCCTCACAAAAGCCATTCAGAAGAGTGGTGTAAGTTACAGAACTCGGCACCAAACCATATGTCTCGATTGTATCCAACCAACTTATAGCTTTGGATAAATTTCTAACTTTGCAGGATCCATAAATTAGAGAATTGAATGTGACTACAGTTGGAGACATTCCTTTCACCGATAGGAGCTTGTATAACTCCTCAGCCTCTCTCGGTATCACCAAGTTTGGCATAGCCATCAATCAGAATGTTATACAAAACAACATCGTTAACCAAGTTACCTTGTATCAAATTATCAAAGTAAATTCTAGCCTCTAATAGCAATCCCCTCTTGCACAGAGTTATCAGAATACGCCGATGAATAAGAACATCTGGGATCATTCTCTTTGGGCACTGTTGCACTCTTCTGACATTACCTCCTTGCTTTTCTAATCCATGATTATGCATACCATTACGGATAGCATCTGGCTCCATACATTCAGCTTTCATCTCATGAAGCAATGTTACAGCTTCATCCACATAACCGTGCCTGCACATGCTTCTAATCAGCAAGCTATAGGTGATGTTGGTCAAATTCATCCCTTTTGAAAGCATTTTCATGCGCAGCTCCAAACCTTCTTTTATGTTCCCGGTCAGGAACTGTCCACATATTAGCATAGTATATGTTACAACGTCAGGATCCAATCCTTTGTACAGCATTTGTTGAATAACTTGCCACACCTCTGTCATCATCCCAAGACGACAGAAACCATTAGCAAGAGTATTATATGTCACTATATCAGGCTCTAATCCATGCCTCTCCATGTCATTTTTGAAATACACAGCTTCCTCCATTGAACCCGCTGTACACAACCCATTGATAAGAATATTGTAACTATACTTGTCAGGAAGTGAACCATACTTAATCATCCTACAAAAGTATGACTTTGCCTCATCCACAAAGCCTACTTTACAGAAACATGACATTAGAGTGTTATACCAAACTGTACAAACCCCTGACTCGTGCTTTTCAACGTCATGCATAAATGCAATTGCTTCTTTTATCAAGGACTGCCTGCACAAGCCATCTATCACGATGGCAATTGTGTAGTCACTTGGACTAATCCCGACTTCTTTTTTCCCAGTATACAGCTTCCACATATCTTCTGTGAGCCTCAAATTGTGTAACAAACTGTTGAATGTGAAAACTGAAGGTTGCAAGTTTAGGTCCTTCATCTTGCTTACGACGCAGAGAGCATCAAGTACCATGTCGAACCGGGAATAAGAAAAGGCTAAGAAATCCCATACCATCGTATTTGATTCCCAATCCTTGAAGTTATTCTGAAGCACCTCACAGAGTAAACTTGCAGAGCCCGAGCCTAACGGAAATTACAAGAAATCTATATAAAGAGAAAACCATAAGTGTAAAGATATATTTAGACTTCCAAAACAGATGTTAACATGCCAGACAAATTGTTCTGATGAGATGACAAATAACTTTGCTCTTTAATGCACGAAACAAGGTGTTACAGCCATACAAGGAACTCAATACTCATTTTCATTAAGCTTCTCAAAGTCACTTAGTATACTACACTAGACAAAAAAAAATAGCATGGGCACAATAAAAGGCAACTAACCCCATCATGTATATTCCGTTTACTTGAAACTACGGTTAATAGTTTCTCTTGTTTGTGATTTTCTAGGGAACACAACAGAATGTTAAAAAAATCCTTATAACAAAGGCAAAAACAGGGTAAATCCTGGATGCAATTCCCCATGTATTAAGGGTTTCTAAACAAACTGGAAGTTAGTAGAGAAAAGAAAGATGCTGTTACTTTCACACTTCATTATGCATTGGTCAGAGGAAATCTTTGTTCCCAAACTCATGTCGGTACATGGTCTCAAAGTATTACTGTTCATAACCTGAACATAGCTTTTTCACTGGTAAACTGAAATGCTTGTTTCATGCTTTAGGGGGGAAAAGTTGTAACACGTTCATAATAATTTCATCTTACCCGGAACTTCATAATGTATATATAGGATAATCCTTCAAGCAAGCAAGTTGCTTAAATCAAGTAAAATACTCATTTTTGGAACAAATATGCATATGCAATCATGAATTACCACATAAAAGCCAAAAAAGAAGTAAAGTTAACAATGTAATTGCAAAATGGAAACAGAATCGCACCTTCATGTTCAACAATTTGCTGCAAATGGAACTTCAAACCCCTCCACCTTTGCTTCGAAGCCAAAACATGAGCAATAACAAAAATCGAAAAAAGAGAAAGTTGAACCCCATAATCATTTCTCAAGAGATAGAAAAAATCAAGCGCAGCCTCTGAGTTCTCAGCTCTTAAAATCTCAACTATTCTGTCAATTTCAGAAGATCCCATTTGCAAAACAGTCGATTTAAATACTGGGTCACGATGACCGAGAAATCTAGCAAAGCCAATTTGGTGACTGAATTTATCATTGGTTAGGCGGTTGAGAATAACCTCAACGGTGTCCTTTTCTGCTAAGTTCTCCAGTCTGACAGCGGTAGTCGTGGAAAATGGGAATGTTTT
Source organism: Gentiana straminea (assembly GCA_036785695.1). NCBI lineage: Eukaryota > Viridiplantae > Streptophyta > Magnoliopsida > Gentianales > Gentianaceae > Gentiana > Gentiana straminea. The sequence continues at coordinate 1,283,151 of JAVUPR010000095.1, read as the reverse complement.
GGAGGGGAAGAGCGAGGTGACAAAATGGAGTCTCCGTTTGTCGGCGAATTTGACGAGTAATCGATGCATTAGAAGGTAGAGTTCGGCATATTAAAGAAGAAAGGGAGGTTTAAGGTGTAGGGTTTATGGGGTAGAGAAGGAAAATATGAAATATCAGAAACTCCGGCAGGGTTTAAGAGAAAACTTGATTTTATAAAAATAATTACTATGAAACCCGTGTGATACAAAGAGAACGTTAGTCTTGAAAAATCGATATGTGTATATAGAAATTTATAGATACTGTAGTAATTTAAAAGGTATTTTACTGAAACAAAAAAAAAATGGCATTCTTGAAATATTTACAATGATATACGTGTATGTAGAATTTTGTAGATATTGTAGTAATTGAAGAGCTATGTAAGTGAAACAAAAATAAAAAAAATAAAAAAAATGGCATGAATGAAATATAAAAGTGTAGACATCTGTCATAGTTATGAGAATGAAAAGTAGCGTAGGTTCAATTAAAAGCGAACGTGAGATTGCACAACAACCATCCTAAAAAAGTTTACTTAACACCTGAAATGAAAAAGTAAAAGAAAATATGTGAACATCCATGAAAAATAATTTATTACCAAAACAAAATCATCCAAGCTGAAAGATTATTGTCCTAATTTTATTATGTATATAAAAAATAAAAAAAACATCGCAAAAGAATAAGCTCATCACATGATCCCCTGTTTCATGTGCTCGATCTTCCTCTTTGCATCACACAATGCAACCTTCAAGTCCCGAATCTCCTCTCGTAGGGCTAAACACTCATCCCAGACCCGCCTTTCGTATCCATTGGCCCAGTGGTATTCTTTACCCCGGATTTTCAAGGGGTTAGGGAGATAAACAATCTCTAATGGTGTTGCTTCCCAGATCAGAGAGCCATGGTCTTCCATCATCAGGTCCGGCTGGGGTTCTGGAACATACTCCGGGGTTGGCGTGTCTTCATGCTGCACATTTGCTTCTACCCCCTGATTTTCCTTTTCTTCAGGGTCTTCCTCATCTGGGTCCTCTTCTTCAGGGTCTTCTTCTGGCTCAGAATCTTCGTCTTCTACCACGATGACGTCAACAGGCAGATCTTTGTGGGGCTCTCCCTTAGTAAGTTCCATAGAAGTTCCCTCTTGACCATGCTTCCAGATTGGCCCGTTTATATTTGGGGGAAAGGTCCTGATCGCCACCACCCTTTTCTTTGGTTTAGCTTGTCCGTTTGTTGACCCAATATTCAGTGGAGAGGCCATTTCCTGAAAAATACAATATCCCAAAAATGATATAAAAGCAAAGAGTTTAAATTATGTTGTTTTGAAAAAAATGAAAATTGAACAAAAATATGTAGAAGTTGAGAAATAATAAGTAGTAGGTATATGACGTGTCCTTTCTGAGTGTTCAGTCTAACCGGCAGTGTACTGGGTCAACTGTAGCCTAGTCAGTGATTCAAGGTCGTATCCCACAAGGAGTGTGTTGGTTAACCACCGATTAGGTTCATATTTTCGATCCAAGTCGCAATATGTGCATAAGATACGTGATACTTAATATAACTAAACTCAAATGAAAAATGGAACTAACCAAGATAATGCTTTGATCCAACAGACTTTCTCCAGTATAAATGAGTGGTTACCTACCTTCCTTCCTAAAATGCTCAAGAGCGTGAACCAGTGTGTTCCTAGACTAGCAATCTCCCTTCTTTCGAATATATGAGATCACTATATATCTCCTCCTTGACTTAGGCACCCTAAGTCTAATGATTCAACATGATATGCACTTGAACACAAGCCTAAGCTCCCATCGGATAAGAAACCGAATTCCACTTAAGGTCGGTTTTACCTTCCGATCCTTCTACTTCTTTCCCACACTCAATATATCCTTTCGGTTTCCATCAAGTGTGTGTGTGCGAACTAGGGTTAATTACTTCCTAGCTTGCTATCAACATTATCAAGTAAAAGAAGGTTCAACACTACAAGAGACTCAAATGTAAAACTACCAACTCATTCACAATCAAAAGAATCCATTTTCACTTCACATTATCTTGGCTAGTGTGAAACTAGCCACTCATAGTTATAAGCCTAACCATGTCAAGGTTAGAGTTCATAACCATAAGAACAATTAAATCAAAGTAAATGCTAAGAATTATACCAATCACAAGCTATCAACTTGAAAAAGGAAAACTTGCATTCAATCTTCCAAAAGCTCCAATGGAGAGAGTGTATCCCAAAAGCTACAAACTTGTCCAAATAGAATGCATCCAAGATATCAAACAAGAATTCTTAATGTTTACACTTACAATTTAAGAGCTAAAGTTGTGGTGATTTTGGCTAAATGAGCCTTGAAAGTGGAAGTGCCTTCAAGATGGAGAAAATTGTCTTTTTTTTCAGCCCCCCTTCAAATGAAGTCAAAAATAAGCTTTAAAACTTGAAATCCGGGTCTTTCGGCGTCCGCCGACTGTGCACTCGGCGTGCACCGACTTCTAACAAGTAGTTGGATATGTCAGACTCATTAACTGCTGCTCAGATTCTCAACTGTCAAAACCCGGCGTCCACCGACTGTGCACTCGGCGTCCGCCGACATTCTACTCTTAGCTTGATTCTCTAACTTCCTCAACAAGAAACCACTTTAAAGCTTGATGGGCTGTTCCAAGATCTTCCAAAACTCGTATCTAACCTGGGTATCTGCAAAACAAAACCAAAAACGATACCCCGCATAATTCCGATAACAAAAAGGTGGCATAAAAGCCTAAAAATATGGGATTAGATACCTAAAACCTATTTACAATTCTTGATCTATTTCATCACATAATTGCATGAATTTGATAGAAAAGTGCCACTAAAAGCTTGAGAAGTGGGATAAAAATACATCATTCGGTTGACTTACATCAACCACTCCCCACTTAGCTTTTGGTCGTCCTCGAGCAATTAAGCGATAATACAACTCATGCATACAAAATGGTGGTGTGATTATCAAGAACAAGTGTCAATAGAATGATGCAACCGAATGACAGTCATGATCACATGGTAGTTGTAGTCTACAAGAATAGAGTGGTGCGCGTGTGCGTGCATAATTCAAACCTTTCACTGAGCAATTCATCATAAAACCGAATTCTTACAAAGTCATCTTGGTATAGTTTAGACACACAAGCGTGGACTCACTCTCCACGATTAAGGCAATAGGAATCTAAGAATAATTCAAGTAGTTGAAAAGAAGGCTTGTAATGTTCAGGCCAGGGTGGTGGCTAACCGAAGGTTAATCAAAGGAAATCAAAGAGAGTAGGGCAATATAGCAAGAATCTACACCTTCACCTTCCAATCAATTAGTTTTCCGATCAGTTCTACCCCGTATCAATATCATCAAAGGATTGTATACTTGAATTTTCAAAATTTGCCTTCATTGACTTTCCATTTATTTGCTAGTCGATTGCCACACGTAAAAAACGCCATAATAGGCTGCACATCCCTTGGACAATGTCCAAGTGTGAAACAATTTAGACATTCGATCCTGAAAAGTTCGAACTAGCCACATGCGACCCTGACGATGTCGCATATATTAGTGACATGCGACCTTACCAGGGTCGAATCTATGAAATCCGACTTTGGTAAGGTTGTATCGATCTGGGCAAAATCTAGCTAAGAAAAGTCTTAAACTTTGGCTAGAAATCATTCACCAAACACAAAATGAGAGTTCAATATCCTGATTTCATGTACATTATTGCATTTTGAAATGTTAATCTAAGGAAAAGAACATCAAATAGGTTATTGATTTCAAAAATACCTTCTCATCCATGGTGTTGGAAACCCTATTTTCTCCAAGATGTGATTTTGATTCCTTGCCTTCATCCATTGAAAATTGTTATAGATCCTTCAAAGAAGCTTTTTTTTGTTGTGCTATTGATTGATTTGGTGTAGATATGATTATGAGGGAAAAAAATTGATGAGGATGATGAAAGTGAAGATGATGAAACAAAGGTGTAGATGAAGAAGATGGAGAATAAGAAGATGAAAAAAAGTTTGAAGATGATGTGGGTTTATGATGATGAAGAAGATGAAAGATTTGTGAAGATGGTGATAATTTATGAAGATAAGGGTTTGTGAAATGGGTTTAATGAAGAAGAAGGTGTTTATGGTGGTAAATTTTGGGGTTTGTAGGTAGAGGTGTGTGATATAAGGTAGGTAAAAATAGGGGCACTAATTCGTAATAAAAATAAATTGGTGTGGAAATAGTTATAAAGTGTGGTGTAGAGGTAGAAATTGTGGTGTAAATAAAGAGTGAAATAAGTTTTAAAATCATTGTGGTGTAAAGGTAGATTTTTCATTTAGGTGTGGTTCAAACTATAAAGTGGTGCAGCGGTAGGTTTGACGTGGTGCGAATAATAACTCCCTATTAATATTGGCCCAATCTCTTTCTCATAAAATATGAAACCTTATTTTGTACCACCTACCTGCCGTCCTCTAGTTTCCTTATCCACCCATTAGCTAGAAACTTCTAGTTAACACCAGTATGTACTCCACCTCCTTGAAACCTCCCCAACGTCATTATCATCTTCATATCTTTAATTCAAAATTATTTGCTTCTTTCCAGAGAAGCATTTTTTCTATTTCCATGTTTCTTCTCCTCTTTTGAAGAAACCAAAATGGTTTCACTCCTCATATTTCGCAGGAAATAGCCTCTGTTTTTGGATTTTGGCATGCCATCAATTTCGAAGAACAGATGTATCGCAACTGCATTTGGTTCATGACGGTAGAGAAACAGAGCCTCTGTGCTGAGTAGTAAGCCATGGTGAGGACAATGAAGGCTGACCTGAGGCCGATGAAGGCTTACCCGAGGCCGATGATGTCCGATCTACTGTAACGCCCCGTTCCCGGACACCGAGTCCTTATCCGGAAAGAGCGCTCGGCACAAATATTATCAAATAAATTCAATAATATATGTAAGCCTTACGTCATACATCAGAACTAAAACGACGCGGAAGATAAAACGACTCGGGAAAACAAAAGATCGAACACACGGTTTTCAATGCTGTAAAACTAAATCCAATAAAGAATACTAAACATCCAACGTTAAATCCAAAAGAACTTAAACGGAACTAATCCAAAAGAAAGACAACATTGTTTGAAACTAAATCAACAACATTATTGAAAGAATCAAAACTAAAAGAACTAAGTCTTCAAGAGCTCCATCTCACACGTCCTCGTCAAAGAACTCATCAGCATTAGCAACCTGTTCATCTTCTTTGGGGAAAGAGAAAGACAAACAAAAAGAAACGGGGTACTTAGTAACGCGTAGAAGATCGCATAACGTCGGTCTCATAAAGAAATAAAAGCAACGCCGTCTTTTATTAATTCATTCAGTTATTAACCCTAGCTAACTATCATATTATGTTCATAGCATAACATGAGGTTCCAAAGGTATCTAGCTTAGCTCAAGTTTGTTACATCATGAATAACAAGGGCACTACGCATAGTAATAGAATGTACTAGGACAACTGGGTGCAACCTACTTAGAGACACGCTCTAGTAGCCCCGGGAATATTTGAGTCCCGATAGTGTGATAACCGGCAGAATGTACCAGACGCTTTGTCTAGCCAATCGATTGACCGGCGTGGGTATAGTCTACTTTGTCTGGTCAGAGAACACATCGCGATATTGTACTATGCCTTACCAAGCATTGCATGATGTTTAAGATTATTAATCTAGCACGTACATTTGATTAGATGTTTAACTAGCCACATAAATTGATTCATATAAAAGGCACACCAATCAGTCTACTCCATCTTCTTAAGACCATTAGACTCTAACAAAACCTAGCACATACACAGACATCGATAAACCCTAGGTTATCGAAACACAAGGCAAATCCAAAGCTTTCGACGGTCCCACACTTCATCTTTTTAGGGAATCCATATGGTGCCGAAACTAAACGCATCAAAAGCTAATTCAAGGCTTTGTCACATAAGGTTAAACAGTAAAAACATGATTATGAAGCCTGAAACCAAGCTGACACGGAAACAATGAAAAACAGAATAAATAGGTCAAACGCCCGTTTGCCCCCATGCAAACACCCGTCTGACTTGGACGTGCGTCCACCAACCCCCAGACGCCCGTTCGTGAAATTCAGCCACATCATGTATCTAAACTGGACCCTCAAACGCCCATCCAAAATACCCCAAACGCTCGTTTGAGCTGCCGCTACCGCAGACGCCCGTCTGCCCTTATGCAGACGCCCGTCTGCCTGGGATTTACCCAGAAAATCTGCAACTGTCAAAACGCGATTTCCAACCCAAATCCAACCTAAACTCCAATATTGACAGACTAAAAACGATGCAACTAACATACAAATTTCTCTATAAACTTACGATACCTTAGTCATACGCTAAGAACATCACGTTACCTTAAATTGCGTGGTACAACGATCCAAAGCTTCAACCCGTCAAAAGTTTAACCTTTAACTCCAAACCTATAAACGATCAATCCAAAGACGATCACTACGATGATTAAACCCAGAAAAACGCAGCTTAACAATGATGATGAATAAACCCTAATATCAAGAACGATGAGGGAAAACTTACATTAACGGATTTAGGGATTGTTGATATCAAAACGATCCTCTTCTCGCGGTGATCATTTCTCTCTTGAGATGTCTGCGATTTTGATCAAAGGATTAGCCTCGAATTTCAAAAGTCTCTCCTCTTCTTTTTTTCTCCAAACTTGCGCCTCTCAGTTTGTTTTTACGTAAAACAACAACTAGGTTAATTTAGGATTAGTTTTCCTTTTATAATCCCAATTAAACCTAATTATTCCTTATTAATTAAATCCAATTAATCCTTTTCCTTTTCTTTTCCCTTTTTCTTTTAATCCTTTAAAACAAAACTAAATATTTAGATTTTTCGTGAAAAGACAAGGATGCCCTTTTAGAAAAATCGGGATATTACATCTACATCGACCAAACTCTGAGACTCGTGCCATTTCAGGGAAGTTTCATTCACCTTTTTCATTTCAGTTATTTGTCTAGTTCTAAAACCTTGGTAATCTGATTAAATCAACTCAAATCATGGTAAAGTTTTGACCTTTACCACTTCTTGTATGAAAGTTGATTGACCTGAGCTTAAATTTGTTTTGGGATGTGAAAAACATATGATTTTGTTGATGGTGGTTGATTGTCCTTGCTCAATCGATTCCCAGTTCGGTAAAGGACTAGTTTTATGCTAATTTGTGTGATAAAATGCTTAATTAGTAAATGCATGTCTAAGTCTGTTAAAAATCTGATAAATACCTAATCTGAACATCTTATGTTTGTATAGAAAAATGATCTTTTAAATGATTAATGTGTTGTAGATGAGAAATTAGGATGTATTAAGTTTGTGTTTGTATATCATCATCTTCAAATTCTGATAAAACGGATTTTTTGGTGTCGAATTCGGGCATCGAAGTAACACAGACAGAATCTGTGAAGACTTCATGTTCAATCGGTCCACAATGTGTTCAAACCACATGAGGAAGGTTCCGCTTTTCAAAAAGATAACTCTTGATTCGATTTACCAGTGAAAGAGGGGTGTTAGTAGACTAAAAAAACTGCGATTTTGATTATTATATCGTAGACATTCAGAAATTGAAGGTGATGTGATTTTGTTTTTGTGTTTACTTGTTCTGGTGGAGAAGAGGGCTTTAGGCATGACCGGGTTTGGAAAAGAGGATCAATTTTGTCAAACGTAGTGTTAGAGGTATGATATTTTGGTACAAAAACAAAAGGAAACAACTGAAAAACAATGCACAGGTTAATTTATATGAAATTGATAAAACATATTTATAGAGTTGAGTATAAACAACTTTTTGTCATTGAGCTCTATAACGCAGCTGCATATAACCTTTCATCCTTTTGAATATGTGTTTGATAAATTGCATATAATATACGGTCAATTTAACTGATTTTCTCTAGATCAGAAGGATGAACAATTATAAAAGCTGATATTTAAAAGTTGAGTATTTGGTAAAGAGGGAGAATTGACAATATTACAACTATTGTTAACTGATATTTAACTATTGTTGATCTAGTATTTGGATATTAGGTGTGATAAATTGCATATAACTACTGTTAAATATTTTTAACTGATTTTCAAGCTGTGTTATAATATAAACAATAATTTTCATTGAGCTCTCAAGTATTTTCATATCCTACTAATTTCTTCAACATGTGTACCAAAGCCTACTTGGATATTGTTGATCTAGAGTTGGGGTATTTTTCTGTGTTTCTTTTTTCATTTCCTCATCGTTAATTTGAAATTTTTTAACGAAAATTTTAATTTGAAATCAGAAAGATAATTAATGAGTGATAAAAATAAATTCAAGATTGCTTTTAGGATAACTGTTACATATTGAGATACAGAAAAATTATGTGCCTATGTGTGAGCAATGCTTGAAGAAAGTAAGGAATATGTGTGGTGAACATACCTTAAATGCTTGTGGCAGAGTTGTTCCTTGAATGTCTATGCATAAGTGATGTTAGGAAATAAAATTGTGCCTATGTGTGTTAATACTGCAAGGAATATGTGTGGGATATACCTTAAATGCTTGTGGCAGAGTTGTTGTGCTACTGTTCTTGAAAGCAATAATCGTTAATGCTACAACCTTTTCTTCCCTTTTGTTATTTGTTACGAATTGCTGAAATGTTGTGCAGTAAACAAATAAGAATGATGAAAGGGATAATGAATTGGTGTGCAGAAGCTGATGAAAGTGATATGCTGAAAGTGGACATACCTTAAAAGCTTGTGGCTGAGTTGTTGTGCTACTGTTCTTGAAAGCAATAATCGTTAATGGTACAACCTTTTCTTCCGTTTTGTTATTTGTTATGATTTGCTGAAATGCAGTGCAGTAAACAAATAAGAATGGTGAAAGGGATAATCAAGTGAATGCAGAAGATGATGAAAGGGATATGCTGAATGAAATATGCTGAAGGTGGATAAAGGGTGTGTAATGGTGCATTTTATTATGGGTAGAGGTGGTTAGTGTGGCAGTTTTTTTTGGGAGCCAAACGTGAATGTAATGGGTGGTTTTTTGTATTTTGCAGTTTTTTTTTTCTTTTTCGGCTGAGTAGTGGGAGTAGTGGGTATTTTGTATGTTGTAGTTCTTTTATTTTTATTTTTATTTTATTTTATAGAATTTGGGTGGTTTATGGATAGTATGTTTTGATTTTTGATTGTTTGTGGGTAGTGGGAGTATGTAATGGGTGATTTTTTGTATTTTGTATATTTTTTTTATTTTTTTCCGTCTGAGTTGTGGGAGTGTGGTTTAATTTCGTATTTAGTAGTTTTTTTTATATTTATTTATTTTATAGCTTTCGGATGGGACAAACAGGGTTTGGGGTGGGTCAATTAGGGAAAACGGGTTAATTGGCGGTTATTGTCTCTGAAATATAAATATAGATGCCAAAAAAATTTCTCAAAAAAGAAAATGCCAAAAAAAGAGGCTAAATCGTTTTATAAAAAAAAAAAAGGCAAAAACGTGGGTGCATAGTCCACAAGATTCAAAGTCCACCGCATCTCAAAACTGGAGCAGCGAGTCTGAAAACTCAAGCTAACCTAGAGTTTAGAAATCCAACCCATGGTACCAAAACATAAGTATCAAATCAAATTTTGATATATTTGAACTTATTCATTTGGGTATCCAAATATTCATCTCCAATGGGGTTTAAAATCATAGTATCAAATTTTTTATTTTGTTTTTATTCAATATTTTGATGATTTGATAATAATATAAAATATTATTATTGTACTACTTAATATTTTGTGTAACTATAATTATTTTGAAAAATTATATTCAATGTCTATTGTGTATAAAATTCACATTAAAATACACAGTAATGAATATTAATTTACAACAAGCTGTAGCTAATAAATTTTTTTATTTATTAATTTTTCTTAAAAAATTATATACGATGTAGTATATTGATATAAAATTAAAAAAAATACTCAAATCTACCATATGGAAGTGTGTTTTCAATAAATGTTGGAATTCACATCTTATGTAACGTAAATTTTTTTGTGGTTGTATTTGTCTTTTTTCTTACCGTTATTGCAATGTGTTTTTTTCCCGGTTAACGATTATTTGGCGTTTAAAATTTATTTCATGTCATTAACCACCTTATCCATACAAATATATTTTATAGTTGATAATTCAACTATTGCAATTGTATTAAAAAAAAATATAATTAACCAATTCTTTTCCACCTTGGAATAAATTGGGGGGACAAGAGCGGACATGGAGGGGACAAGCCCACGTTGGCTTGCACGGAGCACTTTTTTTGACCAAATTCTTCAACCCATGCGCCGTGTATTTGTTGGGAGGGTATTAGCCAATAGTTCAATTATGACACCTCTCCTGGTACCATACCTAATTTTGATATCTATCAATTCTTTTCATCGAAGATACTAATACCTTCTTATAGGGATCAAAATTTGATTTTGACCTCTACCATTGGACTTGCCCTTATATAACATAAAATTTGTTTTTTGCAGTTTTGTTTTTTGTGATTGATGTAAATGTTGTGGATCTTGCCACTTGATTTTAATAAATAAAGTTCGTTTAAAAAAATACATAAACTTTTTTTTTTCTTAAAATCCCCGGTATCCAAAACCCATTGATCCGACTAAGGCCTCCAGAGTCTGACTCTTACTCTGGGGTAAGGCCTGTCCAAGAGCTATTTCAACATGACACCTCATGGAGAATTGAACCGGCGACCTCACTTGGCATTCTCAAGTCACTTACCACTGAGTCAATCTACTTGGTTATACACTTTTGGTGGTGTTGTTGTATGTATCATTGAAATCCACGAAACAGTCGTGCATAGATCGTTCCATCATGGAATCTGAGTTTATAGCACTAGACAAGGTGGTAGAATAAGCATAATGATTTCGGAATTTCTTGGAGGATTTTCCATGTTGCCTAAGCCAGGCGAAGTTATTAGCATACAGTGCAATAGTCAGTCAGCAATTGGCCAGACGCAAAATAGCATGTATAATGGAAAGTCTCGACATATTCATCGGAGAAACAATACTATCAAACAATTGATGTCTAATAAGGTGATTACCATCGATTATGTATAATCGAAGGAGAATATAGTGGATCCGCTTACGAAAGGTTTACCTAAAGATCATACGTCATAATTGACAACCAGAATGGGTCTGAAGTATATACGATAGGATCTTTGTAATGGTAACCCAACCATTTGAAAATATATGTCAATATTATAGTTCAAAAATGATAACTAAGTTACGAAGGTTTTGTGAGCACTTACCCATTTCGAAGAATAAAAGTGATGTCCGCCGCGCCGGGGTAAATGTTAAGTGAAAACTTTTAATGATTCCTATATCTTAAATAATCCAAGTGGGTATGAAACAATATTCATAATAGGAGATCACCTATGTAAGTGTGAAGTGGGCCGCTTCTATGAGAATTTTAAGGCTGATTTTTTAAAACATTTTCTGAAACCAAGGTTGTTCAGGGCCAAAATGAACACAACCATGAGAACCATAACCGGGGTTAGAGGAAATATTGTGTGAGTATTATTGTTTTGGTTTACAATAATGGCTGAACAAATCAAGACATAGTTCACTAATTGGCCGAGTAAATATGAAAGTACTTCACTAAGGCATGTTCAATACCAGAAGTTACCACTAATCGTGCAATATTTTTGTTTGAATTCTCATCAGGGTCTGCATTTTCATTGCATTAATGCACAATTGTTGGAGAAAATAGACTTAATGTCATGTTTCGTGGCCGCAAACTCTTGGTTAGTAGTCTTATGTGCTTGTTAGTGACCATAATTGTTAGGTAGTGGACATTATGGCCTTAAGGTTGGGAGATATAATACCACCTATATAAATAATGAGCTCACTAACGAACCCGAGTTTCAAATAATGAACTCACTAACGAACCCTGAGTTTCAAATAAAAAAAATCACTAACGAACCTCGTGTTTCAAATCATGAACTCACTAACCCCGGTTTTGAAATAATGACATCACTAACATCATCAATTAGTTAAATTTGATAATATATTATTAAATTTATATCATATTGTAAAAAAATATTGTAGTTGTTATAACAAAATTTGTTGAAAAAATTAATTTAATTAAAAGAATATTATAAAAACTGATTTAATGCAAGAACCATTAAATGAAAAATATTATACAAATTTACATTGAAGCTATTAAAAAAATGGCTAAGGCCTAAAATGACACAAAATAAACTTAATAAGCGCAAAGGACACGCTAAACATTTCATTGTTTATAATGACACAAATTAGATAGGTAGACCAAAATACACTTAATGAAAAATAATTTTAAAAAAACAAAAGGGGCAACAGACGCTGAATTTGAACGTGCGTTGTTTGAGTGGTTTTGTGTTTTTTTATTTATTTATCTAATACTAAGAACAGGCGCTGACTTTTTTTTTTTTCTGGACGCAAAAAATTAAAAGATAAAAAGAAAAAAAGTTGGTATTTTATCTCTCTTACCCAATATTTCAAACGGTTATATCTTTTGATATAAAACTCCAATCATCGTAATTTTTTCACCATATCATATTTTTCTTCGTCGACACGATGCAGAGACACCGTGATGCAGAGACACCGCGATTCATTGACCACCTCGATTCATTAACCACCGTGATGCAGTGACCACCCCGATGCAGTGACCATCGCGATGCATTGACCACATCGATTCATTCACCCCGATGCAGTGACCACCCCGATGCATTGACCACCGTGATTCAGTGACCATCGCGATACATTCACTAATGTGATGTAATGACCACCCCGATGCAATGACCACCCCCGATACATTGACCACCGCGATGCATTCACCACGACGATGCACTGACCACCCCGATGTAGTGACCATCGTGATGCAATGACACCCCGATGCAGTGACCACCACGATGCAGTGACCACCTCGATGTTGTGACCACCGCGATGCATTCACCACAATGATGCACTGACCACCCCGATGCATTCACCATCGTGATGCAGTGACCATTGCGATGCATTGACCTCCGCGATGTAGTGACCACGACGATGCAGTGGCCACTGCGATGCATTGACCACCCCGATGCAGTGACCACCCTGAATCATTGACCACCGCGATGCAATGACCATCGGGATGCAGTGACATTGATGATGCGACACTGCGATGACATTTGATATTTTTCTGACTTACCGATTTCTTTTAAAATCGACTTCAAACGGCTATATCTTTTGATATAAAACTGCGATCAACATAATTCTTTCTCCTCATTTCATATTGTTTCGTCATCTTTAATCTGATATCTTGTTTTATGAAGTGACACCTTATACAATGACACTCAATGACACCAACATTTTAAGAAGTGACACCCAATGACACAACATTTTATGATGTGACACGTTATACAATGATGCCCAATGATACCAATATTTTATGAACTGATGACACCTTATGCAGTGATACCCAATAACACCAACATTTAATGAAGTGACACCCATTAACAACAACATTTTATGGAGTGACACTTAATGACACCAAAGTGACATTATAATTATTTTACAAAGTTACAAAATTTATGTATCAAATTGTATGCCCTGACATCAATGTCACTTCATTAATTGTGTAATGAATAAAAAAATACATTTGCAGAGATGATTACAATGAAAATGGCCAACTAGTTAAGTCTAAAAATGGTCCTTCTAGACAAATAATCATAATAATAATAATAACAATAACAACTTCGATCAAAGCCCTCATCCTGGAAGTATCTTGTTCTCGCACTAGACGTGTTCTTGGTACAGGTAACATATTCTTCTTTTGTCAAAAAATAAATAAATATTATGACTAATTATATTATGCTTTCTACAAAAGTGGGAAAGATTGCCAACAAGGCATCGGCCCAGATGTTAGTACTGTGGTCATTAACCTGGAGGTTGTAGGTTCGAGCCCCAGGGGGCAAAAAAGTGTGCGTGTGTAAAAAAATGTGGGAAAGACTGCCAAAACTAGTACTATCAGGAGCTGAATATCTTGGATGAGAATGAATACTTCAACAGTTGGAGTCTTGAGACCTTGCACCATTTGCACCATTTGCACCAGAACTTGCACCATTTGTACCAGATTAAGACAGTCAGATTTGATGATTATACTACTCCAGCCCATCTCTTTAGCAACCAGAAGAGCCCACTGGACTACCTCAGCTTAAGAACGTAAGGCTGATCCAAGATTGTAGAAAGACCTACCCCAAATTTCAATAAGATTGTATTTTTTTTTATCAAAAACCGCAACCACTCCACCTGCATCTTTCATTTGGCCACTCCAGGCTGCATCAGTGTGCAAAATCACCATCTGCTGAGGGGCAATTGACAAATTAAAAGAAGAATTTATAGGAGGTTGTAAAGGCCTATCAGCAAGCAAATGAGTAGAGGGAGGCATGTTCATAACACAATTTGCAGAGGCAAAATCATTCCGATCACGAGGAACAAGAGAAATAATAGTATCTGGATCAACATAATTCCTATTAAAGCACCATTCATTTCTAGATTTCCATAAATGCCAAAAAGTAAATAAAGTTCAAGCATCTCCATAGAAGAGCAGGTAGACTGGTTATTAACCACAAAAGACCACAAAGCCTGCAAATTAAAATCAACACCATCAAAATGAGGCCAAGAGAAATTAGAGAGCTTCCAGGTATCCTCGGCTTTAACACAGCCAACCAAAATATGTGCCATTATTAAGTGTTCATTTTTTTCATTCCTTATTCTATCAGAAATCATCTTGACCTGACATTATTTTTTTCATAAGCTTTTTATACGGATTTTTATATACATATGAAAACACATTGAGATGAAATTGATCGATCTGGTACATCGTCAAATTTTGAAATTCATTCATGACTCATGAGAAATTAACCCAAAGGGGGCACAATAGAGGAACTGGTTCAAAAAGACATTAAACTCTTTTTCAACTTTAACAGGACAATACAAAAAGAGGGAACCTCCTCTCCAGCCACGCACACTCAAGCCGAAACAAAACCACAAGATTTAACACAAATCATAGATAGCAAATGAAATGTATGCATGTAATACAAAACAAAACAAAAAGGAATTCAAAGGCAGAGCTACTACAAATCGGCGGGAGGGCAGATTGGCGGGAGTTGTTTGAAACCGGCAGGAATCAGAAAAGCTGAAAGCCATGCCGGACGGAAGCTGGAGCAAAAAGAGGGCTGGGGGCCCGTCGGAGATGGCTGAAATCGCAGGAGTTCAGGTAGGAACTCAGCGGCAGCAGTTGTCTAAATCCAGCCAAAATCAACCATGGAAGTTGCCATCAATGGACGAGATGAGTTATTCTTGTCCTTTGTTTTCCCTGGAACTGAAACAAGAAAATAGTTTAAAAGGGATAGGGTTAACGCTGGGTTTGTAACGAGGGGTAATTTAGGAAACATAGAAAAATTTGTCTTTATAAACGATGATCTTTTTTAGGTGTCCTAAGTGCCTAATTAAGTCTCAAAATAAGTCCTTTTAAACAAATACCCATTAAAAAAATTAGAAGTGAACATAAAATTTTAAACTTGGATTTAATGCGACCGATATTGTCGTCACATAAAAAGATCTGGTCCACATGCATTCCAAGCTGGCAAGGGGTCGTCGCAAAAATAAAAAAAAAGGCCGGCGTCACAAAAAATACTGTTCCCGCCAAAAAGTCACGCCCAAATTTGCCCAGAAAATGCGTCGTCGCAAAAAACCAGCCCGCCAAAAATTCCCTTATAAGTATAAACGATTCTAACCTAATTAAGAAGCAACATAAAGGCGGTCATTGACCAATAATAACATAAAAGAAAACAAACATGGTATACCTCTCCCTCTCCTCACCGATCTACTAACTTGGATTAGTTAATCATTATGTTTACTTCCCCACATAATTTCCTTAGATTAATCGTGAGCTTTTAATGGTTATTATTGATAGGTGTAGTGCCTGAAAGACAATTTCTGTAATTGTTTTTGACATGATTTATAATTCATCTTAATATTTGCATTTATGCTTATATTAATACACTGCCGAAAACCCTAAGTATGTCGGTATGTAATCACATAACTCAGTGTATGGCATACACACGAGGATTGAGTTAGTGATGATATGCTTAAAACTATTTAGTCCGTGGTGAGTTTAATCAGAGTATGGGTCTCATGATTAATATACCAATAATGCGTCCAGAACACTTAACGGTGTGACCGTCTTATCCGGACCGTCGGTATAGGGTACCTAGTGGGGCATTTATATATGATGTCAATCATATAGGACTAGACCGATTTGATTTGAGTTCTCGATATAATTCCGTGATCGAGAAATCTTATCGAATCACAAGATGATCATATATGGATTAATCTCGATCCTGAGGTGATCACAGTCTACTACTTGGTTCAAAGTAGGGTTTGATGTGTTAGTTAAGGATCACTTTGATACATGTGATCCGAATACTTCTCGTTGGCTCTATTCGGAATGAGTGAGTAGTCCGTGACTTCACGGATACGGAATCCATTCTTTCTGCGGGAAGTAGAGAGACGAGCTCTCCCTTATTTGTTAATCCAAGAAACGATCGATCCCGGGAGTTCATATTATATTAGTTATGACTTATGAACTAATTGATTACTAGGGGATTAATGGTAAATAAGGATAAGATGTTTTGAGAAGGGTTTACGGAAATATCCCGAATCAAAACGAACAGTCTATGGAGGAATAGTCGATATGTAATGATTATATCAATGGACGCTTTACTCGATGATTAGAGTGTAAGTATATATCTATAGTCGATAGAGTTCAGTTTCGGGTTTATGGTGGCGTAATCCCATGAATTAATAGATTGAATAAGAAATGTTCTGTCCGATGAATATTTTTGTTTAATTTATTGTAGCTACTGGTTATAGGTCCATGGTCCCCGATGTGGCTCCTAACATGCATATGTTTCTTGACGTTGGGCCTCAATAATAATTAAGTAGTTGGACTATTTAATTGATGTGCGAATAATTATTTAGTGAGCTAAATAATTAAATACATGGAAAAGACATTTTTCATGGACTCGGCCCACAATTGAGTGTGGCATGTGAAACCCTAATTTTAGGGTTGATAGGCGTGTTTTGTACATGTTGTAATTAGAGAGAAATTAGTTTTCTTGGATAATAACATGTCATGTGATTAATTGTTTATTTGTTAAATAATTAATTAAGGAAAATATATTAGATTGATCCTTAAATATTCTAGATTATTCTAGGAGTATCTTTTATGGAAAAAGATTATTTATTAAATCCTTAGAGGACAAGGATTTCTCTCCTATATAAAGAGAGTTCTCCTAAGCCTTTTCTAACACAGATAATACGCATACATACACACAAAATAAGCTAAGGAATTCCGCCAAATCTTAGGTTTTAGAGTTGGGAAAATCTTCGGGATTTTCCGGGTAGCATATCAAGGAGGTCAAGCATCCAGGATCAACATCCACCGGTTGTTGCTTGGAGATACACATCGGAAGATCGTGGCATCTCAAATTGGATCTCGACTTCATCAATCTTTTGGATCTCGCTTTTGATTGGTAAGTAGATCTCACCTTCTTGTAGCTAGATCTTAAATTATGTAGTTTAATTTTATATGATCATGATCCTCTTGTTTATTCCGCTGCGTAATCGGGCGATCTAGATCCGTCCGGCGATATTACATCCAACAATTATCATATTTATTAGCTACGGGTGCAATTCCTAACCCTATCTACTCTGACAATGGCAGCAGACAATCTATGCGCAAGCTACCCTCCTTAATTGGTCCGTAATAGCCAATACGCATAAAGAACTAGAATTGCCGATATTGAGCGCTTACTCATACCGCTAACCCGCCTAGACAGCTGTCGACATTGACCAGCACGTTCCTAGGGTCCATTCAAGACTATGTCCTAATTAACACTTCACTAACAGTCCTTCATGTTAATTTACGAATTACGAATACTAGATTGGCCAGACCTATTACTCGTTGTAATTATTCCTGCCGATCAATGTAGCTGTAGTGAATCCCAGTTTAGGTTTTCTAAAACATGCCTCGGTAAACCGGTATAGACCGCCGGTTTACCGGGGGCGGCTTTTCCTAATTTCTAGATCTACATTGCTCAGTACGATTAAAATAAGTAAATTATGGGGTTGTTAAACATGCAGATTAAATAAAACACATAAATACGAACATATCTATCATATTGAAGATAATAAAGGAACGTTCAAAGTTTCATACCTTCAACAATGAAGATCTAGCTCGATCTACTCAAGCTAGAGATGATGGAAGAAGGGAGGAAACCAAAATCAACTCTCCAAAGCTCAAGAAAACCTTATTGCATAATAATAATTGTAATGTAATATATAAAATTGAAGATTGTATTAACCATATGAATTATCTCTGTATATGCGGCTTTATATAGATACAATAGCCGACTTAAGACTCTCTAAAACCCAAACCGACCTAGATAATACGGCAGAATCAATTTCGTGTTCCACAAGACGCCGGTTTACCGGGCCTAGCCTTCGGGTTACCGGGCCTACTTTTCTTCTTTTTCTTCAGCACGCTTCTTCTTGGGCTTCAATCACTTGGCTCAATGTACTTCTTTTGGTTCAGATTCGTTCTCCAATGCTCCAGTTTCGGTACATCCTATAAAACACGCAAAACGAGACAAAACAGTACCAAAACATCGGGAAAATAGCATAGATGCAGAATTACGATCCTGGAAACACTCACATAGCATTTGCCATATATTCCACATAATAACGAGCCTATCTATCCTCTCCTGAGAAAAATTCGGGGTGAATATAGGTATAATTATTGGTACCATTTAGAGCGTTATCACTCCGCTTCGTACTCAGCTCTGATGAGAGATCAAGTCACATTTTGTAAAAAATATCACCCGGACACAACTTATTCTTGAATCAATAAACCATGACTTTCCTAACATTATTTCGTTTCAAAAAACAAAACTGTTGTATATATACTGTATGTAAGGGTGCACATGGTCCGGTTTTCCGGTTTTTCACTGCTTTTAAAAACAAACCATTTTTTACGGTTTCAAAATTTACAACCAAAACCGAACCATAGCTAGGTAAAACCATTTTCTGCGGTCCGGTTTGGATCGACTTGGTTACGGTTTTTTCCGATTTTTAATCCTCTTTCTTTCTTACAAATAATCCACTGAAAGGGCATTATCACGGTTCAACGAATTCATTTCATTATTCATACGACAATCATATAAGGTTATCATTCTCAATCTACCATACACCATACACCATAGCTCGAATATCACTGGGTCATCTCTCTCTCTCTCTCTCTCTGTGTATATATATATATATATGTGTGTGTGTATATATGTGTGTGTGTGTGTACAACATTATATTATCATATTTTCCAATTCAGATAATCATATAGAACCATGTAAACTGTTTTATTTCATCTTGTCGTAGGTCCTATTAGGATGTGCATCAAACTATTAATAGATGTGAGGCAGTTGATTGAAGTATTAATAGACCATGGACTGAGATATTAGTTATTTACATGTAGTAATAATTGAGGGAGACCGACAAAAAGTCGGTTCACTGTGGTGATCAATTCTCACAATATACTGACGAAAAGTCGGTTTTACTGTGGTGTACATGTAGAGTGGTACACGAGTGGATTGTTGTAGTGCAAATAAAGTCCCCCTTAATTAATAGTGTCGATATTCATAGACATATACACACAAACACACACACAAACACACACACACACACACACACACACACACACACACACACACATATATATATATCTTATATTATATTTTCAATCGATTAACTGCCAATTAACCCAGAAATTTCCTATTGACCGACCAAAACCCGGAAACAATTAAAATAACAGATAATAAAATAAAAATAAAATCAACAACCACCCCACGTTTGTTCAAGAAAAAATTAAACAGAAAATAAATAATTAGAACAACAGATAAAAAAAACTGATGATGTAAAAACATACACCACCTTTGGGGAAAAAAAACCGTCTTGCACAAAACAAATAAAACCAACCTCCCACTTAATTTACAGTGAAACCCACGTCCCATAATTAAAATAAAATAAACATTCCACCCCAATAAATAAACATACACCACGTCTGAGAAAAAAACCACGTCCCATAATTAAACAAAAAAAAAACTTCCACGCATAACCACCATTTTCCCAACAGGCTGGATATAAACCTCCCACTTTTTAGGTGGGACTCTACTTCACTTATTATCAAAAAAATACCAGCCGAAAAAAAATAATAAAATTAATTCTTCTCAGCAGCAGCATCAAACATTACTTCTTCTCAGCAGCAGCATCCAACATTTCACCCAAA
The DNA here is from genome assembly GCA_036785695.1 of Gentiana straminea. NCBI lineage: Eukaryota > Viridiplantae > Streptophyta > Magnoliopsida > Gentianales > Gentianaceae > Gentiana > Gentiana straminea. The sequence goes on along the minus strand of JAVUPR010000095.1, from coordinate 1,262,737 downwards.
CAACAGCTGTCGAAACATCATCTACCAACACAATTTCGCATCAACACACATTTGCAACCACACCATTGCAGCCGGTTCCCATTTCACACATGTAAGTATTCCACATTATTATTACTGTGGTTTCATGTAATTATTATTTAACATTTACATAATCACTTGCTACAAATAAAACTATGGTTTCAACAATCAAAAACAGATTTAGGTATGCACTCAGCTCATTTAAGGTACACTTAAAACAACAATCATTCATTAACAAGAGGCATTTCAGGCTACTATATCCATGTAAGTGTTCTACTATTATGTACCAATTAGTATTACTATTGTTCTACTACCAATTACTGTTACTGTTCTTTTCAATCTATGTATTTAGACATCTGAAACTAACACCAACACAATGTTCAACTTTAAACAGTGAACGGAAGCTCATTTAAGGTTCATTTATAACAACCGTCATTACCAATACGCATTTCAGGCTACTATATCCATGTAAGTGTTGTACTTTTGTCTTAACGAATTTCTAACGTTATTTCATAATTCATTACCAGCACGTTTTCATAATACACAGAATTTCAATTCACATCACTACATACCTATTACCAATTACTATTACTATTGTTCTACTACCAATTACTATTACTATTGTTTTTTTCCTATGTATGTAAACTGTACACAATGTTAAAAACATATATTTGTTAAACTACAAAACCAACACAATGTTAAAATGCTATATTTGTAGAACTGTGATCACAATGTTAACCTGTGACCACAATGTTGAAATCACTGATTTAACACATCATTTAACAACACAAATCGGTTGATAAAGCCATAATCAGATCAGAAATCAACACTGAAACATTAGGAGTTATGTTTTGAGATTTCACAAATTGCAGAACCAAGATTAATGCAATAACTTACACCATTATACAGAAAATACTAACAAGATTTACCAAAAAAAAAAATAGACGTTCCTTTTTGAACAGATTTAGTGTACATTTTACATGCTTGGACATCATTGACCTCAGCTAAGCATCATCGGTCTCAGCAGTGTCATTTTCAGCGTCAAAGGTCGATGCTTTCTGCCTTCTAACCACCAAATTATCACTCTAACCCATCATTGAACCATTTGGCTCTCAGTTTTACCCTATTACGCGAATTATAACATTGACTTTCCTCGGGTCCACACCATACCTGAGCCAACCCGGCTTAGAACTCGGGTTGGACATTACCTGACCAGATCGGCTCAAACTCTGATAGCATGCTCCGTTTTTTTAGGGTTTCAGAAATTTGATTTCTTTCTTCATCAACCGGTAATCGAAGAATCAGGGTGATGAAATCCCCAAATCTTCGTTCTTCCTCAGCCAATTAGGGATTTGACCGGCAGCTGTCACTCCTTATCACAATCTGCAAATGAATCTTGACATGCATTTAATCTGCAAATCGTATGATCATCGTTGCAGAAATTCTTCACATGCATTTAATCTATCATTTTAACACCAGATATTTAACACCAACAACGTATGAATTTAATCTACCATTTTAACACCAAATATTCGAGTAAATAAATCTTCACATGCATCAGACATATTATTATCATTCACAATATTTATATTTTAGACTGACAAACTGCCAAATTACCCAAATTTTCCAATTGACCCATACCCGTCTTCCGACTCCCGTTTTGGCCCAAAAAAATACAAAAAATCCCACTTTATTTACACTTTACACCCACGTTTGGCCCAAATAAAAAATATATATACCGCGTCTGAAAAAAAAGTTTGGCACAAAATCGTATGATAATCGTTAGACAAAGTCTTCCCATGCATTTAATCTATCATTTTAACACCACATATTTAACACAAAAAACGTATGAATTTAATATACCATTTTAATACCAAATATTCCAGTAAATAATCTTGACATGCATCAGACAGATTAATCGATTACAGAGCATAAAACAAATTGTGCAGTCAATATAGATCCAAAACGAGATTACGCTCATGACTTTCGAGTTAATGGATTAGGCTTAAGATTAACAAAAGTTACCATATTCAGCATCAAAGATCGATGCTTTCTTCATATCCTCTACCTTCTAAGCACCAGCCGCGTCAAATGTAGCAATAGCTTTATCGAACAGAGCCACTGAGCAACCGACGCCATAGTTTCAGAGTTTCAGAGATTCAGAGAGAAAGAACAGAGCTTTTCTTCTAAATCGGAAATAGAGAGGCAATAGAGCAATTCAGTTCTTCATCTTCAAACCGATTATAGAAGATAGAGTAAAGGAACGTTTGGATTTTCAGAGCAGCAAGGAGACTTTTCAAGAACAGAGAAGAAAATTAATGGAAAGTTGTAAAGTTGGGGGAGAAAAGAGAAAGGATTGAGACGTGTGAGGGAGGTGGGGAAGTTTCTAGGAAAGTAGGGTATAAGAAATAAGGGGAAATTATGGAGACATGAGCTGCAAGATTATATAATCTAGAGGTAGGTTTTGTGTTTTATCATTTATGTAATAAGGAAAAATAGGTTAAAGGGCTTGGATAAAGAAAAGGGTTGGGCTCGGGTGTTTTATTGAACAAAAGAAGCAGGCCTAAATATTAAGAAGAGAAAGGGAGGCCTTAATTATATGGTCCAATAATAATAATATATATTAGGAAACATACGTACCATAGATAATATATAATATATTAATAAATAATAATTAATAGTACAACAAAAACGATGTAGAAAATATGACACCCAATATCTACAAATTTCTATCTACACATATATCATTGTAAATATTTCGATTATAACATTTTTTTAACATATTTTTTTTCACTTATATAGCTCTTACATTATTACAGTATCTACACATATCTACATACACATATCAACTATCCAAAATAAACGTTCTCCGTGCATCGCATGGAGGCCGAAAAGGTTGAGAAAAATGGCCGATTTTCATGGAGAATATCTAGACAGTTTCGATACCGGCATGGAGGATTTTAGGGATTCTGAAATTGGGGACCGGGTTTTCAGGGTTTTGTTATATATATATATATATATATATATATATATATATATATATATATATATATATATATATATATATATAAAACCGGGTTGGGTCAGAAAGTCGGGTAATTGGATAAATTGGGAGCTGGGCCGTTGATTGGGCTTAAAAAGAATCTGAAGATCGGCCCATCATCAGTTTTTTAATTCTGTTTACCAATTAATAAGTATTTAATTAATAAATTTTTTAATTAATTTAATTAATTAATAACTTAATTAAAAACTAATTAATCAATGAGTTTATTTATTTCATTGTACACGCACCATCAGCACCACAGTTTACATCACCACTACAAGTTGCTTATGTTTTGAAAGTAAATTGTTTTGATGCATGCACTCAAGTTTTCAAACGTTAACGTGAACAAAATGGCAACCTCACGTAAGATGTTTTATGTCCGTTTTCTATTTAAACCATTCAATTGTTTTATGTTAATTTCTCTTTAACATACTCACAAATAATTATGTACTAACTAAACTTAATACACATACTTATACAAACTACTTAACAAGTATCAGTGGCGGATCCAGGAATTTATTCTAGTGGTGTCACCGGAGTCTAAAACTACATCTTTTATCCCAAAAAAATTCCAATTGGGTCACCGGAGTCTAAAATATCAATTTTTATCGACAAAACGATACTTTTTAACAACAAAACTACATATTTTTAATACTAATTTTTTTTTTTAAATCCAGTGGGGTCACGTGAACCCCCATGGGTGGGCTGGATCCGCCCCTGACAAGTATCCATAGTATATCGTATTTAAAATCACTATACTACTTCCAAATACTTAAAATGTTTATTTACTAATAACCAAACTTATATAATTATGCACAAACTAAACTTAATTAGGTACAACCACATAATTAATTACATAATAAAAAACTTACTTAATTTAAACTCTTTGCTTTTATATCATTTTTGGGATATTGTATTTTTCAGGAAATGGCCTCTCCACTGAATATTGGGTCAACAAACGGACAAGCTAAACCAAAGAAAAGGGTGGGGGAGATCAGGACCTTTCCCCCAAATATAAACGAGTCATTCTGGAAGCATGGTCAAGAGGGAACTTTTATGGAACTTACTAAGGAAGAGCCCCACAAAGATCTGCCTGTTGACGTCATCGTGGTAGAAGACAATGATTCTGAGCCAGAAGAAGACCCTGAAGAAGAGGACCCAGAGGAGGTAGACCCTGAAGAAAATGAATATCAAGGGGTAGAAGCAAATGTGGAGCATGAAGACATGCCAACCCCGGAGTATGTTCCAGAACCACAGCCGGACCCGCTGATGGAAGACCATTGCTCTCTGATCTGGGAAGCAACACCATTAGAGATTGTTTATCTCCATAACCCCTTGACAATCCGGGATAGAGAATACCACTGGGCCAATGGATATGAAAGGCGGGTTTGGGATGAGTGTTTAGCCCTACGAGAGGAGATTCGGGACTTGAAGGTTGCATTGTGTGATGCAAAGAGGAAGATCGAGCACATGAAACAGGGGATCATGTGATGGACTGATTCTTTTGCGAAGTTTTTTTTTTATATACATAATAAAATTAGGACAATAATCTTTCGGCTTGGATGATTTTGTTTTGGTAATAAATACTTTTTCATGGATGATCACATATTTTCTTTTACTTTTGCATTCCAGGTGTTAAGTAAACTTTTTTGAGATAGTTATTGTGCAATCTCACGTTCGCTTTTAATTGAACCTACGCTACTTTTCATTCTCATAACTATGGCAGATGTCTACACTTTTATATTTCATTCATGCCATTGTTTTTTTTGTTTCACTTACATAACTCTTCAATTACTACAATATCTACAAATTTCTACGAACACGTATATCATTGTAAATATTTCAATAATGCCATTTTTTTTGTTTTCAGTAAAATACCTTTTAAATTACTACAGTATCTACAAATTTCTATATACACATATCGATTTTTCAAGACTAACGTTCTCCGTGCATGGTTTCATACTAGTATATATATATATATATATATATATATATATATATATATATATATATATATATATATATATATCCGGTTCCGGTTTGGTCCGATTTTTATCTTAAAAACCAAAACCAAATTGTTTTTTATGGTTTGGTTTTTTGTAATAAAAAAACCAACAAAAAATCCATGGTTTACGTATTTTCGGTTTGACTGAGGTTTGGTTCGGCCAGGTTGGTTTGGTTTACGGTTTTTTTGTCCACCTGTAAGTGTATGTGTTTTTGAGAAGATTCATGCAACGAATATCACATTGAACAGCGTTTACAGTCGACAAACCCAACGTAGTTTTCATCCATTTGACCATTTTAATTGCTTGAATCCAAAGGTTTAGAACTTGTGAAGCTCACATGTCACCAACCCACTTTCATATTCTTCTCATAATATATGTATGCTATGCATAAAGAATTGAAAAAACCCAAAATCTCTTCAATCCACTACAAGAAAACTTGCTTACATGGACGAACTTTAAAGGGTCGTCATTGTCGTCCCTGGAAAAAGCATTATTGGGACGACATTGTCGTCCAATGTCGTCCCAATAAATTAAATATTAACCCCACCGTGCTAGCTTGGAATTCCACGTGGGCAGGCCTATTTAAAGGGACGACATTGTCATCCCTTTAAACCATTTCCAGAAAATACTTTATGATATGAAAAAATATATTAGATTTTTTGTTTTTAGGGACGACATTGTCGTCCCTTTAAAGGAAATAATTTTTTTCCAGAAAAGAATATGTGATACGAAACAATAATAAATTTCTTTGGTTTTTAGGGACAACATTTGTCGTCCCAATAAAGGAAATTAATTTTTTTTAACAAAAGACGTTGTGTTAATAAATAAGATTCACCTTTTTTTATAAAAGTTCTCATTTGAAGGGACGACTATGTCGTCCCTTTAAATAAAAACAATTTTTTTAATAAACATATTCTAATAAGCATTGCGTTAAAATATAAAATACATTATTTTTTATAAAAATTCCTTTATCGAACGATAATATACAGGTGATTCTGATAGTACTCTCTACTATAGATTCTCAGTTCCTTATCGAGCGATTGATTTGAATCTCGGGGTTCGTTAACGAGAGATTGAACTCAATCCCGAGATTCGTTATCGATTAAGTGATTTCAAATCGATATCTTTCTTTACAGATCATTCTGATAGTACTCTCTGCAATAGATCGTCAGTTCGTTATCGAGCGATTGAGTTGAATCTCGGGGTTCGTTAACGAGCGATTGATCTCAATCCCGAGATCCGATATCGATTAAGAGATTTCAAACCGATATTTTTCCTTACAGATCATTCTGAAAGTACTATCTACTATAGATCGTCAGTTCGCTATCAAGCGATTGATTTGAATCTCGGGGTTCGTTAACGAGCGATTGATCTCAATCCCGAGATCCGTAATCGATTAAGTGATTTCAACCCGATATCTTTCTTTATAGATCATTCTGATAGTACTATCTACTATAGATCGTCAGTTTGCTATCGAGCGATTGATTTGAATCTCGGGGTTCGTTAACGAGCGATTGATCTCAATCCCGAGATCCGAAATCGATTAAGTGATTTCAACCCAATATCTTTCGTTATAGATCATTCTGATAGTACTATCTACTATAGATCGTCAGTTCGCTATGGAACGATTGATTTGAATCTCGGGGTTCGTTAACGAGCGATTGATCTCAATCCCGAGATCCGAAATCGATTAAGAGATTTCAAACCGATATCTTTCCTTACAGATCATTCTGAAAGTACTATCTACTATAGATCGTCATTTCGCTATCGAGCGATTGATTTGAATCTCGGGGTTCGTTAACGAGCGATTGATCTCGATCCTGAGATCCGTAATCGATTAAGTGATTTCAACCCGATATCTTTCTTTATAGATCATTCTGATAGTACTATCTACTATAGATCGTCAGTTCGCTATGAAACGATTGATTTGAATCTCGGGGTTCGTTAACGAGCGATTGATCTCAATCCCAAGATCCGTAATCGATTAAGTGATTTCAACTCGATATCTTTCTTTATAGATCATTCGATAGTACTATCTACTATAGATCGTCAGTTTGCTATCGAGCGATTGATTTGAATCTCGGGGTTCGTTAACGAGCGATTGATCTCAATCCCGAGATCCGAAATCGATTAAGTGATTTCAACCCAATATCTTTCTTTATAGATCATTCTGATAGTACTATCTACTATAGATCGTCAGTTCGCTATGGAACGATTGATTTCAATCTCGGGGTTCGTTAACGAGCGATTGATCTCAATCCCGAGATCCGAAATCGATTAAGAGATTTCAAACCGATATCTTTCCTTACAGATCATTCCGAAAGTACTATCTACTATAGATCGTCATTTTGCTATCGAGCGATTGATTTGAATCTCGGGGTTCGTTAACGAGCGATTGATCTCAATCCCGAGATCCGAAATCGATTAAGTGATTTCAACCCGATATCTTTCCTTACAGATCATTCTGAAAGTACTATCTACTATAGATCTCATTTCACTATCGAGCGATTGATTGGAATCTCGGGGTTCGTTAACGAGCGATTGATCTCAATCCCGAGATCCGAAATCGATTAAGTGATTTCAAACCGATATCTTTCCTTACAGATCATTCTGATAGTACTATCTACTATAGATCGTCAGTTCATTATAAAGCGATTGATTTGAATCTCGGGGTTCGTTAACGAGCGATTGATCTCAATCCCGAGATCCATAATCAATTAAGTGATTTCAACCCGATATCTTTCTTTATAGATCATTCTGATAGTACTATCTACTATAGATCGTCAGTTCGCTATGGAATGATTGATTTGAATCTCGGGGTTCGTTAACGAGCGATGGATCTCAATCCCGAGATCCGAAATCGATTAAGTGATTTCAAACCGATATCCTTACAGATCATTCTGATAGTACTATCTACTATAGATCGTCAGTTCATTATAAAGCGATTGATTTGAATCTCGGGGTTCGTTAATGAGCGATTGATCTCAATCCCGAGATCCGTTATCGATTAAGTGATTTCAAACCTTTTTATATAATTTTGTTAATTTATATAATATGTAATTTATATAATTATATTGAGTAGTGATTTAAAACACGGGGCTCGTTAAGTAATCGATTAATGATTTCAAACCCGAGGATCGTTAGTTAAAAAAAAAATTAATAATACTTTAATGGGACGACAATGTCGTCCCAAAAAAGAGTTGTCGTCCCAATAAACTGTAAAACCTAAACTAAAATCGGGCAGCCTCCTTTCTCCTTCTTCATTTCAACATTTCTAAACAAACTAGCCTCCTTCGGCCTCCGCCGCGCCGGAGAAAGCTTGACTAGGCCGGATCGCTTCTCCACCTCCCCTCCGGCCAGGTGACTTTTGCGCCACCACCACCTCCACTTCAATTTCCTTTATTCTTCTCTTTCAATTTTCGAGTTCTCCGGCGATTTCAAGCTTAATCCGGTGATTTGAAGCGCAAATCCGGCGAATTGAAGCACCATTTTCGCTATTTGAAGCACCAAAACGTATGTAATCCTCTAAGCTTTCCATTTTTATTTTTATTTTTTCTTTTTATGCATTTTTTTTCGTTTTTTATTTTCCGTTTTGGTATTGAGGCATATGGTTTGGTATCGTGTAGTGAACTGTTGCAATTTTGTTGGAGTTTTGGGTTGTATTGTATATATGGCTTAGCTTCGTTTTTTGAATTGAGATTGAAATTTGGCTTAGATTTGTTTTTCCATTGAGATTGTATAGATTCGTTTTTGCATTGACATAATCTTGCCCTAATTAATTTTAGTTTAAAAACGAGTAGTGTAGTGATAATTTTTTAGTGTGTGTATAGTGAATGGTGAATGGTGTGTAGTGAGTGTGTAGTGAGTGTAGTGTAGTTGATAGTGTATGAGTATGGTGTAGGTAAGCATTTTTTCATGTATATGTTCATGTTGAGATTGATTGAGGCTTGATGGTGAGATTGATGCTTATGGTGAGATTTATTGGTGTAGAAGGACTTGGTTATAAATTTGGTATTGTTCGATTATAGTAAACTTTGGTATTGTTGATTTGGTATTGTAGTTTTGAGAAGTTGGGAAATTTTTGTTGGTAGTAATGAAATTGTCCATATTGATGGTTTGATCGTGCATAAGGGTTCTGTTCCTACCCAAAATGGTACTGAAAATGGCTCTGTTTCAGAGACCATTGTTATTGGAAATATTGATCACATTTAGAGTGAAAGTGTTTTAAGTGTTAAAAGGGAAAAAAGAAAGTCTCTTTAACATCTGATCTTTGTTTCCTTGTTCGAAACATCTTAGTGTATAAAGCGTGTGATTGACTAGTATATGTGTGTGATTGACTTGAAATTTTATTTCGTCAAGTAGTAGTGTATTAAGTAGTGTATGAATCTTGGCCATGTGTATGTGTTGGAAAAGCTGAAGAACATGATGATATGTCTAGCATGATGATGAAGAACATAAACTAGTTTTGTCTAACATTGAAGAACTATGAGTGGTAAGTGCTAAAGACTTAGTTTTAGGAAATAGTATTAGTTTTTAATGGAAAAACGTGTACTATATTAAGTGAGATACTAACTTTTTCTTGTTCCTTAATGAAAAAAAGTATACTAATGAAACTAAGTATACTATATTAGTATGAGAACATCCCTTGAAATGGTATTAACACCTAACACATGTGGAACTAGACATGACCTTGTGCCTTAAGTGAGATACTAACTTTTTCTTATGCCTTAATGAAAAAAAGTGTACTAATGAAACTAAGTATACTATATTAGTATGAGAACATCCATTGAAATGGTGTTAACACCTAACACATATGGAACTAGACATGACCTTGTGCCTTAAGTGAGATACTAAGTTTTTCTTGTGCCTTAATGAAAAAAAGTATACTAATGAAAGTAAGTATACTATATTAGTATGAGACCATCCCTTGAAATGGTATTAACACCTAACACATATGGAACTAAACATGACCTTATCCTTAAGTGAGATACTAACTTTTTCTTGTGCCTTAATGAAAAAAAGTATACTAATGAAACTAAGTATACTATATTAGTATGAGAACATCCCTTGAAATGGTGTTAACACCTAACACATATGGAACTAGACATGACCCTGTGCCTTAAGTGAGATACTAACTTTTTCTTGTGCCTTAATGAAAAAAAGTATACTAATGAAACTAAGTATACTATATTAGTATGAGAACATCCCTTAAAATGGTATTAACACCTAACACATATGGAACTAGACATGACATTGTGCCTTAAGTGAGATACTAACTTTTTCTTATGCCTTAATGATAAAAAGTATACTAATGAAACTAAGTATACTATATTAGTATGAGAACATCCCTTGAAATGGTATTAACACCTAACACAAATGGTATATATGTCAAGTTATTGTGTATCAGTGATTTCAAATGGAACTAGACAAGTCATGGTTGTATACTGACAGAATGAAACCCGAGTTTGATAAAGGGTTGAGTGAATTCCTTGAATACACACGGCAATTTCTTAACGATGAAGGTAAGATTCGTTGCCCATGCAAAAAGTGTTTCAACATTGGTTTCAAAACTTTGGAGGACGTGTATGATCACTGTTTCTTTTGGGGATGGGCAGCTGGGTATACAACATGGTTTCACCACGGTGAAGACGGTGTATCCCGTAAACGTGCACGAACAACTCAATTGGTAGTTGAATCCGGAGACAAAATGGCTCCAGTTATAAATGATTTCCTTGGTAGAGCTTCAGAAGAAGAAGTTTTACAAACAAAGGAGGATGACAACATTGATGAACTCCTCTCCAAATTGCACGAACATGTTTATCCGGGATGCAAACGCTCATCCGCCTTGAAGTTCTTAGCGGATTTAATGCATATAAAAGTGTTGTATAAGTGGCCAAATGAAAGCTTCGACGTTCTTTTAGCGAAACTGAAAGAAGTTTTGCCGGAAGGGTCAAATTTACCCGATTCATTCTACAAGGCAAAAACTCTTCTGAACAAATTGGGTCTGGGTATGAAAAGATCGATGCTTGCTTGTACAACTGTTGCATTTACTATAAGGAGACTGCTGACTTAAAATCATGTCCAGTGTGCAAAATGAGCCGGTATAAGGAGTCTAAAGGAAAAAAGGTAGCTCAGAAAGTGCTACGTTATTTTCCGTTAAAGCATCATTTGAGACGTTTGTATGCTTCCCGTCACATAGCTCAGGCAATGGCATGGCATAAGACGAGGCGTTCTATAGATGAGGATGTGATGAGGCATCCAACCGATGGTAAAGAATGGAAAGAATTCGATGAGCAACACCCGGACTTCGCTATCGAACCTAGAAATGTACGCCTCAGTCTGGCTACAGATGGTTTTTGCCCGTTTGGTACTACGAGTCAAACATACAGCATGTGGCCTATTCTAACACAAGTGTTGAATCCAAAGCACCATGGGTTTGCAACAATGAATCGTATAAACACATGTGTTTACTTATCCCGTGACCGAATCCCCATGCAAGGACTTGGACGTTTATTTGAGGCCATTGATTGATGAGTTGGAAGAATTGTGGTCACAGTGCTTGATGCTGCTACAAATACTACCTTCAGAATGCGAGTTGCAGTTATGTTTACGGTGAACGATTTTCCCGCTCGTAGTTATCTCTCAGGTTGGACTGGTCAAGGATATAAAGCATGTCTAACTTGCAACGACTATACACCTTCGGTACGGTTAGAGAGTAAGACTGGATACGTCGGACATCGTAGATGGCTGCGGGCGGACCACCCGATGCGAAAAAATAAGGGGTTTAACGGTAAAATCGAAACATTAAGCCCTCCAGTTGAGAAAACCATGGAGGAAATTCTTCAACAAATTAGTAACCTACCCGAATGTTTGTCAGGGAAACACAAAGAGTACAGTGGTAAAACTTATAAGCGTCCAGAATCTTGTTTGAGTTGGAATAAAAACACCATACTAAATAGATTGCCTTATTGGATGCCGAAAAAACTCAAGTACAATCTAGATGTTATGCACATTGACAAGAAGGTGTGTGATAGCTTATTGTCTACGGTATTGAATATTGATGGTAAGACCAAAGACACTATCAAGGCACGTAAGGATCTAGCAAACATGAAAGTGAGAAAGGAACTACATGTGATTAAACAAGGCAATAAGACCTTAAAACCGCATGCCTTGTTCACGTTGGCACCAGAAGATCGGACAAAATTCTACGATTTCTTAACAAATGTTCGGTTTCCCGATGGTTTTGCAGGAAACCTAAGAAAGAATTTGACCGGTAAAGACAAATTTAGCGGGCTAAAATCTCATGATTTTCATATCATACTACAGAGACTTTTACCAGTTGGGGTACGAAAATTCTTGAAAAAGGAAATTTCTGATACTATCATTTATTTAAGCGATTTTTTCAGATTGATTTGCACGCGTACGTTGAGGGTTAGTGATTTAGAGAATGCAAAAGAGAAGGTTTTGGAAATCTTGTGTAAACTAGAAACGATAATCCCACCGGCATTCTTTGATATTTTGATACATGTGATAATGCACTTGCCTGAAGAAGCGATTAGGGGTGGACCTGTTCATTTGAGATGGATGTATCCGATTGAACGTTTTCTAGGTAAGTTAAAGAGGTATATTTCTAATCGGCCAGGCCGGAATGATCCATCGCAGAGGCATACGTGGCTAACGAGACCTTGATGTTTTGCTCGTTGTATTTTTCGGGAAATGAGACAAAGTTCAATAGGCCCGAAAGGAACTGGGTTGAGAACGAAGATACAATCAAGAACCGTATATCAGTATTCAAGACTCCGTTTCGATCAATAGGATCGATGAAATGCTTGACATTCAATACTACTTTGAGAGAGAAAATTCAGTGGTATGTGTAGCAAAACTACCATGAGATCGATGAATACCTCGTGTAAGTGAGCAATCCAAACTTAATTCTTTTGTTTTTTATAATTCCATTAAAGCTAACTAGTCTTCTACACATGGAGCAGTGAACATCGTACAAAACTGTCAAGTTATTGCATGAAACAGAACCTGGACAAAGTGCACCGTCAAGAATTTACTGATTGGTTTAATTCAAAGGTACAAAATAAAGCTTCATACACTTATTGTGCACTTTTATGAGCGTTACATAAATACTTATGTATGGTACCTTATGCAGATGATTGTATTGAGTAAACAGAACCCATCAGACTTGAATGACTAATTGTTAGCACTTTCCACTGGATCTTTTTCAACGGTCAAATCCTATCAGAGCTATGTGATGAACGGTGTCAGATTCAATGCACAAAAACGGGATCGCACACGCACAACTCAAAACAGTGGGGTTGCTGTCAAAGGGACCGAAGGCACTACATGGTATGGAGTCTTAGAAGACATATATGTCGTAAGCTATCCAAATGATAACTCTGTTGTTCTTTTCAAATGTACATGGTTCGATACTAGTCCAGCAGAAGGGTGTCCGTGTATATAAGAATACAACAAGTATACGCACTACAAACACCTGGTCCGAACATGATCCATTCATTTTTGGTTCACAAGCAGAACACGTGTTCTACATAGATGATTTGTATAACGGACGTGGCTGAAAAGTTGTTGAGCATTTTCAACACCGTCATATCGTAGACGCATCAAATATTAATGGTGATGTGGTTGTTGATGATTTGGTAATCGACGAAACAACCCACGGAAATTTCTGACTTGTTGTTGAACTGCCACCGATGTAACCATTCTACATGAGTGCAAATGATGTAGAAACAGATGTTGATGAAAACGATGAAAATGATGAAAATGATCTCGATCAAAATGAAAAGGATGATAATAACGATTATGCTTCAATGGATTGCGATAATGATAATAACTGTGTAGATGATGACATATACGACTCGATCCCACCAAACTATGCAAGTGATGATGAATGATGCTATAAATCTAATATTCTTTTAGTAAGTTCATTCAAATATACTTGGATTTAAAAATTATATAATACTAGTGCTTTACTTATACTACAACAACATAAATGTGTTCTTTATATCAATTTTTTATTATATTCAAATACTTGATCATATAGGTGGATGTCTTGCTCGGGATCGGCAGGTGGTTCTCAACCACCACACGAGCATCCATTTAGGCTACCGGGCCAATGCGGGGACGGTAATTAATTAACTTTCATTTTTTTTTGTCTAGTATGATTATTCTTATTTCATTGAATTAACTTGACACCGATACTACAGATCATATAGCAGATAATGAGTGTGAGTAATTGATATCATCACCTCCATCCCCGAAAAAGAAGCAGGGTGAACATGGACCTGCAAAAGGTTTCACTGTCCAAGACCTCAAGAGAAAGTTAAGGGGCTTGATTCCTCTTATATGGGATCCTAGATTTCCCAAAGTTCAAAAGGTATTGGGAAGATACGCGAAGGATTTTGAGTCTGAGACAGGGAAAGTCGTGAGGTCCCATGTTCCCTGTTACGTCCCGACCTGGCGAAAGGTGGAAGACCGACTTAAACAATTAATTTGGGAAGAACTTCGGGTACTTAGCTAATCAAATTGTTAACACTTTCAAATTGTAATTTTCATTATATTAATTTAGAAACCAATCATTTCATTTCTTGTGTTTTCAGTCATCGTTCCAACCCCTTGAGCCTATTCACCGCGATGCCGTGCTGAAAAGCGCCGGTACTTCATTCAGAAAATGGAAGGCTAGACTAAGGGAGGATGTAGATGAACACAACAACAAGGGGTTGCCAGGGCCTTGTCCCCGACCCAGGGATGTGTTTTCACAGCAACAATGGGAAGTGTTTCTCCGCCACCTTAGTAGTGCTGCTTTTAAGGTAAAGCTTTTATTCCATTACATGTGTTACGTAGATTCGATTATTATTACTTGTTACTGCTTATATATAATACAAAAGTACTATTTTTTTTTGCAGAAAAGATCTGATCAGAATAAGAAGAATCGCGCCGGGAGTAAATATGTAGGCCGTCAAGGACGAACGCCTATTGCCGTAGTTCGATGGGATAGGTTAAGAAGGGTAAGTATTAGGAAATAAATCCCTATCACTTCATTTTTTTGGATTTTCATAACTAATACTTTCGTTTTTTTCAAGGGTAATGTGAGTCTGAGTGAAGATCCTACAGGGCAAGATCCTATCCATGTATGGGCGAGCAAGCATAAGAATGCTGACGGTTCGTTTCTGAACAGTGATGCGGAGGCTTCTTACGTAAGTGATATACGTTGTATATATTTCAATTCAACACGTTCACATTTTCCTTTTCCTTATCTTAACTACCAACGATATATGTTGTGTTTAGAGGAGGAGGTCGAGGATTGGCGTACTATGATTGCACCAGTCGACCGATGACTTTTGAAGATGAGGAGGCAATCTTTCGTGGCGCCTTAGAACTAGGCGAGATTATTTGATTGGCCTTGGCCCTACGCAATCTTCCGTATCCAATTCATCACAATCGGCCCGGTCTTCAACATCGTCATCTTCTTACCACCAAGGATGCAATATGCAGATTGAAGAACTTAGAAAGTCTCATGAAGTTAACCAAAAAACAAGAGAAGAGAAACAAAAAACAATGGGCTCTTCTCAAATTGTTGCTGACTGATCTTAAGGCTAAAGAACCGGATATGCAAATAGAGGTTAGCTCATCATCTTCCGATGAAGATGAAGACGATTTTGAAGATGATTCTCAAGTTGATCTTGACGAT
The DNA here is from genome assembly GCA_036785695.1 of Gentiana straminea. Lineage (NCBI taxonomy): Eukaryota > Viridiplantae > Streptophyta > Magnoliopsida > Gentianales > Gentianaceae > Gentiana > Gentiana straminea. The sequence goes on along the minus strand of JAVUPR010000095.1, from coordinate 1,246,956 downwards.
GATGCGTAGACATTGTAGAGGAAACTATTCTTACATTTGAAAACATTGCACTACTTTGTATTTTACGTAACATTTTTTGTTTATGCATTTTTTTTTGTTATGAATCCCCGTTTATAAACACATCTGTTATTGATTTTGGAAAAAAAAGGATTGGATTGATTTAATAGCATGGTAGGCCATGCAAAAACAAAAAAAAATATTTTAAAAAAAAATATTTAAAGGGACGACATGTCGTCCCTTTAAATGTATATCTGGAAATTTTATAAAATTAATTTTTACCAAAATATATTTTAAGGGACGACAAATGTCGTCCCTTTAAATGATTTATATAAAAAAAAATTGATTTTTCGTATTAAATTTTATTATGAAAATTAAATATATAATCTTTTAAGGGACGACATTGTCGTCCCAAAAAACTTGTGTATTAAAATAAATAAATTTTTTCGTATTAAATTTTATTATGAAATTTTAATATATAATCTTTTAAGGGACGACATTGTCGTCCCAAAACACATTTTTATAATAAAAAAAAATTTCCCCCTGATAATAAAATTTTTGAAAATTAAATAAATCATGTTTATAGGGACGACAATGTCGTCCCTTCAAATCATGCCATGTCAGCACGTTGAATTTTCTTAGAAAATTTCGTGCCACGTCAGCATTCTTTTAAAGGAACGATTTTGTCGTCCCTTAAAATATGTCAGTTGTTTAAAGGGAAAAAGCGGAAGGGACGGCTTTATAGAGACGACGTGTCGTCCCTTTAAACAATTATTGGGACGGCAATGACTTTAAAGGGACGACAAAATGTCGTCCCTTCTAACCTATTTCAGATAATCATATAGAACCATGTAAACTGTTTTATTTCATACACCACGTCTGGGAAAAAAACCACTTCCCATAATTAAACAAAAAAAAAACTTCCACTCATAACCACCATTTCCCCAACAGGCTGGATATAAACCTCCCACTTTGTAGGTGGGACTCTACTTCACTTATCAACAGCAGCATCCAGCATTTCACCCAAACAGCAGCTGTTGAAACATCATCTACCAACACAATTTCGCATCAACACACATTTGCAACCACACCATTGCAGCCGGTTCCTATTTCACACATGTAAGTATTCCACATTATTATTTATGTGGTTTCATGTAATTATTATTTAACATTTACATAATCACTTGCTACAAATAAAACTATGGTTTCAACAATCAAAAACAGGTTCAGGTATGCACTCAGCTCATTTAAGGTACACTTAAAACAACAATCATTCATTAACAAGAGGCATTTCAGGCTACTATATCCATGTAAGTGTTCTACTATTATGTACCAATTAGTATTACTATTGTTCTACTACAAATTACTATTACTGTTCTTTTCAATCTATGTATTTAGACATCTGAAACTAACACCAACACAATGTTCAACTTTAAACAGTGAACGGAAGCTCATTTAAGGTTCATTTATAACAACCGTCATTACCAATACGCATTTCAGGCTACTATATCCATGTAAGTGTTGTACTTTTGTCTTAACAAATTTCTAACGTTATTTCATAATTCATTACCAGCACGTTTTCATAATACACAGAATTTCAATTCACATCACTACATACCTATTATCAATTACTATTACTATTGTTCTACTACCAATTACTATTACTGTTGTTTTTTTCCTATGTATGTAAACTGTACACAATGTTAAAAACATATATTTGTTAAACTACAAAACCAACACAATGTTAAAATGCTATATTTGTAGAAGCGTGATCACAATGTTAACTCCGTGACCACAATGTTGAAATCAACGATTTAACACATCATTTAACAACACAAATCGGTTGTTAAAGCCATAATCGAATCGTAAATCAACAACGAAACATTAGGAGTTATGTTTTGAGATTTCACAAATTGCAGAACCAAGATTAATGCAATAACTTACACCATTATACAGAAAATACTAACAAGATTTACCAAAAAAAAATCAGGCGTTCCTTTTTGAACAGATTTAGTGTACATTTTACATGCTTGGACATCATTGACCTCAACTAAGCATCATCGGTCTCAGCAGTGTCATTTTCAGCATCAAAGGTCGATAAATTCTGCCTTCTAACCACCAAATTATCACTCTAACCCATCATTGAACCATTTGGTTCTCAGTTTTACTCTATTACCCGAATTATAACATTGACTTTCCTCGGGTCCACACCATACCTGAGCCAACCCGGCTTAGAACTCGGGTTGGACATTACCTGACCAGATCGGCTCAAACTCTGATAGCATGCTCCGTTTTTTTAGGGTTTTAGAAATTTGATTTCTTTCTTCATCAACCGGTAATCGAAGAATCAGGGTGATGAAATCCCCAAATCTTCATTCTTCCTTAGCCAATTAAGGATTTGACCGGCAGCTGTCACTCCTTATCACAATCTGCAAATGAATCTTGACATGCATTTAATCTGCAAATCGTATGATCATCGTTGCAGAAATTCTTCACATGCATTTAATCTATCATTTTAACACCAGATATTTAACACCAACAACATATGAATTTAATCTACCATTTTAACACCAAATATTCGAGTAAATAAATCTTCACATGCATCAGACAGATTGTTATCATTCACAATATTTATATTTTAGACTGACAAACCGCCAAATTACCCAAATTTTCCAATTGACCCATACCCGTCTTCCAACTCCCGTTTTGCCCCAAAAAAAATACAAAAAATCCCACTTTATTTACACTTTACACCCACGTTTGGCCCAAATAAAAAAATATATACCGCGTCTGAAAAAAAAAATTTGGCACAAAATCGTATGATAATCGTTACACAAAGTCTTCCCATGCATTTAATCTATCATTTTAACACCACATATTTAACACAAAAAACGTATGAATTTAATCTACCATTTTAATACCAAATATTCCAGTAAATAAATCTTGACATACATCAGACAGATATCGATTACAGAGCATAAAACAAATTGTGCAGTCAATATACGGATCCAAAACGAGATTACGCTCATGACTTTCGAGTTAATGGATTAGGCTTAAGATTAACAAAAGTTACCATATTCAGCATCAAAGATCGATGCTTTCTTGATATCCTCTACCTTCTAAGCACTAGCCGCGTCAAATGTAGCAATAGCTTTATCGAACAGAGCCACTGAGCAACCGACGCCATAGTTTCAGAGTTTCAGAGATTCAGAGAGAAAGAACAGAGCTTTTCTTCTAAATCGGAAAAAGAGAGGCAATAGAGCAATTCAGTTCTTCATCTTCAAACCGATTATAGAAGATAGAGTAAAGAAACGTTTGGATTTTCAGAGCAGCAAGGAGACTTTTCAAGAACAGAGAAGAAAATTAATGGAAAGTTGTAAAGTGGAGGGAGAAAAGAGAAAGGATAGAGACGTGTGAGGGAGGTGGGGAAGTTTCTAGAAAAGTAGGTTATAAGAAATAAGGAGAAATTATGGAGACATGAGCTGCAGGATTATATAATCTAGAGGTAGGTTTTGTGTTTTATGTAATAAGGAAAAATAGGTTAAAGGGCTTGGATAAAGAAAAGGGTTGGGCTCGGGTGTTTTATTGAACAAAAGAAGCAGGCCTAAATATTAAGAAGAGAAAGGGAGGCCTTAATTATATGGTCCAATAATAATAATATATATTAGGAAACATACGTACCATAGATAATATATAATATATTAATAAATAATAATTAATAGTACAGCAAAAACGATGTAGAAAATATGACACCAATATCTACACATATATCATTGTAAATATTTCGATTATGACATTTTTTTACACATTTTTTCCACTTATATAGCTCTTACATTATTACAGTATCTACACATATCTACATACACATATCAACTATCCAAAATAAACGTTCTCCGTGCATCGCATGGAGGCCGAAAAGGTGGAGAAAAATGGCCGATTTTCATGGAGAATAGCTAGACAGTTTCGACACCGGCATGGAGGATTTTAGGGATTCTGAAATTGGGGACCGGGTTTTCAGGGTTTTGTTATATATATATATATATATAAACCGGGTTGGGTCAGAAAGTTGGGTAATTGGATAAATTGGGAGCTGGGCCGTTGATTGGGCTTGAAAAGAATCTGAAGATCGGTCCAGCATCAGTTTTTTTATTTCTGTTTACTAATTAATAAGTATTTAATTAACAAATTTTTTAATTAATTTAATTAATTAATAACTTAATTAAAAACTAATTAATCAATGAGTTTATTTATTTCATTGTACATGCACCATCAAGACCACGCTTTTATCATCCACTACAAGTTGCTTATGTTTTGAAAGTAAATTGGTTTGATGCATGCACTCAAGTTTTCAAACGTTAACGTGAACAAAATGGCAACCTCACGTAAAATGTTTTATGTCCGTTTTCTTTTTAAACCATTCAATTGTTTTATGTTAATTTCTCTTTAACATACTCACAAATAATTATGTACTAACTAAACTTAATACACATACTTATACAAACTACTTAACAAGTATCAGTGGCGGATCCAGGAATTTATTCCAGTGGTGTCACCGGAGTCTAAAACTACATCTTTTATCCCAAAAAAATTCCAATTGAGTCACCGGAGTCTAAAATATCAATTTTTATCGACAAAACGACACTTTTTAACAACAAAACTACATAGTTTTAATACTATTTTTTTTTTTAAATCCAGTGGGGTCACGTGAACCCCCCTGGGTGGGCTGGATCCGCCCCTGACAAGTATCCATAGTATATCGTATTTACATCACTATACTACTTCCAAATACTTAAAATGTTTATTTACTAATAACCAAACTTATATAATTATGCACTAACTAAACTTAATTAGGTACAACCACATAATTAATTACATAATAAAATACTTACTTAATTTAAACTCTTTGCTTTTATATCATTTTTGGGATATTGTATTTTTCAGGAAATTGCCTCTCCACTGAATATTGGGTCAACAAACGGACAAGCTAAACCAAAGAAAAGGGTGGGGGAGATCAGGACCTTTCCCCCAAATATAAACGAGCCATTCTGGAAGCATGGTCAAGAGGGAACTTTTATGGAACTTACTAAGGAAGAGCCCCACAAAGATCTGGCTGTTGACGTCATCGTGGTAGAAGACGATGATTCTGACCCTGAAGAAGAGGACCCAGAGGAGGTAGACCCTGAAGAAAATGAATATCAGGGGGTTGAAGCAAATGTGGAGCATGAAGACATGCCAACCCCGGAGTATGTTCCAGAACCACAGCCGGACCCGCTGATGGAAGACCATGGCTCTCTGATCTGGGAAGCAACACCATTAGAGATTGTTTATCTCCATAACCCCTTGACAATCCGGGGTAGAGAATACCACTGGGCCAATGGATACGAAAGGCGGGTTTGGGATGAGTGTTTAGCCTTACGAGAGGAGATTCGGGACTTGAAGGTTGCATTGTGTGATGCAAAGAGGAAGATCGAGCACATGAAACAGGGGATCATGTGATGGGCTGATTATTTTGCAAAGTTTTTTGTTATATACATAATAAAATTAGGACAATAATCTTTCGGCTTGAATGATTTTGTTTTGGTAATAAATACTTTTTCATGGATGATCACATATTTTCTTTTACTTTTTCATTTCAGGTGTTAAGTAAACTTTTTTGAGATGGTTATTGTGCAATCTCACGTTTGCTTTTAATTGAACATACGCTACTTTTCATTCTCATAACTATGACATATGTCTACACTTTTATATTTCATTGTAAATATTCCATTCATGCCATTGTTTTTTTTGTTTTTTTTTTTGTTTCACTTACATAACTCTTCAATTACAACAATATCTACAAATTTCTACAAACACGTATATCATTGTAAATATTTCAATAATGCCATTTTTTTTGGGTTTCAGTAAAATACCTTTTAAATTACTACAGTATCTACAAATTTCTATATACATATATCGATTTTTCAAGACTAACGTTCTCCGCGCATCGCACGGGGATTTCATACTTAGTATATACATATATATACATATATACATATATATATATATATATATATATATATATATATATATATATATATATATATCCGATTTCGGTTTGGTCCGATTTTTATCTTAAAACCAAAACCAAATTGTTTTTTATGGTTTGGTTTTTTGTAATAAAAAAACCAACAAAAAATCCATTTTTACGTATTTTCGGTTTGAATGAGCTTTGGTTCGACCGGTTGGTTTGGTTTCGGTTTTTTGTCAACCCGTAAGTGTATGTGTTTTTGAGAAGATTCATGCAACGTAAATATCACATTGAACAGCGTTTACAGTCGACAAACCCAACGTAGTTTTCATCCATTTGACCATTTTAATTGCTTGAATCCAAAGGTTTACAACTTTGAAGCTCACATGTCACCAACCCACTTTCATATTCTTCTCATAATATATGTATGCTATGCATAAAGAATTGAAAAAACCCAAAATCTCTTCAATCTACTAATTAATTTAACTCAAAGCCCAAAACATAAATTATTTTTTATTAGCCAACAAATTAAATCATGTACTCCAAGCAAAATGCAAAAAGATTTGGTGTATTTACTAGTAGTAGTAGAGAAAAAGAGAAGTCGTCAGGTGGGAGCAACTTCTTCTTAGCTGCAAAACACATGAACAAAGTGTACCCTATTATTGGGACGGCGGCCTTAATGTATAAATCTCGTTCACCCCTTTCACTCTCTTCTCTATCATTAACTTTATCTCAAAACTCGAATGATTCGACTCAGACAACCGATTCTTCAACGCCTCTAGGTGAGAAGATTGCCTTAGCGCTTCAGTTGATTGAATCATCCAAACGTATTGATCAGTACACGAAAACTGTTCCGAAAGTACCTTGTCCAATCGTCTCAAATATCAATGAAGAATCTGGGGAATGCTTGATCAGGAGATGTAATTGGATTACACAGACTAGCGGTAAGAAAAAAAGCTGTTTCATACTCCTTTTTTTTTTTTTTTTTTTCTTTCTGAAAAAATCTGATTTTTTTAATGTCATATTTCCCTACAGAAAAAAACGTTTTTTTAATGTCATCTTTTCCCTTAAAAAAAGACAAGATATGTTGTATTCGACAAGTAAATATGATTTACAATGTTATATTTTAGCAAAACAATATTCATATTTAGATTATTTGTTTTAATGGTGTGATAAAAAACAATTTTTCATAAATTATAATTTTTTTAAGAACCAACCAAAATTTTTGATTTTATTCATGACCATCAAATATCGAATGCTGTTTTGACAATTGATGTATTACGTGTTTTATGTAGTTTAATAATTTAATCTTATTATATCACCTTACATAACTGCATGTGTTGTGATGATAAGTTTTCTTAGTTTTAATAAACACGTGTATTACTCAGATCGATTAAAATTCAGAAATTTGTTACTATCCTTAATTACTCGATCTGATATGAAGCACGGACACAAACATCAACACATGTCCTAAAATTATTTTAATGAAAGATCAATCATGATATAAGTTGATGGAATGTCATGCAGATAAATTGTATGTGCAATTTCACGACGAATGCTGGGGTGTTCCTGTGTATGATGACTAGTAAGTAGCTCATTTAAATTTAGAATTGAGGCCTTTGTTTTCACTTTGCACCACCATGACTGACTCTACTTGTGCACCACAATAGAATCGATCGTATGAAAATCAAATCAATAGCTAACATTCGACATTCCTAGTGTTCGACTGTGCGGGAAATCGCATTTTGAATATAGATTCGACTTTCAAATTGTCGATTTTATTAAAATGGTGTGGCGCACCCATTGGCTACTCCATTAACAACAAAATGGTTCAAGTGACCCCTTATAAAAAAGACCATTTCTATGTATATTTTACACTATTACAAAAAAATCTATACAATAATATTTACTAGCTAATTGACCCAATTATAATTTTTTAAAATATTTATCATTCACCCGTAATCATACTTGAATATTTAAAATTGATGATCGGTAATGCGGAAATTCGTATTTTGTCATATTTTGTCTATAGGTTCGATTTTCACATGATCAATTTTGTGAAAATGGTGTGATGCACCTATGGTGGCTCAATTAACAACAAAATGGGTCCAGTGACCCTCTTATAAAAAAAATCTCTATTACATTTTACACTATTAAAATAATTTATACACTAATATCTACTAATTGGCTCTTTAACTTTTCGAATATTGACCAATGACCCGTAATCATACTTGGATTTTTAAAAGTGATGTTTATTAACTTAGAATACGATATACCGCTCTCGATTCCTAACCCGTGTCACCAGGGGCGTCATTTGGAGGGGCCAACATGGCCTTTTAGAGTTCTGAATAATTGAATGTTTTTCATTGATCAAATATCAATACAAGAGTGTCTTTATATAAGAGATTACAACGGGGATAAATTAGGAAAAATGATAATAGTAAAAGCCCTCGCTAATGCGTGGCTTGTTCCCCAAGTTTGGGGTCGTCGACTGCTACTTCAATACACCCCCGCAATCCCATGGAAACGGAGTGCACATGGAGATTGGCTTTGAGGTCATTAAATCAAACATGGCTCAATGGTTTGGTGAGAACGTCCGCTATTTGATCCTTCGATGAAATAAACGCCGCTTGGAGCTTCTTCTGAGCAACCGACTCGCGAAATGATGAAAGTCAATTTCTATGTGCTTGGTGCGAGCATGGAAAACCGGATTAGCGGTGAGATACGTGGCACCAATGTTGTTGCACCACAAAGTCGGTGACTGAGGAAGCGTGATAGACATTTCTCGGAGAAGCATAGTGAGCCATTGGAGCTCTGCAGCGGCATGCGAAGAGCTTTATATTTGACCTATGTACTACTCTTGGCAACCATAAGTTGTTGTTTATGTTGGAAGTAGCGCCCGAAAGACAATTTATGTAAATTTTTTTATAATTAATAAATGACAGATTTATTCTCATCTTATTATGTGCTTCGTGCTCATAACTAATACACAACTGAAAACCCCAAGTTGTATCATATATAGCATATAACTTAGTGTGTGTTACACATGAGGATTAAGTTTATAGTGATACACTTGAACTGTTAGTCTGTGGTGAACTTAATCAAAGTATGGGGTCTATTGATTAAACCACCATTAATGCGCCCAGAACATTTTAAGGTGTGACCGTCTTATCCGGACCGTCGATATTGGTTATCTAAGTGGGGCATTTATATATGATGTAGTCATATAGGACTAGACCAATTTAATCTGCATTTCTCATATAATTCCGTGATTGAGAAATCTTATTAAATCACAAGATGATCATATATGGATTAACCTTATTCCTGAAGTGATTGCAGACTCTTGCTTGTTTCAAGATAGGGTTTGATGTGATCGTTAAGGATTGCTAAGAGGCGCGGTCCGGATCATTTTCACGTTGGCACTATCGAGAATGAGTAGCTGGGAATGTTTCTCACAGATACGGAATCCATTCCTTCCTGCAGTAAGTAGAAAGACAATCCCCTTATTTGTTAATCCTAGAAACTGATCGATCCGTGGAGTTCTTATTGATTATGAACTAATTGATCACTAGTAGGTTAATGGTAAATAAGGATAAGATGCAATGAAGAAGGTTTACGGAAACATTCCCGCATTATTACGGATAGTCTATGGAGGGTTAGTCTATATGTAATGATTATATCAATGGACACTTATTGACTCGACTTTCTGAGAATAAGTTTTATCTATAATCGATAGAGTTCAGTTTCGGATTTATGGTGGCGTAATTCCGGAATTAATAAGTTGAATAGAAATGTTCTGTTCGATGAATATTTTATTCAATTTACTGTAGCTATTGGTTACAGATCCATGGTCCCCGGGTTGGCTCCTAACACGTGAGTGAACTCGTATTTTGGAACCTCGAGAATAAATTAAATAGTTGGTATATTTAATGAATATGCAGATATTATTTATTCGGTAATTAATATGTAATAAAGAAAATATATTTTCTATTATCCCAAATGGCATAAAAAATGGCGCCATATTTTTTTGATTTTGGTAAATTAGTTTTCGTATTGGATAAATAGGAAATTTGTTTTCCTATTGGATAAATGTTTTATTTTTCCTTAAAGGAAAAGATAAATTTGTGTGTATAAGATAAACTCTCAAAACTATTGGTTATTATCCTATATAAAGAGAATTTCTTCCAACACCAAATAGATTTGAACATCCAACGCCATTTTGGAAAGAAAAAAAAGAAGGGGACGCCAGTTTTTTTAGAAAAATGAGAAATTTTGTTTTCTCGTCCTAGCCATTTGGAAGAAGAAAAACTTGGAGTTTTCTTGGAGCAAATTCGAAGAGGTTCGAATGCGGGATCGACGTCCACCAGTCGCTTGGAGATACAACTCGAAATATCACAGCTTCTCTCCGGTTGGGTAAATATCCCGTAACCTTTTCTTTAAGGTATTAATTAATCGTTTATTAGTTAATTAGATCACAAAATTCATGCTTCCGCTGTAGATCTTGATCTAATCAAGATCTAGATGAATCTGTGTGGGTTTTGACTCGACTTGATTCATTCGAATTGGGTTTTCTGGTCGGATTCAGATTCCGGAAACTCCAATAGTTTAGAGCGCCAGCTGATAAGATTGGGGCCAAGAAAAATACAGAAGGCACCGATAGAGCGGCGATCATCCGGATCGGAGGCCCAGTCGGCATCGGTGTAGGCCTACAAATTAACCAAAGGCGAGGAACGGAAGAAAAGACCATCACAAATTGTATGCTTTAAATAACGAAGGATCTGTTTGACCCCTACCCATGCGTATCCCGAGGAGCATGCATGAATTTGCTAACCTTATGAACCGTGAAGGAGATATCGTGACGAGTGAAGCCAAGATACCGAAGGCCACCCACGATACTTCGATAGAGGGATGAATCATCAAATGGTTTCCCATCTTCACGGCTCAGACGAAGATTAGTAGCCATATGAGTTACACAAGGCTTTGCATGAAGCATGCCGGTACGAGATAATAGATTATAAATATATTTGCGCTAAGAAAGTAATAAGCCATCAGACGTACGTAAGGCCTCAATGCCAAGAAAATAAGAGAGATCACCAAGGTCCTTGACAGGAAAGTGAAAAGATAAGTGAGCGATCACCGCACGAACAAGATCATCATAAGTACCTGTAATAATGACATCATCAACATATATCACAACATCAACAGAAGTTGCACCACGGGAGTATATATAGAGAGAGGAATCAGCCCCGGACAGAGAGAACCCAAATTGAAGAAGAACATCACTAAACCGAGAAAACCAAGTCCGAGGTGCCTGTCGAAGCACGTAAAGGCTTTGTTTTAAGTTTGCAAACATTAGAGGGAAAGTCCGGATGAATAAATCTCTGAGGCTGCTACATATAGACATCTCCGGAGAGAAAACTATGAAGGAATGCATTTTGAATGTCAACCTGTTGAATAACCCAATTATGAGAAACAACAAGTGATAATAAAGTACGTATCGTGACCGGTTTGACAACCGGACTAAAAGTGTCAGAGAAATCCACACCAGCTTCTTGGTGATAACCTTTAGCAACCAACCGCGCTTTATAGCGCTCAATGTGACCATATGCATGACATTTGATACAAAAAACCCATTTGTTACCCAACAGATTATAAGAAGGAGAGTACGGAACAAGATCCCATGTGTCATTCTGGACCAAAGCATTAAACTCATTGATCGAGACTTTCTAGGTGTCCAATCTTACCGGCAGTGTACCGGGTCAATTGTAGTCTAGTAAGTTGTCAAGGTCGTATCCCACAAGGATGTGAGGTCAAACACCAATTAGTTATTATTATCTTGATCCGAGTCGCAAGTTTTAACATAAGAGTAATGATTTTTCGTCACTAATAAAATTAACAATTAATAATAAAGGTACCAGCCAAGACAATTTTATTGAACTATAGTCTCTTTTTAGTTTAAGGATGTGATTAATCAGTCTATTAAGGGTATCCAATTGTGTGAAACGGTGTACTCCTATTCTAACAATTCCCCCTCATACGAGTGTACAAAATTGTTCTATGCCTCCTCCTTGGTTTAAGAGCCCTAAACCTAATGATTTGACATGATAAACTCTCGAGTACAATTAATCTTTCCCCGGATAAGAAATCGGATTCCGATAAACGGCCAATTTTACCTTCCGGTTTTTCTACCTCGTTCTCACACCTAATATCTCCGTTCGGTATCAATTAAGTGTGTGTATGCTAATATTGATTAATTACTCCAACACAAGCTAACAATCAATACAAGTAGAAAAAGCTTCAACACAATCGAAATTAAAATATACATTACATAATCATCATCCGTTCAACTAAATGAGACCAAAATAGTTCAACTACAATGCCTTGGCTAGTTACACGATTAACCACTCATTACTATGAATACTAACATATTTAAATTAGCATTTATAGTAATCAGATTAACAAAACAAAATAAAAACTAGAATATTATGTTACCGATTACAACCGATAAGTTTACAACGGCAAGCCTGCTTCCATCTCCGGTGAGCTTCAATGGAGTTTGAACCAAAAGCTTAATCTTTTTTCCCACTCAATCCTTCCATAAGCTTGAGCTAAATATTCTAAGAATTTAAGTTGTGATGAAGCTAGCTAATATGGAAATAACTATTTTTGGCTTTAAGAGCCTTGGAAATATGTTGCCTGCAAGAGGAAAAAATAAAGAATAAGAAGAAGCCCCCCTCCTTTCTTTCGTCTGATATAAATATATATATATACATCCCTCCTTTTTTGTCTCTGTTTGTGAATAGTATCAATAATGCTGAGGTGGGTCTCTTTGCCAATATTTGCCAAATCTTGCAAAATCTCGCCAAATTTCACCAAATCTCTATATATTCCGGCGTAGACCGGGATTCTTCCGGTCTGCACCGGGTCTTGTCAACTTTTAATTTTTATATATCATGTAACGAAATTTTAATATAATTATTCTGATAATTATATTTCCGTATTCATCTAGCTTTATGTCACGACCCCCAAAACTTTATCAAGTGGTATCTGTAATAGAACAAAAACAAGAAAAACCACGGGTAATTCTGATAATAAAAATAGGCCGATAAGCCTATAAATATGTCAAAATAGTGGGATTTTATTAAATCTACTATTTACAAAAATAAAACGTACCATCACAATATCTCCTATAATTGATACGAAAATATCATTAAAACTTAAGAAATGAGATTACAATATAGCAAAATACATCATCTGGTTGACATACATCACTCATCTCTCATGGCATTCCTCCACTCACGGTGTTTTAAGGCTTCGGTAACCGAGGTGGGTTCAAGAGAGGCAGTCTGGAGACTCTGGACGGTAAAGGCTCGAGGAGGAAGATGGCGGACGAAGTCAGGGGCTGTTCATTGGGTTTTAAGGTGTTTCCTGAGTAACCATTTGATGATGATGAGGAGGGGGCGATGGAAATTCGGGTGAGGATATGGGGGAAGAGGAGGACCGGGCCGCATCCAGAGAATGTGGGGAGTCGGGAGTGGTTGAGACTGACGAGGAATAAGTGTTTTGGATGGAGGTCGGAGGATGGGCACTGAGGACGAGGGAATGGCAAGCATGGATGGCAATAATACTTTGTAGGAGTAATATTCAGTGAAAGGAGATGAAGGAGCGGTGTACGAAAATGAAGATTCATGAAAACGACATGACGGGAGATATATATATATCCGGCCAGTGGAAAGGTCAAGACATTTGTAACCATGGTGATTTGGACTATAGCCTAGAAATATGCACGTTTTAGAGCGGAAGTCGGTTTTATGGTTGTTTTAAGGGCGAAGATGAGGCCAACAAGTGCAGCCAAAGACATGGAGAAAGGAGTAGTCGGGAGGGCGATGAAAAACCATTTCATAAGAGGATTTAAAGTTAAGAATTTTGGTGAGGAGATGATTGATAAGGTAAGTAGATGTGAGGAAGGCGTTCTCCCAATAGAGGAATGGAAGATTGGAGTGGGCAAAGAGGGTTAGGCCAATTTCGACGATGTGTCGGTGACGACGCTCGATGGCACCACTTTGCTCAGACGTGTGAGAACAAGTAAGGCGGTGGTCAATGCATATGGCGGTGAAAATTTGACTGATGTGACGATATTAACCTTTCTAATCGGGTTGCACGGATTTTATTCGGGTGTTAAATTGGCGTTCAACAAGTGCACTAAATTGCTTAAAAACGGATTCCACATCAGATATCAGATGTAAAGGATAAAGCCATAAAAATTTCGTATAATCATCCAAAAAGCTAACATAATATTTAAAACCATAAATAGACTCTTCGGCACAGGAGGCCCATACATCGGAATAAATTAAGTCTAAAGGACTCGAAGAAGTAAAAGTAGACAAAGGTAAAGATTGACGATGGGTTTTATCCATTTGACAAGCAACACAAATTGATGCAGGGGCAACAGAAGGTGTCGGGTATTATTCTGACGCAAAGCATGCCTAAGGACAGGAAAAGAGCAATGACCAAGACGTTGGTGCCACCGAGAGACATCAGTTCGACTGGAAATGAAAGCTTGAGCAGAGTAGTGGTTGAAGGAGTTGGAGAAGTGGTAGAAGCCGTCTTTAAGAAAGCCCCGATAATGAATGCGGTCCGAGTAGTCCTTCACAAGAAAATAATTATGATGAATCTCAAAATATACGAAATTATCTTTCGCAAACTGAGATACAGATAACAAGTTTGTATGTAAAGAGGGTGCAACAAGAATATTTTTAAGCACATAAGAATGATTAGGCATAGAAATAATAGAAGAACCATAATGAGTGATAGGCAAACCTGTACCATCACCAATTGGTAATTGATCAGGTCCATCATATGCATCAGCCGAGACATTTAAATTTTGAGGGTCATTGGTAGTGTGATGTGTAGCACCCGTATCCGGTGTCCAGTTGCTATGATGGGGATATTGAAAGGCAACTAGGTTGGCCTAAGGTGGCTGTGGACGAGACGGGGTGGGGACGAAGTTGGAATCAAAATTGTACCAGAAATTGTGAACGGTGTGACCGTATCGTTCACAAAGTTGACCATTGAACCGAAGGGGGTGCTTTCTTCTATGAATATTGGCTGGATTGAGGAGGTCCACGGCCCCGACCTCGATTGGAATTATGCCCCCGTCCTCGATTCCGCTGCTAACCGGACTGACCACGACCCCGGTAGCTATTCTGAAAATTCAAGGCCGCAATGTTGGTTGCTGGGGACGATTGGGAGTTTTCCAGAAGTGATGGTGAGATCGGAGGAGGTTGCCAAAAGCATGGAATAAACCTCGTCCAAGGTTACTTCAGATCGCGTGGACAGGATGGTGACGAGCGAGTCATAGTCAGACCGAGTCTGGTGAGGATATGGGCAATAAGATCATCCGTCGGAATAGGGTGCCCAACAAGATTAAGATTATCGGATATCATTTTAATTTACATGAAGTAGTCAGAAGCCGACAGAATCCCTTTCTGCATGGATGCCAATTTCGTTCTGAGATGAACGAGTTGAGCTCGCGATTGAGAGGCAAAGGCTGTCTGAAGGGCCTTCCAGATGGTGGCCGAAGTGGTGCAACTTTATACTTGTGCGAGAACATCATCACCGAGCGAGGAGGTGATCGTCAAGAGGATGAGACTGTCTTGTTTGACCTAATGTTCATAGGCCGGGTTGGGTTTTTGAGTTCCTTCTTCGGTGATTGTTTCCGGCGGACATGGTAGAGATCCGTCGACATATCCTAAAACTCCATGTCCACGCAAGTATATATGGCTGTAATTGTGCCCGCCATAACGAGAAATTTTGTCGATTGAGTTTGGTTAGATGAAGAGATGGGGATGGGGTGAAGGTAGGATATTTAGATAGAGGAGAAGAGGCTGCCATGGTGGAGGATTTCGGCATTGAGAGATCGTCGGCCATTGATTCCGACGAGAGGAAAAAGACGATAGCTAGATTAGGGTTTTGGGGATTGGGAGGGAATTCATGAGAGGCAAGTTGTAAGGCTCTGATACCATATTAAAGTTCTGAATAATCGAATGTTTTTCATTGATCAAATATCAATACAAGTGTCTTTACATAGGAGATTACAACGGGGATAAATTAGGAAAAAATTATAATAGTAAAAGCCCTAGCTAATGCGTGGCTTGTTCTCCAAGTTTGGGGTCGTCGACTGCTTTGCTTCAATAGGGCCATGACCCACGCCCCCCCCCCCCCCCCCCAATCCGTGAATTTAAAGGCCTGATGAATATTTGACCCAATAATATATATATATATATATATATATATATATATATATATATATATATATATATATATTGTATTTTTACTTTAGGACTTCAATAAGGTTTATTTTTTTGGTTATTGATTTTTTTATAAGAGCCAAAACAATATTTTACCTGAGTCTAAATATGGACAGAGACGCTCTGCGTGTCACAAAATTTCCTAACCGTTTATGGATGCACCAGTAGGTCATAGGGGACAACGGGCAGATCAACTCAGGGGCGCCCCTTGGGGTGGGCCAAGGGGGCCACGTGGCCGCCCCCCGAAAATTTATGAATTTAAGGGCGCATGCGACATTTCGACTTCAATAGTATATATATATATATATATATATATATATATATTGTATTTATAAATACAAATAATGTTTTGCCTTAGTGTTGAGCACTATGATATTTGCTAAAGACAAATTTTTTTTATTACTCTTATTACTCTTTTTTTCAGAAGAGCCTAAAACAATATTTGGTTTTGAGCCTAAATTTGGACAGGAACGCCCTGTGATGTTAATATTAACCCCTTTAGAATAAGCTCGGCTATGTTGAGAGTTTTTAGAATTTATAGCTAAACAATTTTTTTTTATTTTCGAAACGATCATTTTATTAACAAGCCTCAAAGCGAGGTGGAGCAAATAGCTAAATAAATTTAAATACTCATGAAAATGTACAAAAATACAGTCAATTGTTTGAGCTGCTCGCGTTGTCAGGAATGTTGATGGATTTCAATTGGACTGAAATCTTGAGAAGAAAGCAACTGTTAAGGTATATGTCTATCACCTTTTTTATTTATTTATTTATTTTTTTGTATATTTTACCACCGAAAAAAAAAGGGAAATTAGGGATAAAGACATAATCTGAAATATTTTTAAGTAACAGGACAGCTATATATTTTTTTATAGGGAGATGACAACTACATAATTTTTATAGCGAGAAGGACAAACAGTGAATCCCAAAAATCAGTGAATCTACCCAGTGAATCCGAAATCAGTGAATTTCGACAATGAATTTTGAAAATCAGTGAATTTCGGCAGTGAATTTAAACAGTGAATTTCGAACACAAGTGAATTTCGACAGTGAATAAATAGTTTTGTCCTTTATGCAAAAGTTTCAAAAGACTGTCTTTCTACTCAGTTGATAAAATATTTCTGTCATTCTCCATCATTCCCAAAAAAAAAAAAAAAATCACATTGCAGTCTTAGTATTTATTTTGTCTGTTTTTAAAAAAAAAAAGTATTTATTTTATCTTCTCAATGCCCATGTAGAGAAGCTTTTGCTGGATTTGATGCCAACAATGTGGCGAAAATGGGCGAAAAAGAGATCATTGAGATAGCCTCAAACAAGGATTTGATGATTTCTGAAAGCAGAGTCAGGTGCATCGTTGACAATTCAAAATGCGTAGTAAAGGTATGCCAGTCTCATGACAAAAACTCCTTATGATTTGAGGAAAAGTAATAATACACGTATAATCGTTGTGTCTTTCATTGATAATAATGAGTGTACATTATGATCAATTTAAATTGATTACTTCTTACGTGTTTTTTAACTGTTAAATTTGATATAATTTTTTGGATGAACCTGATCACTTTTTAACTTAAGGTTAGTCATTTTTTAGATGAACCTGGACATCAAATGTGACAGTTAAAAAAAAACGGAGGGAATACGTTCAACGGTGTAGATAACCGTGTATTGATTGCATTTCATTGATATTACTCCCTCCGTTCCTTATTATCTGTCGCATTTGAGAAAAACACATAAATTAAGAAAATAAGTAATTGCATTGAGTTTCATTATAGAATACTAAAAAAATCTTGAAAAGTGCAGTGGTGTATTGAATATGAAGGATTGATAGGTTGAATGTATGGTTCAAAGTCGCGATCGCGGTAACCGACTCGAAGACCGTTGAGTCACACTAATCGTCGCGTATCGGTATCGTTTCGGGCGAGACGAGTTTTCTCCCATATAAAATGCATTAAAAAATCTCAAAAAATGCAAAAATATATGAATAACTAAATGCAACATCAAAATGTCCAAAATTAATTATCAATATCATTTATTTTGAATGAATACATCAAAATATGCGTTGTCGTGTTACGTTTCCAAATAAGACACGAAACTCATCTACATATCGTTGAGAAATTGTTATTCCCCAATGTATTTATAATGTGATATTTTGATTGTTAAAAATTAATGTTATTACATCGTATCATATTTAATATTATATTATGTACTCTTATATCAACCAACCTCTCGTCTGCCTGTGATGGGGGTTTGGTCGCAGAAGACTCCGAAAAAAGATCTAAACATTAAATTAGTGAGACGAATTTAATAGAGAGTATTGATACGGAAACAACCTATGAGACACAACGGGTGACACGTACAACCATTATCTACACCCTCGATCTTGGTGTATGATCTTGTGATCATGATGTAGACCATCATAATCAATGATGTAAATGATGGTTGTGTCACCTGTTGTGTCTCCCAAGTTGTGCCGTATCATTATTCTTTAATACATTAAGTTGAAGACAAATATATACTACCTCCGTCCCAAAATATAAGTCCCTTTAGCTTTTTTTGTTTTGTCCCATAATGTAAGTCCATTTAAATAACCGAGGAAGCATTTATTGCATTTTTCTATTTTTACCCATTTTTTATTATCTATTCACCCACTTTTTACTACTCTACATTAATAATAGTCAAAGGTTATTTTAGACTTTTCCATCAAAATTAATGACACATAACCAATTTAACCAACTTTCTTAATCTGTGTAAAATACCCTAAAAGGACTTACATTTTGGGACGGAGGTAGTATATATATATATATATATATATATATATATATATATATATATATATATATATATATATATTACTCTTTCGGTCTTTCCCCTTCAACCCACCCCCACACATAAGGACGGAGCCAGAATTTCAACTTTGGGTGGGCTAATGGACAATATTTAAATTATCGGATGGTTGTATTAAGATAATTTGGTGGATTGAATCAGACTGTATAGATTTTTTAGGGTAATATTTTTTGTTTGGGTGGGCTTAGCCCCACTACATTTATACATTGGCTACGTCTTTGCGCGCACACACACACACACACAAAAGAAAGAAAAAAAGATCGGTGAAGTTTCCGCTTAAATCGGAGTGACTCAACTGATTTTGGCCGAGTTAGGCCGAGTTCGACCGATATGTATTCGATTCAAGTCTAAACCGAGATGAATCCGTAACTTTGTACCGGTAACTCCGAGTCAGAGACAATACGGCCGAGTCGGCCGAGACTTTGAACCATGAATTAGCCTCGAAAGTTGAAAAGTAATATTGAAAAACGTAAAAAGTATTAAAATATATATTGAAAATGTAACTACGACAGATGAAAATGAATTTTTGATTTTGACAACTGCGAAAATTAAATAGGAACGGAGGGAGTAATAACAAGAGAGTCAATTTTGGTCAACATGTCAAAGAATGGAAATATTATTTTTTATTTTTTCATATCATCTGATTAAAGAAGACAGAAATGAAATGAAAGAATATGATTTCCCCTTCTTTATACAGTGTGAAATTTCTCATGTTCATAATTAGACGTTTATGCCTTCCCATCAGGCGGATCCACGTGCCCTGGGGTCACGTGACCCACTCAATTTAAAAATAAAAATAAAAAAAATCCGAAACGACGTCGTTTTGAAAAGAAAAAAAAAAAATCAACTTTTTGACCTAATTACCCGTCCAATCTGGTTTCGATCTGGAAATTTTGACTTAATTACCTGTCCAGCCCGAATTCTTTTTTAGAGTTACTACACTTTTGTGACAAATGACCCCACTGAACTATTTTCCTGGATTCGCCACTGCTTCCCATGCATGCTACGTACAAGTTTTAATTAATCCCAAATGTATATATACAAATGAATGTGCAGATTGCAAGAGAGTTTGGATCATTTAGCAGCTTTATATGGAATTACGTAAACCATAAGCCTGTAATAAACAAATATAGATATCCTGGGAAAGTTCCATTGAGGAGTCCAAAAGCAGAGGCAATTAGCAAAGATCTACTAAAGAGGGGTTTTCGATTCGTTGGACCCGTCATTGTCTACTCTTTCATGCAAGCCGCTGGATTAACGATCGATCATCTCCTTGATTGTTTTCGGTATGATCATTGTCTCAATCTTGCTCAAAGACCTAATTGGAGGCATGTCTAACAACTTATGGTATAATTATATCTACTAATATATATTTTGTGTAAAATTAATTATGTGTGTTTCATCAGTGATTATGTGTAATGCCTAAGATCTGTATTTATACAAAAGAGTGAATACAATATGTTTTAACATAGCTATTTATCATGGGTTGTATGAACATAGCAAGAATCCATGCACACATTCAACAAGTCAAAAAGGTAAAGAAGAAAAGCAATAAATACATTACTGATGGGCACTAAAAGAAGTGCACTGGTTCAAAGTTAATATCTACAAAAGCCATTTTTAACCTTTCTATGATGACCTCCATTCCATACAATGGTTTTATTTATCCAACAACTCCCTTAAGGATGGACAGTGAACCAAAGCCAAACACCCCAAAAAAAAAACAAGGGAGGAAAAAGGACTTAAACAAACACAAGAGAAAAACACTGAAAGCCCTTTTACTCGGGGTCTTCCTCAGCGAATAAGAACGAAAAAAAAAAAAGAATATGTACAAAACTTTTGAAATACTCTTACTCTCTTTTCCAGGTGGCGGCTTCAACAGCTTCCACGGAAAACAAACTTCAACAGCCATTTATCATCATCAGTATTCTGAATCCTCAAAACTGGCAGGAAGTCCCTAGCCTGAGTCTCTGTATCTGGTCAGCTGTGGCAGACTTGCGTATGGCAAATGCCGGTTCAAGAAGCTCCTTGAACTTCTCTAAGAACAATGGCCATTCTTCCTCACTCATGTCTGCTAGCTTCACAAAGCATGCACTTGTAGGAACCTGCTCAATCGCACTTCTATGACCACTGGATGAATTGCCCACGTAACCGTTATCCGGTTTTGTTCCGAAAAATTTAGGAAATTTCTTATCACCAAAAGTTGTATTCTTTAAGGACAAAGACAGTTTTGACAAACCATCATATTGTTTTTCTGTAGCAGGCGATGTTACGAAATTTTTACCCAACTGTGTTTCTGGGGCAGCTAACACTATAATATTCTTTTCCTCCTCTTCTCCAGTGCTATTTTCTTCCTCTTCAATGCTCTCGTCTAGAGTAGAAAGTGGAGGGCAGCTATTAACCCTTCCGAATCCTAAATGGAACGATGCACCACCAGAAACTTTGGGAGTTAAATCATTACCACCATCCTCATAATCTAGATCAAACAGAAACACGTCGGCAAGGTCCTCAGATTTGGGAGATAACATTTCTCTGTCAGCAGCAAGACTTATTGCTTCAATACAAACAAGTTCAAACTCACTAGGTTCCTCATCACCACTACGAAATTCTCGGGTCATCATCTCACCAATCTCAGCCAGACAAAGACCATAGGCAGCGGCTTCCTTCAAGAAAATGGTGCAGAGAATTAAAACACGAAGGCAAGCTTCTCGAATCATGGGTAACTCAGTTCGAAGCATCCCAGAGTCCCTGATCGGATCAAGTTTCTCAATATATTCTAGTTCATCATCAGAAAATGGTATGGAAGCCTGTGGCCAGTGAATCCATTCGAAGTAAGGATCCTCCAGACTTTCTGGTAAGCACAAGCCATGATCAATAGGAATGAGTTCAACTTGTCCAAACCTCCCAACACGATCGAGTTTCCTAACTAGAAGGTTTCCTGCATGCCTATCTGTATTAAGAATCCTAACATCCAAAATTCCAATACGATGCACCGCAGCAACTGGGAAGCTTGATGTCCCATGGTCACTAGCATCAAAATCATGCTGAATATACTGTTGAAACGATGCAAGCTTGCTAACAGGCTTCTTGTCCTGAGACTTGTTACCACTAACTCCGTCGTTGACATTGAAGATACCGTGGGTGATCTTCACCAATGCAGTGGGTGGAACATTAGCGAACTGATCATAGTCAAGAAGGTATGCAGCAACCTCTCTGAACCCTGTTTCTCCAACCCTTACTGTACGCTTTAAACCAGGTTGACCAAGAGCCTTCCCTACAAAACCTTTAGGATTGTTTGGCGCGAATGGTTCTTCATCAGTAGGTTTCACGATAGCCACATTCTCACCTCGGCTATTTCTAAAGTAGTAAGCACCTCCAAGCCCACCATTAATACGAATCGGATCCACACCTGCTTTTATTGCCTTCACGATTTTTTTGACAAGTGGTTTAGTCCTAGCAAAGCGGCTGGAGTGCCCCAATATCTCAATAGGACTACTCCAATCTCTATGTTGGACGTCCCTCCCGGTCGGTGAAAGACACGGAGTCGATGAACTTCTATGCATCAGATTTCGTGTCAATAGCAGTGGAGAATCATTTCGAATGGCACTCAGATCATTCTTCAGTACCATGTCACCAAAAGTTAGTGAGCTCTCATCAGTTGAAACATTAAGCTCCAACTGCAATCTCCTCTTAACAGTATGCACGTTGTCACTCCGATCCAAATCCATTCCCAGAACGCAACCCTTCTCTGTTTGCACAAAAACACGTCTCCTACCTGTAGATGTCCCTTCAATCCTATCGTTTCCATGGTACTCACCACGAACTGGATTTTTTAAAACTGCAACAGCCATTTGAGTGTTAACAGGACTCTCGAGATTAGGGGACATGAACAGAAGGAGAAGCTATCAGGTTTTCTCACGGTCAACAGAGAAGACGGAGGAACAAAGCCACTCCCTCTCTCCCAACTGAGCACCCAACTCAGAAGCCAAAGATGATCGAACCGCTAAACTACGTAACTCAGCCAAAATCATTAATCCTCAAACTATACCCATCATGGTAAAAGCAGGTTCAAGGGCAACACACTAAAAAAAAAAAAGTACAAGAATCGAGGAAACAGGACTCTGCAGATCACTTCATCCAATGAGCCATCTGATGAATCTGGCAAATCAAAGGAGAACAATCTCTTAAATATCAAATCAAGGCATTAGAAAGAATCTAATCTCCATCACAAAACAATAAAATGAAAAACATGCTGATTACTAACATAGAAATACTTAATCAGGGAAACTCACGAGGTAAAAACGAATTCAGGAAAATATATCCTCATAATCAAGTGAGTCGTTGCAGTACACGATTCACAATTAAACATATTTCCATACGTAACAAAATCAAACGTCACATGACTATAAATTATGCATCTTAAAACTTACCAAATCAATTCTAACTTCTAAGCATGTTTTTCAAACACATGTCCTTTGAAGAGAATATCATCTTAATCCCCCCGAAACTGATGAAGTAAATGGCAATAACACTCTAAATTAACTCAAAAAAACTGCCCAAGATAAAAGAATTAAAACATTCATGGCAATCAATGCTTCTCTTTCGCACCTACGTTTTACTTTTAACTCCCAATATTACGATTTTCAGTCTACCCCCAATCATTTAAACCTTAAAATTCTCAAATTCAAAACTACAAGATATAATAGAATAAAATAAATGCCAGGAGGAGGTGTTTGAACATCGACTCACCAGACGGCCAGATCTGAGAAGATCCCTTTCCTTCCTGTGTACTTCAGTTTCAAGAACAACTGGAATAAAAATACAAATGAAAATTGAAAAGCTAAGACAGTTGAATCAAACACGAGATTCAAATGTCCCGCGTATCCAGCACTAAGATTGAATCAAGCAAGAGGAAAACAATTACATTAAAAAAAAAAAAAAAAAATTAACGCTACAAGTAGTTATTGAAAGCCTGTTTCCCAAGGCTCAGAATTTTCTCTTTCTTCGATTCTCTTCTTCTGGAGTACAGTATATATTTGTTTCCTTTTATTATTGAATTATTTATTTTTTTTCAGCTTTTTTCTTTCTTGTGCGAGTAATGTTACGAGATTCACCGTTGAATTAGTGACTGACCATTGCTACTTGAGGACAGAAGAGTCTAGAATATAGATTTTGACCGTTGGATTCGAAACGGATGAAGGATTCGATCCGGACCGCTTGTTGAACAACAGGTGACATGGCCGGGTCTGGTCAGCGGTTGCCCCGCCCAAACCGAATAGTGACTCGCGGTTTCTATAAAAAGAATATCTTTTTTTTTTTTGTTTTTATAAAAAGAATATCTAAACCCAAAAAAAAAGACTATATATTATTATGTAATAATATTGTAATGTTGTGATATTATGGTTTTTCAAAAATAGTTAGGTTGTGGAGGACTGTTTTTAATCTAAAATAAGAAAAAAGAACAAGAAAAAAAGATAGTGGTTGAGAAGAAAAATAACGCGCGTATTCTACTGCATGTGTAGCTACGTGTGGTTGTAGCGAACGTATAATGTAACGTGTAGTAACGTGCGCGTTTTTGTCCTTCTCAACCACTATCTTTTTTTCTTGTTCTTTTTTTTCTATTTTGTATTTTATTTTGTCCTTCTAACCCGCGACCAAAAAGCAAAGATGTCTTTTTAATATTAAATATATCGGTCTAGCAGTTAGCTAGGTTATATACTGGTATAGCGATCTGGGTTCAAGCCTTGCTAGCGGTAGACCTGGATTCAAGCCTCGTTAGAGGCATAATATGTGTGTTAAACCTTTCGTATCCGAAAAAATTAAAAAATAATAAATTTAGAATATTTAATCAATTTCCCTTTTCAATAATTTTCGAAATTTAATAGATAAATAAATAAACAAAAAGGAAAGAAGTATGTTTTTTTCAAATAAAACCACTCATCCTCCCCATTTACCCGAACGTTTGTCTAAACGGAAGATAAAAGAATAGAACGGCTCCTCTTCTCCCTAGCAAGTCGAACTGCATGCCACCATTGATTTCAGATCAAAATTGGAGGGAATCGATCGGTTCGGGAAGAGAATCGTGTTGACATCACTTTTACACCGACAAGAAAAGGTAAGTTGTCGGATCGCTTTTTGGAAGATTGACTTTTGCTAGCAGATTAGGACCCAAATTCGCTTTATTCGTAGTTTTACACGTTTAGCAAGTATTGAATCATCATACTTCTAAGTTTAGATTGCTTAATTGTTAGGTGTTGTAAAAAGACCTTAAATTTCACTGTTTGGCCTACGAATTGGAGAAGTTTTGACATTCAAATCAAGGCAAAATGGTTTTCATATTAAAAATAATGTGTTTTATAATGTTTAGTTAGTAGTTGAAGTTGTTTTTAGATTGATTTGATGTGAAATCGTAAGTTTGCAATAAAAAAAAGGTTATGCATAAGATGTTACCATCCATGAATGCAACTACACTGATATGCGATAAAGTGATTGGTGTTGCAAAAAAATATGTGGATTTGTTAAGATCAAGTGCTTATCGTTGTACTAGTTAATAAAGACGCTACTTTATTTCCTTATCATTTAAGAGTGTGGCAATCTGTCCCAACACCCCCTTTCGATCCCGTGACATCTGGCTTTGATACCGTGTTAAAGATCAAACGCTTACTATTCTACTAAAACAAATTGGTGCCAGTAAAGACTTTACTTTATTTCTTATATATTAAGAGGTGTGCGCAATCTGTCCCAACATGATTACTTTTCTTTATTTCTCCTAGAAAATATGCCCGTAGACTTTTAACAGGTTTCTCCATCAAATTTTCGAATGTACAGTATGTTAGGGGAAAGAAAAAAACTGGGCGTATGTATGTAGTAGCATTATAATATTGTGTAGTAATTATATGTGTTGTGCCATTCTTTTTAGAAAAATGAAGGATAGTTGTGTCGTGTTATTGTGTTGTGTCATTGTTCTTATTTTGAAAATATAAATATATGATTTTGTAGGCAATGAATTACGTGGCAAATGTTATCTTGAAGCGTAGCTCGTATTGTAGTCATTTGTTATAACATATATCAAGGAACTGACGACGATTGAGAAAGACCAAACAATGAACCATCATCAAACAAGAACAGAAACAAAGAGATAACATAGATTTAACGTGGTTTCCGACAATGTATCGAATACTCCACGGGAGAAACGAGGAATTTATTATGCATAGAAAGTTACACAAATGTTACAATAATGTTGGTATTTATAGGTGTAACGTCCCGCTCCCGGATACCGAGCCCTTATCCAGAAGAGAAACGTTCGGCGCATATAGCATTAAATAAATCTAACATTATATGCAAGCCTCTACGTCGTTATATCAAATAAAAGCAAACGGAAGCTAAAAAGACTCGGATAAAAACATAAATGCTACTAAGAATAGATACAATCATAATAAAGATGGATAGTTAATTACAACGACGAAACAAAACCAAAGACTTACACAATACGAGATCTTAAAAGTACAAACCAAACTTACAAAAGTCTAGGAGTAAAATGATAACAAGTCTAGTACAACTTTTACGAGGAAAAATAATCTAAAAGCATTTTCAAGGCATCAACGTCATCAAGTCGTCGACTACTCTTAGTCAACATGTTCGTCTTCTCACCCCACAATGCATACAAAAGAAAATGCAAAGGAGGTAAGTACAAAGTGCTTAGTAAAAGTGAGAAGCTAATGAATAACTAAGTTCTACAACAAAAAGGTTATTATTGTGATTATTATTAAATTATGAGACCGACTCAATCTAGGGTTCACTTCATGTCCATCAACATGTCATGACTATACGTTTCTAGCTTAACTTATCTTTGTTACGTCATCACTCAAGGGCACTATGCATGATGTGTATCCATCACGAGATATACTTGCCAACTAAGGTGAATAGCACCGATAGTCCCGGAATCTCCCCGGTATGCATATACGTTCGATTAATTTCCTCCACTACCCTTCAGCCTTTTAAGCCAGTAGCGTTGTTCACCTTTTATGAATGTATCACATCGCCGATATGGCTTGGTGCCTAACCGAGAATAGGTGACGTTTTATCTTTTACTACCACGTATGTAACTTTATTGTGTATTAACTAGCCACCTAAGTGTTTTCTGTTGAAATAGTGTCCTAAACCCAATCGGATTGGACCGGATCCGACCGGGTCGGATCATCTCTACTATTTCTTTATGTTTATACATATATTAAATGGCTTTTCTGTTGTCATATATATGTTCTTTTAAAGAACCAATTATGAATTGTTATATGATAACGTCCTTAGTATTAGGCATCGTGATAGAGAAACCATGATAGGCGATTATGGTTGATGAGATCTCTAATCACTTTAATAAGTTTGATACTTAAATGTCTCTAGTCGATGTACTATTAAACGGGGCATTGATAGTATAAACGGACTAGCACGTATTAGATGTCTTCAGTCTTTAAGGGCAGGGATAGATCTCGTATATCGAAGTGTAGAGACACTTGGACTGTACGTGGACGTGTATTAGAGAATGCGTACGTTAGACTAACCCGCTTACACAGATAAGTGTCACACTATGTGGCGGTTGTGTAATTATCCTTTGGACCGGAGTCTTCATGGCATCACGGTGTGGATTGTCATGCTTTGACACTATTGAGGTTTCCCTAGCCACGGGGCGATCATGCGGTAGTGATTGGGTATGATGCGAAGCATGCGGAGTATACATGATTGGTCGTCCGGGAATCGCGTATCCTATGATTGGGATCGAATATCCGAAATGGCCTTCTTATAAGGAATGTCTTACTCTCGTGAATCTTTGCAAAGTGGGAGTAAATGAGTTACTTCGAGAGAGCTTGATATCCGTTTATAAGATACGGTCGTTGATGTTTTGACACTCGACTAACGACCGTATGGATATTATTACGGCGATAAGATTGTAAGTTACACGGTAACTCGTTTCACATGAAAGGTAGTAGTCATTGCATTTGACTCTTCCGATGATTGGGGGTCACGGTGTGTTGCTTGCTAGACGCTATCCCGTGATCGTTAGGTATGAAGGGCATTTTCGTAATTTGCACTTTGTGTCTACGGCCAACATATTCGGAAGCCTATCGGGTCACACACATATGAACATCTAGTCGGATTAAAATGTGGTTATAAATGATAACCAAATAAGGAAAGTTTATCTCGAGACTATAAAGGTTATAGTGGTAAATTAATATGGTGGTATTTATTTATTATGAATAAATTAAATACAAGATATTAATAATAATTAGATTAATTAAAGAATATTCCGGAAGCCAATTTATGGCTAAAGGTGGCGCACTTATAAGTGTATAAGATACACTTGGATTGTGCGAATTTAATTAATGGTATTACTATATATTAATATAAGATATTAATATTTATATATATTTATACACACATGCGTGTGTGAGGTGCATTTGAGATTACATGCGCACTAGTGTAGTGTGCATATATAAATATATATATATATAATATATAGATTTATTTGTGTAATATATATGTGATATATACATGTATAAATTGATTTATGGTAATAAAATAAAGATAGTCAATATTAGATATTAACAATATCTTGGAATATTCAATATAAGATATTGACAATATCCTAGATTTATTTAATATAAGATATTATAATAAATGAGATAAATCAATCAATTATATTTTCCTTATTTTATTGGGAAAAGGTTTTCTTCTCTCTCCACACTATATGGGGCGCCACTTTCATTATAAATAGAAGG